>CM074725.1:196173274-196773274 GCA_037306005.1 Rhinophrynus dorsalis
CTGGCTCTCAAAAGGTTAAATAATAAAACAGTTTAGACAATAGGCTCTATCATATTTATGGCAAAAAATTAAGGGCCTTATTCATTAATCTAAAGAGGAGCATTTCTTGCTAAAAAAAAACTGCACTAAAAGTGAGTAGTGAATATTTCCGTTTATTTAAATGGGACTTTTAACCTCTTGAGTGCTAGAGTGGTCTCCAAAGCATTGCAAAGCAATATGTTGTGTGACCTCTTTAGCAGTCATGGTTTAGAAAACCCAGTTGCTTTTCACCACTGTAGCTTGACGAATAAACATGAAATGTTCATATTGTATAGTATTTTACCAGTGCTTTTGATCATTGCTAAAAATCCACACGCACACACGCACGTACACATACCTGCACACACACGCACACATACCTGCACACACACACACACGCACGCACACATACCTGCACACACACGCACGCACACATAGCTGCACACACACGCACGCACACATGCCTGCACACACACACACACACACACGCACACATACCTGCACACACACACACACGCACGCACACATACCTGCACACACACGCACGCACACATAGCTGCACACACACGCACGCACACATACCTGCACAAACACACACACACGCACACATACCTGCACACACACGCATGGACACATACCTGCACACACACGCATGGACACATACCTGCACACACACGCACGCGCACATACCTGCACACACGCACACATACCTGCACACACACGCACACACACATACCTGCACACACACGCACACATACCTGCACACACACGCACGCACACATACCTGCACACACACGCACGCACACATACCTGCACACACGCACACATACCTGCACACACACACACGCACACATACCTGCACACACACGCACGCACACATACCTGCGCACACACACACACACACGCACACATACCTGCACACACACGCACGCACACATACCTGCACACACGCACACACACACATGCACACTTACATGCACACACTGAATAAGTCATCTTGATTGCACCACCTGTGACTATTTAGGGGTATTATTAAAATCTAACCTGGGTCTAGAAGCACTCAGAGGACAGATCACATGACAAGGCCACTACACACCTCTTTCTGCAGCACTGACAAGGAGATCATCATTTTCATCAGATAATCTCATCGAATCATCCATCCAAACCACTATACCCATTAACTGATCATTCCATCCTTTTCACCTCAGCCTTATTTCCATTACATTTGGGTAACCTTGACTATCTATTTTGACTATTTTGAATTCATTGGACATTCATTATATGCTGCATTTATTATTTTTGTGGCATATCTGTTTTATATATCATGATATTACCATAGCTGGGAAATCTCCGGTTTTGCACCGGAGACTCTGGTTTTGACACTGAATTACCGGGTCTCCGGGGCAGAGTCTGGTTCTCTGGATGTGGGGAGTTTCTGATGAAACTCTGTCCACATCCGCTCCTCCCATTGAGTTCCTCCCACACCCTGGCCTCTTTCCTCCTTCCCCAGGGTAGTCTAGCTATTTTTTTTTTAAGTCCCGCCCCCCCACTAGAGATTAAGCCCTGCCCCTTTTACGATGTGAATCACATCGTTTCCCTCACCTTATCCACACCACAGGGCTTCCCTCCCGGGAGCCCAGACCAAGAAGTTCCCAGGTATGTATATTAACATTATTTGCATTTTCTGCATTTTTAGGGATTGAGTGCATCAGAGCATATTTTTATATCATAAAATCTTTAATTTACACCTTGTCAATTCACTATTTACATGTTTTCTTTGAATATATATGTTAGGTGGCTTTCTGTTACGGCTCTGGTTGTATTATCTTAGGAGCGCTTCACCACTGGGATATTCTTCATCTTTTTTAAAATGTAACCTGTTGGGGTATCCAGAGGACTGCAGCTGTGAATTACTGCTCTCGTTTAACCCTAGGTGCCAGAGGGGTATGCAACTCATTGCTTTGCATACCCCTCTGGCACTCAAAGGGTTAACAGATGATTAGAGAAAGTCATCTTTTTTGCAATATAACAGTGCCATACATTTCTAAGAAGACCATTTGATAGCAATGAAAACTTGGAATCACATACAATACCTTTATCTGTTGTTTCCAGTTGTTTAATACAGAACTTGTCATCTTTTCAACTTCATTGTCTAGCTTGTTGGTGAAAAGAAAAAGCAGGTGACAATTAGTACATCTTTAAGGCTGATGGACTAATATTAAATGGAGTAATTCTGGAGTAAACCAATTGCATCATAGTGAACAACTTAAAGTAAAAGTAATGTCCAATAATAATGTTTTGTAGATTTAAAAAAATTAATTATGTGGAGTAAATACCATCTCTCAAACCTTTATGGTTTGAGAGATATTCACATCTAAAGTCCCCCCCTCCCTCCCCTTCTCCTGATGTCAGCTGTAATGCTGACAGAAGGAGATACGTATTGGCCGACACAAGGCGGCTCTTCAGCAGAGCCGAAATAGCGATATTTAAAAAGAACTATGAAATAGCGATATTTCAAAAGAAGTACTTAACAGGAACGGTCTACAAACCAGACACACTTTGTAGACCGTTCCAATTAAGTAATTATTTTCCAATATCGCTCTTTTGGCTCTGCTGAAGAGCCGCTGGCTGTTCCCAGGGCCGGGATCTACTGCTGTCAGTAGAGCGCTGATGTCAGGAGAAGGGGAGGGAGGGGGAACTTTAGCAGTAAATATCTCTCAAGCCGTAATGGTTTGAGAGATGGGATTTGCTCCACATAATTTATTTTTTTTACATCTACAATACAACATAACATTATTATTGGACATTACTAACCCTTTAAAACCCCCCTTGGTTTAAATGGAGGATTTTAACCATATGAATGCTAGAGAGGTCTACAACGCATTGCTCTGCAAGGTCTCTGTACTATTCGAGGGGTTAAAAGCACCACTTAAATCAATGACATTTTGTGGGGTGGGGGGGTTTAGCTTTCCCTTTTGGTGCACTTTATTTACTCAAGAATTCCTCTAGTTCGCCTTAGTACATGCTTTTATTTTGCCCCATTAGGGCCCTTTGCACAAAGAAAGTGGAGCAATTCTAGGCAGACCAGGTGTACCATAGAGATCCAAAAAATAGTGCCATTGATTTAAATTGGGCTTTAAACCCTTCAACAGCTAGAGGGATCTCAGATGTCCAATGGAACTCAATGTGAATTTAGTGAATTCTAATTTGTTCCCCTTTGGTACACGCTTGGTTTGCAGAATTGCACCACCGCTTGTTTGTATACATGATCTTTAAAAGGATAGTAATGTTTCATAACAAAAGCAGCTCTAATTAATCATCATAGTATTTGGGCCTTGGAGAGTGTTATTTCAATTCTGCCAGAGCTGTAGTTCAAGAGTAATTGAATGATAAAGTATCCCCCTTCCGCCCCTTTTACTGATGTAACACTGCTCACCTCAGAGCAGCAGGGATTGTCCAGGTAGATTGCAGAGAGGGACAATCTTCAAGGGAACTAGCTGTAAAACCTGTCTAGGGGGACAGGGTTTTCATTGTTCTCACAGTAGAATATTGACCCTTGATGTGAGCTGTCTGGTCTATGGACCAGATTCCACATCTGAGGAGATGGGGCTTACACTAGGTAAAAGGGGTGGGAGGGGAAAACTTTATCGTTCAATTACTCTTGAACTACAACTCTCACAGCATTGAAATAACACTCTTAATAAAGTCTATTGTGACATTTGGAGATTAAAACAGTGATACAATTATCACTTGTGATAGAATCCAGAGCTAAGTGTGATAACTGATGAATCCATTAAAAAGGAAGTGTAACTGCAGGAATAAGTGCAAGAGATATATAGTTTTTTGGCAGAAGGGTTTGCCTAAGTATGTGCACTTCATAGAAGAGTTAAAGTACTAACACCTCCTAGTAGTAACCCATAACTTAGCCAACTATGAGCAGAAAATTCTAATGACCATTATGAAATTTGCTTTTGATTTTTGGTTCATGAGTTAACAGTCTAGGGGGGAGATGCACTAAGGTGTTAAAAAGAGGTGATAAAGAGGAGATCAGTGGGGAGATTGGTGATAAAGAGGTGATAAAGAGGAGATCAGTGGGGAGGTTGGTGATAAAGAGATCAGTGGGGAGATTCACTAAGTGGTGATAAAGAGGTGATAAAGAGGAGATCAGTGGGGAGATTCAATAAGTTGTGATAAAGAGGTGATAAAATGGAGATGACTTCTTTTGACCCCCATTCATGGATGCTTTGTTCCAGAGACACCGGCACCGCTACCCTCTTTTAGCCGCATCCAGGAGGGAGAAACCCAGCACCATAGCCAAAGACAACCCGGCATCCTTGTTTCCCATTACAGATAGACGGGTAGATAGATAGATAGATAGATAGATAGATAGATAGATAGATAGATAGATAGACAGACAAACTATGATTCCTATTCATAGTCCCCTTTATGTTCTGCATGAATTAAGTCTGTTCATATGGTCTAGGTCAGGGAATAGACAATCTTTGGTTCTCCAGCTGTTGAAGACTACAACTCCCATCATTCTCAGTCAGCCAATGGATAGTGGGGGATGATAGGAGGTGTAGTCCCCAACAATTGGAGTGCCAATGGTTTCCAACTCTTAAACTAGGTCATAACATATAAGATGAAATTCAATACGGGAGATTAGTGGTTCCTGGATCGGAGAAGAACTATTTGGCATTGATTGATTATATACCAAAATTAAAGGGCAGTTATCAAGTTTTACAGGTTTTAGAGTAGAAAGTGGTCTGGAAGTATGTTGTTTTCATGGATAGACTGTTGGGTTGCATGTGCAGCCTCTATGGACCTACTATGTTGGCTTTCAAACCAGATACAGAGTATCTATGGGGACCTGCACTACATATGACAGTAAACTGTCCCACAGGATGCAGCATCAATACACCAGCAGAACATCAGGGATCCCTTTTTAGACCCCTGTTGTGCTGCCCAGTTGGTCCATTAGGACTCACAATGCAGCTTCTGCTTCACTGGCAGGTCTGCTCCCAGGGAATCAGATATTCCGATAGAGAACTATCTAATGACAGTTGCCCTTTAAGACTTCCTGTGGACTATTGCACCAGGACCATATGCAATTCAATGGAAGAGGTATAACTATAAACCACACTCAGATTGCTACATATAAATAAACCCAATAGGATAGTTTCTTGGGGCTTAGGTCAGCCTAGTTCATAGATATGAGACCTGGAGCTTTAGACCCCTCAGCCATGACTTAGCAATGTCTTGGGACTCAATAAGGATGTTGTGCTAAGAAATCTCAGATCAATTCTGTATCCAATCAACTGCATTAGAGGGTGAAAAATAAATATCTTCTATATTTCAGTTGATTTAAATTGCAATGAGCTGAATACCAGCATAGCATTCAAGGGGTTAAAAGCCCCATTGAAATTATTATGATTATTATTATTTGCCCCAGGTGATTTGCCCCAGAACTGATCTGTTTTTTTTTTTTACTATATCAGCCTCCGTGTGTATATTTATTCTCCAGGGCTAAAAGGAACACTTGGGACATTGGACTTGGTGTCTGTGTTCAAGCCTATAAATAACTTTATATTTTTAGGCTGGCATATATTTACTGCACCATTGCTTATTCTAGGAATGTCATTACTGTGTTGTGTAGGTAATCTCTGCTGTTAATTGGACCAATAAATTGCTCAGTGTTTTGAACTTGTTTGTTTTATAAAGCAGTTCTCCCACTGCATATCTATAAAGCAGAGACAGCTCATACATTTGGGTTATCCCTGATTTGGTACAAGCATAGCACTCACTGGTTCTGTAATTTTAAACCTTTGGGTGCCAGAGAGGTATCCCACACAGAGGTCAATTCTTTGATGTGTTTACAGGGCACCATCCTCAAGTGAAGGGTCTGTTGTATTATGAAGCTGCTCTCAAATCGACTAGGAGCTCAAGATACTAAAAATAAGAAGTGTGCACATCCTTAAATGAACAGTAAACTGTTTAAATGAAAAAATAATGTACTTTTTTTCCAATTTGAGTAAAACAAGGTTATGCACTACTGGAAGATTTTTCATTTAAAAAGTTGAAAAATGTATTTATAATTAAACCAGTTTTCTGGTCACCAGGTCCAAGTGGTGTCCCTATCACTTACTTTGGAGAGCAGGAGTCAGTGACTCAAACTGTCCCATAGAACGCATTATAGTTTCTGAACACTAGTTGACGCTGTTGATTAGAGAAAATAAGCTTGAGAATTAAAAATCTCTCAGTAGGTGGACTACCTTTGTTTTAGTTAGCAGGAAAAACACTATGAAATATATTTTTTCATAAAACAAACTTTACTGCTCTCTAGCAACTTGGATATTATTCATTGAGAAACAATACATTGGGGACCTCTTTGGTACCCAAGGGGTAAATGCTCACAACAATGTTCTATTAAAAATTCAGAACACAAAATCATTAATTATAGATAACTGCTTACTTTCTTCTTCCTCTTGTCGTGCTCTTCCAAAACTTGATTTGTAGGTTTTATGGCTTCAAGCTGAATTACTGTGCCAAGTTTCCTAAGACAAAATGTGCACATTATACCAATATGTACTGAGATGTTTACACTTTAAATCATCATGCACAAGCTATAACAAGATTCTTCTCAATACTTCATATAAATAACATCAAACAATGGATATTGCAAATATTCATCCACTTTGTGCTGTTTTTAAGTTGTTTCAAAGGAACACTTTTCTGTAATCGTTGTTGGGATGAAGAAGTGAACTATTTAAAACCTGGCAATAACAAATTAAATATAAAGTGGACCTTTTGAGGAAATGTCTATTAGTGGCATTTAATGCTAATTCATTCATATTCTGCTTCTGTGATGGGAATTAATCTAGGCAGACACCACATGTTGGTGTTATTACTAATAATACAGTTATTAATAAGTTTGGCCTTGAACAGAAGACTTCATTTGTTTCTTGGATAATCCATGGCTTCTGTGAGATTTACAGTTAGATTCAGCAGTGCCACCATAATGGCCCAATAACAGAAGCAGCAGGGTACAGGTAGTACTGGGAACTGCTGGCTGTCATCGTCAAACAGGTAACATAATCCACCATCTTCAGACCTGATGTAATCGACTTATCCAATCAATGTTTTGGTGCAAACACATACCTTCTTCAGGATGTTGATGTTGATATACTAAGAAGAAATGAAGCAATTCTGTGGCAAGCCAGTTGCACCAGCTTAAACAAGCATGTCATTTGTGTACATTCATTAATCCCCAGATATATGAAATATTTGTTTGTATGTTGGAACTTTAAAAAATATCTTAGAACTAGTTGAAGAGCCCGTTACACAGGCCACAGTGCCACTGCCAGCTGGTTGCACAGAGCCGGATTTGCCATAAGGCAGAGTAGGCACCTGCCTACAGGCGCTCCCCACAGAGGGGCACCTGTCATTGAAATATTTTTTTTTTTAATATATATTTACAGCGCTTCCGCGCTGTGCACAGTAACCCACCCGGCCCGCCCCTCGCTTGCTAAGGTCTGTGCCGAAGGCTGTAGCTGCTGTTGCTCCCCCTCATCTGCTCTAAATCAGAGCACTGGGAGATGGCATCATCTCCCTGCGCTCTGCATTTCTAAAGAGAAGACCGCGCGGGGTGCAACAGAAGCTGCAGGTCTGTGCAGAAGGTGGCACAGACATCTCCTGCCGCTGGACCACCGGGGCAGTAGGAAACGGATCTGGGGGGTCAATGTGGACCTGATGGCAGTGTGAGGGCAAGTTGGAGCTGATGCTGATGGGGGCAAGTTGGAGCTTGGAGCTGTTGGGGGCAAGTTGGAGCTGATGGGGGCAAGACAGTTGGAGCTGATGGGGGCAAGTCAGAGCTGATGGGGCAAGACAGTTGGAGCTGATGGGGGCAAGACAGTTGGAGCTTATGGGGCAAGCTGGAGCTTGGAGCTGATGGGGGCAAGTTGGAGCTGATGGGGGCAAGTTGGAGTTGATGGGACAAGACAGTTGGAGCTGATGGGGGCAATGTGAGGGCAATATGGATATGGGTGGTAATGTAGAGATTTGGAGCATTGTGGAGATGGCCAATTTGGGGGGGGTGCTTCAGATTTCTGTGCCTACAGACTCCTGAGATGTAAATCCAGCCCTGCGGTCGAGGGGCAGTCATGCGCAGTAGAGACTGCGCGCGCCACAGCTGATACAGAGCTGGACGCTCCTTCAGAGCATCCAGCTCTGTATCAGCTGGGCCGTGGGCAGTCTCTACTGCACATGACTGCATTGTTACACACGTTTTAGTGAATTATTATATAGGATTATATTATGAGCATGCAAACATTCAAACAGGATACTACTGGGTTTTGATGACTACAACTAGGAAGAAATCAGGATATTGCACTAAGGCAGGAGAAGTCTATCTTTGGAGCTCCAGCTGTGGAGTCAACAAATCCATCCTGGTGGAATTTGTAGTTTCCAACAGACTGACTACCCACTTACTAAGGTATTACCAACTGCAATTTTCTTTTTAAGTCATGAATTTATATTAAAATACACAGTATTATTATAAATGAGTTTAATATATACAAAGAGAAAATTTAAATTCTAATATTACAGCAGAACACTGGGGTATGTATTTGGCAGAATTTCAAGAAAAAAAATGTTTTCCTTTGGAACTTACTTGTGCACTTCAGCTGTTGTCCTCATTTCTTCAGAAGCGCATGTCCATGCATTATTAATGCAACTAAATGTGAAATAAAAAAGACATTTATCTTTATTTTGACAATTATACAGAGAATCCTCATAAATGCAGGCTTGGTAATAGAATGCTTTCAGAGTTAAGATTCTGGGCAATGCAAGTACCACTGATGATGATGAAAACTTGGTCGCAGTTTTGATTTTATACCTCATGGGCGCTAAGAACATCTCCAGCTGATGATGAAGCAATTCATTGGGGATGACTATGACATCCAAGAGCATAACCTTTTGAGTGTCAGAGGGGTAAGGAACGTATTGCTCTGCAATACGTTACGTACATAGAATTTGAAACATAGAAACATAGAATTTGACGGCAGATAAGAAAATTTGGCCCATCTACTCAGCCCCTCTGGCACTCAAAGGGTTAATAAATGCGAAGATCTGGCACACTTTAGAGCTTCTGTGTTAATGTAAAAAGTTCATAAATCTGGAGAAAAACATTTATATCAAATGCATCAAAGAAAAAATCTCTTAAATTTCAGTTAGACTTTCTTTGGTACATAATTAGGGAAGTGTATGAATCCTGTAGCACTGCTCACTTTCTGAGCTTATACTTTGGCTTACAAATCATGCACCTGCACCAATACTTATTTACATATGATTAGTACTTTGAATAGAGAGGTATCCAATGCATTACACTGCATTGTGTTGGATATCTCTCTATCACTCAAACAGTTAATTTATTTTATTTATTTAGAAAATGTTTTACCAGGAAGAATACATTGAGATTTCTCTCATTTTCAAGTACGTCCTGGACAGTTTTCAGTAGAGGGTTGCATATTTATACAAATTGAGAAACATTATATATTACATGTTATTAAATATACATACGAATATTCATACATATGGAAATTTTAAAATTATAAACAGTTACACTCTGTTTTTAGATATAGAGAAGCATAATGCATACTGCATACTGTACCCTAAACTCTGCTAGTGTTTAGACTTCAGTGTAAGCCCTCAATTCCTCCAATATAGAATGCAGAGAAAATAGGACAAATACATGGATTTCCAGTGTTTCTGTTTAATACACAAGGAGCAAAGGAAGAATACTCAAAAATGGCCATACATCACCAACTGACATCACCTTGGCACAAGCTGCATAAAGGGGAGAATTTGGGGTGTAAATAGTTTAGTACAGTTTGTTGGCGACCTCTCTAGCATCTTATGGATTACATTAAACAAATTTAAGTTGTTGCTTATTTTAACTGAGTATTTACTCACCTCCATAGGTATTCTACAATAACAGAATTATGACAATGGATGAATGTATGGGGCAAGTGTAGAGAAAGGGTCCAACTTTAAATATAAAGGATGTAGACAAAATTTGAAGGAGTGGCCCAGTGGCCAAAAGAGAACGTAAGGTCCAGGGATATGCTGAATTTGGATTATTGCATATAACAATGATGTCTGGCTCATCACAACTTTCATTGCCCAGGTGTTGCACAGGAATAAGTTGTTGTAGGACCCCAACCGAATCAATCAAAATCCATTGTTGCTTAAATTGTTCAACAGAAGAACATTCAGGTATATAAATATGTACATCATTATTGTAGCTTTGGGCAGAACCACTGCAAATATCCCCACTAGTAATGGTACAATTGGGCTGCACAGTGCACTGGTAAGGCATTAAGCTGGACTAAGACCAGGCCTTTTGTGAACCTAACAGTTCTCCTGCCTGATTAGGTCAAAATCTGGAAAGACAGGAGACCATTAAAATCTTGAGTGCAGCTTTTCTTTATGGGACTTCTTATTTGGGCTGTTGAAAGCTTTTGCCTATTGTGAGAATTGTTATCAGTAAGTAAATATCTGTTACATGAAGGACAGCTAAGTAAATAATTTGGTTAAATTAATTAAGAACACTTATTCCAACAGAGAAATTGCCCTTTATATTTGTCCTTTCATTTAATTGTAAACATTAGTTATAATTTGGGAGCAGCATGGCAGAAGTTATAAACTGTTGAGCCTTCAATCATTAGGGACAACAACTCCCATCATGCCCTGACCAGTCAACTGCTGGTTGGTGACAATGGAAGTTGTAGTCCAAGAAATTACTACCCCTGATTGGGGTCCTACAGCTGTTTTCCATGTGTATCCTTCAATCCCCAATCAAACATAGATTTGCCAAATAAAAACCTGTTATTAAAGGGACACTAACACCTAAAATGAAATTATGCTTTATTTTTTAAAATATCATATACATCCTGCTAGCATCTGTAAAATGTTGTTAGTTTATGTTAGATCCCTAAAATCAAATCCTAAACTTGCATTTTAAAGAGATAGTAATGCTTAAAATGTAAAAAAAAAATATGTTGTAGAGTTTATCCCCCTGAGTAAAACAAGGATACTCCCACTGCTGAAAGATATTTTATTAAAAACTTATAACAGTTTAAACTTGAATCTTTTAGGTGCAATATCACAGTGGCCTGAAAATGTACAGTGGTGCTGTTGCTACACCATCCTATGGACTGCTCTGGTCCATAGACCATAAATCTCCATAGGATGGTGTAGCAACAGTGCCACTGTAAATTTTCAGGCCACTGTGATACTGCACCTAAACAATTCAAGTTTGTGCTGTTATAATTTTTTAATAAAATATCTCTCAGCAGTGGGAGTACCCTTGTTTTATTCAGGGACATAAACCCTACAACATATATGTTTTTTACATCTTAAGTATTGCATGTGCAGATTATGTTATATGGACACAATTTGGTTAAATGTTTGTGCAGAGCGAATGCTGTTAATGTATTGATATTAGCACCCACTGCAATTTTATTTAGAGAGGTTGGTACGGTATCTCAGTCTGTTCGTAGACTGTTCAAGACTTATCAAGATTGCTATGGGAATGGGAGTTCTGGAGGGAGATTCACTAAGCGGTGATAAAGAGATGACTTCTCCAGTGATATCACTTCTCCAATTACTCTATGGAGCCTATGCACTAAGATTTCTTCAGCTTTGGAGATCTTAGTGAATAGGCTTCATAGAATAACACAGGAACTGGAGAAGTGATAAACTGGAGAAGTCATCTCAACTTTATCACGTCTTTATCACTGCTTAGTGAATCTCCCCCTGGTGTTCTAGAAAAAGTAGGAATGGGTGCCCCAACATTGCATATGTAAGACCAGGTTTTAGGTCTCAGAAAACAAACAGATAACTGTAACAGAGGATAGCATGGAGTACAGGGTATTTAACCCATAGAGTTTCAGAGAGATGTCCAACGTAATGCGTTAGATACCTCTCTGGAACTCAAATGGTTGTGTATTATTCCAGAACAGTTCTATGTCTTACTGTTCCTTCCAGTCTCTGGGAATGTTATAGTCTGTTGTATTTACTTACTTGTTGTTCATGTTGCTCAATGCTTTTGTCAACTTATTTGCCACTTTCTCAAGTCCTTTGGCATAACTTAGCTCCAAGTTAGACCTACAGTAGCAAAACAATGTTATCTACGTTTATCAGTTGGAAAGCTGTGATATTATTTAAACAAAATGCTTCAGACTATGACCTGAACTACTTAACCCACTGAGTGTCAGAAGCTTGTCCAATGCAGTGTATGTGTTTTCTTCCACAGTTTAGTATCATCAGCAAAAATTGAGACATTTCTTTAAAAAGCATTGAGCCCAAAAGTCAACACTAAAGCTCCACTTACAAGGCACCTCCAAAGCTGAAACCTTTTAGTTTATATAGTAACCTATGAGGCAAAGTTTCAAAGTCTCTGGCAAAATCCAAGTATATCATATCAAGAGCACTACCCTTGTCTAAATTACTACTTACATAGAATACAAGTAAATTATTTTGACATGATCTATTCTTTATAAAAACCATGTTTACTCTAACTAACAATGTTGTTAGTAGTTATATACAGACCTGAATACTATCAGACAGTAATACTTTTAATATCTTATGCACTACGGTGTCAGTAAAATAGCACATTCAGGAGACTGAAAATACCGTAACATCTCAGGTATTATACTGACCTGTGTATAATACGCAGGTGTATATTATGCCCAAAATTTTAGGGGAAAACAAGAGTGCCTATGTATAATACACACCCTTGTTTTCCCCTTTACTTAAAAAAAATTATTGCTGACGGCTACCTTCCCTCCCTCCCCCCCAGCGCGACCTGATGTCAAAAGAAGCCTTACTTTCTTTTGCTGTACTTGAATACAGTGATCTGTGTTAGGCAGGTGCACTATCATTGGCTGGAGGCGGAAGGTCCTAAAAGTCCATTGAAGGAAGCGGGTGGCAAATGCAAGGCTGCCGCCTGCCCTCAGGGGAAATGGGACACAGAGCTTAACACAGATCACTGTATTCAAGTGCAGCAAAAGAAAGTAAGGTTTCTTTTGACATCGGATCGCGCTGGGGGTTGGAAGGGAAGGTAGCCGGCAGTAATACAAAACATTTTAAGTCATCAAAAAAAACTCTCAGGTATAATACACACCCCCCACTTCACATAAGTTGAAGAGGGGTAAAATTGTGCGTATTATACCAAAGATTTTATGGTAGTAAGAAAAATGTAATGGGTGGTTGCCCAATACATTTTTCTCACTATTTTTAACTTCTTTGAAGTCCTGTGAGTGCTTTTACTTGCCTGGAAGTTTATGAATTGCTGTTGCTTAGTAAATGGCACCCAGGCCTATATCTTTGAAAGCGTGAGTGCTTCCTGACTCTATGTTCTATATATATATATATATATATATATATATATATATATATATATATATATAAGTCTTCCTCATAGAGTATAATTGCAGAGATATGCAAGATGTTCTCTCATACTAAGCAGAATGAAACAGCCTCGTTCCCAAACTGCAGGAGCGGAACCCTGGGATACTGCCACCATTTGCTGCAACTGTGTGGGAAGCATTTTCCCAACAGAAATCAATAGGGAAAGTTGACTGATAGTTTCGCTGTAAGTTCCGTTCCTAGGGGAGCCTGGGATGTAAATCCAGCCCTACCTCTAATGCCAGTGACTGCACTTCAGGGTACTCACTACATCTTATAATCACTATAGTGTATTCTAGTGGATAATCTCCCCTATCATTAATACCAGCAAGTCCCATACGCCAGCCCCATATGCCAGCCCTATAGCGTGTGCAAAATTAAAATTTCCTGTATGCCTTGTTTAGTGAAACAAGTTGTAGAGGAAAGGACTGGTCTGATACACCTACAGACAGTTCCATTGTCCTCCCCTTGGTGCAAGTGGTGTTAATGGGGGAATTTGGGGAACACATAGCCTAGGACAATGATGTTAGGCAGGCATAAGGCAAAAACTCAATTCTATTGCCTGATGCAGAGCAGAATCCTTGTCATGTAGTCACCCCATTATTTTTTGACTGGAGGGGATTGTATGGATTCCCTCTCTTCAGTTACTTAAAAAAAAGAGGGAGTAAGAGTATAAGAGAGGGAGGAGGGAGGGAGAGGAATGTGGAATTTCAGTATCTGGTATCAGGCTGTGTTGTCAAGTACTAGATAAATTACATAAACTGTAAAATAAAGCAAACTATCTCAAATTATTGTTTTAAATATGAAATGCTAACATAAAATATAAGTGACTGTGTAAATCTTTTCATAATCCCCTAGCTTGTCATTTTATTTTGCAATTTCATATACAACAAATTTATTTGAAATGGATACTATCACCTAAAAGCAACGTCAGAAGTTTTGAAAGTGCTTTCAAAATTACCCATATATTTTGTATTAGCCACTTTTTATTCCGTGAATTAGAGTTTGTGTTATTTAGATTATAGGTTGTGCTAATTGCAGGCACTTCCTGTCTGTGTCCTAAATGTCCTCCTCCATTCTCTGACACAATCCATAACATCGGTTTTCATAATCAATATGGGGTTACTACAACATACATATGCTTTTAAAAGCACTTTCAAAATAATCAAATATAACAAGTAAAAAAAAGATGTGATACACACAGATTTACTGAATTACCTTTGTAACCCGTTGACTGCCAGTGTGATGTGCATTACCAAAGGGTTAAAGCAGAGGCTGTAATCTCATGTATGAGTAAGTTGTTCTAACAATGAATAAATAGGCATACATACCTTTGTTGCAAAGCAGACATAAGGGATTTGCAAAAAGCATCTCCATTTTTAGATATAGTCTTTAGATCTTGATAGATCTTGTCATACTGGAAGACAGAGAATTCATATTATGTAGAGGGCTGGAAACAATACTGCTTCTGGATAGAAATTGATATAATCGGTGCAGTGTTATATGGCAAAGGGCAAATATCCAAATATAATTCTAACTACCTAAGGAACAATGGGGGAAATTTACTAAGCAGTGATAAAGAGAAGATAAAGTGGAAAATGACTTCTCCAGTTTATAACTTCTCCAGTTCCTATGTTATTCTACGGAGCCTATGCACTAAGATCTTCAAAGCTGAAGAAATATTAGTATACTAGTGTAAAAGCCTGTGTACACGGGCCAAGGTCCGGGTAGTGTTAAGAGGCCAGTCCTGCTCTGCGTCCTGCCGCTGACGCAGTCATGCAATGTAGAGACTGTCCGAAAGCACAGAATGCTCCCAGCACAGAACTGCCAGCATTCTGTGCATTCAGGCAGTCTCTAGTGCACATGGTGGCTTCTGACAAACATCCTAGAGAATTATATAGGATAGGTTCCATAGAATAACATAGGAACTGGAGAAGTGATAAACTGGATAAGTCATCTCCACTTCATCACCTCTTTTTCACTGTTTAACCCTCTGAATGCCAGAAGAGTGTGCCACATAATGTAACCCTTTGAGTGCCAGAGGATTGAGCCATGTATAACTTTGCAATGCACTGGATACCCCTCTGGCACTTTAAGGGTTAAAAAAAAAATGAGGCTGAAGAAGACCAACCAACTGGACCATAGGGATGAATTAAAATTCCCCAAATTACCATTGATTTAATTAAAACTTTTTATCTTCAAGAATGCTAGTGAGGGCTCCCCTGAATTGTAATGAAATGTGTTGGAGATCTTTCTAGTATTCAAGGGGTTAAAATCAAAGGCATTTCTTATTTGCTGTTATTGTGAATACTAATTACTTTTTTTATTTTGTAAATGGACTTTTTATTATTATTATGCAATTTTGGAAACTGGATAAACCTCAGTCTATTTATTTCTGAGAATAAAAATAAAATTATTGACTTTAAGGGCCATATGTTCAAAGCAGCAGTGAAATAGCTTTTGTCGTTTGTAATGACTTTTCAAAGTGCAGTGTCATTGGGATCATTAATATTTTCAGAGAGTGTACGTTGTGATTGGAAATATGTAATTTGTCCTGATTGAAATTGTCGTATGTAAAGACAAAAATATTGTATGTCACGGCAAAAAAATGTCTTACCTACCAACAAAAATGTCTTAACTAACAAAAAAATGTCTTAACTAACAACAAAAATTCTCAAATTCAGAACATCACATTCCCTCTACTTTTTTCTTACATACTTAACATACAAATGTCTTTTGCAAGACATTTTTTTGTCGTTAGTTAGGACAAATGTTTTTTTCCTCTATACAACACTGGAGAATAGTTTAGCACTGCCCTTTCCCCGCCCCTTTGACAGGCAATTTTGGAGTTGTGTTGTACACAATGGACATAACTAGTTTTTTGTCGTATACTCTATATAAAATATGAAATATTGGGCAAACATATGGAATATGAAGTTTAATGTGGGGAAGTGTAAAGTCATGCATTTGGGAGGAAACAATCCCAAGGCTACTTATGAACTTAATGGAATCATTTTAGGGGACTCATTGCTAGAGAAAGGCCTGGGTATCCTTGTCAACTACAAACCTGGAAACAGTGACTAGTGTCAAACAGCAGTAGCAAAGGCAAACAAAGTCCTGTCTTGCATAAAAAAGATATCGAAGGAAGAGTGGATAACATTATTTTGCCATTATACAAATTATTGGTAAGACCTCACCTTGAGTATACAGTGCAATTTTGGGCACCGGTTCTGAAAAAGGATATACTAGAACTAGAGAGGGTACAGCGGAGAGCAACAAAATTAATTAAGGGAATGGAGGACTTGACATATGAGGAACGACTAAACAAACTTGGTTTATTTACTCTCGAAAAAAGACAACTAAGAGGAGACCTTATCACATTGTACAAGTATATGAGAGGTCAATACAAGGATCTCTGAGGTGAGCTATTTATTGCTGATCAGGTGACCAGGAGACACCCCCTGAGATTAGAGGAAAGGAGGTTTAAACTTCAGCAGAGGAAGGTTTTTTTACGGTAAGGTCTGTTAAATTGTGGAATTCATTGCCCAGGGAGGTGGTTATGGCAGATACAATGGATTCATTTAAGAGAAGATTAGATACATTTCTTTCAAAAGGGAACATACAGAGTTATACTGTTTATCAGTAGGCTGATCATGAAGGTCTGATAAGGACTAATTTAATTGGTAACAGGAAAGCTACAAAATTCTCAGTTACTGGGGTATGAGGAGAATGTTGAACTTGATGGACTTGTGTTTTTTTTTTCAACCTAATTTACTATGTTACTATGTCATTCATGCGCACAATTGCTTATTTTTGTCGTTATCCCTTTGAACATATGGCCCTAAGATTACAACCGAATGGCAGGTTCCAGACGTGCAGCTTAAAGCGAAACTATCACTTAAATTTAAGTGCCCCCCAAATATTTATTCATATAGAGATATGCATACCAATAATTGTATTATCCTGAATAAGTCCAGCATTATTGAGAAATCCATGTTGTTCGAAGACTCACCGACAGTCATCTTGCTGTAGAGGCATCTGTGCACCTGCGTTGTCATTAAGGTAAAATTACACTCCCCCTCACCAATCCTACAGGAGCCCAGGACAGACAGCGCAGATACGCAGATGCTGAAGAGGCAAGATGTCTGTACTGATGCCTGCCCGTGAGTCTTCAAACAAGATGGATTTCTCAATAATGATGGACTTATTCAGGACCATAGAAGTATTGGTATGCATATCACTAAATAAATAATTATTTTGGGGGGGGCACTTTAATGTGAGTGAAAGTTCAGCTTTAAATAAACTAAACCTCCTCCTTGTAATAAACCCTCATTTACCATAATCACAGCAGAATATCTTAATAGCCACAAAGAATCAATTCAATGAAGATTGCTTCTCCAAAATTAATCTTTAATAGTGCTGGATTTTGTGTCCATGGAAGAAGACATGATTATTTGTTGTCAGACTCCTAGAAGCCAAATCCCTCCCACTGAAGGTTTCTTCAGAAGCCTTCAGTGGGAGTAATTGAGTCATGGAGCCCTGCAAAAAATAAACATGTCTGCCTTTGTGAATAAGATATGATGAACAGATAAATGATTCATTTAGGAGAGCTAATCCAGTAAAGTGACCACCCTGTAGTCAGTTTTCTCTCTAAGCCAGTGAGCACCCCAGCAACTGAGTGACCCTGCACTGAAAGAGTTAATAGAGTAATTAAAATAGGCAGGGCTGCACGGTGCATATGTTATTCCAATACAGCCCCCTCATTCAGTGCTGGGCTGCTCACCTGTACTTATCTCAGAGGGAACACTGGCACTGTGTGTGTTTTTATAAGTGTCCCTGATTTAAATGGATAGTAATACATAAAATGTAATAAAAAATGTTGTACAGTTTATCCCGCTAAGTAAAACTAGGGCACGCCCACTGCTGAAAGGTGTTTTATTCAAATGTTATTATAGCTCAAACGCAAAATATTAAGTTGCAGTGTCACAGTGGCCTGAAATTGTACAGTGGCGCTGTTGCTACACCATACTATGGCGATTTATGGTCAACCGACCAGAGCTGCCTATAGGATGGGGTATCAACAGCGCCACTGTACAATTTCAGGCCACTGTAATACTGCACATATAAAAATTCAAGTTTGAGCTGTAATAACGTTTGAATAAAACACCTTTCAGCAGTGAGAGTACCCTTGTTTTACTCAGAGAAATTAACCCTATGACATATTTTTTACATTTTAAGTATTACTATCCCTTTTAAGAGATATGTGATAACTTTACAATCAGTACAGAATTTATTCATAACGATGTTTAGGATTTTCAATCCAAATTAATTTAAGTTGGGGTTTTATTATAAATATAAACTAATAAAAATCAGAACTATAATTCATATTTTTTTAACCCTTAAAGGGTTAGTCATGCATCTCCTACTTTAAATGAAATATGAGACGCTGAGTGTTTATTAAATAAAAACTTTAAGCAGAAATAATATAATCCGTTGTCAAGTAACTTGAACATTGTTCAGTTGTCTGCGTTCAAGGCAAACAAAAACGTGAATAAAGACCTACAATTTACAGCTTTAGTTGAATGTAAATTATTTTTTCAGCCAAAGAAATTGATGCTCAAGTTAATGATAAATAATTATGTATAAATACTATATATGCTTTCTGAAGTAATTGCTGTATTGACTGATTTCCAAGTTAGGTTAATGTATTGCATAAGCAGGTTTGCCATGTAGGCTGATGTACTAAGTAGAAATGGAACAATTGTAAAGTAAACCAACTGCATTTACCATAAGGGTCTATTTAAAAAAATTTAACCCAATTCCCACTGATTTAACCCTTTGAGTGCCAGTGGAGTGCACTCAAAAGGTTAAATATTGTTTTTAATCTCTTGCATGCAAGAGAGGTCTCTGCTGTATTGTGAAATTTCTCAAGCAATCATGGGGTTAAAAAAAATAGATAAATCATTTGGAGATTTGAGTTTTGCTTATTTGTCTTCCATAATGCAATTGGTTTGGTCAAGAATTGTACCAATCAGTTAGATCCTGAACATGGCCTTAAAGGGTCAGTAATGCCCTTATTTAACTTTATTTAACCCTTTGAGTGCCAGAGCGGTATGGAATGCATTGCTTTGCAATGCGTTCCATACCCCTCTGGCACTCAAAGGGTTAATACTAGTTTTAAAGCCCGTGTACACGGGCCAACACTGGAGGCGTTGCAGTCATGTGCAGTACTGACTGCCTGCGCTGCAGCTGATACGGAGCGGGGAGCTCCGAATTCAGACAGTAGTCCTCTCTGCACACCTGAGTCAGTACTGCGCATGGCTGCAGTGCTCGCAGCAGTCTCTACTGAGCATGACAGCTTCTGACAAACATCCATAGCGAATTATAATATAGGATTGTAGAGGTTACAAAAATAAAGTATTTGGAGAAAGTGCCATCTCTCAAACCACCTCTCAAACCTTTATGGTTTGAGAGACATTCGCATCTAAAGTTCCCCTTTTCCAGTTGTAAAGCTGACAGCAGGAGATTCGAGTCGGCCGACTCGAGGAAGCTCTTCAGCAGAGCCGAAATTGCTTTATTTAAAAAGAATTACTTCAATGCAATGGTCTGCAAAGTGTGCTTGCAAACCAGGCACACTTTCTAGACAGTTCCAGTGAAGTAGTTCTTTTTAATAATGCAATTTAGGCTCTGCTGCAGAGCCGCCGGCTGGGCCCAGGACCAGGATCTCCTGCTGTCAGCAGAGCGCTGACGTCAGGAGAAGGGAAGGGAGGGGAAAACTTTAGCAGAGGATATCTCTCAAACCGTAAGGGTTTGAGAGATGGCACTTTCTCCAAAAACTTTATTTTTTTAACCTCTACAGTATTAAATAAAGTTAAATACGGGAATTATTGACTATTTAGAAGTTGCAATTCAATAAGAAAGAGAGGTTCAATTCTTGAGCAAACCCACTGCACCATAGGAGACAAACAGAAATATGATTTACATGGAGCTTTTAACCCATTGAATGCTATTGTATTCTCTAGTATGGTGCTTCGCAAGGCATTGGAGAACTCTCTAGCATTAACCCTTTGAGTGCAATGTATTGCTTATCTATCTACATATCTCCTAACATTTCAAATAGACCAAAGAGGGACACTGTTGTTTTAGGTGGTGTTGATGGGGTTGGGCTGGTGGGCGGGGCATTACCCAGCATTTTTAGGCTATTTCACAAACTACTGTCATCTCTTTATATTGTAGGTATAGGCACCAATAATGGTATTAGGGTACTCACTTAAAATATCAACCAAATTCAATAGTATTAAGAAAAAGGATGAAAAGCTTGTTGCATGATCTTAAAGGATCTAGCCTGAAATGTGTAGTATAGTCTTATAAAAATCAATATTCAAATGTAAAGTTCTTTATAATGAGTCCACAATATGAATCTATTCTGCCACAGTTTAAAACTCTAGATCGGTCATAGCTCCCTTGTAGACCGGACGGAAGGTGAAGTCACAAACAAACTAGAAAATTCAAAAAGAAAGAGGGACGCAGGCCCTTCGAAGAGCAAATCTGTATACAGAGATAGAGGGCCAATATAATAAACCCCTGTAAGTTATTTGCTCACCAGACTTCCAGACTAAACAGGCACATCAATCCACTTAAAGGGATAGTAATACTTAAAATGTTAAAAAAAAATATGTTGTAGGGTTTATCCCCCTGAGTAAAACAAGAGTACTCCCACTGCTGAAAGGTGTTTCATTCAAAAGTTATTAATTTTCAAAGTTGAATTTTTTAGGTGCAATATTACAGTGGCCTGAAATTGTACAGTGGCACTGTTGCTATACCATCCTATGGAGATTTATGGTACCGGGACCAGAGCTGTCCATAGGATCGTGTAGCAACAGCGCCACTGTACAATTTCAGGCCACTGTGATATTGTACCTAAAAACTTCAAATTGAAAATTAATAACTTTTGAATGAAACACCTTTCAGCAGTGGGAGTACTCTTGTTTTACTCAGGAAGATAAACCCTACAACATATATTTTTTTACATTTTAAGTATTACTATCCCTTTAAGTGATGTTTCTGGGATTCCACATGTCACCTCCTGGATGACCTTTCGCAATCCACAACACAGTAGATCAAAGTTCCACAATTTTATTCAGCAATTAGAATTAAAAAAGGGCACAAGCCAAAGTTTACACCACGTATAATATTACAAACTGCCCAACACGTTTCGTATCCGAAGATACTTCATCAGGGGCTCAACAGCTTCTTTTACATAAAATGTAATAACTTTGATCAACTGTTTTGTGGATTGCGAGAGGTCATCCAAAGTAGTACTTTGCTATAGGGATTAGTAATACTTGAGTATTACTATCCCTTTAAGTGGATTGATGTGCCTGTTTTGTCTGGAAGTCTGGTGAGCATATAACTTACGGGGGTTTATTATACTGGCCCTCTATCTCAGTATACAGATTTGCTCTTCCCATTTTGGTACCCTCTTTTTTAGGAGATCAGACTATGTGGTGTGTGTATATAAGTGTATCACATTGCTCCACAGCAAGAAAACTTAATGTTGGTTTAAACTTCAGTATATGTGTTTATAAATTAGTCTGTTTAATAAAATACTTTGGTCTTGTTCTAAATCATTTATTCACTTAATCAAAAAGGTGTCAATAGGTCATAAAATAACCTACACATTATCGGTAATGTCCCACCTACCATCCACTCGCCAAGCAATACCATATAAGTGTCCCTCTTTGACCATTCTAAATGTTGGAAGGTATGTAAAACAGCCTGATCTCCCCCAGGGACACCAGGGTGGGAAAGAGGGACAGAGGCATTTGGGTCTCAGAGAGGGACTGTCCCTTGTAAAGAGGGATGCTCGGGAGGTATGAAAACCTAATATCTCCTGGAGAGGGACGCTTGGGAGGTATCTGGCACTCTCGGGGGTAATAGGGGTTAACCCTTTAAATGCCAGAGGGGTACATTGCTTTCCAGTGTGTTGCATACCCCTCTGGCACTCAAAGGGCTAAAAAACCCTTTAAAATCAACAGGAATTATAATTTGTCCCCTAGGGCACAGCTGATTTGCTCTAGAACTCCACCTCTTAATGTTATTCACCTACATATTATATGTTTCAATAATTAATTTACTAATGCAATAAAAAATAAATTATCCATAAAGGAACCAGTTCTGGAAGCTAAATGTGAGCAATTCTGGAGAAAACTAACTGCAGCATTGGAGGGAAACACAAATGACCAAAATTCCCATTGTATTAAATGGTGCATTTATCCCTTTAAATGCTAGAAAGATCCAGTGGTGTGCACAGGGGAGCAACCCAGCCCTGAAAGGGTTAAAGAGGTCTGTTTATGCAGAGCTGTATGGGAATAACAAATGTGCCAATCAGCCCTGCCCAGTTTGAATTGCTTTATTAACTCTTCTGGTGCTGGGTGCTCACTCCTGCTCACCTTAGAGGGAACTCTGGAGAGGTTTCTAACAAAATGCTTTGCAATGCATTAGAGACCTCTGCAGCATTCAAGGGTTAATATACCCATTTTAATGAATAGGATTGTTTGCCTGTCCCCTTATGGTGCAGCTGGTTTGCCACCAAACTGATTTTATTCTTCTTAACACATTTTTTTAGAAGTTAATGTAGATGCTATACTTGCTGCTTTTCATTGATCTATATGTATCGATCTATCTATACATAATAATAATAATCTATCTATCTATCTATCTATCTATCTATCTATCTATCATATATATACACTACGATTGGGCATGCCGTGCAATTTGGGGACCCTCTGGACCACTTCAGAGGTGAGTCGTGCTGCAGCGATTTTCACAGGAATGAATGGGGGGGGGGGTTTCACCCCCCCTGCCCACTCCTGTGAAAATCATTGCCCCTGATTTGCTGCCTGCCACTTATCTCCGCCTCCGGTTGTCTCAGTGTGGGGTGGACAGCGAACCAGAAACAGTTATATATTAAATGGTTGGCCCCAGTACAAACATTTTTTGACCCCCCACACCAACACAAATATCTTCATATAGTCATTACTAGAACCTGGGACAGATGGGCCCCCTCGGAGGTGGGACCAGTGCAATTGTACCCTATACACTCCCTGCAGTTATGCCTCTGTATATATTATAGAGATGCACAATTGCGGCAATTATTTTTTATGTACACAATGATCATATGTTGCATTAAATAAGTTAACCTCTTACATGCTGCAAATGTCTGGAGACATCTAAGGAGCTGAAATGTAAATATAAGTCAATCACCGCATAGAAACAACAGAGCACAAAATAATGACTAAGTCAGAAAGCAGGAGGAATTCTAAAGCAAACCCCTGCACAAGGGATTTGAAGCCTCTTTTAAACCAAGTGACATTTTTATTTCTCCCCTGTGGTGCAGTTGGTTTGCCTCAAAGTTCCTCCACTGCAAACTTTTTTGACATCAGTGCTTGCATAACCCACTTCCATGGTCTGTAATAATGACAGAGATAAGTATAGGATAAAATAAACAATGTTGTACTTACTGTAGAGCCTGCAAGCGGGTCTTTCATTTTAAAAAGGTGCATTTGATCCATAGCCATTACAAAATTAGGGCGAGGCAGCAGGAAAACAGTGGATTCTGGGAGCTATTACACAAATCTCACGTGATTGCACAGGATTAATATGTATCAACAAGGTATAATAAAAATATTTCAGCAAAACAGTCATTGTATAACTTGCGTTAGCTCTGACAAACTGATCTTTTACCTTTTGCTATCTGGCAGATGCTATTAAGTCTGGGTAATGTGTATTTTGTGAAGTGAACAGTGACTTATTATAAACTAATGGAAATGAAGCCAACTCACATATGTCATTGACTTCAATCCGGTTTCTCATGGCAAAGTCAGCCTCTTTCCTTAACAATGTGCCAACTTAACATCTTTTTTTTTTCTTCTTGAGTTAAGCAGCATAAGGATTTATGTAAACAGCAAACACCCTTATTTCCTGAAGGGTGAGTTGCCTATAGCACATTTTATTTTATTATAATCCTGTAGAGAAATCTCCAATGCATTCCAAACATCCCCCTCATCCAAGAGGTCAAAGCAACAATAATCCCTAGTTATGAAAACAAATATTGTATGTTTTTTTCTGCTGAGTAAAACAAGTGCAATCTCACTGCAGGAAAGTGATTCATTCAGACTTTATTAGAACTCAAATAATTTTTTAAACAAAATGTAATTAATGATTAATTACCACCAGGTTGTGCTGTAACTATTATTGTATATGGAGAGCTTCGTATGGTCAACCATAAGCTCTCTACAGATGATGGCCTGCTGGGTATAATGAGAACTGTAGTTGACCACATCTGGAGGGCATGAAGTTGCCCAGCACTTCCATTGTCTACATTTAGACATTTCTACAAATCCCTATACTGAATAGTCCTGATGTCTGACTCTCTCAAAGATTATAACGTGATAGTTATGCAGCAATCTTATGATGAATGTTACCCCTCCCATACCTTTTCCCGCTCTGAAGCCGCTTTCCCTCAGATCCAACAGCAGATCACAACGAGGGACAATCTACTGTCAGTATTAGGAAAAACCTGTCTTTCTTCATCAAGGAGGGCAGGTTATTCGCTATACTGACAGAGGGAAGATTGTCCAGTGTTGTGATCCCTCTGGCACTTGGGGTAAAACTGGCTGTACTATGTAATTTTGTTTTTCTACCAGTTTTGGACAATCTGGTTTAGTAGTTAGATCTTATCTGATCAGAGCTTCATTCTCTCATATATCTGATAATTCATTAATTACTGACATATCCAGAAAATCACCTCTCTCCACCATCTTATATTGCTAGAACTTTAGAATAAATGATTGGGTTGGAATACTGAGGATCCCACTTATTGGAGGATTTGGAAACATGATGATTCCTCTCTATATCAGTTGGAATTTTGAACATTTTTATAACTCTCCTATGGTGCAGTTGGTTTGCCTCCATAATTACTCCACTTTTAGTTTGTCTATTAGACTCTATAAATTAGACTTCTTTAGAAAAGGGAAGCAGCTATGCAGTTCTTATAATTAGGGTATTGAGTTCTTTATGATGGCACTGACAACCTTTTGAGGCCTATGAGCCTTGGGCAAGCAAATTTTGAGGGGCGCCTCAACTGTGATGGCCACACCTACATTCTGAGTTGTGGGTGTGGACAGAGCAATCTCAATCTTCCTGCAGCAGTTTTATATCCCTTCTCAGGCTAATATTTAACCCCTTTGATGCTAGAAATCACTCTAGTAACCAAGGGGTTAAAGCCTTTATTTATGGCTTTGCTTGTTTTAGGCCAAAGTTATTTTCTGTGTCAGGGAATAGTAGATCTGACTGAGGGAGGGGCCATGAGGTGAATTGGGGTGTGGTCATGGGTGGGGCTAAGAGTTCCTAGGGTGCCTTGCCTAGGGACGCCTGAGATGTAAATCCAGCCCTGTGGGCAAGCCAACGCTTAACCCTTCCCCCTCTTAAAATGCATGTAGTTAAAAGCCCCATTTAAAACAACAAGAATGTTGGGAATTTATATTTATCTCTTATGGCGCAGTTAGTTTGCTCTAGAATTGTTCCTCAGCATTAACACTCTTCTGTTTTCCCATGATGATAATTTTATGAACAGTTTGAACTTTGCAGGGTCCCTCCCGGGATTGTAAATGCCTCGGTTTTACATTCTTGCTTTTAACACTGGGAAATGTTCTACTTGAAAGTGTGAGAGGTAAAACAGATTTTGTACATTAAAGTTCTCAGTATAAGACACAGTGAGATTTCAGCCAGAACAATCCATTAGCACAAGAACTTTTGACTCCACTCAAAAAAAGGTGATTGGTCTGTACATTTTATTCAGCTTTCTAAGAAAACAGCTACGTGAAAAGCATTTTATTTATGGGAAGATTATATTTTTTATTAATAATATACATAGCAAAAGTAGCCATAATTTGAACAATGATTTAATATTATCTACTCAATAGTATTTTTGGACATGGTGCAGAGGAGCCTTGTACCCCAAAATGCCCATAAACTCTCTCACTGCCTTTTCCATGACACAACTGATGAATTTTCAGGTGCATCACACAAAAAATCATTTTAGTACCTTTCTTATTACAAACCATATAGTTCACCCCCCCCTAGTATGCGTGGGCACTTTGGAAAGACAGATAATTCTAACATTCATTTCAGACAGGTACCATTAATAGCAATGCTTTTGCTAGGTCTGTAATATTGGAGCATTTAATAACCTGCACCGATCTTCCGCCTCTTCATATGAGTACAGGAAGGCAATGAGAATAAGGTCGCTGTAGCCCAGTTAGGAAGACAAAGAACAGAACTAGGGCTGGATTAGCAGGTAGAGCAATTTCACTCTATCATCTGAATTAAAATAGGAAGCACATTTCGGTATTCTTGCACTGTGATAAACCTATTTTAGATATTCTTCATTATTAACCCTTTGAGGGGTGTACATAGTGTAGTGGGAGTAATGTATAAGAAGATGTGATACAGTTCTGGGCAAACCAACTACTACATTGTGGACAAATAAAGACTCCCAGAATTCTCATTGATTTAATTGGGGATTTTAATACTTGATAGAGTTGTATCTAGTGCATTGCTAAGGTGACGCAGGGTTCTCTCTAACATTCAAGCTTAAAGGGATAGTGTTGCCATATAATAACTAAAGCTAATCTTGCAGGCGGTAAAAAGTTAAACTAAGTACCCCAAGTCCCATCTCTCATGATATTCGGGACCAAAGTTCCCCCCTCCCTCCCCTTCCCTTGAAGTCAGCTCTCAAGCTGACTGCAGGGGAATCTGGTCCTGGGACCATCTGAGGCTCTTCAGCAGAGCTGCGATCATGTTACCGAAATAGAAATCCTAAACTGGAATAGTCTACAAAGTGTGATTGCAAACCAAGCACAAACCAAGCACACTTTGTAGGCTGTTCCAGTTTAGGATTTCTATTTCACTAACGTTATCGCGGCTCTGCTGAAGAGTCTCAGACAGTCCTGGGACCGGATTCCCCTGCAGTCAGCTTGAGAGCTGCCGTCAGGGGAAGGGGAGGGAGGGGAGGACTTTGGTCCCGAATATCTTTCAAACCACCTGCAAGATTAGCTTTATTTATTATATGGCAATACTATCCCTTTATAAAAAAATAAATTAAATGTGTATTTTAACCCTTTGAGTCAAGGGGGTACACAACGCATTGCTCTCATTGCGTAACCCTCTGGCACTCAAAGAGTTAAGTTAAAGAGAATTGTTATTTTTCCCCTGTTCTATGGTGCGGTTGCTTTGCCTCAAGAGTACTCCAGTTCTTAGAACAAAGAACATCTACATCACTGATGGTAATGTAATATGAAGTAGAGCAATTCATTATGATATCATGTTCATGGAGGAAGACATGATTCTTTGTTTCACAACTCAAAGACTCCAAACACCTCCCACTGTTACCTAAGATGCCTTCAGTGGGAGAAATTTGCAATCCTTGTGCCCTGCAACAAAGAAATATGTCTGCCTCCATCCATGCAAGTGATATCAATTATTTATTAAAGATTACTTGGGGAGAACCAATCCACACAGAATTGATTCATTAGATTTTTCTTTGCAGACTAATATACGTGAAGGTTTATTGTTAAAGGGATAGTAATACTTAAAATATAAAAAATATATGTTGTAGGGTTTATCCCCCTGAGTAAAACAAGAGTACTCCCACTGCTAAGAGATGTTTTATTAAAAAATTGTAACAGCTCAAACTTGATTTTATTTAGGTGCAATATCACATTTTTAATAAAGTATCTCTCAGCAGTGGAAGTACCCTTGTTTTATTCGGGGACATAAACCCTACAACAGATATTTTTTACATTTTAACTATTACTATCCCTTTAAGAGCTGTTAATGCTCATTTAACCCTTTGAATGCCATTGTACACCCCTTTGGCACTCCAAGGGTTAAGTCCTTTGATGCTAGAAGCCTTGCTAGTATACTCTGGGGATTATACACTAAGGTGTAATAAAGAGGTGATAACGTGGAGATGACTTCTCCAGTGATATCACTTCTCCAGTTCCTATGTTTTTCTATGGAGCTCATTCACTAAGATCTCCAAAGTTGGAGAAATATTAGTGCATTGGCTCCATAGAATAACATAGGAACTGGAGAAGTGATATCACAGGAGAATTCATCTCCACTTTACCATCTCTTTATCACACCTTAGTGCATAACCACCAACATGATAGAATCTCCTTTTATATGAATGGAAATTATTTGTCCCCTATGGTACAGTTGGTTTGCCCCACAATGACCCATCAAGTTTAACCTTTGTCATATCGCCCTTGTTTTGTTACCTTTCACTGGAAAAATAAAAACAAGGGTGATATGGAAAAGGCTGAAATTGATAGACATGCCTTTTTTGCAGTGTCATCAATTATCTCACTATGTTCATGAGCCTTGATGTCTTCTGAAGAAAATCACGAACAATAGTTTTTGTTGCCTTTTTTTGTTCTTATTTCTCTTATTTTGATTCCCCTGCTCAGTTATTGCTACTAGACTTGTGCACGGCAAAAATTTTCGGTAAAATTTGATTTCGGATTAATTTTTTTTTTTAAATTCGGGGGATCCGAATTTCGGACCAGACCTGTTCTACTCAGACAAAATTTGTCAATAGTCCGAATTATTAGGCCGAATTAAAAAAAAAAGTAAAGTATTCAATAAAAAATTACAATTAAACAAATAAAAATAATACATTAAACTACATTAATAATAATATTAAATCTCTAATGAGAAGGAAGGGGTATTTTATAAACCCCCTACACACTTATATATGTATATGTCACATCAAATTAAAGCCCTTTCTGCCCTTAAAAAAATGGTGTATAATATGTGTTTGTGGAATAAATGAGAAAGATAGGAATTATGGTTGAAACCACACATAGCAAAAATGACAAAAATGCTTATGTCCTTATGTGGTTAATATCTGCACTTTGCGTGAACTGTAAAGCACCTGTTTTACCACATCTATTTTTAGTAGCATGTAGCAACATTGTAATGGTTTCAGGCGGGAAATCGCTGTCCGAATTTCCGAAATTTACTCTGAAATTTCAGACTAGGTCCATTTCGGATTCTGATTTTTTTGTGTGGGAGCGGACCTTGGCTTTCGGAAGGTCCGAATGATGCCGAATACGCCTTATTCATCTGAATTCCGAAATTAGCCGAACCAAATCGCCCAAGTATTATTGCTACAAGGTAAATATTCTGCTCCACATAAACAGTTGAAAATATATAAGCACCTATCAGAGGTGACACTGCTTATCTTCTTCCAGTATCTGAGTAAAGAATATTACTACTCAACAAACTTTAAAATGAGTTTTCTTGTTTGCATTTAAGTGAGAGAATAAGTTTTAGAAGGATAATATCTTTATAGGCTACTAACATATATGACATAGATTACTAAATTATATGCATTAGATTAATCAAGTATATGTCCACACTGATAATACATTGGATGAGTCATAATTAGCAGTCTTTTGCAACAAAACAAGTTGCATTAAATTTTTTTATTTAGTAGGAAATGAAGCCATTATTTCTTTTATTTAGTCAAGTCAACTGTTAGTAAATTCCAATTCTCTTTCTATATGAGGCTGACGTAGAAATATGAACTGAAGCAATTACTGAGAAAAGCCACTACACCAGAGAAGCAATGTGTTGGGAACCATTGTGGGACTCAAAGGAGTAAGGCCCATATTTATTAGGGATGGGCAAAACATGTTGTCTCAAAAGAGAAACAGGAGAAAAATGGCACTTCCAGCCATGTCGGAAATTTTCGCAAAAGGTGCAGATTTTCAGCTTTTTTTCCACCTAGCTCATTGCATTGAAATCAATAGTAAGACTGAATGTCCCCCACCATGTGGCAAGTTTCCCTTCTTATCCTGCACACATAGTATATAAGGGATATCAGGTTCCAGCAGCATGCTATTCTGTGTTTGTGAAAGAGAAAATACGCAGCACAACTTTGCAGTTGATTAGGACGGGCAAATTAAGTAAAATTGGAATGTAGTTTAAGGAGTCTTGTAGGCAGGATATTTGTTCTCTGTGTTTGCAGAGTCTGGGAGACTCTGGGTGTATGAGAATGGAGCAAAATTACCTCAAAAATTCTGTGTGAAGGACTGGGAACACTCAGGCAACGTTGATCTAAGTTTCTTTCTGATCTGGCTGTTATCTCTGTGCTATGGGAGTCTGGGGAAAGGAGTAGTTGAACAGGAAAATAAAAGTAGTGGGGAGGAAGCGGTGGGCAATGCTGAGGATGCCCTAACTACTGATGATGATGTAGATCTAGAATATATCACTCCAGCATCCTCCTCTTCTTCACGTACAGATGAAGTTCAGAGTGAGAAAGATGATGACATGGCCAGAAATGTAGCTGAAAGGCTCACTGAGGAGATCTGTGCCTTTCTATAAACTGTTTCAGAAAACAATTTGAAAGGCTGAACCTGGACAAGTAAAGATGCCCAAAAATATACAGTCATTCTGTCAGTCATCATCAGCATAGTCACCACTTTCAAGTCCAAGTCCCACTCAGCCATACACACTACTGTTGAGTAAACAACAACTCAGGTTATCAAAATCCACAAAGATGAGTGTCTCTGCTGCTGCTGCTGGAAGTGTATCACCTTTGACACCTTATAGTAGTAGTACAATTGCCACAACACCAAGTTCCAGTAGTAGCAGAAACCCCTCAGTCTATGAAGTCCGCAGTATGGAGGTACTTCACTCACAATCCAAAAGCTAAGCATGTTGCTATCTGTTGCCTGTGTAAAAAGCATGTGAGCAGGGGGAAGTTCACTCATAAGCACCTCACCACTGAGATCCCCTATGAAGCACAACCACAGGTCAGGCAGGGAGATACACCATCAACCTGTCAGAGTTGCCACAACTAGAATCAATGTTCCTGGGGCACATAATAGTAGCGATGTTGATGTGTCAGAGAGTGTGCCAAGAGTTTGTTCAATCAAAATAATAGCTATTGATCCTGCTGTAGAGGAGTATGATGCTAAGTTTGCAGTAGAAGATGACATGAGACATACACTGCTCACACACGCTTCCACCACCTCCTCTAGTTATTTTGTCAAACCCACACTGTAACGGTTTGTTCGACACACAGACACAGTGGTTTAGGATAAAACACAATTTTATTGAAATCACAATAAAATAAGAACCCTCACAGGTCCTGTAGTATACAGGCAGAATAATACAGACACACGACAGGTTACATATGCATATGTCTACACAGGTCCAGTATAACCATAAAGTCCATAGCAGTCTATACTGACACAGGTCAGGCAGAATATGTTGGATTCCCAGGACAAAGGTACTGCATGGATTAATGGTCTTCAAGGAGTGTAAACAGTCCCATGTGCTGAGAGTTCTGTGATAGAGCTCTTTCCATATAGAGAACTTCAGGATACGTAACGCCCAGGAACAGGTTAGCAGAACAAACGTGAACTGCCAGAGTACTATCAGTAATTGAGTAATGTAGGACACTGCCGTAGCAGTAACGGAAACTGACACTTGCAATCTGCAGGAGCAGTAACAGAGACTAGACCAAAGACACACTGCCGTAGCAGTAACGGAGGCAGACACTTGCACTCTGCATGAGGAGTAACGGAGAGTAGGCCAATGGCATATTGCCGTAGCAGTAACGGAGGCAGACTCTTGCACTCTGCAGGAGCAGTAACAGAGACTAGGCCCAAGACACACTGCCGTAGCAATAGCGGAGGCAGCCACTTGCACTCTGCAGAAGCAGTAACGGAAACTGACTCTCGCATTCTGCTGAACCAGAAACGGAGACTGGATTGCCTGTAGAATCAGAATGTCGCCAAGGCGACAATAGGCCATCAGATCAGGAATGCCAACCAAGCCGGGTCGAATCACGGAGCAGGAACGTCAGCCAAGCCGGGTCAAATCAAGGAGCGGGAACGTCAGCCAGGCTGGGACGGTACACGGGAGCAGGGACGTCAGCCAAGCCGGGTTGGTACACAGGAGCAGGAACGTCAGCCAAGCCAGGTCGGTACACAGGAGCAGGCGCAGAAGAATAGTCAGGCAATCTGGGTCGGTACACAGGAGCAGGAGACCAGATGCAGAGTAGTCAGGCAGGCCAAGTCGGTACACTGGGAATCACTGAGCAGAAACTATCACTGGTACAGGAACACCACGAAAGGGCACCGGATGGGTGCTAGAGCCCAGTATATAAAGGCCATACTGGGCGGGTCAAACACAGGACAGCCAATGGGAGCACACACAGTGTAGACTGACAGGAAAACTATAACAAAGGGAGCACGGGCACCGTGATACACACTTACTGAGTTCTTGGGAAGGAGTCAAAAACTTCACAATCCCAAAGTACACCTGTGGAATGGCAAGGTTACCAAGATGTTGGTAGTTGACAGAAGTATCACAGCAACTGACACATCTACTCTCGTATTAAGCAATTGACACAACTGAAACCAAACATCTTGATGCTTGCAAAACAATCACCCAAGTGCTGCTGTCACAAACGTAAATCCTCCCTGCCACCAATTTAGCATATTCAGCAAGATTGCATGTTCTCACATGCTCCCTGATACCTTACATTCGATTATACTCCACCACGTTGTGCACTGGGTGCACATGAACTGCCAGATCCTTGCATCTACAGGCTTCAGACTCGCTATCAGCTGGTGAGTGAAGTAACAGAAGCAAAATCTATTCTCCAGAGGAGGTAGAGGACACTGGAGGGCACAACACAGGTGTTTGAACATTGCCATTGAACGTCCAGGCTCAGGCTGGGTTCCTCATGTCTTCCTCTTAGATTTTCGCCCATGTTCTTTGTGCCCTTAGGGAGGGACAGGGGCACAGCAACAGTGGCTCTCGGTTTCCTTTTGTGGGGTTTGGCTTTCACATGCTTAACATAAATGTCAGGGTGATTGTGTTGCATGTGTTTTATGAGGGCTGTTGTGCCATGGTGTATCCCCTCCTTTCCCCTTTTTCACTACCTTGACACACACAATGCACAGTGCAGTTGTTGATGACTGCATTGTGCCTGTCCCCAATGAAAAATATTTCCACACCAATGATTTCAGTGAGGAGAGAGGTAGTGAAAAGTGGCCTTCTTCTTCCTCTCCACACTCAAATTCACTGGCTAGGGCAGGTAATGCTGATGTTGCTGCCTCAGCATCAGTACTAGAACTTGGACCCAGTGGCAAGTACAATGTATCCTAGTACCATATCACTACTTTCTGAACCCAGTCCCATTACGGTGGCCATGGTGGTCTGTGGTGCACTAGTCTGCTCATCATCATTCTGCTGCTGTGACAGATGAACCTCTTCCTCTGACAATTCATCAGCAGGAATTACAGCATCAGCAAACTCCTCAGTGTCACTGCTGTGGTGGAGGTGTTACCCATCCCCATTTGCGTCTCTTTCTCCCATTCCTTTTCACAAAAAACACTCTCCTCCACACCAGCTGCTCCACCATTACTCTCACTCTCATCACCACCAGTTTCTTGCTGCTCAATGGGAGTGGAACTGTTTGGTTATGATGACAAATGTGACAGTGTGCCCCCTGCTGTCACACTTGCTATATCCTTAGAAGAAGAAAGCTCACCAGTCCTACCTTCTTCAACATACTTCCCCTGAGAAACAATGCTGGGAGAATGGGAATCAATGTGGGCTCTCTTGACTGCTGGTCTTGCTGACTTCCCCTTCCACCTCTGTGGTCGGCAGCAGCATGAGGTCCCCTCCAGCTACTTCGAGCTGCTCCATCACCACCATTTAACAGTTTAAAATGCCCCATATAAATCAACTGGGATTTTCATCCACATGTTGCAGTTGGTTTGGTCCAGAATCCCACCTGTTTGCATGATGAATAAGGGCCTAAATTGTAATGTAACAGTTTATTTGCTGATCACTAAAATGCAGATACAAGCTTGAATAAAGTGAGGATGTTAACCCTTTTGATGCTGGAAAGGTCTGCAGTACATTGCCTCGCAACGTGCCAAAGGTCTTTATGACATCCAAGGGGTTAACATTAGGGATGGGCAAAACTTTTCGTCTCAAACTGAAATCGGTGAAAATGGCACTTTCCGCTTGGTGAAAAATTTCCCTAGAAAAGTGCCGATCTTCCACTTTTTTCGCCCATTGAAATCAATGGGAACATAGAAGTTACACACAGCACATTACAAATAATATTTAATTTCCCAAAGGCATTGTATAAAATGGGCATGAGGGTGCCTGTGTTGGTGGGGTGTGGGGAAAGAATCAGTTGAACAGGGGATGTTTATGGGGGTGTTGTTTACTGGGATTGGGGGGCACTTAATAAAAAAGAAATCCTAAATAAAATAAAAATCATAAGACATGATATAAAGGGGTCTGAGGAGGGTGCCTGTGTTGGTGAATGAATGAATCATTTGAACAGGGAATTTGTTTTGGGGGGCTTTCTTGACTGCTATTGGGGGGACAGTTAATAAAAAAAAATAAATCAATAAAATAAAATAAGACATTTGCGTTTAAAGTAACAGAGACAGGAACTCCCTGACATAAGCTGCCACTGGGGTGGACTGATACTTGACTTGACAGAGTATGATTTGTTGTTAGAGGCCTTTGTAGGACTTAGACTTATTAGAGGCCCAAGCCCTGAAAAAACATTGATTTGTAGGTCTTAAAGGGATAGTAATACTTTATTCTTACTATCCTCCATATTGTAGATATTTGCAAAATAATTTAATAGCCCTCAGGTTCATCTCTCAATCCTTTATGGTTTGAGAGATAACCGAAGGCAAAGTTCCCCCCTCCCTCCCCCTTCCCTGAAGTCAGCGTTGTACTGACTGCAGGGATATCCGGTCTGATTTTCATCAGGTGGCTCTGCAGCTGAGCCGCAATCGCGTTAGTGAAAAATAATTATTTAACTGAAACGTTCTTCTACGTGTGCTTGCAAACCAAGCACATGTAGAAGACCATTTCAGTGAAATAATTATTTTTCACTAACGCGATCTCAGCTCTGCTGCAGAGCCGCAAGCCTGTCGTACAACAGACTTCCCCTGTAGTCAGTACAATGCTGACTTCAGGGAAGGGAAAGGGAACTTTGCCTTCGGTTATCTCTCAAACCTTAAAGGTTTGAGAGATGAACCTGGGGGCTATTAAATTATTTTGCAAATATCTACAATATGCGGGATAGTAATAATAAAGTATTACTATCCCTTTAAGCTTGTTTGGCACAAGCCCTAAGGAAACATTGATTTGTAGGACTTAGGCTTGTTAGAAACAAACCCTCCAAAAATTGTTTATTTTTTGTAGGACTAGTTTTTATTTTTTATTTATTTATTTTTTTCAAAACACAAGCCCTGAGAAAAAAATAAAACTGCCCTACTGGCCTAATGCCAGCAGGTCATGTTGGCCAGTGGTCACTGTCAAATGTCCTCCTGAGTTGCAACTGTTGTTCGTACTGCTGCTGCTGAGTTGTTTAAGCAGCAGGATGATTAGGCAGCTGAAAGGTAATGGGATCAACAATAGCAGTAACATGGAAGATGGATGAAGAAGGTTCCATTTGCCATGACTGACTCCAGTGATGCTCCTGAGGCAGTAGCAGCAGAATACGTAGCCCCCAGTATTTGTGGAGAAAATAACAAGTTGGCCATTAAATCTTCTCCACCTGCCCTTCCTCCAAAATCATCATGGGTGTGTTGTAATTAGAATATATTTTTTCCCTTGAGAGCAGGATTAGTGGGTCTCCTCAGCAACTGCAATGTGCACAGTATATGTGTGGTAAATAACATCTGGGGGCACAGCTGTATCCAAACACCATGACACCCGAAACCGGAAAGTACTGCCGCTGTCACTGTACCCCTTGTCCATACCCCGCTAAGGACACATGGCAACTTACTGACAGTTTAATAGTAATGATGAACCCTCCCTGCCTCCATATTAGCATATTCTGCGGGATGGAATATCCTCAGATGCAGTTTGATGGCCCGATGTCGATTCTCCTCCACCACACTGGCATGTGTGATCAGTGCACCACACAGTGTTCAATGGGTAGAGACGAACTGTCGTATCCTAACATCAAAAGAGTGGCTATCATTTGGCGGGGGAGGAAACGATGAACGAGATGGACTGGCAGGAGATGTACTTGTTACCCTAGAGGAAGAAGGAGATGTTGATGACGAGCTAGTTGTTTCACTCATAATAGAACTTCCAGTGTCTTTCTGGGTTTCTTTATTCTTCCTCCTCTTTGATCTCCACCTTTCTGGAGAGTCAGGGGGTACAGTAACAGTGGTGCTAGATTTCTGTAATAGGTGTTTGGCTTTAATATGTTTGGAGTAAATGTCATAGTGTCTGTGTTTCATGTGTGTTATTAGGGTGGTTATGCCAAGGTGTGTTCCCTCCCCTTCTCACTAACTTGTCACAAATTTTGCACTGTACCATTGTTGATGATGACTGTGCTGTGCCTGCCGGAAGAGAATAATAGTCCCACACCCATGACTTCTGGAGGGAGGTATAGGGAACAGGTGGATAAGAATGGCCTCTTTCTTCTTCTTCTCCACATTCCCCTTCACTTTTTGTGGCAGTGGATAATGTTTCTGCTACTGCCTCAGATTTAGCACTGCAACTAGGACCAGAAGTATTGCTGGAGCTGGCAAGTAGAAACTGTCCTAGTCCCGCATCACTTGTTGACCCCATTCCATGGTGGTCTGTGGCACACTAGCCTGCTCCTCAGCAGCAGCAGAAATTAGAGCAGTTGCAATTTCTGCAAATTCCAAAAGCTGATTGCTAGTGGTGGTGGTGATGCCCATCCTCATCCCTCTCTCCCATTCCTCCTCAGTTTCTGATAAAAAAGCCATCAATGTCTCTTCCACCCCAGCTTCTCCAACACCACCACCACCACTAGCCCCTACATGATGCTGCTCTATTCCAGACATCTGATTGCTGCTTGGAGGAGGTGACGAGCAATGTGACAGAGGGTCCCCTGCTGTCACACTTCGCATCATTTTCTCCTTCCCCCCTGAGTACTACAAGAAACAGAAGCAGCAGGTTCAGCACTGGCAGCAGGTACAAAAATAGTGGCAGCACATCTGGCAGCAGGTACAACACTAGTGGCTGCAGGTACAGTAACGGTGGCACTGGCAGCAGGGGCAGAACGTCATGCAGCAGGCACAGGCAGCTGACCTGTCCTACTCTCATTAGTGCTACCCTTTTCTCCCTCCCTTCCCATTCCCTTTTCTCCCTTCCTTCCCTTTCTCCCTTCCTTCCCATTCCCTTTTCTACCTCCCTTCCCATTAAATTCCCCAAGATCCCTTGGGGTGATTTAGGGGGACTGGACAGCATTGGTTCAGTACTGCTAGTCACTTCCTCCTTGTCCTCAGACTCAGTGGGCACATAAGGGTCCTTCCAGCTCCTCCACTGATTATTTTTCACCTTCCTCATAGTGATAGGAGTCACTATGAGCCTTTTCTGCCTCAATTTTGACAAAATATCACAAGAGAACAGCACAGCACGTCTATCTTGCTCTGCAGCTGCTTCTATTGTGTCTGTGTTCAGTGAAAACGTCACCTTTTTATAGCGGAAGTGTGAAAACAACATAAATCAATGGGCGGAAACTTTCTAGCCATTGAAAAAATAGCAAAACATTTTGTCCAATGGGCAAAAGATGCAAACATTTTAACCGCTAATTTTAAAGTGGATTTTCTCACGAAAAAGCGGCTACAACGTGGTTTTCGCAAAATTTCCCGTGGAACACGCCAACAAGTTTTGCCCACCCCTAGTTAACATGTAGATCTGATTAAAACCTGTTAGCGCAACTTTTGTACCCTGAAAATAAACATATTGCACAGCTCTTAAAATGTAGTCACTTTTCCTTACAATTAGTCATAGCTGGAACATGTGGGAGTAGTCATTGTGGAAAAAGATTTGGTGAAAAATAGTGCCTTCCACCCATAGCTGGAAGCTCTCTGCATTTGCCCCGGAGACTCCAGTTTTGGCTTCTAATTACCAGGTCTCTGAGGCAGAGGCTGATTCTCCATATGTGGGGAGTTTCTAATGAAACTCTGCCCACTTCTGCTCTTTCCCAGTCTGTTCCTCCCACTACCTGCCTACCTCCTACCCCAGCCTATTCCTCCATTTTCCTTTTTTTTGTATATTTATGAAGCCCTGCCCCCACTCGGGATTACGTCCTGCCCCTTTTTTACACAAACCACTTCATTTATCTCCCCCAGTGGCACCAGAGAACTCCCCTCCGGGGAGTCCACAAAGCAAAGTTTCCAGTTATGCTTCCACCTCCAGTGGGAGTTCTGGACAGAAGCCCTTTCTACCATCTTCCATGTGAAATGTTCTCAGAAATTGTAGTAAAAAACAAAACAGGTTCTTGTTCCACAATTCCAATTAAAGAGCGTAACCACTGGATGTTAAGTGTGCGGACTGTACGGATGTCATGACCATCTAACGTTATCTAGAAAGTGTGACAGAGAATGGAGCTGGTAAACAGTTGTGTCAAATGGAAAAAAATGGAGCCATGAGCATAAAGACAAGTGAAAAAGGAGGTGATGAGTGCATATCTGTGTTTATGTGATGAGTGTGAGATAGCATATGACTGCATGCATGATTACATATGTGCAGGAATAGAAGAAAAATGGAATTATGGAAAATGATGAGGCAAGATTTTACCCACTGAAAAATATGGGTTTAAAGGAGCAGTAAACTTTTTATGAAAACTTATATGTCATAAGGCATTCCTGCTGAACAAAACAAGGGTATTCCCACTGCTGAGAGATGAGTCTTTCTAGAGTTTTTACATTTGAAATGGTTGAGATCTTTTTACATTAACAATGCCCTCTAGTAGCCAGAGTGTTAACCTGGAGATCACCTGGGGGTTATGCACTAAGGTGTGATAAAGCGGTGATAAAGCAGAGATAACGTCTCCAGACTGATAAACTCTCCAGTTCCTCTGTTATTCTCTATAGCCTATGTACTAAGATCCATAAAGTCTGAGAGATCATAATGTATAGGCTCCATAGAATAAGATATGAAATGGAGAAGTGATATCACTGGAAACATCAGGGGGAGATTCACTAAGCTGTGATAAAGATGTGATGATGTGGAGTTGACTTCTCCAGTTTATCACTTCTCCAGTTCCTATGTTATGCGCATAGGCTCCATAGAATAACATAGAAACTGGAGAAGTGATAATCTGTCCATCTTATCACCACTTTAACAACACTTAGTGAATCTCTGGCATGATAAAGAGGTGATAAAGAGGACTTCTCCAGTAATATCACTTCTCCAGTTCCTGTTATTCTATGGAGCCTATGTACTAAGATCTCCAAAATACAAGAAATCTAAGTGCATTGGCTACACAGAATAACATAGGACTAGGGGAAGTGATATCACTGGAGAAGTTATCTCCACTTTATCACCTCTTTAGCATGCCTTAGTGCATCTTCCCCCTGGTGTTCAGACAGTTATTATTTTGCATTCTATGGGAGTGGTGAGTCAATGACAACAGTTCTCCATAGAATGTGATTGTGATAGTAACAGCTTATACTTCATGATAGTTTGAACAATAGTAACTTTTGAATACAACTGTCAGCAGGCTGTATGTGTGTTTTACTCAGTAGGAAAATCCCTATAATATGTAGGTTTTCATAAAATACTCCTTTAACCTTTGCATGATTTTCTTCGGTTCACTTTTAAAAGGTCGCACACAAAGAGCATGTGACCTCAGGAAGCATTAACTATGTCGCTCTGATAAAAATGGGGATATGAGAATCTTGCACTGCCTGACAGCGCGAGACTCTTGTGTAGTGTAGCGAATGGTTGCATAGATGCAATGAGTTCTTCCCTCCTGGATAATTATAGAGGCGGTAGACTCACACTTCTCTTTGCCTGCCCTTATCTTCTTTATGCAACCTCACTCCCTCCTATATATTAACCCTTAGTAATTACGCTAATCCGAGTGCTGCTGCAGGTGAGACATTGATTCTGTGTTAATCTGACTGCTCCCAATGCTACCGCAGGACAGACTTGTTGATTCTGCATCTTTTGAAGACGTTTTAATCCTCTACTGATTCCCATCTCTCCCACCATACTGCGCCTCCTCTTCCCGCAGTTGACTGATTGGTCTCCATGCACAGTAACCTGCGGCAGCACTGGGAGCGATGGGAATCAGTAGAGAATTAAAACAGCTTCAAAAGATACAGAATCAATAAGTCTGACCTGCAGTAGCACTCGGATTAGCGTAATTACTAAGGGTTAATATATAGGAGGGAGTGGGGTTGCATAAGGTAGATAAGGGCAGGCAAAGCGAAGTGTGAGGCTACCGTCTCTCTATAATTATCCAGGAGGGGAGGACTGATTTCATCTATGCCAACATTCACTACAATACATGAGAATCTAGCGCTGTGCGAGATTCTCATGTTGCTATTTTTATCACAGCAACATAGTTAATGCTTCATGAGGTTGCACTCAGGAATTTCCAATCTAAAAGACGAATTTCTCACTTTCTTCAAAAAAACAGTGTGCAGTTCTCTGCATAGCCATCTAGTCTTCAAGGAGTTAACCTTACACACACATTCCAATTAATAACAATGATTCTAATATAAGTGCAATACTATTTTCTTTACTTGCTGGAAAATAATACACAGATGAGTCATGTAGGAGAACATCACTTTATTTGTTGCTCCTATAAATATTGTTAAAGGGGAATCACTGATTAGGTAATGCCATTTTTACACCCCCTGAGTTTACATTATTGGTGCAATATACTGTAGTACATTATCTTATTGCTATAATAAACCATGAATGACTGGACATTTTAAAAATATCTTTTTGTGAATTACTGGGAAAAAAACCCTATAATTTTGAATACATTAGATTGAATGCAGTAAAATTGTTTTAAAGGAGCACTAACAACTAAAATGAAATCAATTTATATATGGTTAACTCTTTGAGTTCCAGAGGGGTGTGCAACGCATTGCTCTGCAATGCGTTGCGTACCCTTCCCGTACTCAAAGGGTTAAACATTTATAATATCTGTCCACATTAGGCATATGTGACCTTAGCCTATGCTATGTAGAGGTATCCATTCATCCATTTGCAGGGCTCTTAGAATGCCATAGCACAAGTGATAGACAACCTTTGCCTCTCCAGCTGTTGGGAACAATAACTGCCATCATCCCCAACCAGTTACTGGCTGGCTGGGGATTATGGGAGTTGTTCTAACAGCTGGATATCCAAACTACTGCACTAGCATAACAATCCTGGCAGTTGTCTCAGAAGTGATAGTGCAATATTGTCTGTAAACTGTCCTAAATAAGGTAATAGGGTTGGTTATTGAGCTCAATAAATTAACTACCTTAGCTGTTGTCTGACATTACAAATAGTATAAATAAAATTAACCAAATGTTTGTGTAAAATGTGGACTACATATTCAGAACAGAGCAATTTTTGGTGCAGATTTTAGGGATCTAACTTTAACCCTTCAAATGCCAGAGGAGTGCCCAATGCATTGCTTCACAATGTGTTAGGTACCCCTCTGGCACTCAATAGATTAAACATTTAAAGTTTTATTATCAAAACAACATATATTGTATGATTTTTCCTGTTGAGTAATTCAAGTCTACTCCCACTGCTGGAAGCTGCTTAATTCAACACTTATTGTTGTTCAAACTGTGGTGGAGCTGTTGCTATCACATTCCATGGAGAACTGTAGCCAGTGGCTCACGTCTTCCATAGCATACAACAGAAACACTCTCCTGTAGGTGAACTGAGTGAATGCCAGGTGGCAAGGTTAATATGTATAAAAAAGTCTGAACTGTTTTAAGTTTGGAACAACGCATGCCACAGAAGTGGGGGTGCGGTTGTTTTAATAAACAGGAAAAGTTCTGTACACATATATACATATGTGTAAAAGCCCATGTACACAGGCCAAGGTCCGAGTAATGTTAAGAGGCCAGTGCTACCTCACTCCTCCATGCGATGCAGTCTTGCGTCGCCTCGCTCACGCGATGCAATCATGCGCAGTAGAGACTGCCCGAATGTTAGCAGTCTCTACTGAGCATGACCGCTTCTGACAAACATCCTAGCGAATTATTATATAGGGTGAATATATATATATATATATATATATATATATATATATATTAACCCTTTGAGTGCCAGAGGGGTACGCAATGCATTGCTTTACTAAAAGGGTTAAAGGTTTGGACTCCTTAGGTAAAGACTTCTAACGGATGCCAGATTTGAGTAAATTATATTTAACCTTTTGAGTGCCTGAGGGGTATGCAACGCATTGCTTTGAAATGCGCTGCGTACCCCTTTGGCACTTAAAGGGTTAAGAGTATAGAACTCCATCTCATTTTGAGGTGTTAGTGTTCCTGTTATACTAGACTGTTTAACCCACAGACTACCAGAGGTTTCAGCAATGTATTGCTGAGATATGGCAACAAAATTTTACTCCCCCAGAGAACAAACAACGGCCCATATTTATACAAGCAAACTGGAGTAATTCTGGAGTAAACCAACTTGCACGATAGGGGACAAATAAAAATTCCTAAACACACATGAACTTGAATAGAGCTGTTTATCCCCTTGAATGTCAGAGAAGTCTCCAATGCACTGCGAAGCCCAATGTAATTTAAGGAATTTTTATTTGCCCCCTATGGTGCAGTAAGTTAACGCCAGAATATTCCCGTTGTATAAATATGGGCCAATGTTGCCTGTAATATGTTACTCTTTTCATTATCATATAATACCTGTAACGGCTTCATTCCCCCTAAAGAAATGTGTTATCATGTATTAAAGGGGCGCTATCAGCTATAAAGAACTCTGGTGATTTGACTTAGGCTGACCAGACTTCAAATTTAACCGAGAACGCATATGAAAAATGCATACTGCAGGGCTGCTTTGATTTCAGTGCCGTACTTAAAAATGCCTATTTCCCATGTGTCCCCGGTAAAGGTGTGGTCTGGTCACCCTAATTTGGATGGATCTTTATGTTTTATAAGCAATTTTTATTTAGATATATAGATTATAGAAATCAAGGCATGCCATCACTTCCCATATCAGCACTATTACCTCCACCACTCACTGACACTGAACCCTTTCACTGCCAATAAGTGGGGAGGTAAAGTAGGGCTAAAACAGGAAGGGTTCTGGCCTTAAATAACATCATCTAGAAATCTAAATAAATTAAAAAAAAAAATTTTCTAAATAAAAATGGTTTGTTGAAAAATCTAGCAAAATTACCAAAGCTGTATTTTGGTCAAAGTGTTCCTTAAAGCGGAACTTTCTGGCAATACCAAGTCGCTAGCTTGAAAATAGATGTCATACCGTAAAAAAATAGATGTGTCTAAAGGAATCCGTCCCGTTTGGAGACCGGAACCCAGGCTGTGCACCTGCGCCGTCAGTCCCGATCTCCATTGAGTAGACTGCTTTGCACCATATGGTACCCGGAAGGGACTGATGGCGCAGGCGCACAGACCACACTAACCTGCCCATTAGTTCCGAAACGGGATGGAATCCTTTAGACACATCTATTATTTAATGGTAAGACATCTATTTTCAAGCTAGTCGCCATGCTTTTAATGAATGTATGGCAACTTGCTATTACCTTAAAGTTCCGCTTTAAATATTTTTTATTTTAATTTGAGGAGTTCAGTCTGAGACTCGTTGTACCACAACATGTGAAGTGTATGACTGTTGCATGTTTCTTTGTCAAGTTACATGATAGATGATTAACCCTTCAAGTGGCAAAAGTGATGTGCAAATCATTGCTTCAAAATGTGCTGCAACCACTGCCACTCAAAGGTTTAATAATATTGCAATAACGTACAGAAAGCAAACAACAAGTTTGATCATCACCATCACCAAGATAAAAAGAAAGAAAAATGTGCATTTTTTTTACCCAAAAATGTCTAAACAAATATAAAAATAAATAACATTCAGACTTAGGAAAAAACTTATTCCAGTGTGTCAATTTCTGAAACAAAAAAAGCATGCCCACACACACTTTACTAAGATGAACTGGTGTAATTTTTGGGGAAAACCAAGTACACCATAGGGGACAAATAGGTTTAACCTACTGAGTGCCAGAGAGGTATCCAACGCATTGTGTTGCAATGTCGCAATGCATTGGATACTCCTCTGACACTCAAAGGGTTAAAACAATAGTACCGCATAAAAATAACTACTTAAATCTGCTGTTCAACATTTTAAGGTGTGATTGACATTACTTACACTCAAAGGGTTAACGTGGAACCCATACAAAGTTATTAAAGTTGCATCCTCTCCCTCTCTGTCCCCTTTCTCTGCCATGTCTCCATCCCTGGAGCAGTGTTCCCCAAGTGAGCAACCCAGCTCTAAAAGAGTTAACGAGGACTGTTTATGCAAAAGCTGCATTGGTATTATACATGAACTATGCAGCCCAGTCCAGTATTAATTTCATCTTTAACTCTTTCAGTGCTGCTTGCTCACCTTAGAGGGAACATTGCCCTGGAGCTGCCACAGGAACCATACTCTTCAGAACAGATTTAAATAAGGTTATTTTTAAGCATTACTGTCCCTTTTAAAGGGATAGTAATACTTAAAATGTAAAAAAAAATGATGTTGTAGTGTTTATCCCCCAAGGGTACTCCCACTGATGAAAGGTGTTTTATACATAAATGATTAGAGCTCAAGCTTGAATTTTTTTAGGTGCAGTATCACAGTGACCTGAAATTATACAGTGGCACTGTTGCTGCACCATCCTATGGAGATTTATGGCCAACTGAAATGGGCTGTCCATAGGTTGGCATAGCAACAATGCCACTGTAGAATTTCAGGTTTGAGCTGTAATAACTTTTGGATTCAACATCTTTCTGCAGTGGGAGTTCCCTTGTTTTACTCAGGGGGGATAAACCCTACAACATATATATATATATATATATATATATATATATATATATATATATTATAGTTTAAGTATTATGGTCCTTTAGAGTGTTGTCCTCCTGAATTTTAGAGAGGTTGCTCACCCATTGTGAAGCAATGGGCGAGCAACCTTTCTAGCCTTCAAGAGGTTAAAAGCTCCATTAAAGTCAATGATTGAGAATTGTTTTCATCCCCTTTAGTGCAATTGGTTTGCTCCAGAATTGCTCAAGCTCTTCTCAGTGTATCAGCTTCATTGAATGGTCATCATCCTTCATCATCCACAAAAAGAAAATGACAGTGCTCTATTTGAATGCTTTGATATTCCTATATTGATTTTCTGATGCAGAGATATACGAAGAAACGTCATTCACAAGTTACTAAATGTATCCAGTAGCAAACAGTTTATGTTCCATCTGTAAAACTTCATTGGCAAGCTAGTGTTCATCCGGACTAGCGGCTCCAATAAGATAGCCATTCATTCCATATGAACTGTTGACCCCATTGGTACTGGCTTTGTGTGTATTTTTTGTACGAGGTACTGAATCTTCTTCATCTGAACTGGATTCAATATCACTGCGGTCATCCTTTGATACCTGGATTAAAAAAAGCAATTATTGTTATTCTTTATTTATATAGAGTTAACTTATTCAGCAGCGCTGTACAATAAGTATATACATACAGAGGTATAAAACAGTACAGATGGAAGATGGAAACCAAAAGGATCAGAGCTCATGAGAGTTTACATATACTCTTTCTGGTTGAGCATGTTTTGGACATTTGATACAGAGGCATTTCCTGTTCATCAAATATATTTTATTGTTATAAAGAAAACTATGGTTGTGTTTTTTCTCCAAGTCTATCTAGTCTCCTCTGTGAAGCTCCCAGACCATCCTAGAACCGGACAAAATTAAAATAACACAAACATCTCATAATTATAAACTCCTTCTCATCCATATTAGGGCAGAAAATAATAATGATAATTATGAAATATGATATATGGTCAGGCATAATACTTTGTTTCAAGATAGCTCACATGTATGATTATAGGTGAGAACTTTTCATTTGCATATCATACTGATCCCAATCAAAAATAAGTTCCAATGTAGATATGTTAGGCAACACTCTTCTGCATATGAACACCAGTAAACCCCAGGCATATGTTTCGTCCTCCTATAGATCTAATCATCTGGTATTTCTAAGAACAGACAAAAGAACCAAGTCTAGAATACCCAATACCCTGACAAATTCAGAATCATCTGGTCTCTGTAGGAAAACATGGTCTGATACCTCTGTATAGCGACAGAAGACCTGTGTCCAATACCATCATACACACAACCCACCAGAGGATGGAAATGGTTGCCAAAGAAGTCTTATAAGGAGCTTGTCCTGTCCAACAGCAGATTTATCGAAGCACATATAATCCTATTCTATCTATCAGGCAGTCAGGGTAAACTCATATGTCAAGTTCTGTTTATCAGGAGCCGGAGTGTTCAAATTATCTATGCTGTACTTGCCCTCTATAGGGAAATAGCACTGGTCATCTCTCAAATGGAATTCAGGTACTGTCTTGCATACCACTGGATACTATTAAGTTTTCTAATCTGAATCTTCTACATCCATGATGGGCAACGTTTGGGCCTCTAGCTGCTGGAAGACTTCAATTAGTCTGGCAAAAGCTGGAGGGCCTCATGTTGCCCATTACTACTCATTACACACAACTCTCTCTGGTCCCAAACAAAAGTGAATCAGCTATGGTCAAACCAACTCCACCATGGGGGACAAATTACAATTCCCATTAATTTAACTGGGGTTTTAACTCCTTGAATGATAAAGAGATCTTCAAGAGATTCAGAAGCAATTAAAGACCTGTCAATCACTCAATGGGTTAAAAATTTGATTACAATCAGCAAGAAGTTTTATTTGTCCCCTGTGCTGCAGTTGGTTTGTTCCAGAATTGCTCCTCTTTCTTTGTGGATCTTGTCTACTAGTTTTTCCATCTGCGGTATAACTCTTTGGCTGAGATGCACTAAAGTTTGATGAGGGCTCAGCATAGTGATATTCTCTTCAATCCACTACCACTCTGCCCTCATCTCCATGCCATTGACAGGTTGATGATTTTGCACTTAACCCTTTGAGTGCTAGAGAGGTACGCAACGCATTGCAAAGCAATGCGTTCTGTACCCCTCTGGCACTCAAAGGGTTAACATATTGACAATGGCTCATCTGTATAAGGAAAAGCAAGTTAATGAGCCATTGTCATATTCATGTGGAGGTGGTTATATGTTAATGCGGCACTTTGCCACATGCACTAAGATTTGATATCAGCCTCTGCTTTCAGAGTTCACAGTCCCAACATCGCCCACCTGAGGTTGGTGATGTTGAAATCTCCCTGTAGCTGTCTATCCCCTTAACCCCTTAAGGACCAATGACGGTCCTGGCACGGCATGGAGTTCAGGGCTCCCGACGCTGCTGAACTGAACTAGAAGCAATAATAAAAAAAAAAATGTCCCTGTGGTTCGCAAGTGCCAGCAGCGAATGCGCGCGTCGGTCCTTAAGGGGTTATGGACCGGCCGCTCATGCACGCGGCAGTCACTTAAGGACCACGGAGCATTTACTTTTTTTTTACCCATCGGATTCTGGGCTCCCCGAATAGCGTGCAGCCGTGTGGGGAGCACGGAATTCCATGACGGTCCAGGACCGTCATGGGTCCTTAAGGGGCTGTGCAGCTACAGCCATGGACACAACCCCCTCCTTCCCCTAAACCCTTTGATTGCCAGAAAGTTGTTCAACTATTTGAAATCACCAAAGCAAAACTAAGGATAAAAGTGACTGTTAACACTTTCAGTGTTAGAGTTCTCCAATGCATCTAGCAGTCAGTGGGTTAAAAAGTACCCTTTAATTCTATAGGGAATGTTCAATGGTTCCCAGTGGTACTTCTCATTTTCCCCAGAATTGCTTCACCATTGTAGAATGTAGAAAGTCAAAATGAAGTTCACTGACACTTTAACCCCATGAGGTTCCCAGTACATTGCTTTGAAACGTGATGGAAACTTCTCTGCACTACACTACAACTTTAGCTACCAGTGAACCATATGCAGAACAGTAAAATCAATTCTGTAGCAAACCAACAGCACCACAGGGGACAAATACACATTTTAGAAAAATATTTTTCTGCTTTTTTTGTAAAAGTTTTCTCCTTTTCACCACTGCAAAAGCGTTCTCCTTTTGGCCACTGCCAGTAAATTTTTCACCTATGTTTCCTATGGCTGCAACATTTCCCATCACAATATTATTTCTTCTGAGGGCTGCAGCAGAGAAATAAATAGATGAAAGTCAAAGTTGTGAGTACTACAGAAACATATGCCTTGAAAAAATTGTTAGCATGCAGAGTGCATTTGTCCTTTCCCACAACACTAACTTCCTGCTTAATTAACACTGGCACATATTCCAGCAGGGTGAAACATATGACATCAGTTCTTTAAAGCATCTGTTTTCAACAAAACGAAAGGTCAGCATGATGTCAACACTAGAGATTAAAAAAACACATAAAAAGGACACAAACTACAATGTGGCAGATGTGTATGGTAGTGGTGGACTGGCAGGTGTGATTGATGTGTGTATGTATATATTCCTACAGCAGTGATTATCATTATCATGCTTGTGTCAAATGTAAGCTATCCTTTTCCTTAGATTACTGATACATATTACATATTGGTCATAGCAGTGGATCCAAGTGTGGTAGATAGTAGCAACCCTTCACATCCCTCCTCCTCATCATCTGTGCTTCTGTTAATACATTTGCCCTACCTTTCTCTGTAATGTGTGTTAGTCTCCAAACATTGCTGCTTGATAGCCGCGTCCTACGGTCATTCACAGTTAAACCAGCTGCACTGAAAACCCATTCAGACTCAACGCTTGCTGAAGGGCGACAAAGGGTTTCCATTGCAGAATGTATCAATGCTGGCCACATACATTGTTTTGTTTGCCAATAGTCCATAGGTTCAATGTTTCTACCTAGAATGTAACTATCCTGCAAGTATGCAGAAACCATCTCACATGCAGTGGGACCACTCTTATGCGCTACACTGTGTTCCTGTGTGTCAGTTACTAATCCATATTCAAGGATTAAGTCCCAAAGAGGTGTGCCACCACCAGTGCCTCCACCACCACCACCACCAAAAAAGTTGGATATTTGCTGCCCCTGCTGAGACCCATGAATTGTTCTATGTTCAGAATGGGATGTTCTAGTTGATAATGTAGCTGTTCCTGCTGCTGCTGCTGCTGCTGCTGGTCTAAACACTTTGCTTCCTTCTTTTTCACTATGCTGTCTAGAAGTTTTTTGGACCCTAAGATTCTCGCTCTCATTCTCCACAATGCAACCCTCCACTTAATCAATAAGCATATATCTAAACTGCTACTGATGATGTTTTTGCAGGAATTCTAAATTTTTTTGTTTAAAGTGGAGGTCCAGCAAAGTGGCAAGAATGTATTCCTCATTGCTTTTAATGGAGAGGATCTTGTTCAAAGCACGATAACATGTCTTTGACCAGCTTGTGCATGCCTGTGTTGTCATTATTGTAAGATTCCTGAGCCATGCTCCTCATTTATTTCTGCAATAAATATACCAGAGGTAGAATTTCACTAATTCCTGCCCCTGTATGACCCACCAGTGTGGTTTTCTCCTCAAAAGGTTTCAGCAGCTCACATATATTGCACATTGCCATTGCCCAGGTGACAACAAGGCTCCCTCCAATGCTTCCAATTTTGCATGGTGTACTCGCTAATGGCCTTATTGTGCTTGTACAAGTACTCTAGCATGTACAGTATGGAATTCCACCTTGTAGGGACTTCCATTTCCAGCTGGTGATGGGGCAGACTTTTATGCTCTTGTATGGAACATAGAGCTTAGCGTGCACTGTAGGAGAGGCACAGATTTTGCAGGTGATACTCAGCATCTCTCTGAGAGTTTTGGATTCTGCTAGGAATCTAGTCACAACTAAATTTAGCACATGGACACAGCAGGGCACATGCACCATGTCACCTATTTTCAAGGCAGGAATTATGTAGCAGCCGTTATCAGCAAACAGCTTTTAAGAAGAGGAGTACAGGCCATTTCTCTATCACCTGCTGTAGTTTACTTAAACCATCTATGGCTTTGTGGGATTGTCTCTCAAAACTCTGCATGCACAACGTGGCATGGCAATGGTATGGCTATCCTACTGCTGCCTTTTAATCACACTGCCAGAACCAGAGGCATATGTATTGGCTGTCATCTGATGCTGTAAGCTAGAGTTGCCCACTGTTGGTGGTGGGAGGGAAACCCAGTAAGCAGTCACAGTCATATAGTCTGTGCTCTGCCCACTCATCCACATATCTGTTGTCAGGTGGATTTTCTTGCTGTATGCACTTTCCAGCCCTTTTGCCCACCACACTAACCACCTGCTTGTATAATTTTGGCACAGCCACCCTGTAAAAATAACTGTGGCTTGGGATATGCCTGCGTGGAACTACACGACATCAGTTCTCTGAAACCTCGGTTTTCTACAAAAGAATACGGCAGCATGTCCACGGCCAACATCTTGGCAACCTTTCCATTCCACAGGTGTACTTTGGGATTGTTCTTGTGAAGTTTTTGACTCATTCCCAGGAACTCAGTGAGTTGGCAGTACATGGCAGAAGAACCCTGGAACTTTATTGTTTAACAACATGACTAGAGTAGGTTTTAGAGGAGGAGGCAGCATGTGTGGGTAATCTATGACTCTTGCTATCCCCTAAAGAAAAACCCAGAGACATCATACTTCTCTGCAGCACGAGCCATAGGTGCTATTTGGAATGAACTAACTGTTGGCAGTGGCACACTCTCTGATACATCAATAACATCACTACTTCTCTTATCTGTCCCAGAGCCCTGGGACTATTTTGGAGTGCTTCTGCTGCTGCTTGTTGTGGCACCTCTGACCTGTTGATGGTTTTTCTCTCAGTCACATCTGTGGTTGTACTTCAGGTGGGATCTCATTGAGGAGGTGCCTAAGTGTGAGCCTACTTTTCCCCTACTCACGTGCTTTTTGCAAAGACAACAGATAGCAACATGCCTAGCATTTGGATCCTGAGTGACATATCTGCATACTGTAGACTTCATGGACTGTGGGGTTCCCAAGGGGCTACTACTACTACTACTACTACTAATGGGGCTAGATGCTGATGCAATTCTACTGCTACCACTAATAGGTATCAAAGGTGCAGCACTTCAAGCAGCAGCAGAGGCACTCATCATGGCTAAGGTTGTAGATTTTAATAACCTGTGCTGTTGTTGCTGCTGATCACTCAACACAAGTGTGTGTGTGTCTGAGTGGGACTTGGAAGCTGTGATGATGACTGTGTAATTTTAAGCATCTTTGCTTATACAGGGTCAGAGTTTCTAATGGTTTTCTCAAACAATTTATAGACAGGCACAGTGCTCCTCTTCAGTGGTGGAAGACTGAGCCTTTGACTTTCAACTAACTTTCTGACCATGTGATCATCTCTCTCTCTTAACTTCATCTGTATCGGAAGAAGAGGAGGATGCTGGAGGGATAGACTCTAGATCTACATCATCATCATCATCATCAGTCATAATTAGGTAATCTTCTTGCCCACTACCCTTATATTCCTCTAAGCTATTAGAGATCTCAAACAATTTCTTTTTACTTTCATAAACTTTGCTACTACTTTGATGACAGGTGTTTTGGTGCTTGCTTGTCTCACTGTCAGATGCAACAGTTGGTTCAACAGGGAGATAATAACAGCCAGATCAGGAATTAGCTTGGATCACGGATGCTTGTGTCATGCAGTCAGTCACATTGAATTTTAGGGCATTTGGGGTCATCCTCCTTTCTTTTCCCCCCAGACATCCCTAATAATGAGAACAAATGTCCTACCTAAAAGACTCCCTATACTGAGCTTCAACTACACTTTATTTATCTTCTCTAGCTCAAATATTAGCTTCTCTCTCTTCCTTTCACACACACACAGAATGGCATACTGTGCAAACGTGCTACCCCTTTATAGGCTGCCTGTGGAAAAAAGGAGGGAAATTTGCCATGTGGTGGTAGAATTTCAGTCATGCCATTGATTTCAATGCAATGAGTCAGGTGATAAAAGCAGGAAAATGGCACTTTTCCCAGTAAACGTCTCGCAGGAAGGGAAGTGCCATTTTTCACCTATTTCTGTGTTGAGGCAAACATTTTTGCCAATCCCTATTTTTTTTAACCCTTTGAGTGCCAGAGAGCTACGCAACGCATTGCTTTGCAATGCGTTGCGTATCCCTCTGGCGCTCAAATGGTTAACCCTTGAATTGCTAGAGAGGTCTCCCTAGCATTGATTTTCCAATGTGTTGGATACAGTTACAGCATTTGAAGGGTTAAACATTTTCCCTTAAATGAATAGTTTTTACTTCTCCCGTCATGTAGTTGGTTCACTCCAGAATTACTCCATGCATATGGGCTAATGTTTTAATAGTAGGTCTTACCTATTTAGGTGTCCTTCACACATAAGTCAGATATATCTATTTGCATTGTTTTTTAACCTGATCTATTCTGCAATTCTGTAATCTATTGCCTACCACTTTCAGTTTATAATCTGATTAAAGACAAAAGGCTCAGAGTCTGTGGGACTATGGACAAGGCTTTTTTCTCCATGAGATTTTCTTTTTTCAAGCTGCTTAAGTCAAAGGCCAGATGTATGTGTGTCTGAAGCAGTCATGCGCCGTAGAGACTGCTTGAATGCGCAGAATGCTGGCCTGTGTACACAGGCTTTTACATTAGTATATATATATATTTATATATATATTGCTTCAAAATTCAAGCTACATCACAAATTCAGGGCCACATTTGTCAAAAGGCAAAGTAGGAGATGAGGGGTACCTCAGATGTGGTGGCCACTCCCATATTCTGAATTATGGGTGTGGCTGGTTCAATCTCAATGTCCCTACATCAATTTTATATCCTTTATTGTGAAGCAATATGTCGGTGATCTCTCTAACAACCAAGAAGTTAATGCCTTTTTTTTAATCTTTGCTTGTTATAGGCCAAGGCTATGGATGGGACTGTGGGTAGGGTCAAGTGATGAGTGCAGGGTGTGGCCATGGGCAGAACTAAGGGATGTAAATCTGGTTCTGCACAAACTGCATTATTTATTTTTTAGCCTTGGGGAACATCTGGATCTGACAGCAAAAGCATGACCAAGTGGTTACTTTTCATAAACCAAATTTTTATATATATATATATATATATATATATATATATATATATATATATATATATACAGAGCTTAAAATTCCAAGTCCTGAGCTACTAGCCAAGACTGAAAAGTTACTCGCCACCAGTTTCCACACCTAGCCCCACCCATTTCCCTGCCTTTAACCCCACCCATTTCATGGTCTAACAATAGCGCCACTGTAAAAGATCAGGCTATAGAGATACTTCTAACAAAAATTAAAGTTCCAGCTGCAATAACTTGCTAATAAAACATCTAACAGTTGTAGTTTCCATGTTAAATCAGTAGGATAAACTCTGAATTATATTTTTTCAATATTAAGCTTTAAAATAATTTTAACGCACTGGGCAACTAATGATTTAAACTAAGATCAGCCTCGTGGAGTAAAGTTAGAAAGGAAGGTTAAGTGAATCAAAAGGATGCTTTGTACAACAGAAGCATGTCATGCTCTGCGTTCACCATCTGCGTAAAGCAACACAGCATGTGGGTCCCAAAGTACTAGGATGGTTACGCTCTCCAGATGCGTAAATTCAACTACCGCATCGGTTCCATGCACATTTTTTCTATATAGAGAGTACACAGTTGCTCCCAGACTCCACCGCTGCCATCTCAGTCACGTACCAGCCAGCCAATGTGAGAGAAGCATCAGCATTACGCACCTCTTACTGGCTGGTGGTACAGTTTGTGTAGTGACACACAGCAGAGTGAGGTACAGAGCCGGATTAAGTCTCCATAGTGCCCTAGGCAGGATCCCAAATTGGGGCCCCCCCAGCTTGGGCCCCACCACCTGTCGCTAACCTTTCTCGGTTTGTTCATTGTTCTTGAGGTTAGACGTACTAGCACTAACTTAATAAAAGAAAATAAATGCTTTTATACACAAGAAACTCAAATAGAGGGTGTCTAAATAGTGCCTTATCACTTTGATAATAGAACCAGTAATAAAATAATAATTGAACTCATATGTAATGTTGGATAACGGGTGCTTTAACATAACCATCTTACAAAGAAAGTTCCCCATCTATGTTTAGGGAATATTCATGGAAGAATACACAGCTTCTCCCAAAGAACTGTATATTCCAAAATATAATTCATTTGAATAGCAAACTATAAAACAACACTCTAAAATTGGCAATTGAATTGGGATACACTCTTGATACCACAGGCCTTACAATTGAAATGGAGCAACACTATTGATCCCGCAGAACTTACACTTGAAACAGAGCTACTCTAGTGATACACAGTGCTTATAACTGATACTACAGAGCTTGCAACTTAAGTATGGCTATAGAACTGTAAGCTCTGTGGTATCACTAATGTAGCTGTATTTTAACCAGGTGAAGAGAGAGGACAAAAGAGGAAGAGGAGATAAAAGAGGGGGAGAGAGTGGAAAGGGGCAAGAGAAAGTGGTAAGGGGGGAAACAAAAGACAAAGGGCAGAGAAAGGGCACGGGGCAGCAAGATCAAAGGAAAGAAGAAAGGAAAAGGTAATGGCAAAATGGGGGAAGAAAAAAAAATGGAGATATGGAGGGAGGGAGAGTATGGAGGCACGAAACAGTAAACTGAGTGGAGTGGTAGGGAGAAGCAAATAAAGAAGATGAAGTAATTGATGATTATGAAGTTGGAGGGGGAAGAGATTCAGGGGTAGAGGAAAGATGAGGAAAGAAGAAGAGAGATGGAAGAAGAAGCTGGAAGGAGGTAGGAAATAAGAAGCTGGAAGGAAGAAGATGTAGGGGGAGAATGAAGCTGGAGGGAAGGGAAGGGAAGGGGAAGGAAGAAGAGAGGCTAGAGGAAGAAGACACACACACAAACAGGTCTTTCCCCTATTTCTCCCTACCAATCACATACAGGTTACCATCCCTCTAACAAGTATCCCTCCAGCCATACAATGATCACCCATCATGCGCACCAAATCTCAAACCTATTTCTCCCATCCACCCTTAGCACTTCCTTCATGATCCTGCCAATTGCTCACATTTTTTTTGGTCATGCAAAGGAGATGGAGCGATTCTGTGTAGAGGCAGTAGCTATCAATGCAGAATGCTTCTGAATAAAACTTCTTTGCCCAGCCTCCAGCATTGCTTGCTGCAATAGGCTGCTCTAGTACTGTTACTATGATTGGCTAGGAGTTCTAACCAATCACTGTGACAGTAGTATTAGTCAGGAAGCTGAGGAAGATTAGAATGCCAATGGCAGAGCCTAAGTGCTTTACCTAGCATGGAGCTGTTCATGTATCCCCATGACTGGGTCACATTATGTGCAATATTACCACAGAGATCACAGACAGTGGGCCACAGAGCAGCTTCTACATTAGATCCAGTTGCCTATTTTAACCCTTTGAGAGCCAGGGGGTATGCAATGCATTGCAATGCGTTGTGTAGCCCTCTGACACTCAAAGGGTTAAGTTGTCATGTGAGAGTTATTGCCCAGACACAGGACACATATTGCTAGGCACAGGACACCGGTCCCTTTTGTCTCCCCTTAGTGGTAGCACTGATGGAGATAAGACAAAGCATGTGCCAGGACAATAGAAGGAGTCCTGGCACACGCATTCCTAAGCTTTGCGGACGATTGGCTCTGGGGGAAATTGTTGCCCAATGCAACAGGGCTCCCCAACTTTATCGTGACCTAGCCGGTGATCTGGCTCTGCTGGCCAGTGCATAGTGCATGCGCACAACTTGTTCTACGCTCACAATACAGGAAGAGAAGGGAGAGGGGCCCTTTTCATACAGGGCTTCAATTTCCACTCGCCCTCACTCAATTTCTCCTCACCAAATGCGAGGAGGCAAGTGGAAATTTTGAGCCCTGATATATATATATATATATATAAAATCACACGTGTTTCTCTGTAATAGGTTTTTGATGAAATACTCCTTAACAGTGTGAGTACCATTGTTTAAAGCGGAACTACCATGTCAAAAAATGTTTAGCTTAACTAAGTCCCCTTCTGGCGACTAGCTGCTTAGTAGCGCTAGTCACCAGAATTATTACCTGATTTAATAGATATATGCTTTATTCCCCAGCTGTCAGTAGCACGGAGCGCGGACATCTTGCCAGAATGACGTCCGCACGCCTGCGCTGTCAGTCCCAGCCGGAGCCGGCCGGCTCCTAGCAACTCCTCCTAGACCCGGTTGGGACTGACAGCGCAGGCGCAGGAACGTCACAATGGCAAGATGTCCGCTCTCCATGCTACTGACAGCTGGGGAATAAAGCATATACCTATTAAATCAGGTAATAATTCTGGTGACTAGCGCTACTAAGCAGCTAGTCACCAGAAGGGGACTTAGTTAAGCTAAACATTTTGTGACATGGTAGTTCTGCTTTTACTTAGCAGGAGTAGCCTTACAAGATTTATTTATTTCATTTTCAGAAATCAGCTTTTCTCTCACTTTAACCCTTTGAGTGCCAGAGGGGTACGCAACACATTGCTCTGGCACTCAAACGGTTAAAATGAGAGAAAAACTGATTCCCCAATGCGTTTTGTACTCCTCTGACATGCAAAGGGTTAAAGTTACTGGTAATCTTTGTATATATTTCACATATATTTCAGAGTATCTTGAGCGAAACTTACATGCAAAGGATTCCATTTTCCAATCTTCCATGAAAGCACAAGAAAAGTAACACACAAACTCAGTGAGGACCCAGGAAATTAACCGAGAGAGAATACTTTTTTTTTTAAATACATTTGCATTTTCAAAATAAAGTGCAGAAAACTTATACAACATATAGCTGTGAAGTGAAATGAAAGCATAGTGGTACATGGTAGAATGTAACCCTCTGAGTGCTAGAGAGGTATCCAATGCATTGTATTACATCATCTTGGATGCCGCTCTGGCATTTGAAACGTTAACATGAAATTCAGGTGGAACTCCCATGAATGATAGGGGACAAATGGAAATTCTAATTGATAGAATTGAGGGTCTTAACCCCTTGAATGACCAATAGGCCTCTCTAGCTTTTGAAGGGTTAAAAGCCACATTTAAATCAATGTTAGTTTTAGGACTTTAATCTGTCCCCTAGGGTGCAGTTGGTTTGCTCCAGAATTTCCCTTGTTAAAGGGATAGTAATGTTTCACAAAAACAGCAGCTCCAATTAATCTTCATGGTATTTTGGCCATGGAGAGTATTATATCAATACTTTCAGAGTTGTAGTTCAAGAGTAATTGAAGGATAAAGTTTCCCTCTCTCGTCCCTTTTACCTAGTGTAAGCCACCTCCACTCAGATGTGGAATCTGGCCCATGGACCAGACTGCTCACAGTAAGGGACAATCTTCTTACTGTGAACATAAGGAACCCTGCCCCCTTGACAGGTTTTTCAGGTTTTCCTTAAGCTCACTGAAGATTGTCCCTCTCTGTAATCCATCCGGTCAGTCTTGCTGCTCTGTGGTGAGCAGTGTTACATCAGTAAAAAGGGGCAGGAGGGGGATACTTTATCTTTCAATTACTCTTGAACTACAACTCGGACAGTATTGAAATAACACTCTCCATGGCCCAAATACTATGATGATTAATCAGAGCTGCATTTTTGTGATACATTACTATCCCTTTAAGCTTTCAGTATTGCAACTATTGTATTATGTATAAAGCTAGTGTATAAAGATAATGAACCTGTCATTAAAGTGATGTGAGATTCACAAAGAGGTTGATGTACTAAGAAGAACTGGAAACATTCTGATACAAAACAACTGTGTTGTAGGGGAAAAATTAAAATTCCCAAGTATTTTAAAGGTCTTCGGAGCACTGTTTTGAAATGTGCTTTCCCATAGAATAGATTCAGTCCTCCTTAAAAGATAACAATTCTTAATATTTAAAGATATATATTGCAGGGTTTCTCATGCTGAGTAAAACATGGGTGTTCCCACTGCTGAGAGTAGTTTTACTGAAAAGTTACTGCAGCTCAAAGCTGCAACAAAATGTATTGGTAAATTGGTCAAAGAATCCGATCAACGTTTCGTTCTTGAGACCTCATTGCATTGGAGACCTCTCTAGCATTCATTGGGTTACAATACCATTTTAAAGGAGCAGTAAACTTTTTTAATGAAAACCTACATGTTATAGGACTTTTCCTACTGAGTAAAACAAAGTCAATCCCACCTTGGTCAGTTGTTTTTTTCAAACATTATAGCAGTTCAAATAACCCGGAAGTGAATTTACTGTGTTTACTTCCTGATAGTTCTAACTGATGACTCAGCAGTTTCTATCATATTCTGTGGTGGACTGTAATTCACTGACTTTCCTCTCCTTTACAATGTAACAGAATATCTAATTATAATTTGACCACTAGAGGGCACTGCTGATGTAAAAAAACCCACAGGTTTAAACAATAATAACTCTGGAAATATGCATCTCTCAGCAGTGGGAGTACCCTTATTTTACTCAACATGAAACACCATACAATATATATTTTTTCATTAAAAAATTCTATTGCTCCTTTAAATCAATTGCCATAAGACTGACGCAGTAAGAAGATCTGGAGCAAGCCTGGGTTAAACCAACTACAGTACAGGGGATCATTCAATATTCCCATTGATTTAAATGGGGCTTGTAACTCCTTGAATGCCAGAGAGGTCTCCAAAAGAGAATTAACTCATTGGAGACCTCTCTATCATTCAATGTGTGTTAATTAACCCTTTGAGTGCCAGAGGAGTACACAATGCATTGCAAAGCAATGCGTTGCATACCCCTCTGACACTCAAATGGTTAAAATCCCACTGTAATTAAAGGGGATTTGAGGAATGTATATTTGTCCCCAGAATGATTCCGGATCTTAGTACATCTATATAGAGGGCCGTATGTTCAAAAGAAAAGTGGAGGCATTCTGGGGTGAACCATTTGCATTATAGGGGAGAACTGAAAATGCCATCTAAATTGGGGTTTTAACCCCTTGAATGCTAGAGGGGACTCTAATGCATTGCTTTGTAATGCGTTGGAGACCCCTCTAGGCTTCGAGGGATTAACCCTTTGAGTGCCAGAGGGGTACGTAACACATTGCAAAGCAATGCTTTGCATACCTCTCTGGCACTCAAAGGGTTAAAATACCTATTGAAATCAATGGGAATTTTGCAAATTTTTAGTTCTCCCCTATAATGCAATTGGTTTGCCCTAGAACTCCTCCACTTTTGTTTTGACCATACGGTCCTATGTGCGCTTTAGTAAGGACGACAGTGAATGGTGATTATTTACACATCAAAATACATTAATGTAAAGTCCATTAAATATACTTACCTTGCCTTTTGTAACTGCTTTGCAGGCAGTCTTCACTATTAGATACGACCAAAATAAATGCAGTGATTGGAGTATTAAAAGCAGCAGGTTAAAAACCCACCAGGATGGGTAAGGGCCAACAATCTCCCAGCTCTCAAATAATGTTGTGTTTAGGATCCTGTCAAGTAAGAAGACCAAACATTATCTTAGGATTACTTGTACTATGTAACAAGAACAGGAACACCATACAGAGGTGTAACTAGAAGCCTCCGGGCCCTGGTGCAAGAAGTGCCATGGACCCCCCCACCACATTGGACCACATTGGCCCCCTCCACATTGTCCCCCAATCTCCACAATGCTCCCCAATCTCCACAATGCCCCCATCTCCGACCTCCCTGGTGGTCCAGTTGCGTGGCAGGAGAGACCTCTACACAGGTTGAGCTCCCGCGCAGTCCCCTTCAGTAATGGAGAGCGCTGGGAGATGATGTTACCTCCCAGCGCTCTGCATTACTAGAGCGCCAGCAGGAGATTGCGGGCGCCAGCGGAGGGGTTTCAGGGGGCGGCCGGGCCCCTGGAGTAACGGGCCCGGTTGCAGGTGTGACCCCTGTGACTCCGATAGTTACACCACTGACACCATACATTTATTAGGAATTGTACATATATCTGAGCCTTACTCATCAAGCTAAAGAGGAACAATTCTGGAGCTTTGCAATGCATTTGAAACCTCTCTAGCATTCAAGGAGTTAAAAGCCCCATTTAAATCAATGGGAATTTCCATTTTTTTCCCCTAATTCAGTCGATTTCCTCCAGTATCGCATCTCTTTAGCTGGTAAGTAAGGCCCTCTGTCTGAAATCTGAGCCCAGGTTTCCTACTCAAACATGATTGTGTGCGTAACCCTTTGAATGCTAGAGGGGTATGCAAGGCATTGAGAGTTAACCTTTTCAGTGCCAGATGGGTGTCCAATGCATTTCTTTGCAATGTGTTGGACACCCCCCTCTCGCAAGCAAAGAATTAAAGCGGACTTGTTACCTACCAGCCTTTAGTCTAATTAAAACCCCCTATGCCTTGTCCTCTTTGTTTTTCAGTTAGTTAAGTAATTTTAGAGAATTTTAGTTTAGTCGTTAATCTGATCTCAGCAGTGCTTTATTATCTGACCTGCCTGGTAAAGGTGGCATAATCATACCTGGGAACTTTTGAAACAGGGCTACCCGGAGGGTAACCCTGTCAGTGCCCAGGGGGAGGAAAATGACGCAAATTGCGCCATAAAAGGGGCGGGGCTTAGTCGCAGGGGGCGGAACAAAACCCCCCACAAAAACCCCCTGAAAAATGGATGTAAGAGGGCGGGGAGTGGGAGGAACCGGACGGGATGGAGCACAAGTGGGCAGAGTTTCTACTTAAACTCTGCCCACCCGGTCTGCCCACCTGGTGATTCACACATTGCCCCGGAGATCCGGTAATTCACTTTGAAATCCGGAGTCTCCGGGGCAAAACCGGAGAGTTCCCAGGTATGGGCATAATTAATGACTAACTTGTCCAGTAAATCACCTCTTACAACTTCTCTGTGGGGGGAATAAATTAATGAAACAGAATAATCATGCAAATCATTTCAATATGGAGGCTCTCAATGAGGAAAGGATTTGGAAAGGTGACAGTTCATCTGTTAAAAGAAGGTTGGTCACTCTGCCTCCTTATCACTAGTACACACATCTGTATGTACGGTCAATGAAAGACAAAAGTCACTCTGCCTCCTTATCACTGGTACACACATCTGTATGTACAGCCAATGAAAGACAAGAGTCACTCTGCCCCCTTATCACTGGTACACACATCTGTACGTACAGTCAATGAAAGACAAGAGTCACTCTGCCCCCTTATCACTGGTACACACATCTGTACGTACAGTCAATGAAAGACAAGAGTCACTCTGCCCCCTTATCACTGGTACACACATCTGTACGTACAGTCAATGAAAGACAAGAGTCACTCTGCCTCCTTATCACTGGTACACACATCTGTACGTACAGTCAATGAAAGACAAGAGTCACTCTGCCCCCTTATCACTGGTACACACATCTGTATGTACGGTCAATGAAAGACAAGAGTCACTCTGCCCCCTTATCACTGGTACACACATCTGTACGTACAGTCAATGAAAGACAAGAGTCACTCTGCCTCCTTATCACTGGTACACACATCTGTACGTACAGTCAATGAAAGACAAGAGTCACTCTGCCCCCTTATCACTGGTACACACATCTGTATGTACAGTGAATGAAAGACAAGAACTGGAAGGTTCAGCTTTTGGAAGAACCCTCCAACATATAGGACAGTATTTATTAACCCTTTGAGTGCCAGAGGGGGTACGCAACACATTGCAGAGCAATTCATTGCGTAACCCTCTGGCACTCAAGGGGTTAAACCTTTGAGTGCTTTGCAATGCATTGCTTAAACCACTGGCACTCAGTGGGTTAAAGGGTGAAATAATGGAGTGGTAATACAATTTGGATTGCTTAGTTCCACATTTGCTCTATTTAATTACATATTTTCCTCCTCATACCCTGAAACATTTCTTGATAGTTTTACTCTCATGCCTCAGCTGAAAAGTATGGACACATTCTGCTTTTGCTCTGGCTTAAATGAGTGACACATTTATCTAGTTCTTGTTACATAACTCTTTCTACTGCTAGAAGAAGATACTGTACAATGGTCATACACAGAACATTTTATATAATTGAGCAATATGATTTTCAGCCAGTAGATGGCATTATACAAAGACTGTGCTATACAAACTTGATACAGTAAAGTGGGATGTGGGATGCCAAGCAGTGATTGATTTTGACTAAAGAGGAGCTGTTTAGCTCCTCCTCTATTGCAAAAACCATTGAAGAAATATGTTGTCAGCATAACAAATACCAATGAAGTGTCCCCTTAATTTTAAAGTTGTAGTAACCACAGTAAGGTAACCCCCCTTGGATGCTAATGATGATTAAAAGTGGGAAATCAATTGTTTTTTGCAAAACTTCCAACTTGAAAGAAATTGGACTTTTTGCCCATGTCTAGTTCTCTGGTAGGGTTAGTTAGGGTGGATGGGTGGGTTTTTTAATGCTGCACTTCTCATTCATTTTATCTCTAGAGGCTGATGTACTAAGAAAGTTGGAGTAACCCAACTGCACCATAGACAACAAGTACAAGTTTACACAGAGTCAAATGCTAGTGAAGTCTTTAACGCATTGCTTCCCAATATGTTGAAGACCTCTCTAGTATTCAAGAGGTTAAAAGCACCATTTAACCCTTTGAGTGCAAAGCAATGTGTAGCGTAACCCTCTGGCACTCAAAGGTTTAAAGCAGAACTATCACACAAATTAAAGTGCCCCCCAAATCATTATGCACATAGCGATACTTATATCCACACTACTATTATCCTGAATAAGTTCAGCGTTATTGAGAAATCCCTCTTGTTCCTAGACACACAGCCAGGCATCTTGCTGTACCAGTAACTGTGCGCCTGTGCCATCAGTCCCTTCCTGTACCTTAAGGTACAATGTAACTCCTCCTAGAGGTAGAGGAGACTGAGACGGACAGCGCAGGTACAAAGATGTCTCTTTGGCAAGATGTCTGCCTGATTTCGGGGTAATGCTTTAAACAATGAGCATTTTGTGGAATATTTATTTGTCCCCTATAGTACAGCTGATTTGCTCCAGAATTACACCACTTTTTTAGAACATCATGCTCAGTGTGTGAACAAATTCTACAGAAATTTGACCTTGTAAAAGGTCTTCTTGTCAACTAATGTAAACCGACCACACATAGGGTGACCAGACTTCAATTCTGCCATTCAGGGACACTGTGGAGATGAGAGCAGCAGAGTAGTTGTCCTCTGCTCTAGTGCAGCTATGTGGGAGGGGTCACTATAATTCAATGGACATCACTGCGCAAACCACTCTTTCTCCAGCGCACCACAGAGTTCTAAACACTAGAGGAAGAACTGCCCATTGACTGCTGTGAGTGAAAGCAATGCTTGTAGTGGGATACAAGAAAATGTACATCACTTCCAAAGCCTTACAATACCATTACACTACAACAAAATTACACTGCAGCTCCAGTTTCATGTCAAGATCAAGGCTCACTTCTCTCTCTAGTGTTTACAGCTCTGTCTGGAAGACATTTTCTTGTAGCCCAGCAGAAGCATCACTTCCTGTCACAGTAGGCAATGGGCAGTTCTCCTTCTAGCGTACAGAACTCTGTGCTCTGCAGTCTTCATTCCAGGACTTTGTATTGTCCCAGAAGACGGCTGTCTGGGACATGGGACACACATTTAATATCTAGGACTGTCTTGGGAAACCCAATCACACCCTAATCACACAGCCCACAGGATATACTTCAAGGTCAGTCACTTGGGACATGAGATTATTGCACAATGCAGAAAAGCAAAGGAAGCTTGGTGACCTGCAGAATGTGTAATAGGAAGGATGACAGTTACATGGTATCTTATTGAAGAGAGGCAATGCATTCTTGATGAAGCTGGTGCTGAAATCAAATTATTTTTAATGTAAGGAACCTGTCTTATGTAAGTAATTATTCTTTGATGACACAGAGACTCTTCTACGGCTCTTTTGCCTGAAGGGCTCTTATGGCAACTCATGATTAAAACCTAAGCTTCATGTAATAACGGTACAGTGACTGCTTGATCTCTGGACAATTACTTATGGGCTCTGTGTCAAACTAAAACCTTCAACAGTGTTCAGCAGATTGCTAAAAATGTACAGTAACAGTATGAACAGTAAAACAGTAACAATCACTAGAAAAATGCAAGGCAAATTTTTATGGGGAAAAAAAAATAAATAAAAACATTTTATATATATATATATATATATATATATATATATATATCAGGGCTTAAAAGACCTGAAAAGTTACTCGCCACTGCTAGACATAACATACCCACCAGGGCTGATTTTCTACTCGCCAGGGCTAAATTTTCACTCGCCATTGGCTAGTGGCGAGTGGAAATTTTGAGCCCTGTATATATATATATATATATATATATATATATATATATATATATATATATATCTGGATCAGTCAATAAAATCATATTTTGCTCATATTGGTGCAGTCCTGAGAGTGCTGATTCTGCTATAGATGTTATCTTTATTTTCCGGCACCCAGGCAATAACTCTGAGAGTTGAGAGTGCGTCTCTTATGCAAATTTTATATAGAGATTTCACATTTAAATGTTATTACAGCTGAAACTTTTTTGAAACTTAGCAGCAGATCTAACTGGCATCCAGACTGCATTGTTTTATTATGGACTCTATAGACTATGACTCCCCAAAGAAGGTGATAGAAACGATAGAGAAATGCAGTTTATTTAATTAAACAAAAAGAAGTTTTAATAACTTTTAATAAAATATAGTATTTCCCAACAGTAAGAGCACCCATGTGTTATAGGAAAATAATTAAAATATTTAGGTCATCCAAAAATATTACAGCACCTTTAAAGTGATATGTTGTAGGGTTTATCACCCTGAGTAAAACAAGGGTACTCCCACCGCTGAAAGGTATTTAACCCTTTGATTGCCAGAGTGGTACGGAACGCATTGTTTTGCAATGCGTTCCGTACCACTCTGGCACTCAAAGGGTTAAAAGTATTTTCCTGTAACACATGTGTGCTGTTACTGTTGGGAGATACTATAAAAGTTATTAAAACTTAAACTTCTTTTTGATAAACACTACAATATATTTTTTTACATATTAAGTATTACTATCCCTTTAAATCTTTAAGTGCTAGAAGGATATGCAATGCATTGAGTATCCCTCATGCACTCAAAGGGTTAAAGTGAAAAGCAACATATGACAAACACATTATCAATATTTGTTAACTTATGAAAAATGTGTATTTTTAATGGAATGTTCTGTATTTACTTGGCAGTCTTTCTTGTGCCATGTACTGCATTTCTGTTACATAGTAGCATAGTAAATAAGGTTGAAGAAAGACACGTCCATCAAATTGAACCTTTCCTTTATAACCCAGAGACATGAGAATTATACAGATTTCCTACTGCCAAATAAGTTAGTCTTTATCAGACCTTCCTGTTTTACCTATTAATACACAGTATAACCCTGTATGTTCCCTTTTGAAAGAAATGTGTTTAATCTTCTCTTAAATGTATCCATTGTATCTGTCATAACCACCTCCTTGGGCAAAGAATTCCATAATTTAACAGGCCTTACTGTAAAAAAAACCCTTCCTCTGCTGAAGTCGAAACCTCCTTTCCTCTAATCTGAAGGCGTGTCCCCTTGTACATTGTGATAAGATATCCACTTAGTCATATTTTCTCTAAAGTAAATAAACCAAGTTTGTCTAGTCGTTCTTCATACGTCAAGTCCTTCATTCCCTTAATTAATTTTGTTGCTCTTCACTGTACTGTCTCCAGTTCTAGAATATTCCTTTTCAGAACTGGTGTCCAAAACTGTACTGCATATTCAAGACGAGGTCTTAAGAATCGACTTGTACAAAGGCAAAGTTATGTTATCTACTCTTGCTTCAATACTAGTGTTGAGCGAGCATGCTCGGCCGATGCTCGGATCGGCTCGAGCATCGCTCTGCTCGGCACATGGCGGTACTCGTACGAGTACCGCATGTGCTCGCCCGCCATGTTCGGGTCTCCTCCCCGCACGTTTTGCGGCTGCTGCGCAGCCAATAAACGTGCAGGGAGGCTCTGACATCGGTGTAATGCCAGCAGCCATGTTGGCTGCTGGCATTACACTGATTGGCTGGCCAGAACCCGTGGTCGGGTGCTGTATAGCACCTGACCATCGAGTTCGGCTCAGTCTGAGCCAGGGAGAGCTGAGGATAGGAAGGGAAAGGCAGTGTAGGGAGGAAAAAAAAAAAATTGTGAAAAAAAAGAACCAAAAGTCCTTTTTAGGACTACTGTGTGTGGGGGCAGCAGGTTATTTTGTGTGGGGGGAAAAAAACAAAAAAAAAAAAAAAAAAATATTCTGTTTAGTGTGAAAAGTTGCAGATTAGAGCACATTCTGTTTAGTGTGCACAGTTGCAGATTAGAGCACATTCTGTTTAGTGTGCAAAGTTGCAGATTAGAGCACATTCTGTTTAGTGTGCAAAGTTGCAGATTAGAGCACATTCTGTTAAGTCTTCAAACTAAAATATCAAAGTCACATATTCCATTCAGTGTGCGTCGCCGCAGTTTAGCAGCACATTCTGTGTACTGTGCAGAGTTGCAGAATAGGAAGAAATACTGTTAAGTCTTCAAACTAAAATATCAAAGTCACATATTCCATTCAGTGTGCTTCGCCGCAGTTTAGCAGCACATTCTGTGTACTGTGCAGAGTTGCAGAATAGGAAGAAATACTGTTAAGTTTTCAAACTCAAATATTAAAGTCACATATTCCATTCAGTGTGTTTCACCGCCGTTTAGCAGCCTATTCTGTGTACTCTGTACAGTTGCAGAATAATAAGAAATACTGTTAAGTTTTCAAACTCAAATATTAAAGTCACATATTCCATTCAGTGTGTATCACCGCCGTTTAGCAGCCTATTCTGTGTACTCTGAACAGTTGCAGAATAGTAAGAAATACTGTTAAGTTTTCAAACTCAAATATTAAAGTCACATATTCCATTCAGTGTGTTTCACCGCCGTTTAGCAGCCTATTCTGTGTACTCTGCACAGTTGCAGAATAGTAAGAAATACTGTTAAGTTTTCAAACTCAAATATCAAAGTCACATATTCCATTCAGTGTGTATCACCGCCGTTTAGCAGCCTATTCTGTGTACTCTGAACAGTTGCAGAATAGTAAGAAATACTGTTAAGTTTTCAAACTCAAATATTAAAGTCACATATTCCATTCAGTGTGTATCACCGCCGTTTAGCAGCCTATTCTGTGTACTCTGCAGAGTTGCAGAATAGTAAGAAATACTGTTAAGTTTTCAAACTCAAATATCAAAGTCACATATTCCATTCAGTGTGTATCACCGCCGTTTAGCAGCCTATTCTGTGTACTCTGAACAGTTGCAGAATAGTAAGAAATACTGTTAAGTTTTCAAACTCAAATATTAAAGTCACATATTCTGTGTAAGATGAAGAAGGCGGGTAAAAAGGGACGGGGAAGTGGACGTGATCCTGAAAGTTCAGGGCGCGGGTCAGGACGCGGAGAAACTGTGCCTGGTGCCAGAGCACAAGAAAGAAAGACATCCACCATACCTAGCTTCATGTCTAATTTTACAGGGCGTCGCAGGACATCACTCTCGAGGTCCGACCACTGCGAACAGGTGGTCGGTTGGATGACAGCTGATACTGCTTCCAGTCGGTTAAGCACCACCCTGTCTTCCACCAAGTCCACTCTCAGTAGCCAAGAGTCTGGTCAAAATAATCCTCACTCTGATCATCCTTCCTCCCACCATACACGGTCTGGTCAAAGAAGTGATCCCACACTGGGATATAGTGAGGAGCTCGTCTCATCACCAATCCTTCATTTGACCCTCTCTCCAAGCACGCTTGCAGAGGAACATGACATCTTGTGCCCTGATTCACAACCTCTAGAGGCTACCCAATCACAAGAAGATGACAGATGTGAACGGCATTTAAGGTCAAAGGAAGTAGTGGATGATGATGATGATGATGAGACACAGTTGCCATTAAATCAACCACTATTTCCGTCTCAAGACCTTGTTGAGGAGAATGTTATACAGTTGTCAATGACTGAGTATGTGGTGGGATCAAGACTTGAGGAGGATGATCAGAGTGAGGAAGTGGAGGAGGACTTGGTGGACGATGAGGTGACTGACCCCACCTGGGAAGGTGTAGAGCCGAGCGATGTCAGCAGTCCTGAGGGTGAGCCATCTGCAGCACCGCAACAGGCTGGAAGAGGCAGTGGTGTGGCTACAGAAAGAAGGCGGACCGCACCAAACCGGCCCGCAAATGTTCCACGGAGCACCCCCTTGCGTAAATCTCCCTTGCCAAGGGGTAGGTGTTCCGCGGTATGGCGTTTTTTTAAGGAAAGTGCGGACGACAAAAGAATTGTAGTTTGCAACCTGTGCCACACCAGAATGAGCCGAGGCATGAACACTAGAAACCTCACCACCACCAGCATGATCCGACACATGGCATCCAAGCACCGTAGTAAGTGGGAGGAACGCCTGGATCGCCCATCTGTGTCTGCAGGCCACACCACTGCCTCCTCTTCCCCTGTTTTCGGTGCCGGCCAATCGCCTGTCGAAGGCGCAGGCCCGCATACCTCCCGCCCTGCACCTGTACCATCTGAAGCACCATCAGCGACCACATCCACTTCCCTGTCCCAGCACAGCACCCAAATGTCGTTACCCCAGGCATTTGAGCGCAAGAGAAAGTACCCAGCCACCCACCCACAGGCCATAGCACTAACCTCACACCTTTCAAAATTACTGGCCATCGAAATGCTGCCATTTAGGCTTGTGGACACTGAGTCCTTCCGCAGCCTGATGGCAGCAGCTGTCCCTCGGTACGCGGTCCCCAGCCGCCACTACTTTTCCCGGTGTGCCATCCCCGCATTACACCACCATGTGTCCCGTAACATCACCCGTGCCCTGACCAACGCAGTTACTGGGAAGGTCCACTTAACGACTGACACATGGACAAGTGCTTGTGGCCAGGGACGCTACATTTCCCTGACGGCACACTGGGTGAATGTCGTGGAGGCTGGGAGCGACTCGGACCCTGGGATGGCACGGGTGCTACCCACGCCGAGGATTGCAGGCCCTACCTCCATCAGGGTTTCCACCAGCACCTACGTTATTGGCTCCTCCTCCTCCGTTTCCACCTCCGAATTCTCTACACACAGCGCCACTCCCCCATCAGCCAGTAGCTGGAAGCAGTGTAGCACTGCAGTGGGGAAGCGTCAACAGGCCGTGCTGAAGCTGATCTGCCTTGGGGACAAACAGCACACGGCCTCAGAGCTGTTGCAGGGGATTAGTCACCAGACCGAGCAGTGGCTCTCGCCACTCAACCTGCAACCAGGCATGGTTGTGTGTGATAATGGGCGTAACTTGGTGGCGGCTTTGGAGCTCGGCAAGCTCACACACGTACCATGCCTAGCGCATGTATTTAATTTAGTGGTGCAGCGATTTCTAAAAACCTACCCCAATGTGCATGATCTCTTGACCAAGGTGCGCCGCGTGTGTGCACATTTCCGTAAGTCATCAACAGCTTCAGCCGGCCTGTTGAAGCTGCAGCAGCGCTTACAATTGCCAGCTCACCGGCTGCTGTGTGACGTGAGCACGCGCTGGAACTCCACCTTCCACATGTTGGCCCGGCTTTGTGAGCAGCAGAGGGCAGTAGTGGAGTACCAGCTGTTACACGGTCGTCGCCTCTCCGTTCAACTTCCTGTAATCAGAAGTGAGGAGTGGGAATGGATGTCAGACCTCTGCGAGGTTTTACGCAATTTTGAGGAATCGACACAGATGGTGAGCGGCGATAACGCTATTATCAGTGTAACCATCCCACTTCTGTGTCTACTGAAACGCTCGCTGCTCACAATTAAAACCGACGCTTTGCATGTGGAAGAGGTGGAAATGGGGGAGGAAGAGCTTACACAAGGTGATAGCCAGAGCACCCTCACTTCGTCTTCTCAGCGACAATTGGAGGAGGCGGAGGAGGAGGAGGAGGAGGAGGAGGAGGAAGACACGGTTGCCTCCGCTACAGAGGGTAGCCATGGAACTTTAGTTCCATCTCTTCAGCGTGGGTGGGCAGAAGAGGAGGAAGAGGATGAGGATATTGAGAGTCATCCTCCTGGTGAGGACAGCGAAATCTTGACTGTTGGTACTCTGGCACACATGGCTGACTTTATGTTAGGCTGCCTTTCCCGTGACCCACGCGTTATACGCATTTTAAACAACACGGATTACTGGGTGTTCACCCTTCTGGACCCCCGCTACAAAGAGAATTTCTCATCTCTCATTCCTCCGGTGGAGAGGACAAGCAAAATGTTCAATACCAGAAGGTTCTTGTCGAAAAATTGCTCCAAAATTTTCCATCTGACAACGCTGGCGGCAGAGTACGTGCTACCTTGGCCAACCGAGAAGGGGAGAAAAGGGGAGCACACAGCAGTTCCGAGAAAGGCAGGGCAACACTCTCCAAGGCGTGGGACACCTTCATGACACCCCGCCAGCACCCTCACCCTGATGCGCAGCCTAGTGTCACAAGGAGGGAAAAGTTTTGGAAGATGGTGAAGGAGTACGTAGCAGACCGTGTCAGCGTCCTCAATGATCCCTCTGTGCCTTACAACTACTGGGTGTCCAAGCTGGACACGTGGTATGAACTGGCACTCTACGCCTTGGAGGTGCTGGCCTGCCCTGCCGCCAGCGTTCTGTCTGAGCGGGTATTTAGTGCTGCTGGTGGCATCATAACAGATAAGCGTATCCGCCTTTCCACCGAAAATGCTGATAGGTTGACACTTATAAAAATGAACAAGGCCTGGATTTCCCCTGACTTCTCCACTCCACTGGAGGAAAGCCACGGAGGAACATAAAGTGACTTTATATATGTTATTTACAATGATGGGAATACTCTGTATTCCCATTCACCCCTTCCACCCAAAAAACGGGTATATGGTTGACTCTTAATCTTCTCATCCTCCTCCTCCTCTTCCATATGCCCTGTGCTATAATTTTTATATAGGGCCAGCTCACCAGCGGGCCCTGTGATATAATTTTTATATAGGGCCAGCTCACGAGCGGGCCCTGTGATATAATTTTTATATAGGGTCAGCTCACCAGCGGGCCCTGTTTGCCAATTTTTATATAGGTCAGCTCACCAGCGGGCCTTCTCATATAATGTTTTATTGGGTCAGCTCTCTAGCGGGCCCTCTCATATAATGTTTTATAGCGTCAGCTCACTAGCGGGCCTTCGCATATAATGTTTAGGATGGTCAGCTCTGCAGCAGACCCTCACCCATAATGTTTTAGATGGTCAGCTCAGCGCACGTTTCCCTCTTAATCATGGCCTCAGTTCAATAAAATCAAGGAAATTTTTGGGAGAATTTGCCTCTGTGCACGTTTCCCTCTTAATCATGGCCTCAGTTCTGAAAATCAAGGAAATTTTTGGGAGAATTTGCCTCTGTGCACGTTTCCCTCTTAATCATGGCCTCAGTTCTGAAAATCAAGGAAATTTTTGGGAGAATTTGCCTCTGCGCACGTTTCCCTCTTAATCATGGCCTCAGTTCTGAAAATCAAGGAAATTTTTGGGAGAATTTGCCTCTGCGCACGTTTCCCTCTTAATCATGGCCTCACTTCCGAAAATCAAGGAAATTTTTGGGAGAATTTGCAGATGATATACAAGTAAATATACAGCAAATATTGTTTGGTAACAATTTTTCGCCTAAAGTCGTTTTTATTTTCCTTTTTGTGTGTTTTATGGTCAGTCTGTAAAAATGGCGTACTACGGGCGAAAGATCGTTCCCAGCAGCGATGTTGGAGTCCAAGATGCATCCAGACATCCTCCCTATGCTGTCCCTGAACCATTTCTGTGGTGTTTCCATCCTTTTCTGCCCTTTTCCTATGGACCAGGCACCCTCCCCTCATCAGAGCAGGGGGTGCCTGGTGTAATGCTCGAGTCCTCCCATTGACTTCAATGGGGCTCGGGTGCTCGGCCGAGCACTCGAGCCTCAGGGGGTGCTCGGTCAGAGCACCCGAACACCCGAGCATTGGGGTGCTCGCTCATCACTATTCAATACCCTTTTTATGCAAAACAAGACTTTGTTTGCTTTTGCTACTGCAATCTGACAACGGTCACTGTTTCCAAGTTTGTAGTTGACAAGAATTCTCAGGACTTTCTCTAGCAACGAGTCCCCTAAAATGATTCCATTAATTTCATAAGTTGCATTGGGATTTTTCCTTCCCAAATATATGATTTTACACTTCCCCACATTAAACTTCATATTCCATTTGTCTGCCCAATCTGACATTTTATGTAAATCCCTCTGTAGAGGGCAAATATCCTGTTCTGAATTAATTACCCTGTATAATTTAGTATCATCTACAAATATTGATATTTTGCGTTCTATATTTATTTCCAGGTAATTTTAGATTTGATAAATTGCATTTTAATCATGGCATTATTTATATCAATTGTTAACTCAATAATATGTTGGTAAATACATCAGGGAACTGATTTTTTAATATTCATTACATTAATTTTAATCAATAACTGGACCAATTCTGTAGCAACATAGGGGACAAATAAGAATTTCCCAAATTTCCTTTGACTTGAATGAGTCTTTTAAACCCTTGAATGCTAGAGAGGTCTGTGATACATTGCTCCACAATGCCTTGAAGACTGTTCCAGCATTCAAGGGGGTTAAAGAACCTGAATTTCATTTGGCTTGCTCCAGAATTATGACTCCTTTGTACATAAGAATCAGACGCACTATCATTGGTTAACATATCTCTACCAAATAAAAGCCCTATCCAGTGATATTGCACATTGACTTGCCACTTACCTTACTATGGCCAAAATTTCCTAATGATCCCTATGAATTTTGCCCTTGTTCTTCCGATCAATAGATAACAACATCAGTTAGTCCTGCATGTCCTGTCCATGGAGGCGGACATGACAGTTGTTAGATGTTTTTTTCACACTGAAGCAGGAAGAGTGCATGAGCCAACTTAACCTCTTTAGAACCAGAAAACTGCACATTGCATCCCTCAGATCCTTAAAGGGTAATGTGGGCGAAGTTAGGATCCAGTGCTCCTGCTAAAATTGTCATGTCCTCCTCAATGGACATGACATACAAGACTGAACATAGGAACAAGAGCAAAATTCATAAGGGCCATAAGGATTTTTTCTCATAATAAATGGGGGAGGGTTATTATTAGGAGGTGTTACTTCCCCTTTAACACCATGTATTATGTCAAAGAGGAAACAGTGGAGCTTTTTGCCATTTTCTTGCTCATACTATGGGTCATTAACCCTTTGCATGCCAGGGAGGTATCTAGAGATGTAAGAACCCCCACAAATCTGGGTGGGATAGCATTTTTACCCCAGCAACCTGTGTGTCACTTTGCACCCCCAGCCCCTCTTTGTGTCTCTTTACCCCCCCCAGCCACCCTGTGTGTCACTTTGCCTCCCCAGCACCTCTGTATGTCTCTTTACCCCCCAGCCCCCCTGTGTGTCACTTTGTACCCCCCCAGCCCCTCTGTATGTCTCTTTACCCCCAAGCCCCCCTGTGTGTCACTTTGTTGCCCCCCCAGGCCCTCTGTACCTTGTTTGTAGTGTGGCCGAGCAGACTGCGGTAGAGGAGTGTCTGATCCTCTACCCGGTCTAACAGGAAGCTGCTCCTTGTGCTCAGCGAGCAGCTTCCTGTCAGACCGGGGTAGAGGATACAGAAGCTCCTCTACCTGTGGTCCGTTCTGCTCGGCCATTCTACAAGGAGGTGACCGGCAGGAGGGAGCGCTGTGCAGTGCGCTCCCCTCCTGCCAGTCACCCAGAGCCTGTACCCCTCGAACCGGTGCACTGAGCACCTGGGGGGGGGGATTTTTACATTATCTGTCCCCCGCATCCCCCCTCGGTATCCAACGCATTGCTCCCTAGCACTCAAAGGGTTAAACACTTAACATTTGTGAAGTATGTCTACTAGAATCCACTACAGTGATCATAAGCTCTAGTGCAGACCCTGGTGGATTGTTCCACTAAGGTGAGCAGGAGTGGGAGATACAGCATCCAAAGAGTTAAAAGGACAATTAAAATGTTGCAGGGCTGAAGATCTGTTATTCCACAGCAGCCCTGCAGAAACAATCCTCTTTCACTTTTTTAGGGCTGGATTACTTACTTACTTGTTCACACCATAGTGGCAACACCAGTCCAGACAGATCTTCTATTTCATTTTATGAAAGAGACGAGCCTTAGGTTACAGTTTTCCATGAAATGTGATTGAACTGTAATAACCATGGAATGAATAATCTCCCAGCAGTTGAAATCCCCTTGTTTTGCACAGCAGGAAAAAGTCCGACACTGTATTTTTAAATTTTTGAACTGTACTGATCCTTTAACCCTTTCAGTGCCAGAGAAGTCTCCAACACATAGATACCTCTCTGACACTCAAAGGGTTAAGTCATGCTAGTTTTTATGTCACACAGCTGTAAGTATGGGTCCAGAACTGTATAAAATAATGGTGGAGTAAACTGTAGAGTGTTTTGTGTGAAAACATAGGCATTGCTATCAACTGGTTCCTAATGAAGGTGCAATACAATATATTTTTATTGCCAATGAATTATTTACACAAAGAGATGAGCTAAGAACAAGAGGTCATCTATTAAGACTAGAGGAAAGGTGCTTTCAACTAAAGGCAGGAATTATTTACATTAAGGGTGGTAAAGCTATGGAATTCTTTGCCTCGGGATGTTGTACTTGCACATAATGCAACTGCTTTCAAAAAAGTAATAGATGCCTATCAAGTACAGAACAATATTGAAAATTATGACAGATGGCTTCAAAGCAGATAGGATGTTGATCCAGGGAAATATTTGACTGCCATATGGAGTCAGGAAGGAATTTTTTTACCCACTTGGGGCTAAATTGGAAATTGCTCCAGAGGGCTTTTTTTTGCCTTCCTCTGGATCAACATGGGTGTTTTTGGCATGGACTGGAGTTGATGGACGCATGTCTTTTTTCAGCCTCATGAACTGTGTTACTATGTTACTATCATATATCGTTGCGTTGCGACCCGCTATACCAGTGGTTCTCAACCCATGCCTTCAGTGGCCACTAACAGACCAGGATGTGATGATTTCCTTGTGAAAGCACAGGTGAGTTAATCAGTGTGAATAAGCCTCTGATCAACTCATTTGTGCTCTAGCAGGGGAATTCCTAAGTCCTGGCCTGTTAGTAGCCACTGAGGGAACGGGTTGAGAACCACTGCACTATACTGTATATTTGTGGGTTTGCAGAGCCGATTCTAATCAGCAGCTGAGAATGTATTACACAGATTTGCAATTCCTATCCACATTTTTATGGTGTTAATTTTTTAACCTTTTGAGTGCCATGAGTGCAATGTGTTGGATACCTCTTTGGCATTCAAAGGGTTATAACCCCCAGCTTGAGACATGTAATGATGCTAATCTTCATACTAGTAATGGTTCAACTTGCCTACATGGTATATTAAAGGGATAGAAATATCTCAAGTAAACTTTAGCTCCTGTGGTTCTCAAGGGGTTAATTATGCATACAGTCAGCCCAAGCATCAAGTCTCATTGGAACCATGCAACTCCCCTTAGTGAAAAATCACTGTCTTTGGAGAAGATATAAATCAAAACTGTCTGTTTCAAAACAATTTTCTTGTTTCAATTAAGTTAAAAAGGGAAGGTTTCTTATTGATTGCTAGATAATCCTTTCAAGCTTACTGGCCTGATAAAAAGTACATTACCACAATATATCATTCAGCTGTCAATACTGTTACTGTCTGAGGTGATTTTTAAATTGCAATTATTTTAATTTGACTCTGCAGCATTCATCTCCACTGGCTCCTTTTGATTCTGACACTTACAGACTGTGAAATCACTTGGTGCTGCTATACTCTGGTTGTGTCAGATTATAGACGAACAGCAAAAATCCTAATGGCTTCTACGCGTTTTGCTCTTATTCCATGGTTCAAGAAACAACACCTACTGTTAGTCATGGAAGCAGCCTTCCCCAGTGGTGAATGTCAAGGAGAAGGGCATGATTGCTGGTTATTGGTCAGTAGACCAAAATAAAGTTCTTGGCAGGCTATTATTGGCTCCTTGGCACCATTTTTTGTGGCAGTATGTCTCAGGAGAAAATAGAAGTTATTACCCGCTCACAAAAATATTTAGTTTTAGTTGTTCCCCTCCCTCCCTTTTAGTCACAGCATAGTATTGTGTTGTATGGAGGGCGGGGTGGGTCCTCGCCAAGTGGTGGATTTACCAGTTGGCCCTCACGGGGTTTGGGGAGTAATTCTCCCACTCTCAGGCTAACGGAGTGAGTAGTGGTGTCCCACTCGCAGGCTAATGGCTTGAGTGGTGGTGGAGACTCTTGGGTGTGGTGTCAGTTATATGCCGGTGGGGCAGGCATATTGTTTGTTGTTATGATGTTTTTTTATTAATAAATGCGGTCTCTGTGTTTTTCCTTAGGTAGGAAGAGGGCTATTAGGGTGTTTTAGTAAGCAGTCATTTCATGTCATATCAAACTGAAGCCAGCAGCATGCATGAGCCTACATAACCCTTTAAGGACCACAGAGCTACTCAACTCATTGCTACAGATTTGTTGCATACCACTGTAGTTATTAAAGGTTTAATATTACCATATGCGGCGTGGAGAGTTTGAAGCACTGTCATGTCTGCCTCCTTGGATATGATATCCAGGACTGATTACAGCGGACTTACCCCCTTTAAATTTTTTACATATTTCAAAAATTCCTTCTAAACTGTGTATGCATAATGTTAACCAGAAGTACAGCAGATGTATAGTTTAGGAAGTATTCACACGTTTATTTCTTGGAAAAGTGAAAGTGAAAGTATCCTGGTGACGTACAGTTCTTAATTAGCATATGAAAAGTAATTGAAACTGAATTAACATATGAATATCAATGAAAATACATATTTAGTGATACTGTCACTGATTAGCATACATTAACACAGGGCTCAAAATTTCCACTCTCCACTAGCTAATGGCGAGTGAAAATTCAGCCCTGGCGAGTAGAAATTCAGCCCTGGTGGGTATGTTATGGCTTGCAGTGGCAAGTAACTTTTCAGGTCTGGCTAGTAGCAAAGGACTTCAAATTATAAGCCCTGCATTAACATATCGAACCAAGTCTGCATATCTCTTTAACCGTACATTTTGCTAGTCTTTTGGCTAGCATGACATATAGACAGTTATTAATGACATTTTCAAATATGCAAATTTGAATCAAGATGACAGGTCCATTTTAATACCTCTTGAACAAAGGCAGAAGAGCAAAATTCATAGGGGATATTAGTAGTTTCTGCCCATAATAAGGTAAGTGGGAGTTATTATTAGGAGGTGTCAGCTTCCTTTAAGAATCAATAAAGAATCAGATTGTGCAATGCTTCGCAATGGGAAAAAATCTTGACATTTTTTTGAGCTCTGTCCTAGACAAAATTAATTCAACTTGCATCGGTGAATATTTCTCCTCTATTGAACTGGGCCAATACGACGACTTTTTGTTTACTTAGTCTGTTTGGATCAAAAGAAAATATGGTCACTCTTGCAAATTATTATTAAAAGCGTAATTACAGTTTAGGCTGACATAATTTCTATTTCTTGCTGTTTACTTGTTTTAATTTGGTCTATTTTTCTTTCTTTTCTTGCTAATAATCTTTTTAACATTTACAAATTTCTTTCTATATATTATTTGTATATATTTTCAAATATGTTCCCTGTTTTCTGGGGTTCTTGTCTTTTCAAATCTTAAATAAAATATTTGAAGTTTAAAAAAGGTAATACTTTTATACTAAATAACTTATGTCATGGTTGCTGCAGCTTGTGCAAATAATGATGATGATCTTCCTGCTTTTGAGGAGCTGTATGTATAAGAGATGTGAAAAGTTACACCAGTAGTTGTATTAATCCTTTTAGCTCTACAGTGAGTTGCATTATTGTGTTGTTGCCGTAGCGATAAAAGGAGTTCACAGTGTAACCAATTGCTGTGTCTGTCAGTGACAGTGACACCCCCTGCAAGCTAGTGGTCAATGTTCTTTAAAGGGGAAATGTTAAAGAAAAATGTTTAAACTTTAAAAACGTACATGATTATGAAAGTAGAGGGGAGGAAGCAGCTGATGACCTAAGTATTGATGATGATGTTAGTAGGAACACCCATTAACACCTCTCCTATATCACATATCAATTCCACCATCACAGTCTGTAGTGATTATGATCACACAACCATCACCACCACCAGGTCTCATGTCTTCATCAGCACCAGACACAATAGGCTCAGAGTCAAGCAGCTACAAGTCTGTGTTGCTACTGCTACACACAAACATCTAGGGAAAAAAATGTCCCACTACTAATAATACTGCAACTGCTGTTGTTCTTGTGGATTCCTCCACTTCATCAGCTGCAGAAGTCCTACAATTCCTCCTCTTACACACTAACTGCACAATGCAGTAGGAAACAGCAGCCACACAGGTGTACTGATAGTAACTACAATCACTCACCCAAACTAGTTTTGTTCTGTCCAAGCTCTCTATGTTTTCACCACTCTATCAACTAAACCTTGTAGCACAGCGGGAAGCTGAAGTTTTCCTATAGAATTGCAGCAGTAATTCTCATGGCCATCGAAAGCATATCAAAGTTATTGTAAAAAATTAATATGCTGTGGTGAAAAAGAGGACATTTTAAGTATTTTCTATGCATGGGAATTTCCACAGAAAAAGTAGCAAATTGTTTTTTTCTTTTGTTTTTGTTTTTTTTTAACTTGAAAATTCCAATGAAAAACGTAACAGGGAGTAAACAATGTATGTTAGGTGACTGTATGTATGGTAGGTGACTCAGCTGATGTTATTTGGCATATGTTTTGTAGAAAGTAAAGTTGCCTCTTAATGAAATGTAAAATGACCTAAGAAATCATAAAGTATATTTGAATAACTCTAGTAAGGTTAATTTACTTAAAAATAACCATACAAATGGAGTTGTCATTATCACATTTATTTAAATCTTAAATGAATGTGTACAAACTTAAGTTATAGAATCAGTTAAACCATAGAGCACAAATAAACATTCCCAAATAATCCCTACAAATGCTAGGAAGGTCTCCAATGCATTTTTTCTGCACTGTCACTAGCGTTCAAAGTGTGATAAAGAGGAGATGATTTCTCCAATGATATCACTTCGCCAGTTCCAAAGTTCTTCTGTGGAGCCAATTCACTAACATCTCTCCCACCTGAGAAATCTTAGTGCATAGGCTCCATAGACTAACATGTGAAATGGAGAAGTGATATCACTGAAAATGTTATCTCCTCTTTTTCACACAAAGCTTAAGTATATCCCCAAAGTTTGGAGCTACCACAAGTTCCAACCCTGGGATACATCAGGAAGTGCCACAAAAGAAAAAACAATTCACAATTTATATTCTTTATGGTATATAGTATAATATTCTCACAAATAGTCCATCAAGAGGATATAGCTTTTATCTTCCAATGATGGATCTCAGAGTCCAATGCTGCTGAATTTTGGGTAGGGATTCCCAACGGTAATACTAAAGAAAAAATAGAATAAAAACAGCGCAAATGGGCTCTTCTGAGCGTAATATTTTTCAAGTTCTTTTCCCTTTCACCTTCACCACGTGCTCCAAATTGGGTACTCACTTTTTTATGAGGTTTTAACTGCCTCTCAGTACAATCAGAGCTCCTGGTTTAAACAAGGTGAAAGGGAAAAGAACTTGAAAAATATTACGCTCAGAAGAGCCCATTTGCGCTGTTTTTATTCTATTTTATATTATCTCCTCTTTATCACCTCGTTATCACTCCTTGGTGCATCTCCCCCAAGGTGTTAAAAGACCCATTCAAATCAATGGAAATTGGGGATTTATTTTTCAGTTTAGTGAAGTTGTTTTGCTCCAGAACCGCTCCTCTTTTTATTTGGCAAAGAAGTCTTAAATGAGATCACAATCAGAAACGAGCGCGTGAAGCAAATGCTCATGGGAAATGTAGTTTTCCCAGAAAAGTATCCCAAACAGTACCCGAAGCCCCTGAGCCCCCCAACACACTAGAAACATGAACCAGATGATAGAGCAAGGGCAGACAAGTAAAATGAGCCATCTCTGAAGTCGCTAGGTTAAACGGTTGCAGAGATATGTCCCAAACTGTACAGTCCCATAGGAGTGAATGGAGCAATGGCGCCTATGCGGTAAAGCACGCAACTCAAATTTAATGAAATTGAAGGTGTAATATTAAAAGACATGAAACATCACTAAAACATGTTAGGATACCCAAAAAAACACTGAACCGGTAGGAAAAGTGTCAGAAAACCCCACAAATTAATGCCAAACCAGCAGCTAAAGGGTTAAACACCACGTAAACCTGCTACAAACACGCAACAGACATACAGATATACCCAATGAGTGCTGGAGTGTGCAATATAAACTCCAAATGAAAAACCCCTGTGCGGAGGGGCACTGTGGGACATGCTGACCTGAAGCACTAAAAGGGTTGCTCACCTTTCCTGCAGATCTTCTGTCTTCAGATTACCATGTATCAAGAAAAAGCCTCGGTGGGCAACTCCTGAGGAAAGAACTTGTAAGGTCCACAAAAAGCACCTGGTCACTGAGCTAGCCACATCTAAGGGCATTGTCATTTATGGTAATCCGCCTAATGGTGGTATTCCATTTCTAACAGAAAAATAAAAAACTTCTAAAGCTATTGCAGAACTGTTCTCTTGCCTGTGTTATCTTCCCCAAGGAACAAATCTTTCTGGAGCTGGTTAGCATGCTGCAGCCAAGGAGGGCAGGTAGGCTCCACCCCCTGCAATCAATTCTAGAATTGTTCCTGCCTACTTAAAGGGGAGGACCGCCTACCCAGATTTACCAGTAACATGTATTGGACGACAGAGAAAAATAGTTCTTAAATTAATTTAAATTAATTTAGAATTACAACGTCATAACTATAGGGAGTGCAGAGGGCGAATCTGTGACAGGGCCCTGGAACCAACAGAACCTGTCACTCTGTAGTCTCATGAATCCCATTTCCTACCATAGCACGTGGCTGCTGACATCATCTTCAAGCATAGCCGCTGCCAGCCAGTAAGACAGCAATAGATTAACCCTTTCCCTTTCCTTCACAATCCCATTGAGGTGCCCAACATATCTCCCATCAATGCACCGGACACCCTTTTGGCTGTAAAATAGTTAACTATTACAATGTGGGTCATGAATCACGATGACGCAGCAACCTGGCACTGCAAACAAGATGTTTTTCTTTTCTGTTTCCCCATCATGGGAAGACCTGAGAACTCACAGTGTTGAACTGAACTTTGGGCATCACTGACACTCACTCCTGAACTTTTGTGTGTGTGTGTGTGTGTGTGTTGCTCTATAATACATAATTTATGTTGTTAATAATGATTATATAATTGTAGTTTAGCCTTTGGGTTTCATATAGGAAGTGCTTTGAGGCATAATAGTATTTCCAATCCTGGAACATACATTTGAAACATGAGGGCAAAATGATGGCAAGGATAAGAACTTTGTACAAAATCTGCTGCTTCTTTGTACGAACTATATCAAGGTGACCTCAGACTTGCAATAATATGTGTTTGTGCAAAGTAATTTTTTCTTCAGTGCCTCATTCATACAGATAATTCCTACAATTTCAAACCATTGCTAATGTAATTTCCAGTACAGGTATAATGGGTAATTGTCAAAATTTAGTATGAAATCAGGATGGCATTTCAAAGCTGCAATCACCTTGTGTGAAAGATAGACATATTATAATGTGTAAACAAAGCTGGCGTATTCATTCTTCCAGAACAGTATGACAGTCTCACATCTCCCAGGTGTCCCTCTTTAGGAGGGACAGTCCCTCTTTTAGGCCAAAATCCCTCTGTCCCTCTTTCCCACCCTGATGTCCCTCATTTTAGGAGATCAGACTGTGTGGTGTGTATAGAAGTGTATCACATTGCTCCAGAGCATTAAAACTCACATTATTGTTTGTGTAAACATCTGTATATGTTTATAAATTAGTCTGTGTAAATAAAATCATTTGGTCTTGTTACAAGTCATTTTTTAGGTTACACAAAGAGGTCTCAGTAGGTCATGAAATAGCGTAAAAATTCTCAGTAATGCCCAGCCCACCAGCCATGCCCACAGCAATACCCCCTAAAACATAAATGTCCCTCTTTGGCAATTTGAAATGTTGGGAGGTAATGTAATAAAGCGATGGGGAATGCAAGCAGGGCACTGGGTTGTATAGCTAGGGGCATTAGTAGCAGAAAAAGGGAAGTAGTCATGCCACTGTACAGATCTCTAGTTAGACCTCACCTAGAATATTGTGTACAGTACTGGAGACCCCATCTCCAGAAGGATATTGATACTCTAGAGAAAATTCAAAGAAGGGCTACTAAAATGGTGACTGGTCTACAGGAAAAGAAATATCAGGATAGACTAAAGGATCTGAATATGTATAGCTTGGAGGAGAGGAGAGAGAGAGGGGGATATGATAGAAACATTCAAATACATGAAGGGATTCAACAAAGTACAGGATGGAAGTATATTTCAAAAGAGTAAAAACTTTAGGACAAGAGGCCATAGTCTAAAACTAGAGGGACACAGGTTTAGATGTAATGTAAGAAAGTTTTACTTCACTGAGAGGGTAATAGACAAGTGGAATAGCCTACCAGCAGAAGTGGTAGATGTCAATACAGTGACAGAATTTAAGCATGCATGGGATAGGCATAAGGCGGTCCTTAACATAAGAAAAGACCAAGGACCAAAAAAGGTTTGAGGTTTTTTTTTTTTTTTTTTTAACACAGTAGGAAATTGGGCAGACTAGATGGGCCGATTGGTTCTTATCTGCCGTCAAATTCTATGTTTCTATGAGGTATGCAGTCTGACCCAGCAGTATGTGTAATTCAGTAGTGTGTTTGTACCATATTTGTATACAGGGGTAATACCATGACTCTCAGAAAAGGGGTTCCACAAGATAATAGAAGGGAATGTATGAATATTGAAGAAAACAAAGGTGCATGTATAGTATCTACAATTTCCATGCGCTAGTCGGTACGGTAATACTCGCGGAGCCACGTTTACCGGTGTTTCAACAGTACACCTGCATATATATCGCTTACAGGGATTGATACACACAGATAAATTCTTTGTTTTTCCGTTTCCAGTCCAGTACTCAAAGGGTTAATCAATCACTATGTACTAGCGACATGGTTATTATATAGAAAGAAGGGTATATGTGCTATTAAATCAACTATCAAAAATTGTATATTTATTAAAATAGACCTTAGTATATGATCTTACATTCAATAACAAATATATTTTAAAAGATTTTAAATCATTAAAATGTAACGTGTTTCGTAGCGTACACAACCGCTACTTTCTCAGACAATGATATACAATAAACTTCTTTCTGATCTGCAAATAAGTTTATTGTATATCACTGTTAACTCTGTCTGCTCTGTACATAAGTGCTTAGTGGACCAGCAAAAAGGGTTCAAATTCTGGGAATCTGATTACATCTAAGAATATACTACTCTATGAGGCGCCCCTCTGTCTTCTTCTTCTCTTTCCTTCAATTTATGGATATGTTTTTGTGCAAGAACAGGTGCTAGAATCCATTTTCTGTCTGTATACCTGCCTAAACCCAAATTAATGACTGATTGCGTTTGTATCCTTCTGGCACTCAAAAGGTTAACTCCACTCACAGCAATGGGAGGGCAATGACTCAGTCCACAGGCATTTTTGGGTCTTGTTTTCTGTAATACCTTGTTTAATGCTATGTATTATCCCAGGAAAGACCAGAGAAGTGGTCTTTAAAGGGATAGTAATACTTTATTATTACTATCCCCCATATTGTAGATATTTGTAAAATAATTTAATAGCCCCCAGGTTCATCTCTCAAACCTTTATGGTTTGAGAGATAACCGAAGGCAAAGCTCCCCCCTCCCTCCCCCTTCCCTGAAGTCAGTGTTGTGCTGACTGCAGGGATACCTGGTCTGACTTTCATCATGCGGCTCTGCAGCAGAGCCGCAATTGCATTAGTGTCAAAGAATAATTTCACTGAAATGGTCTTCTACATGTGCTTGCAAACCAAACACATGTAGATGACCGTTTCAGTGAAATAATTATTTTTCACTAATGGGATCTTGGCTCAGCTGCAGAGCCGCAAGCCTGTTGTACGACAGACTTCCCCTGCAGTCAGTACAACGCTGACTACAGGGAAGGGGGAGGGAGGGGGGAGATATGATCCTGGGAGCTATTAAATTATTGTACAAATATGTACAATATGGGGGATAGTAATAGTAAAGTATTGCTATCCCTTTAAAGAGTTAAACAAGACTAAATAAATAAAATGTACTTGTGTAATTCTACATCAAAATCATTTACAAAACCTAGAGTGTAGAACAAGGTCAATAAAACTGCAGATTTCTGACTGTTTTTGGACTACAATTCCCATCATTCTTAGCCGGACAACGCTGACTGAGTAGGTGCCTTTTTGGTACCAAGCAACAGTGGATAGGGCAAGAGGAGGAGTCATGTAAGAAATATGGGTGTGGTTATCAGTGGGGCTATGGACACCTACGATGCCTTGTCTAGGGGATCCTGAAATGTAAAATCAGCCCAGGGAATGAGTGGGGAAAAGAAATAACATGTGGGAACTGAAATATCTAAATGGAAGTGGGGTATTTACTTATTTTGGATCATTTTCCTCTGACACTCATGGCCTTATGTTCAAAGGGAATGTAAAGTAATTCTGGGGCAAACCAACTGTGCTATAGAGGAGAAACAAAATAAATCCCATTATTTAAATGATGCATTTAAAGTGATAATAATGAAAAACATATGTTGTAGGGTTTATCCCATTGCGTAAAACAAGGACACTCCCACTGCTGAGAGGTGTTTTATTCGAAAGTTATTGCAGCTCAAAGTTGCATCTTTTGGGTGCAGTACTCATCACAAGTTTCTATGGCCAATTGACCATAAACCTCCATAGGATGCTGTTGCAACAATGCCACTATACAATTTCAGGCCATAGAGGTACTGCACTCAACAACTGTACTTTACAGCTAGAATAACTTTTAAATAAAACATCTCTCAGCAGTGGGAGTAGCCTTGTTTTACTCAGTGTTACTGTCCCTTTAACCCCTAAATGCTACAACGGCCTTGCAAAGCATTGGAGGCATCTCTATGATTTAAGGGTTTAAAAGCCCCATTTAAATCAACGGGAATTTGGGAATTTTATTTCTACCCCATGGTGCTTTTGGTTTGCCTTCGAATTACTCCACTTTTCTTTTGAATATAATTCCCAAAGTGTTAAATACTGAATATTCTAGCTGTTCTATTTTTTGACTTTCTATACTAACAACATATATCATCATACAGAAAATCAGGTCATGTATTTTGGTATCTGGACTAACTTTTCTAAAGGGATCACCAACAGACCTGCACACGGATTAGACACGTGACATGGAACATAGAGGGAATAGTGTCCCCAGACAAAAGTAAGTGGAAAGTATCATCTCTAGGGACACAGGGGGGATTTATAAAAGTGGAGTAAAAAGAAAAATGTCTATAATCTGTGCTAAAACTTTATACCCCTGCATACCCTTCAGGCACTCAAAGAGTTAAAAAGTTACAAATGCAAGTTTAAGAAGTGTTAACTCTTAGAAGTTGTGTTTCTGGAGAACTTATGTTTCTGCCAGCGAAAATTGTGGCACAGCGAAATTATAAAAAAATTATACTAATTGTGATAAATTTGGGAAAAAATGTTGCCACCTTTTTTTTACACCAGATAATTTTTTTTTTTTTTCAAAAAAGTGGCAGAAATGTATTACTGGAATAGTGATTTATGCCAAATTTAAAAAACTGCCACTGTTCATTTATAATCAGCAACTCCGTTTACATGCACTAGAGATATTTAATAACCAACATGCAGAAGTGCTTAAGTATTAGTTTTATAAATCTCCTCCATAGGCCCTCATTTATAAATGCAAACTGGAGTTATTCTGGAGTACACCAATTTGCAACTATACTAAGAATTAATTGGGTGTACTTCTATTTTAAAGGGATAGTAATACCTGCAAATTACTAATCCCCATATTGTAGCTTTGTTAAAAAGAAACTTATTGCCCCCAGTGTCATCTCTGAAAACCTTATGGTCTGAGAGATGATAGCGCTCAAAGTTCCCCCCTCCCTCTTCCCTGACTGAACGCTGACTGCAGGGAAAGCTGTTGTACGACCGCCTTATGTGCATCAGGCGGCTCTGCAGCTGAGCCGAGATCGCATTTATATACAATAATTCTTTCACTGAAACGGTCTTCTACGTGTGCTTGGTTTGCAAGCACACGTAGAAGACCGTTTTAGTGAAAGAATTATTGTATATAAACGCGATCTCGGCTCAGCTGCAGAGCCGCCTGATGCAAGTAATACCTGATACCCCTGCAGTCAGCGTTCAGTCAGGGAAGGGGAAGAGAGAGGGGGGAACTTTGAGCGCTATCATCTCTCAAACCATAAGGGGTTGAGAGATGACACTAGGGACAATAAGTTTCTTTTTAACAAAGCTACAATATTAGGATTAGTAATTTGCAAGTATTACTATCCCTTTAAGTGATAGTTCAGTGTGATGTCAAAGACACTTTAGTGCATACAGTCCATGTGCCTTAGACACTGCTCCAATGGGACATAGACATTTAGAGCCAGAGGCCTCTCTAGTATTCTAGGGGTTAAAAAGCTCTGTTCAAGTGCATGGAAATGTAGGAATTTTTCTTTGTCCCCATGGCACAACTGGTTTACTCAGGAATAAATCGAGTTTACTTTTATAACTATGAGCCATAGGGCCTTTTATATAAAATCAAACTGGAGCCATTCTGGGACAAACTATCTACACCTCAACAGGAAAATAAAGATTACCAAAATCCTTATTCATTTAAATGAGAATGTTAACACCTTTGCTGAGATTCACTAAAGGTCGAAAAGGGCTCAAAATGTCAGTTCACTTTTAAAATAGTGCACGTGGCTTGGAGCCACATTAAGTAGGTTGCTGTGTTGAAAAAGGGCAACATGAGAATCTCGCCCTGCATATCAGCATAAGATTTTCATGTCACTGATATGCAGGGCGAGATTCTCATATCACCCTTTTCAACACAACAACCTAATTAATGCGGCTCCAAGCTGTGCACCCTTAAAAATGCGCTATGTTAAAAGGATACCCAAAATGTTGATGTCCTGTCAGAGCAGTGTCGAAAGCACATGGACAGTATATACTAAAGTGTCTTCGACATCACCATCAGTTCATCAAAAATCTGCTCACAGACATCCATCTGACATGCCTTCACCAGGTTTACAGATTTTCACTCATCACATTAACAATGGCCTATTTCCATATGGAGATTAAGCATAATGACTAATTTCGAGATGGAAATACAGGATAATGAGTCATTATTGTATTCAAGTGGATGTGTCTATATGTTAATGTGGCACTTCACCACATTCACTAAAGTCCGATAGCGAACTCTGCTGTCGGAGTTCAAAGTCTCAACTTCGCCCACCTGAGGTTGTCGAAGTTGGGATCTCACTGTGCTTTCCTATGCAGTAATATCCCTCAATTAATTAATAGCATTGAGGGTTGTGAATTGCTGTCGATGTGGAAGGGATGCTCTCCATCACACATTACCAGCAGTAGACAACCCTGAAGTCTGACAGCATTCTCTCTGCTGCCCCACGTGGTAGGGAAGTGAACATAATACTTTCAGCACCATGGATAGCATCACTCCCTTATCCCTTTGAGTGCAATAGGGATGTGCATTGCTCAACCCTGTGGCACTCAGAGGGTTAAAAAAGCACACCAAGCATTACACAGTTATCTCCTCGCTCTGAATCACATATTATGAATGTTGTGCACTCCCAAGGCAACAAGGTTGGGGGTCAGGCAGCGTCTATGGGGATTTGTGGCTACCACTTGTCCCCCAGTCTTGTTTCCTTGCCCACTGGTAGCCATAGAATTCCATGTTCAAGGTATGAACCACTCACTGACTGCTGTGGCAGAAAGTGATGCCTGTGGTGAGCAACAAAGAATATGCCTTAGACAAACACTGTACTACAACACAACTGCACTGCGGCTCCTGTTTGATGTCAGTATAAAGGATCACTTTTCTCTCTAGTGTTTAGAGGTCTGTCTGGAAGACATTTTCTTGTAGACCAGCAGAGGCATCACTTTCTGTCACAGCAGGCAATGGGCAGTTCTCCTTCTAGTGATTAGAACTCTGTGATCTTCATTCCAAGACTTTATATTGTCCTAGAAGGGGGCTGCCCAGACATAAGACACACATTTAAATCTGGGCCTTCCTTTGCAATTTGGGATACGTGCACACTTTAGGGAACACTGGTTGGACCCATTTGTGCACTGCTCCTGCCTATTGCCTATTCCATCTACTATGAATATTCTCTTCCATGCTGTTTTAATTAAGGGGACAGCAGTGGGGAAATGTGTCCACCTGAGCCTTGGGTTTTACTATGTTTGAACAAGTAACAGAAGGAAAATGGCATAAAAATATATAATCAGTTTTCTTGCACACACTATAGCGGAAGCATTTGGGGCTTGCCAGTGGGCGCCACTATTTCCTAAGGCAAGAAAAAAACAATAGAAAAAAACTATTTTTCATTATTTGTGATACTATTATTGCCAATTATTATTGCCTTTATAACTACTGATGCAGAAGCTGTAGCTTTGTAAAACGTAGATAGTAAGGCGTTATATATTATTGGTAATAGTTGATTTTACATAGTAACATAGTTGACGAGGCTGAAAAAATACATGCTTCCATCTAGTCCAGCCCATGTCAAATCACCCCTGTTGATCCAGAGGAAGGCAAAAAAAAAAAATCCTGAACCCATTTCCAATTTAGCTTCCAAGTGGGTAAAACATTCCTTTTGGACTCCAAATGACAGATAGTTCCCTGGATCAACAACGTATCTGCACTTAAGCCATCTGTCATAATTTTCAATATTGTTGTCTCACCAGCCGGCCATCAATGGTCTATGTGAGAACATGGTTGGTTCCTTCACATTTACATTCTGATTGAAACTGGTGGTTTGCGCTTCTTCTGGTTGTTTTTTCTATTCTTGTTAACCCCTTAGTGATCGGCCATGCGTGCACGAGGCCGGAACTTAACGCCCGCCGAACATTTTATCATTCCTTAAAATGATTTCCGTCCTCTGTCCACTGGGGACATCCGCTTGGGACGTTCATGTACATCCTCGGGCATTAAGGGGTTAAGGAACCCTGCAGATCCTTTCCTGTGTTGGGAAGCAGAATCTACCTTCCATTTGTGGACCGACCGACTGAGAGCAGTCCAGAATTCATCACCTGTTCTGTTGATCACTTGTAGTGGAGTTATACATTGGGAGTAAGGTGGTGTATTGGTGGCAGTCCAGTTATAGAGAATTATTACACTAGGAAACACCCCTTTCTTTCTTTTCTTTACATGCCCTATAGCAGTTGTTCTCAAGCAGCGTGCCATAGCACTTTTGTGCTCCTGATACATCCACTTAGACTGTCCCGCAGTGCTGGCTTTGCATCCCAGACTCCCCTAGCCAAGGCACTACAGCTCCACCTGTGGCCACACCCCCAGTCCTAACATGACCCCTTTCCCATCCACTATTTTCTGGCACAGAAAAAACCTTTGGGTTGTAACATGCAAAAAAAAAAAAAAAAAAAAGCTTTAACATCTTCGTTGCTATAGAGATCTCCGATGCATTGCTCTACAATGCACTGGAATTCTTTAACAACCCAAGGGCTTAAATAATATCCAGCAAAGATTTATTATACTGGCTCTGGCCACACCCACAACTTTGAATGTGGGTGTGGCCAGCATAGCTGTGGCACCCCACAAAATGTGGCACTCTTTTTTTCCCATAAAGATTTTGAAATGTGATGGACTTTTACTGCATATTCAATCATGCAAAATATGTTATTTTTGTTATTCTGATTGCGAGAACTACAAATAACTATATTTATGTACTTATGCCTTTCATTACACCATTTAAACCTTTGAGTGCTAGAGGGGAAAGCAACATAATGCTTTGCAATGCGTTGCGTTACTCTCTGGTACTCAAAGGATTAAAAAGGACATATAACATGTTAGGTGTGTCTCATAAACTCCAGATTGAGGTATCTAACGCATTGCATGTCCTGAACATGCAGAATATTAGCTGTGCTGGTGGATTTGTGCATTCCCTCACAGAGTTAAACCACAAAATGGGGTATGAGTTACTAATGTGGGTTTAATTGTACAGTCTTTCATTCACTTCTATTCTGACTTATCTTCTCCCAAGACAATGAAAATGTAGGGAACAAAGTACCCACTCACATTGTTTCACAAGGCTCTGAAAACCATAAATGCAGACATAATTATCACTGAAGTCATGAAAACAAATACTTTGCTAAAGGTTCAAATGCTCAGGGGCCATATTGTTTTACCTCAGAATGAACTTCTCCAATATTGTCTAGTTTAATTGGCCCTCTAGTGTAAATATGTATTTGATTTGTATTAACGAACTCATCTTTACACAGCTGTGATATAAAAAGCCTTGTGCAGAAAGCAAAAGTTGAATCATTCTGAAGCACAAGTGCACCACAGAGTGCAAATGAAAATCTCCAAAAATTCTTACTCATTTGAATGGGACTTTTAACCCCTTGACTGCAAGAGAAATCTCCAACAGATTGCTTTGCAATGCATTAGAGATCCCTCTCTAGTATTCAAGGGGTTAAGAATTTTTTTTTTTTTAAATCAGTGGGAATTTTAATTTCCACCTTATGGTGAAGTTGGTTTGCTCCAGAATTGTTCCTCTTTTCCTTTCTGCATAACACTTCTGCTGAATCAGGGAAATCCTTATATCCTGGCCTACTGGCGGCCCTTAACCCTTTCAATGCCAGAGTGGGATGCAACGCATTGCTTTGCAATGTGTTACATACCACTCTGGCACTCAAAGGGTTAAGGACTGAACTTGGACAGCTCTGATCTAAGCAATACACTGAAAGGCGTAAAAGAGAAGTCAACTTCATTAAAGGGATAGTATTGTCTATAACAAAGTTTATCTCTGAGTCTTCTCTACTGTAAACATAACACTTTGCGCTATGTTTAATAACGTACAGTACTGTAGTTCAAAATATATTCAATGTAAAAAGATCCCAGCCCCACCCCTTCTGGCTGCCTCCCCTTAGAGCTGGTCCTGGGACCAGTCAGATGCAGCGAGTAAGTAAAAGGAATATCCTACTCCCCTTGACGAAGGAGGAAGGATTTTCCTTTGCTTACTGAAGTTTGTCCCTCACTGCTCTCCATCTGGACCATGCTTTGATGCAGAGTGATGTGGCCAGAAGAGGAGGGGGATCCTTTTACATTGAAAATGTTTTTGAACTACAGAACAGCAAGTTATTAAACACAGGGCAAAGTGATATACAAACAATAGAGAAGACTCGGAGATGACCTTTATTGTAGGCGTTACTATCCCTTTAACCCTTTGAGTGTCAGAGAGGTATCCAACACATTGTGTCGCATTGGATACCTCTCTGGCACTCAGATGGTTAACCTTTGAGCAATGCATTCCACACCACTGTCGCACTCAAAGGGTTAAATGATGCCACTTGCAGCTTTTGCTAATTACTTCCATCATATCAGCATCCTACATCACAAGTCATTTTGCTCAATAACAAAGTTACTTACCATAGTGGAAACACGCCAAGTCTTGCAATAACGAAGACCAAAGCGAACATGACAAACAAAAGGTCACACAGTTTTTGACATTTGGAATAATTTGCCATTTTGGCTGCCTGCAATAAAAAAATAAAGATTTTCTTTTATAAATTAAAGTCATATTAAGCATTGGTTTTTTTTTCTTACTATCAGTTTATATATGGACTAGTGTAATAGCCCGTGTACACGGGCCAAGGTCCAGGTGATGTTAACCCTTTGTGTGCCAGAGGGGTACACAATGCATTGCAATGCGTTGCGTACACCTCTGGCACTAAAAGGGTTAAGAGGCTGGTCCTGCTCTGCGTCCTGCCACTGACGCAGTCATACACTGTAGAGGCTGCCCAAAAGCACAGAATTCTCCCGGGACAGAACTCCCAGCATTCTGTTCTCCCAACATTCTGTGCTCCCAGCATTCTGTGCATTCGGGCAGTCTCTACTGTGCATGACGGCTTCTGACAAACATCCTAGTGAATTATTTTATAGGATGTAAATAAAAACAGATATTAACTCCGTGTGGTTAAGAGGAGTTAATGGTTTCAGTTTTTTATTGCAAAGTCTTTGCCTATGAGAATATAGAAATACATTTCATTCTTTAGGTTCTCTTAACACCTTTGCGTCACATGACATGCCAGGTCTGGACGTTAAGGTCCTGGCACGTCAGGAATTTGTTAGGGTGGATTGCTATATTTGGAGGAGACCCTGAAACATTTTGGCTTTGGAGGTAACTTTCTTAGGGCTATCACTTCTGTATATATGTGTCCATCAGCTTTACTCAAACATACTGCTCCTGAAAAAAACTTTTTGAGATACAAAATGGGACTAGACAGGGATGCATTAATGTCCCTTGTTATTCACTCCAGTTGTTCAGCCACTGATTATGAAAATCAGGGAACATTCCAATATAATATGCATCAGACTCCCTCATGTCCAATCTTTTTGCAGACATGTTATACTTACTCTTTTTCATTCTCATATCTCTTTGCCCAGCCTCTTCGTTGTTTTACAAGAATTTAGTTCTGTTTCAGGTTATAAGAGCAATACTACTAAATCTGATGATCTTCTGATTAAATACTGGGGAAATAGATTCTTTTCAGGATAACTTTAATTTTGCATGGAATGAATCCTCCATCCATTACCTGGGGATTAATATAACCCCTAACTACTCTTCTTTATACCAAGCGAAGTTCCCTTCATCATTCCAATCACTATGTAAGGATCTCCAAAGTTGGAAAGAATTTAGTGTCTCTTGGGTAGGCAGAATTGTATGAGTCAAAATGAATATCTTCCAAGATTGTTATACAACTTTCAAACACTACCTGTAAAAATTCCTCACTCAGTTTTGAAGACTTTTCAAAATTCAATCTTTGATTTCATATGGCAAAGAAAAAAATGTAGGAGGAGAGGGTTTGTCAGTCCCTAACATTCATCATTAATACATTGCCTACCACCTTAAGCAAATCCAATACTGGTTTTCACTGGATGGTACCAAATGTTAGGTAAATACAGAACACTGCATTATTTCACCAAGAGAATTGCCTAGTCTGGTTTGTATTCCAAAGATGTATATAAGCTTTGCTGCTTGCACTCTTCCTACTAATTGATTTAAGTTAGATTTGGTCTTCTCAATAAACTCTCCTCTAATCTCCTCCCCTTATTTACTTACACTGATTTGGCAATCCCTGGTTTTTCCATTAGGTGCATTAAATAAGCTATTTTGTAACTGGAGAAGAGCGGGAGTCAGACTGATACTTGATGTGAATGAAAAAGGAAAATTAATGGAATTTGAAGCTGTGAAAAACATGCTTGTTTTGTCACCCTCCTTAGGCCTCTTTCATTACCTACAAATTTGTAATTTTCTTTTATCTCTCTCCCCTACTCTCTCCTCTTATGGATTTTGAGAATGTTTGCACATATAATATAATGCATAGAGGACTGATTTCCAAACCATATGACTTGTGACTTCTTCCACAAAGCCTTCTTGACATAAATACATGTTTGCTTGGGCCTGGAGGTCCCCAAGTCGAAAAATGCGGAGCCAACTAGATAAATCTTTTATTTATACCACCAAACACATGAGGATATTTATAAAATTCTCCTCCGGTGGTGTTATACTCCTGCGAGGCTACACTCTATTCACCCAAATTCTTACAATTTATGTTGGTGTGGTTGTGGTTAGACTGGAGATATGTATCTTATTTGGTAGACACTGTAATCTTGCTAATGAGGGCACCACTGTCAGGAGTTTTGAAACCGACTGGGAAACTTATTTCACATGCCCTCACTGCCATCAGATTTGCCCAATTACAGAATCCCCTATACTTCCTTCCCTGGCTCTCGTTCTCCCCAGAATTTCCCATCTGGAACTGATAGTGAAATTGACAGACAGTACATGGCGCTCTTGAGAAACATGCAGATATCTGAAATATGTGGGAATATTCTCATGACACTATAGACCAGTGGTTCTCAATCCATAGATATTTTGGGGCACCATTATCATTTTATGTGTCATTTGTAAAGGGTGCTATGTTGAGTACAAATAAGCAATATATATATATATATAGTTTTTCTTAGGTCTCAAAATTCAAAGCGAGAAAAAAAAATCATATTGTGCATAAAGATATCTATTAATATACATCTAAACCTCAAAATGCATGTTTTGTTACTCTTAAAAGAAAACAAGGTGAAACTTAAGTGGATGTCTTTGGCACACCAAAGTGCCAGGGCACCATTTAGACATTGCAGATCTGTGACCTTCTTCCTTTTTCTTCTTTTTTTTGTGAGTGTGTGGATAATTGTGGGAAGTGTTCTAGTATCTTATTTGTGGCATATTTGTTTTTGTTTGCTGTCTGTTCTTTATAGTAAACTAGCATGACTTCTTTATTATATTTATTTGCTCTTTTACCAGTACTGAATTGTCATGCTTTGAAAATATTTAATACAAATTACAGTTAAAAAAACTGACTGTGGCCACAGTTGCTGCAGATTGTGCAATAAATTATCATGCCCATTCTCTTTCTGATGATGCTGTTTGTAAAACTGATATGAAAAGTTCCACCACCAGTAGTAGAACTAAAGCTATTAACAACACCAAAGATGAAAAGTCACATTCTAGAGTTGCTGTGCTAGTGGAGGACAATTTAGCAGTAATACTAAGTGCTACATCAAACAGTCACAGTAACATTATACTTCAGACTAATGGTCAATGTTCTATAAAAAAAATCCTAAGGGGAAAAGTAAAAACAAACTTTTTCAGGCTTTAAAGGGATAGTAATGTTTCACAAAAACTGAAGCTCCAATTCATCTTCATAGTATTTGAGACATAGAAGGTGTCATTGCAATACTGTCGGAGTTGTAGTTCAAGAGTAACTGAATGATAAAATGTGCCCCTCCCTCCCCTTTTACCTAGTGTAACAGTGCTCACCTCAGATGTGGAATCTAGTCTTCAGAACAGACAGCTCACAGCAAGGGACAATCTTCTTACTGTGAACATAAGGAAAACCCTGCTCCCCTTGAAAGGTTTTTCAGGTTTTTCCCTTATGATAATTGAAGACTGTCCCTCTCTGAGATCCATCTGGACAGTCTTGCTGTTCTGAGGTGAGCAGTGTTACATCAGTAAAAGGGGAGGGAGGAGGATACTTTATCATTCAATTACGCTTGAACTGCAACTCTGACAGTATTGAAATAACACTCTCCATGGACCAAATACTACCACAGATTGTGGACAAATGGCCAGAGTACATTCTACATGACTGTCACTGCTCAATGAATATCAAAGTTCACCTAACCACCGATATGTGCACAACTGGTCAGAGTACATTCTACAAGACTGTCACGGTTAAATGTATATCTTTTTCATCATTGGGCAGCAGCATACAACAGCAGCAGGTCACTACTAATGTTGTCTCTGGTACTAGAAGTAAAGACCAGCTGCAAGGCAGCCAACACCATTTGCATGCCACTTTATGCCTTGAGAAACAATCCCACAAAAACAGTAGATGTGTTAAATAAACTATGACAGGTCATAGAAGAATGCTTGTACAAGGTCCACGAAAGCTGGCTTTGTGTCTGCTGACAATGGCTTCAATATAATGGAGGCCTTGAAATATGGTGAATGTACCTTGCTCTGCCCATGTCCTCAGTCTAATTGTTACTTGCTTTCTCTCAGAATCCAAAACACTCAAATAAATTGTAAATATTACCCACAAAAGCTGTGTACATTTTAGCTGCTCCTATAGTGCAGGTAATTCAATATATTCCATGCAAGAGTGTAACCACCTTGATCTGCCAGAACTGTCATGCACTTAAGGACCAGTGATGGGCTTGGCACATCATGAAATTCCGGGGCCATTGTCATTAAGACAAAAAGAAAATGAACCATGTTCCTTAAAGGTTGTCCATGCACTGCATCGGCCAGTTGTTAAGGGGTTAATGGACTGAGATATGGTAACAATCTTTGTGAACAGAAGAAGGGAGTGTGAATCTCAATACATTAACAGTATTACCTCTGTTCAGACAATTGACCAAAGTGAATCTATATAGTATAATAGTGCACACATGCTTTCAAAATTTAAGTTTCAGATTAGATTTTATGGTTTTGACTACATTTTACAGGAGCTAGCTAGAAGTACATGCTATTTAACATTATGTAAGCCCATTTCATTTTAGGTATCAATGTCCCTTTAAAGTGATGTGATAAGGACAAAATCAAGTTAACATTTCTCCATTTATAGAGGAGACACTTCAGACATTCTTGCATTAACATTTTAGTTATTACAGTGTGGCCTAGATTATATTGCAATTGGTAAGTGTTATCATAGGTTTTACCAGATTTCCACTGAAGTCTTTGGAGCGATTTGTAGATAAAATGATCAACTGCAGATGAATCTAGGCCTATGTTATGCAGAATCTACTAAAGCATCATACACCCTTGTAAATAGTTTTATGTCTACATGAAGAAAATTATATGTATTGACATATTCCCATACCTGGGAACCTCATCTTGTGGACTACCAGGAGGGGAGTCCTGTGGTGTTGTTGCAGGGGGAAGATAAATGACGAGATTTGGGATTAATCGAGTGGAAGAATAGACTGGGGAAGGAGGAGGTGGGAGGAACAGACTGGAAAGGAGGAGAAGAGAGCAGAGTTTCATTATAAACTCCCCACATCTGGAGAATCAGCCTCTGAATCAGCAGCAAAATCCAGAGTCTCCGGGGCAAATGTGAAGAGTTCCAAGGTATGCATATTCCTAAATTCCACTCCTAAACCCTTTGATGCTAAAGGGTATGAAATGCATTGAGTAGCAATGAGTTTGGTACTCCTCTGGTATTCAAAGTATTAAGTTTGTCCTTTTTCAGCATATCATTCATGCACAGTTTTATGGCTATATGCGCAAATAAAAGCAGAGGAACTCTGGGGCAAAGACTTATACAATAGGGTTTATATACATTTTTTTACGATTTGAATAAGGCTTTTAACCCCTTGAATGCTAGAGAGGCCTCCAACATATTACTTTGCAAAGCAGTGGCACTGCCTTTCAGATTTGCACCAGAACTGCTGTACTTAATTTTGTTACAGCCCCTTAGAGCCAAGATCTACACTCTAGACTGGGAACGGGCATACAGAGGCCTGCCAACTGCTGCCAGACTACAACTCCCATCATTCCCTGCCAGCCATGGAAGTTGTAGTCTTGCAGAAGTTGCAAGGCCTCATGTTGGTCTCCACTGCTCTAGATGCTCTATACAGCGCTAATACTAAGATAAAGATGAGAAATACTGCAGCATATTAAGCAAACCATGGAACAAATGAAAACTCCCAATTATATTAACGGAGACCTCGATATCATTCAAAGCGGAACTACCAGAATTATTACCTTATTCAAAAGAAATATGCATTCTTACCGGGCTGACAGCAGCACGGAGCGCAGACATCTTCCCATAGTGACGTTGCCGCGCCTGCGCTGTCAGTCCAGCCGGGTCTAGAAGGCGTTGCTAGGAGCCGTCCGACGTCACTATGGAAAGATGTCCACGCTCCGTGCTGCTGTCAGCCCGGTAAGAATGCATATTTCTTTTGAATAAGGTAATAATTGTGGTGACTAGCGCTACTAAGCTGCTAGTCACCAGATGGGGAGTTATTCAAGTTAAAGTGTTTAAGAGGTGGGACTTCTGCTTTCAAGGTTTAACCCTTTGAGTGCCAGAGGGGTACATAATGCACCCTTCTGGCATTCATAGGGTTAAAAGTACCATTTAAAATGAGTTGTGGTTTAGGGAGTTTTTATTCTTACCTTATGGGGCAGTTGATTCACTCTAGGATTACACCTCTCGTTTCACTTTCCAAGTACAGCCCTGAGTCTCTCTCTCGCATGCTCCCCTTGTTATAGAAGAGGACAATCTGATACTTGTCTCATCAATTTGCTGTAATCTTTGAATGTGTCTTTTTATAATAATGGTATAGGAGACTAGTAGAGGAAAATTATACTTTTATGGGTTGAGTGACTTTAGGATACAAGATTTCAGGACAACTAGGTCTCTTCTTCAGGTATAATAAAATGCATTCAACCTTCATTTTATTATGCTTGAAGGCGAGAACTATTTGTCTTGAAATCTTGCATCCTAGAGACACTCAACCCATAAAGATATAATTTTTACTCTAGCAGTCTCTAGCATTTTCTATGGTTAACAGGGTACCACACTTTACCAAATTTACAATGATTTTATAGTCTCATATACAAAGAAAAAAAGATATTGAATTTCCTGGCGAAGTGACATCGAAATTCTGAAGGTCACAAAATGTGTAGAGAGGCAACCTTTGAATTCACTACCTGTTTTTTACCACGGTATTTTTATCATTATCATTGTTTTAAGTACTAGCAGTGTTGTTTTAATATATTACCTGTACATTTTTAGATTATTTCTTGTTTTTATCAGTAAATGTCTTTTTATGGCTATATTAAAAATATAGCTTTTACCACCCCCTTTTCATGTCTCGCATTACCACTTTAGATTGTAAGCTTTCGGGAAGGGACCTCCCACCCAATGTTTCACTCTACAAAGCATCTGTAACCCTGTATTGTTTAAAAACTTAAAATTGTAAAGTGCTGCATACACTTGTGACGATATATAAATAATCATTCATTCATTCCTCTGTATATTTATCTATACATCAGGATCTATTCTCCTAATATTTGTCTTTATGATCAAAGATTCCCAGTATATATATTCACTATATATCTTTGTATATATGGTCTTGCATACAAACTTTTTTGGGAACTACGGGGGTGATGTATAAAAAGTCTTCTTAGTGTATTCTTAAGAATTGTCGCTAAAATTCATAAAACCTGGTCATGTTTATAAAGAAATAAAGTCACGTTTATAAATATGTCTATCTGAGAATATTCTGAGAATATTCGCACCTGCGAATATATATTCGCACACATAGCGGTATTATATACTTCCAATAAGAACAGGTTTTATCTGCCGTTATGATTTAATCCCTAAAACTGCCTTTATTTTTGGTGCAATTAGCAAGTTTCTATATAAATACACTGGGACACAATTCTTATTTGGCCAAGACCATTTCTACTCCACCTTTCAAAAAAGTCAACTAACTGGAGTTGGCACTTAGCAAAATGTCGTTAGGTGTTTATAGATATACTTATGTTGCTTTGAGACACTTTTACAGACACTTTCTTTATAACTCCAGTTTTATACATCTCCCCCTACATTCCTTTCTATGGTGGATACTGAGGATCCATAATAATCAAATTTTACTGGGAGGCAGGGGAAGCCTCCAGAACAGGTGAGTAGGACTACGTGGGAAAGAGGCAGAAATATACTTTTTGCTATATTGTTTAATACTACTACCCTTAGAAGAGTGCTCTGTTCTTTTCTTTCTTGTGATTTTATAGTCTCACCTCAAGTAGGACATCTGCCATGTCGTGGAGGCCCATCACCAAGGTACCTACTCGTACCATATTGTTTACGTAAGAAAAGGTCATCAAAGAAATGGTTGCAAGGTGGTGAAGAAACATGATTCCAAAGTCCTAAAAAGAGAACAATGAAACGGCATGTAAACATTTCTGTACACTTACAAAACATGCAATGTAGAGGTACAAACCTCTCTAGTGTTCACAATTTCAGTGTCAGAGAGCTATCCAACGCATTGCTTATCAAATTGTTGGATATCTCTCTGGCACTCAAAGGGTTAAGATGTTAAAAGTTAAATTTAAATCAATGGGATTCTTGGGAATATTTATGTGTCCCATAAGGTGCAGTTGGTTTGCTCCAGAGCATTGTGCCAGTGATTCTTAGTACAAAGGTCTCAACGTTACAATATCCAGATCAGTGATACAATTTAGGGTGGAATGCAAGAAAAGTGTGCATGCGCTATTTCCTGTGTGAAAACTACTAGGGAAGGGGTTTGGCCATGATTTTTTCAAATGTCCATGAAAAATCAAGATTAGTGAACAGCTGTGCATATTTGTTTTTTGTGGGCGTGGTCATGATTAACGAATCTGTCTGAGTGGAACAGCGAATGCACCAAATGCAGGAAGTGCTATTGAAAACAATTTTATACACCTGTGTAGTGATCATTTTTTATAAGCAATTGAACATGCGTATGTTATACGGCTTCCTGGATTAGAACATGCACAATATCTATCTGCCCAGGAAAAACACCTTCAGCACATGCTCACGTTTCTTGCATTCCGTCTTTAGTGACTTTTTTCAAAAAGGTTATAATTAGGCTTATATCTGTACAGGTGTAACCTGGATTACAATATGTTTTGCGCTAGTGCACAAGAAAATTTGTGTTATGAAACTGTAGTTTCTAGTGTCGATGGAGTGATGAAATTAATTATTTACACTAGGAAGAGGCATCAGCTGCATAGCTGTGAAAAGGAAATCTCTGGATAACACATTTTATACCGCTGTGATTTCTGCTATTACTGCACAAGAGAGAGAATCGCCAGAAGAGATACAGGAACTTCAGACTACATCTGTACATCAGCCTGCCTTAGGAATTATTGAGAAATATACATGGATGAAATACTGAGCTTCTGCAGAGATGTAGGGCCGAAACAGACAAAGGGCCGTATGTTCAAAGGAAAAGTGGAGATGTTCTGGGTTAAACCAATTGCATTATAGGGGAGAACTAAAAATTCTAAATATTTCCATGGTTTTCATAAGGCTTTTAACCCCCTTGAATGCTAGAGAGGTCTCCATCGCGAGATCTCACTAGCATTCAAGGGGTTAAAAACCCCATTTAAATCAATGGGAATTTTCACTTCTCCCCTCTAATGCAAATGGTTTGCCCAGAGCTTCTCCACTTCTCTTTTGAACATACGGATTTGAAGGTACTTAAGTTGCTTCCCCAAAAGAGAACAACCCCTCCTAATAATAATCCTCATTTACCTTACTATGGCCAGAAAATCCCGATGGCCCTCATGAATTTTACCCTCGTTTTTTAGTTCAAAAGTTAACAGACCTCATTTGTCAAGCTAAAAAGGTTCCATTCTGAACCAAACCAATTCTATCATAGGGGAAAATGAAAATTCCCATTGATTAATTTTTTTTAACCCCCTGAATGCTAGAGAGTTCTCCAACGCATTGCAAACCAATATGCTGGAGACCTGTCTACCGTTCTTTGGGTTGAAAGCCACATTTGAATAAATATCAATGCAGTACTTTCACTTGTCCAGAATTGCACCTCTTTATCTTGATGAATAACACCCAACAAATCTGATATAGTCAATTTAGTTCACTTTAGTAGAGATTATTGAACACCGATCATTTACTTTATTTTTAATCAATGGATTAGAGAGCCAAGTTAAAGCACATCTAACACCTCCAAATAATAAACCTCCACTTACCTTAGAATTGATATAAAATGTCAATGGCCCCTATAATTTTGACCTTGTGCCTTTGTTTAAGAGGTATCATCTTTAATCAGTCCTGGATTCTCAGTCCACGGAGGCAGCCATGACAGTTACTGGCTGGATCACTGGACCTCACATTCAGTCCACTGTACATGGATTTCTTAGGTAGCCTCATGCACTCTGCCGGCTTCAATTAAAAAAAAAATGTCCTGTAACTGTCTCCTTGGGCATAACATCCAAGACTGGATGAACCTGCTACCTCTTCAACAAAAGGCACAAGTACAAAATTCATAGGGGACATTAAGATTTTATGTCCATGGTATGGTAAGCGGGGAGTTTATTGTTAGGAGTTGTTTCTTGTCCTTTAAAATGTCTTTCTAATCCAATTAATGAAAATATAAAATGTTATCAGTGTTTAATTATCCCTACAAAGGTGACTATATGATGTGCAACCATAATCATGGCACAAATCCTTTCACCACTAGATTATAAGTCCTCACACACGACTACTTCCTTCTATTTTATTTACACTGGTGCATATCTCCAGTGTGTCCCTCTTTAGGAGATACTAGGGGTCCGTACCTCCCATGTCCCAAGTGCCCCTCTTTAGGAGATAGTAGTGGTCCATACCTCCCAAGTATCCCTCTTTAGGAGATATTAGGGGTCTCTACCTCCCTCCTTCTTTAGGAGATATTACGGGCCTGCACTGCCCAAGTGTCTCACTTTAGGAGATATTGGGGTCCGTACCTCCCTCTTTGAGACCTAAATCCCTCTGTGCCTCTTTCCCACCCTGGTATCCCTCAGACTGTGTGGTGTATATATCATAGCTCCCAACTGTCCCTCTTTCGGAGGGACAGTCCCTCTTTGAGACGCAAATCCCTCTGTCCCTCTTTTCTACCCTTTTGTCCCTCTTTTCAGGAGATCAGAATGAGTAGTGTGTATTACGTTGCTCCACAGCAATAAAACTCACATAAATGTGTAGTTAATCTGTAATATATGTGTTTATAATTTAATTTGTGTAAATAAAATACTTTGGTATTGCTCTAAATAATTTATTCAGTTAAACAAAGAGGAGCCAATAGGTCATGAAATATCCTAAAACTTCTCGGTAATGCCCCGCCCACCAGCCACACCCCCATAAACACCACCTAAAACAAAAGTGTCCCTCTTTGGCCATTTGAAATGTTGGGAGGTATGATATATAAATGTATCACATTGCTCCATAGCAATAAAACTCACATTAATGTTTGTTTAAACGTCATTATATATGTTTATAAATTAGACTATGTAAATATAATAGGATTTTAGTCTTACCTGTTAAATCCTTTTCACTTAGTCCATACAGGTCACTGGTACTCTGGGAGGCGTAAGTCCCCTTTAATAGGCAGGAACAATTATGCAAATAATTTGCAAGGGGCGGAGCCTCCCCTCTTACTTAAGCCACCTTCTGGCCAGAGCCACTCATATTGATTTGAGACCCCAAGAACTGACCTCAGGTAAGCAAAAAGAAAGGCTCCTGTGAGCATGCCCGAACGGTCTCCCACTGAATGCCACAGGACAGCCAAGACTGGTCCCTTGACAGGGTGGGAGACCAGTGACCTGTATGGACTAAGTGAAAAGGATTTAACAGGTAAGACTAAAATCCTATTTTCACTGTCGTCCAATACAGGTCACTGGTACTCTGGGATGTACAAACATTGAGCTGATCCAGAGGCGGGAAGTAAGGCAAGGACCAGGCGCAAGGCCCAAGTCACTAGAACTGTTATGACCAGTTGATAACATAGCCCAAACTGTAAGTGTCAACGGACACCAACCAAGGGAACAATCCCTGAACTAACACAGCACACAGAACCAGAGCCAACCGGGCTCAACAGTAAAGAAGCACTAAGGATCACAGAGCGGAAGACCTACACAGGCAAGACTGCCTCCAGGACCTTCCTTCCAAAACTGGCATCAGCCGAAGCCAGTACATCAACTCGATAGTGCTTAGAAAAGGTGTGCACAGAGGACCAAGTGGCCGCTCTGCACAGTTGATCAGCAGAAGCTTGATTCTTGTAGGCCCAAGAGGCCCCAATAGATCTGGTGGAATGGGCAGTCACCCGGAAGGGAACATGCTTATTCCTCAACTTATAGGCTTCACGGATGGTAGCCTTAATCCAAGAGGCAATGGTAACTTTGGAAGCCGGTCTTCCTGCCCTAGGCCCCTCAGGAATGACGAATAGAGCGTCAGACTTCCTGATAGACTCGGTGCGATGAACAGAAAATTTAAGGCAACGCACCACATCCAACAGATGGAGATCTCTTTCCTTGTCAGATGAAGGATTAGGGCAGAAAGAGGGAACCACAATCTCCTGATTGATGTGAAACTCAGACACAACCTTGGGTAAGAATTCCTTGGTAGTGCGAAGCACAGCCTTATCCTTGTGGAACACCAGGTAAGGAGGTTTACAAGACAAGGCCTGTAACTCTGCTACCCGGCGCACTGACACCACAGCCAAGAGGAAGGCCATCTTCCAAGTCACAAGACGTAATGGAATGGAAGCCAAGGATTCAAACGGTGGTCGCTGTAGAACTCTCAGCACCAAATTGAGATCCCACTGGGGAGCAGGACTCTTAAAGGCAGGTCGAACATGAGTCACACCCTGGAAAAAGACTTTCACATCAGGAAGGACAGCAATCCGTTCCTGGAAAAACACAGACAAGGCAGAGGTCTGAACTTTGAGGGAACTCAGACTGAGCCCCTTATCCACACCGTCCTGCAAGAAGGCCAGGACAGTGGGAAGATGGAAGTCAAGTGACAACTTCTTGTCAGAGCACCATGTCACGAAAGTTGACCATATGCGATGATAGATCTTGGAAGACACAGGCTTACGAGCACTGAGCATCGTCGATACCACAGAAGGAGAAAAGCCTTTCTTTGCTAGAATCGAGGATTCAACCGCCATGCCATCAAATGGAGAGAGTGAACAACTGCTTTCCACAGATACCCCTGAAGAAGCAGGTCCGGACGGGCTGGAAGTGGGATCGGATCCTTCACTGACATGGCCATCAATTCCGGAAACCAGGACTGGCGAGGCCAGTTTGGAGCAATCAGGATGACAGGACAACGTTCCCTCTTCAACTTCTGGATAACTCTGACCAATAGAGGAAGAGGAGGGAAGATGTAAGCCAGGGAGAAGTCCCAAGGGATCGACAAGGCATCCACTGCTAGAGCAAGGGAGTCCCTCAACCGGGAGCAAAACACCGGAACCTTCCTGTTGTGTCTGGTAGCCATCAGATCCACCACAGGCATCCCCCACCGTTGAGTGAGCATGTGAAACACCTCTGGGTGCAGAGCCCATTCTCCGCTGTCGACGGTATGACGACTGAGGAAGTCTGCCATGACGTTGTCCACGCCTGGAATATGAACCGCAGAGATGACAGGCACGTGATCTTCTGCCCAAGACAAAATATCCTTGACCTCCCACCAGGCGGAACCGCTTCTTGTGCCGCCTTGCCTGTTGATGTAAGCCACCGCCGTGGCGTTGTCGGACTCCACTCTGACTGGAAGACCGGTCAATTGAGACTCCCAGTGCCTCAGGGCCAGCCGGACAGCTCGAAGTTCCAGAACATTGATGGAGAGCATGGATTCCTCCAGACCCCATTTCCCCTGAGCACTGAAGCGACCCCAGACTGCACCCCAGCCCCGAAGGCTGGCATCCGTAGTGACTGTGGTCCAAGGAGGAACTAGAAAGGATTTCCCTTTCAGGAGATGAGAGAGATCTAACCACCAGTGCAGACTCGACTCGACATGAGGAGGAAGAGAAACAGACAGATGTTGATGATCTGGATGATTCTTGCACGTCTGGATCACGAATCTCTGAAGATCCCTGGAGTGGGCCATGGCAAATGGTACTGCTTCGATTGTGGAAATGAACTTCCCCACTAAGGACGACAACTTCGGAACCGGAATCACGTCCAGGTCCAGAATTCCAGCCACTCTGACAGCTATCTGGTGAGCCACGTCCTCTGGAAGAAACACCATGCATTGGCGAGTGTCGAACAGGAGACCCAGGAACAGAAGCCTCTGAGATGGAATCAAGTCCGACTTGTCCAGATTCAGGATCCAGCCATGACGGTTCAGGGTGTGCATGCACATCTGTAATTGCTGGTGGAGAAGCTCCGCTGAGGAGGCCTTCAGTAGGAGATCGTCCATGTAGGGGGTCACTCTGATCCCATCCTGATGGAGCACCGCTATCAAGGAGCCCAACACCCTCTGGAAGACCTGAGGGGCTGAAGTCAGCCCAAAGGGGAGCGCTGCAAACTGAAAGTGTCCCCTGTGGCAGGCAATCCTGAGATACCGCCTGCTCTCTGGATGAATAGGGATGTGAAGATAAGCATCCTGAAGGTCCAGGGAGGCAAGAAACTCCCCTGGAGACATTGCTGCAATCACAGAGCGCAGGGACTCCTGGCGGAAGTGGGAAGTCACCACATAGGCATTGAGATCTTTGAGATCCAAGATGGGACGGGCTCCTCCGTCCTTTTTGGCTACCACAAACAGGTTGGAATAAAATCCTGAACCTGTGTCCCCCTGAGGAACCGCCTCCAGGACCTCTTTGTCCAAGAGATCCTGAATAGCGTCGTCGAACAGACGCCTTTTTGTGGGTTCCTGAGAAGGACGAGTAAAATGGAACCGAAAAGGAGGAAGGGAAGAGAAAGGGATCCTGTATCCCTCTGACACCACCTGAAGAACCCATGGGTCCGCCACTGACTCCTCCCAAGTCCGGCGAAAGATGCGGAGACGACCGCCTACAGCCGGATGCGGACCCGGGTTCGGCGAGTCATGCCGAAGCAGTCTTGGAGGTCTTGGCCTTGGAGGCAACTTTGGGCCTCCAGGACTGTTTGGGCTTGGAGGAGGAGCGCGTAGTGGGAGGACCCGTTTGGGCCGAGGAGCGTGTCTCAGTCTGAAAGGAACGAAAGGACCGATTGCGTTTGGCTGGAAACTTTTTCTTAAAGACTGAGGGTAGAAGAGTACTTTTACCGCCAGTAGCCTCACTGATCATTTCTTTGAGTTCAGACCCAAAAAGCAAATTCCCCTGAAAGGGTAAGGAAAGCAAAGCCTTCTTAGAGGCTGTATCAGCAGACCAAATTTTCAGCCAAAGAGCGCGTCTAGCCACCACAGAAGAAGTGGAGGCCCTCGCCATCATGCGCACAGCATCAAAAGCAGCATCAGCAACATAGTTCTGAGCTTCAGTGATATTAGCAAGAAGCTGCAACTGTTCAGATACAGGCGCATCCTGGCGAACCGCTTCAGTCAGTCGTTCAGTCCAGGCCGCAATAGCTCTATTAACCCATGCCACAGCAAAAGTGGGGCGCATGGCTGTGCCAATGGAGGCAAAAATAGACTTAAGAGAGAGCTCTAGTTTCTTATCCGTCCAGTCCTGCAAGGCAGAGGCATCTGAGACAGCCAAAGCAGTAGATTTGGATAGTCTAGACACAGGAGCATCCACTTTGGGAGGATGAACCCATTTTGCCAGCTCCGCCTCAGGAAAAGGGTAAAGTTTGGCAAACTTTTCGGAGACAGAGGAAGATCTATCAGGATTCTTCCATGCCTCAGAGACCAGACGGGCAAGAGTAGGGTTAGTTGGAAAACAAACAACAGGCTTAGATGGCTTTTTCTGAAAAACATCAGTAGGATCATAAGTGGATTCCTGAGTCAGAGGAAGGTTGAGCGTATTCAGAACCGCTCTGATCAGACCCTCAGCCGAAACTTCAGGGTCACACTCATAGGGGTCCCCAATGGACCTGTTAGATTCAATAACAGTACGTTCCTCAGCATCAGAATCCTGTAAAAGTTCTTCTTCAGAAGAATAGTGATATCAGGAGCTCCCTGTGGCTTAGGCAGGGAGGTCCTGATAGTAGAGGGGGTCTGCCAGACCTGGAGAGCCCCCTGTACCTGAGAAGGAAAGAGTTGAAGCGTGGATCTGAGATCCCTAGTGGCAGCTTTAAACTCCTTCACCCAAGATGGCTCAATAGCGTGGCTGGGAAGCCCAGGGTTGCTATCTTGACCAGTACAATTAGGGCATAGATCCCCCACATTATCGCCATCCAGCCCAATGTGGCAAGAGGAGCAAAACGCCATGGGGGTAGCGGACCCCCCATCCTCCTTAGACTTGGGTCTAGCCCCTAGCTCCAGTGAAGTAGACATGCTCACAGCGTCAATATACCCCACTAACAACACTATCACCCAGAAAAAGTGTTAAGATTAAAGTTTCACCCCAGAAATGTTCTAAAAACGGACTTATCTGGCCAGCGAAGGGTTAATCTGTTGAGGAGAGAGAAGGCTCGGTCCCTGCGTAGTGTACTCGCCTAGGAAAAGTACCACAAAATGGCGGCCGTCGTGACAGCCAATCAGAAACGAGCGCGAACCAAGCGCTCATGGGAAATGTAGTTTTTCCTTACAAGTACCCCAAACAGTGCCCGAAGCCCCCCTGAACACCCCACATAAATAAAACACATTCCGGATGATAGAGCAGGAGCCTAGAATTAAAATGAGCCCTCTCTGAAGTTGCTGTGACAAGCGGTTCCAGAGATATGTCCCATACTGTGAATTCCCATAGAGAGTAAAGGAGCCCTTGCGTCTGAGCGGGAAAAAGCCGCGCTTAAAGGCGCGGAACACCATTTTTAATAAAGTTTAAGAAAACATTAAAAAGTGCCCAAACAAGCATGAAACACATGAGAAACATAAATAAATGAATACCCAATGCTCCAAAACTCAGAGAATAACACAGAAATTGCATAAACAGTAATAATGCAATAAAAACACCCTATGAGTGCTGGAGTGTATTAAAACTCCCAAATACAAGCCCATCAAAGGGACACTGTGGGGACAAGTGGACCTTCAGCACTCAATGGGTGACTCACCTTCCTTGCTGACTTCTGTCTTCAGGTGACCATGATAGGGAGGGAAAGAACCAGAGGTAAATTCCCCAACAGGGGAGCTGCTTAACACAAGCTGTCCCCTCTTCAGGGTATAGGTCCACAGAAAATCCCTGGAAGCTGCACCAGCCACTTTAAAGAGGGCAATTCACAGCCATGGTCACCCTCCTAATGGTGGTATTCCATATTTGAATAAAAAATAATAAAATACTAAGATGCATAGATGTTCTCTACCTGGTGTGGAAGCACACCAGGAACAAATCAATATGAGTGGCTCTGGCCAGAAGGTGGCTTAAGTAAGAGGGGAGGCTCCGCCCCTTGCAAATTATTTGCATAATTGTTCCTGCCTATTAAAGGGGACTTACGCCTCCCAGAGTACCAGTGACCTGTATTGGACGACAGTGAAAATACTATGTAAATAAAATACTTCGACTTGATCTAAACATTTACACAAAGAGGTTTCCAGTGGTCATGAAATAGCCTAAACATTCTCAGCCCCACCCCAGGCAATACCACATAAAACACAAGTGTCCCTCTTTGTCCATTTGAAATTTTGGGAGGTATGCTGGTGTACTAAGAAGAACTGGAGCAATTCTGGAGCAAACTAATTGCAACATAGGGGACAAATAAAAATGACCTTTGATTTAAATAGAACTTTTTACCCTTTGTTTGCTAGATAGGTTTCCAATGCATTGCTTTGCAAAACATTGGAGACATATCTAGCATTTAAAGGGTTCAAATCCCCTTTTAAATTAATGAGAATATAAGGGATTATTATTGGTCTCCTATGGGCAGTTAATTTTCTGAAGAATTGCTCCATTTTTCTTAGTACATTAGCCTCTGTGTGTTTACATTTGTATTGTTGCAGATCTTTACATGCTCCTTTTTTAATGTGCAGAACTGCGAAATGCGTTGGTTGATAAGGAAGGTAATTGAATATATCAGTGTGATACCTTTTGAATAGTATACAATTTACCTAAAGACTGCTAATCTAGAGCAGTTTACTTTATACAAAAATACCAAACTACAAATGTTCTTGTTACCAGTTGGCTGACTAACATAATAGTTCTTCAAATATTAAGTACATAGCCTTCAAAACCCTAAATTATTATCATCATTTACTTATAAAATAAAATAACGTCTCTATAGGGGTTACAGACTTAAGTGAAACATAAGGTTGTTTGAGGGAATGTTAAGCTTATGATTGTCTAAGTCAGAGTTTCTCAAGCGTGATACTCGAGTACCTCAAAAAGTGATGGTTTTCAGGATTTCCCTGCTTCAATACTGGTCTGTAATTAGTGGATCTTCCATTCTGATTAATTATAGTCTTCAAATAGGCTAATCCTTAAAATAGTCACTGCTGGGGGTACTTGATGAACCTGGCTGAGAAACTGTTCTAAGTTGTCAGAAGAGTAGCCAAGTGGTGCTAAATAGGCCTCACTGAAAAAGTGGGTCTTTAAAGATACCATCAGATTCCAAACAGTGGGTAAGAAGCTGCTGTCCACACAAACGGAAGAGCATGAAATAAGTGTTGAAGATGAGAGAGGATGAAGTGCTTCATTCATTGTATTTTCGTTGTACTTAATGATATGCTCAATACTGTACCCCCATTACCCCTCCCCCCTTGACTTTTTTTTCTGTACCCCTATTCTTTTTTGAAAAATCTTAATAAACATGAAAGCGGAACTATCATCAAACTTACATTTAGCTCCAAATCTTAACCCTTTGAGTGCCAGAGGGGTATGGAATGCATTGCTAAGGTTAGTACCTTATCGATATACAGCATAAGTCCAGCATTTGTGAAATATAGAACTGGTTCGGCAGGCAGCAGCGGGCAAAGTGCAGACATCTTGCAGAGACGGCATCACTGAGTCTGCTCTGTCCGTCCCCTTCAACCCCACAACTGGGGAGATGAATGTCTTTGTATCTTAAAGCAACGGAAGGGACTGACAGCACAGGCGCAGAGAGCGCCTACAGCAAAAAAGATCTATTTCTTACTAATGCCTAACTTATGCAGCAAAATACAAGTATGTATAAGTATATCACTATGGTATTAAGGATTTGGGGCTCATTGTAAGTTTGATGATAGTTCCGCTTTAAGTTATTAAAAAAATAATAAAAAAATAAAAAAAAAGAGAGAGGATGAAGGTTAAAAGAGCTGACAAAAAATGAAAGTCAGAGACAGAATAAAAGGGACTAATAGGGGCTTGTAGAAGCCCCAAACTTCCTTCTAAACATGCAGATTGTGTTGTGGCAATATATTCTTAAAGGGATAGTAAACGCCAAAAAAAACTGTTCGCAAAATGATAGGAATAATAAAAAAATATGTAATGCCCTTATTCCCATTTCTCAAACCGTTATGGTTTGAGAGATGTAAGAAAATAAAGACCTCCGCTCCCTTCCCTTTCTGCCCGACTTTAGGTGGCTCTTCAGGAGTGCTGTCATCGAGATATCTAACTATAATTACTTCATCAGCATGGTCTACGTGTGCCTGGCTTGCAAGCACACGTTGTAGACCATTCCAATGAAGTAATCATAGTTAGATATCTCGATTACAGCACTCCTGAAGAGCCGCCATCTGGTCCCGGGAGCAGGATCTCATGACGTCCGCTATACAGCGGACACATGAGAAGAGGGAGGGAGCGGAGGTCTTTATTTTCTTACATCTCTCAAACCATAACAGTTTGAGAGATGGTAATAAGAGCATTACATGTTTTTTTATTATTTCTATCATTTTGCTAACAGTATTTTTTGGAGTTTACCATCCCTTTAAGACACTGAAGCAACAGTCAAACACTGTATTAAGGGAAAGAAACTTTTATATATAGATCTGTAAATATTCTAACATAACTGAGTAAATTGTATTTCAGCATAATGTAAGTGTGCTTTAACACCTTGGATGATACAGATGGTATTGTATATCTGTAGCATCCAAGGGGTTAAACACAGTAATCTAATAGATGTTAGAGTAGTATTGATTCTCAATACACTGGGGACCTTTTGAGTATCCAAGAGGTGAAATGTCATGCTACTATAGCATAGTAACATTTACATTATATTACATTATATTATTTATCTGTTACTTTTTATAGCTGTGTTTGTAGCAGTATTCCTAGCATATAAATGATCCAAAAATTATAAAATATACAGATTCCTGGTGAGTTAAAAATACCCTTTATTAGTAGTGTTCAAAAATGTACATATGTGTATGGACAGGAGAGCAGCATAACATGTAACTATTTGAACACTACTAATAAAGGTTATTTTGAGCTCACCAGGAATCTGTATATTTTATACTATTTGTATGTATGTATTTTGGGAGGTTTGGGCTCCTCATCTCTTGATTGGTAGCTCCCCAGCAGCGTATAGCTGATTGGGGAAGGTATAAATAACTCTCCCATTTCCATCACAAGGGTTTTGTTCACAGATAATTTTTTTTTTTTTTATCCAAAATACATGTTCACAGATTGTAGGCAGATAGGGACTTGCCCGAACCTGGATACCTTGAAGAGGCAGGTGGACTTACCATGCCTTTGGCCAAAATATGCAACTAAATCTCCACTGTTTTATTTATAGTAAGTCATATGTTATTTATTTGTAAAAGTCAGGATTATATTCGCAGACAATTCCTTTGCTCATTATATAAATGATTCAACTAGTATACAAAAATAAAAAATAAAGCTGAGCAGATGACTGGTAATAAATTGCAACCCAGTTCTCACTACACTCAAGTCTATCCTCAAAGAAACCAATGACACTGATATCTGAAGATGATATAACTCAAAGCAACCTCTGAACTCAATATATATATCCTCATAGGGAACACAAGTGCAATAGAAAGAAAAGAGCTATGATAACACCACCTACACCCCCACCAACATTCACACACACACACACACACACACACACACACACACACACACACACACACACAAACAAAACTGTACACTATAAGAATTTTATGCTCAAAACAAAATTGGAAAATGGAAAAACATACAATTAGCACAATTCCAATAGATATATGTAACAGGGGGCAATGTAAGGATTTACTGTGCCCTATAGTTTTGTACATTTGCCCTGCCTAAGCTTTCTCATTGATAGTGGGATATCCCATTGGTTGTCATGGGCCTTAGAATAGGGGTATATAGGAGGATGTACTGATATGTTCTGGGTTCCTGGGAAGAGAAGAGGATTCCTGACAGCAACTCAGGGGCACCTAGAGAGCAAAAGGTCTGGGACTAAAACAATGCATTACTGAAGGAAAATAACTGGGGTATCTTCAGGGGGCCTGGGTGGATAGTCTAAGAAGAACTATTGCAGAAACCTTCTTGGGAAGGAAGGCATGAGCATCCCCCAACAATCAAGAACCAGAATCAAGGGACTAGGGCTAAAGGATCAAGTAAGGTCTCCTACTCACCTGAAGTTAATGTGCATAGCAGATCACAAGTTATTGGCTGTTTTCAAATAAGTCTGTTTGTTGGTGAACCCCTGGTGTCCATTTGTGAGTGTATCATGCATTGCATACACACATATGTCCAACTATTTACTCCTTGGAGAACAGTTTGTGTGCAGGAAGAAGATGTATGAGATATGAATCTGTGTCATGAGGGCCCCAGGACCCCTAGATATGCAAGTAGAGAGACTTCATGATCCCCCTATTGGCAAAAGGTGTGACACGCAAATAGGACTCAATCTGTTATGCTAGAGAGGTCTCAAATGCATTGCAGAGTGTGTTGAGTGCCTCTCTAGCATTCGAAGGGTTAAAAACCCTATTTAAAAGAAAATGGTAATTTCTCTATTATGGTGTAATTGGCTTCCCCCCCCCCCACATTACTCCAGTTTACATTTTCACATAAGGCCCTATGACAAGGCTTACACAGTGCACAATTTTGAAAAGCAATGTGTTTAAGACCTCCACTACCATTTATGGGGTTAAAATCCCCTTTAAATCAATGGAACTATTTATTTGCCCCCTGTGGAGCAGTTTGTTAGCTCCACAACTGTTCCTTATTTCTTTTGCGAATTTCTGTAGATACAGATAAGTCTCAGACTCTGTTCACAGAAAGTAGGTAGAGGGCGCTCACATCACTGAAAGCAGAAGAAAGAACTGAAATAGCTGATCCAATGTAATGCATTGGAGACATCTCTAGCATACAAGGGGTTAGTAGTCATGTCCTCAGACTTGGATATACTTAACACGTAAAACTTTATCTTTAAAAAGTATATAAAAAGTTTGACTAAGCAGAAAAGTGTTGAATAACCTTGATATCAAGTCAAATAGTTTCCTTATTACCAATATAATATAAATGTACAAGAACCCTGTGATCTAGTCTATGTTTAATCAAGCAATATCAGTTCTCGATGACAGACCTCTGCACTGTTTCTTATCCAGATAAGGGAAAACAAAAGGAGTATAATTAAATTTTTGTATCAAGTCACCTTGAGAACAAATGTGAGAAACAGTCAAATGGAATTTTATTAAACTAGAAAATAGATATAAGTTGTATTCCTAGAAGAAAATGAATAAAGTGGCCGTGCTCCATGTCCTTAACCCTTTGGGTGCCTGAGGGTTAGCCAATACCTTGCTATGCAATGCATTGAATTCCCCCCTCCCCCAGCACTCAAAGGGTTAAACAAGCAGGATAAACAATAGGGATGGGTAAAAAACAGGAAGAAACTAGGAAGAAATCGGTAGAAAATATCACCTTCCACCTCCAGAAGGAATTCCTGAGAGAAGGTGCTTTTCTCAGCATCCTGCTCCCAGCAAACTGTGGTGAGTTTATATGTGAGTATACATGCTTGTGTGCTTAAAGGGACAGTAATACTTCATTTTATCTTTATTTTATTTTTTAGGCATTAAAAAAACTGAAGTATAAGCCTTATCTCTCAAACCTTTGTGGTTCAAGAGATATTCACAAGCAAAGTTTCCCCTCACTGACCAAAACGGTCAAGTCTGCCATCTAGCTGTCAGATTTGGAATCTGGACCGCAGATCAACAGGTGGCTCTTCAGCATAGCCGAGATCGCAAGATATAAAAATAACTATTTCATTGGAAGGGTCTAAAAAGTATGCTTGCAAACCAGGCACACTTTGTAGACTATTTGTATGAAGTAGTTCTTCTTATATCTTGCGATCTCAGCTCTGCTGCAGAGCCACGCCGGTCCACGGACCAGATTCCAAATCTGACAGCAAGATGGCTGACTTGACCATTTTGGTCAGTGAGGGGAAACTTTGCTTGTGAATATCTCTCAAACAAAATAAAATAAAGAAAAAACGAAGTATCACTATCCCTTTAATGATGTATGGGTCCATGATGACCCATACATGAGTAGTGACATGTGTGCCTGAAATTATTATTTGTTTATGAAAGACTTATATAAAACTCTTTTATATTCACTTTTTTCCTGCCTGAGTGGTGGACCATAATATTTAGGTACCCTGTGATTTGTATATTGTAACAAAGTAACGTAGTTGACAAGGCTGAAAAAGGACATAAGTATATCAAGTCCAGCCCATGCCAAAAGAACCCTGATCCAGAGGAAGGCAAAAAAACAAACAAACAAAACACTGAAGCAGTCAGATAGTTCCCTGGATCAACAACCTATCTGCACTGAAGCCATGTGTCATAATTTTCAATATTGTTCTGTGCTAGATAAGTATAAATTTCTTTTTTGAAAGCAGTAACAGTATCTGGAAGCACAACATCCCAGAGAATTCCATAGCTTTACTGCTCTTAAAGTAAAAAAAACCCTGCCTTTGTTTTAGTCAAAAGCGACTTTCTTCCTTTCATCTTTAATGGATGACCACTTGCTCAGCTCTTATATACTTCCTTCCTGACCAAAATGAATAGTCTGATAACAGATTTCTCAATGGAGCTCAAAACTAAATATGAAGTTTCATACCCATGCATGATCTACCACTGAGACAAGAATTAACAGGATCATTCTAAGGGACCAAAATATACTCTCTTAGTTTTAAAAAGACAACTGTCCCCAAAACATAAGAATAATTATGTGACAGCTTACATTTCCTCAAAAAGGACAGCTAAAGAAATTCAACATCTCAACATGTTTAAAAAAATGGGAGTTATTCTACGGCAAACCAACTGCACTATAGAGGAGAGCAAAAAAAAAATCCCATGTATCCCATGTATATGGGGGGGGTTAACCCTTTGATTGCCAGAGGGGAAGGTAACCCGTTGCTTTGCAAAGCACTGTGTACCCCTGTGGCACTTAAAGGGTTAATCCCTTGAATGGCATAGAGGTATCTCTAGCCGACAAGAGATTAAAATCCCCATTTAAATCAGTGGAAATCATTTCAATTTTTTAAATGTAATTGGTTTGTCCCAGAACGGCTCCACTTTTCTTTTGAACATATGCCCAGAATGTTGTAACGGAGAAACATTGGTAAAAAAATTAAACTTTCAGAAAAATACAAAAAATGTTAATATTCACACTTTGGTATGGAGGAGAGCAGGTCTGTTTATCTTTTTGGGTTTAGGCCCGATGTTTGGGGGACTGGGAAACCCTCTCATTCCTTGCTGCTATCTAGATGCCAGTTATTTAATATATTTTTTATTCTATTCACTTCATGTATATATTATGGTGAGCTAGCGCTATAAGCTTTTTTTTTCTTTTTTCCTTGATTTTCACATATTTCCCTTGTTCATTCTAGCTGCTTTTCACTCACTTCATTTTATTATTACTATTAGTGGACATACAATTATACATCATATTTATTTTTTCCTTAAAGGTCCTTAAAGGCATGTTTTTTGGGCTGCTTATGCTTACATACACCTTGTCTGTTTATAATTGTTATTCCTCATGTGGCCTGTGGGGGTGGTAAGTTCTGGCCTATAAATATCAGTCCTTTTTGGTCAGCATACCTCCCAAGTGTCTCTCTTTAGGAGGGACAGTCCCTATTTTGGACCCAAATCCCACTGTTCCTCTTTCCCACCCTAATGTCCCTCTTTTTAGGCGATCAGATTGTGTGGTGTGTATAGGAGTGTATCACATTGCTGTACAGCAATAAAACTCACATTATTGTTTGTTTAAACATAAGTGTATATGTTTATAAATTAGTCTGCTTAACCCCTTAACGACCCTTGACGGTCATAGTATGTCACGGGTCGATCTGAGTTAACGACCCATGACGTACTATGAAAAAAAAAAAAAAAGCTCTGCGGTCCTTAAGTGACCGCGACGTGCCGATCGTCTGGTCGTTAAGGGGTTAAATAAAATACTTTGGTCTTGTTATAAGTGATTTATTAGGTAATACAAGGAGGTGTCAATAGGTCATGAAACAGCCTAAAAATTCTTGTTAATGCCCCACCCACCGGCCACACCCCCAGCAACACCCCCTAAAACACAATTGTCCCTCTTTGGCAATTTGAAATGTTGGGAGGTATGGGTCAGTATCCACTTCCTGCAGGCGAAGAGAGTTTTATATCCAGCAAGTCCTCTCTTACACTTTTTAAAATAATTGTTTGTCCTCTTGTTTTTTATTGCATACACTGTGTAACACAAGTATTGTTTTTTATAGTTTTTAACAATCAGGTACACATACCTCCCAAGTGTCCCTCTTTAGGAGGGACAGTCCCTCTTTGAGACCCAAATCCCTCTGTCCCTCTTTCCTACCCTGGTGTCCCTCTTTTTAGGAGGTCAGACAGTGGAATGTGTATCACATTGCTCCACAGCAATAAAACTCACATTAATGCTTGAATAAGCGTCAATGTATGTGTTTATAAATCATACTCTACAAATAAAATACTTTGGTCTTATGATAAATCATTTATTCAGTTACATAAATAGGTGTTAATAGATCATGAAATAACCTAAAAATTATTGGTAATGCCCAGCCCACCAGCCACGTCTCCAACAACATCCCCTAATACACAAGTGTCCCTCTTTGACCATTTGAAATGTTGGGAGGTATGGGTACACGTTTCCTTATACCATCTTCATCAGTTTTATCAACCTTATAATTTTAATTTAGATAGGGACTCATGGACTAAATTCTCATATTTATCAACCAAGTTATTATATAAGCCCAAGGCAGGGCACACATTCACACTTTGGTATGGAGGAGTGCATGTCTGTTTTTGTTTTAAAGTTGTTAACATGGATTCTAGCTTTGTCTCTAAAGATTTGCTTTGCAATGCATTGTAGACATGTGTAACATCCAATCTGCCTAAGAAAACAGAACATTCTAAACGTTCAGCAAATTAGGTACAAGCTCATTATAAAGAAAGGGATCAATAGGAATGTACCGTATGTCTACAGTACACTGACATCAGCTACGATTAATAAGATCATGCTATAATATATCTCCTAAAAGCAGGCACTAAAAGAATTATACACTGCATGACATGACATTGTTTATCAAATTAGCCAGCTAGGCATTTTTCCAAATAACTGCAGTTTTCATAAACCTGACAAATCAAATTCATGTTTTAGATAATATTATTTATAAATGAGAAAAGGAAGAGACAAAAAACAGCCAATAACTAACATTGCGAATTTTACTTATTAACCCTTTGAGTCCCAGAGAGGTATGCAATGCATTGCTCTGCAGCTCTCCAGTACTCAAAGGGTTAAACTAATACCTATTATGTATAGGTTGATATACACCAGTGAGCAACACAGGCTCTAAATTTGCACCCGTGTGTAACAGTTTAGATGTTTCAGGGTAATAAACAAGGCCAGATTTCCCAGTAACTGCCTAGAGCTCCATGTTTTGAGGAGAACCCCAATCGTGCCAGCCACACCCACATTTTGAATTGTGGGTGTGGCCACTGCAATCTCAATGTCTTTGAAGCAGTTTATATATCTTTTTACTGGCCATACCTTAATCCCTTGATTGCTAGACCTGTCTCCAACACATTGAGAAGAAATCCGTTTAAGATCTCTCTAATAACTAAGGTATTAAATGCTTTTTTTGTGTTGACATGTTATAAGCTAAGGGTATTTTCTGAGCCAGGGAACATCGGATGAGAAGTTGGGTCTTTTGAAAAACAGGGTTGTGGCCATTGGGGAACTAAGGGTATCTTGGGTGCCGTGCCCATGGGATCCTGGGATGTTAATCTGACCCTAGCTATGCCCAAAATAATTAATGGCCAGAAATTAACACGCTCATCAGTGATTCTGATGCATGCCACAGGAGAGGAAAGTCACTAACAGTCCATAGAATGTGTTAGTAACAGCTTTATCACTTCCTGTCAGTTTGAACTTTCAGGAAGTAATGAAGCTCTTACTCACTTCTTGAAGTTCGGATGCGTTTTGAATCTTTTGAAATAAAAGCTACTGCCAGTGTGAGTACCCTTGTTTCACTCAGCAGGAAAAGACATATAAATTATTATTATATAAAAAAAAAAACCTTACTGCTCCTTTAAATCTTGGAGTGCCAGAGAGGGCCAACACATGTAAAGCAATGCATTGGACCCTGCTCTTGCACTCAAAGGGTTTAAGACTTATTGCTTTGTTTTGTACTGATTCACTTTTTAATTATACATATATTATAATATTCTGTTTAGTATAAATTAAGTGTGTGAGTGGTATATAACTAATCACTCAGTTTCTAATGCTCTTTAATATGGAGACTTTGCAAAGCAGTGATTGTAGCTTGTATAATTTAATTTACCCCTGTTACATTTCTTTGAACATGTCAGTGAGTAATGTAAAATGTGCTGCCAATTATGCGTGGTTACTTAACGAAGAGATCAAAAAAAACATAGTTACATACTAATTAGGGACATTTTGCAAATTTAAATGTTACTGGAAAAGAAATAATCAGAAAATAAAGTACAAAAAAACATGTTAATGGTGAGAGACACCTAATGAGTATTGCTGGGCTGTCATAAAATTCACATTTTAAAGTTCAGATGATTCTCAGAGACTTAATTGTAATTTTTATGTAAAATGTTAATTTACCACAAAAAAAAAGTATCAGGGTTTATGCAAATTGTCTCTGAGAAATCCAACAGAAAGTAACCCTTTCAGTGCCAGAGGGGTATGCAACGAGAGGGGTACGCAACGCATTGCAGAGCAATGCGTTGTGTACCCCTCTGGTACTGAAAGGGTTGAAGTGCTAAACAATGACACAACTTTATTAATCCTGTGTATGCCAGACAAATCTCCAACACAATGAGAGACAATGCACCGACTACCTCATTTAACTTTTAATCCATTGAGTACCATCAGTTGAGTGCCAACCCGATGGGTTGGATACGTCCCTCGCACTCAAAGGGTTAAGGACTAGAGTGGAGTGCAGTGGTGTTTTTTCCCAATGGCTGTTACAACTAAAAGATGCAGTCATATAAAGATCTTGTGCTTACTTTAAAGTAATTAAGATTTAATCAGTGTGTATCTTTTTGAAAATAGGTTTCAGTGGGGCTTGGCTTGTGACAAGTAGCTTATTAGGCATACCACTGCCCTTGTAACAACATATTTAATGTATGCATTGAAGGGGTTAAAAGCCCAATTTAAATCAATGGGAATAGGGTGAATTTGTATTGGTCGATGACATTGGTTGGTTCTAGAATTGTACTGGTAAATTGACCATAAACTTCCATATGATGGTGTACCAACAGCACCACTGTACAATTCAGTTCATTGAAATACTGCACCTAACAACAAGTCTGAGCGGCAATAATTTTTAATAAAGTACCTCTCAGCAGTGGGAGTTCCCTTGTTTTACTTTTTTTACATATTACATGTTACTATCCCTTCAAGTAGGGAATATTATTAAAGTCTATCCGGTTGATGTATACTGAGAACTAGAGTTGAGAAACGCTGCTGTAAGAACTAGGGTGGGCTGAACATTTTCACCTCAAAACAAAATCGGCAAATGATGGGACTTACGGCTTGGAAAATAATTTCCTGTGAAAAGTGCCGTTTTTCTGCTTTATTCACCTGGCTCATTTTATTTGAAATCAATGGGAACAATGAATTTACACACATAACAAATGTTATTCTTAAAGGCATCTGAGGATGCCTGTGTTGGTGGCGTGTGTGGAAAAAATCAGTTGAAAAGGGAATTTTTTTGGGGGGTTGACTGGTATTTGGGGGGCAGTAAAAAAATAATAAGAAAAATGAAGACATGGTGTGAAAGGCGTCTGAGGAGTGTGCCTGTGTTTGTGGAGTCTGAGGAAAGAATCAGGTGAACAGGGAATTTTTTTGGGGGGTTTGCTGAGTGGGATTGGGGGGACAGTTAATAAAAACATTAATAAATACAATTAAAAATGAAATAAAAAATAGTACATAACATAACAGAGACAAAGAATACCTGAAGTAAGCTGTGACTGAAGCTTCACTGTATAGAGTATTTTGCAGAGGATGATTTGTAGGACTTAGACTTGTGTTAGGCACAAGCCCCAAGGAAACACTGATGTGTAGGACTTAGACTTGTTACAGACTTGTTAGAGTCCCAAATCCTGAGGAAACATTGATTTATAGGACTTAGACTTGTTATGCACAAGCCCTGAGGAAAAACTGCTTTGTAGGACTTAGACTTGTTAGAGGTCCAAGTCCTGAGAAAATATTGATTTGTAGGACTCAGAATTTTTAGGCCCAAGCCCTGAGGAAAAATATATTAGTGTCACATGACCTGAGGAATCACATCAGAGAAAATGTTTATCCCTCAGGCTTGTTAGCGTCACAAGCCCTGGGGAATCAGAGATTTATAGGACTTAGGCTTGTTAGAAACAAGCCCGCCAAATTGTTTATTTTTGTAGGCATCTGGTTTGTTTTCAAAGAACAAGCCCTGAAAAAAAGAAATGCCCGACTGGCCTAGTGCCAGCAGGTCATGTTATAGTGGCCACTATCAACTGGCCATTGGCAAATGCCCCAGTGTAACTGATGCCCTGGTTATGACTATCCTCCACCACACTGCCATTTATGGTCAGAGCACCAAATAGTGTGCAATGCGTGCACACAACCTGCCACATCCTAACATCTACACAATGACTATCAGAAGGTGGGGGAGGTAATGATGAATAAGGTGGATTGCCAGAAGATGTAGCTATGTCTTCCTGTGGCCAGACACTAGAGCAAGAAGGTAATGGTGAGCCAGGTGTTTCGCTTGTCTTTGAACATTCAGGGTCTGGCTGGGTTTATCTATTCTTCTTCCTCTTTGATTTATGCCTTACCTCTTGTTGCCTTTGGGGGGAATCAGGGTGTACAGCAACAGGGGTGCCCAATTTTGTTTGCGGGTTTGGCTTTAACATGCTTCAAATAAATGTCATGGTGTCTGTGTTTCATATGTTTTATGAGGGCGGTTGTTCCAAGATGCGTTCCCTCCTTTCCCTTTGTACTGGTTTGTCACAAATTATTCATAGTGCCATCAGTAATGACTGCGCTGTACCTGCCCCAGGAGAAAAATAGTCCCACAATCAGGACCTCAGGGGTGGGAGGGGAGAGATGGAGAAGAATGGCCTCTTTCTTCTGCTCCACATTCCCCTTCACTGGCTGGGGCAGAGGATGATGTTGCTGCTGTTGCCTCAGAATCAGCACTACAACTAAGACCAGGATTATTTCTGCTGACAAGTGGAACCTGTCCTAGTGTCACATAACTACTGCTGCACCCATTCCCACTGTGGCCAGGGTGGTCTGTGGCATATTAACCTGCTCCTCATCATCATGCTGCCCTTGCAACTCAGCAGCAGCAAACTCTGCAAATTCCACAATATCACTGCTGGTGGTGACGCCTGTCCTAATTAGTATATTGGTCTCTCATTCCTGCTTGGTTTGGGCTAAAAAGGCCATTAATATCTCTTCCACCCAGCTACTCCATCATCACACTCATCATCATCACTATCAACACTCTCTCCTTGCTGCTGCTCTATTAGAGTCTCACCAGTTGGAGGTGATGACAAATGTTACAGAGGGTCCCCTACTGTCACGCTTGCCATCTCTTGAGGGGAAGAAAGCAGACTGACAGTTCTAGCAGCAGGAAAAGCCAACTGATCTGTGCTGATGATGGTATTACTGCTGCTAGCCACCAGTGCTAAATTCCTCATTATCATGTCCCAGAGGGACAATGCAGAGAGAAAGGGAATCACAGGATAAGGGAATGTTGTGGGCTCCCTTGTCCGCTACTCTGGCTGCTCTGCATCACTCCCCCTTCCACCTAAGGATCAACAGGAGGTTCTACTGTGGTCATGCAAGTCCCACCAGCTGCTTCACTATCAATAACAGTAACCACATCAAGTTCAGTCTCAGTGTCTTCGGAGTACCTTCGTTCCAAGCAGTGACATAAATACAGCAAATTAAATAAAAATAGCAGGACAAAATTTGGATCTTTTATGTTTCTCTCTAGATCTCTGAAGGAATCAAATGTAACTGAAGAAAATTTCCCTGAAGAAGTTGAGATTCCATCCACAAATGCTTTTATGAGTGCATTGTCTAAGCATTCATCTCACAGGACACTTACAGGATTTACCCCAATCCTGCAACTCAGTATGATTCTATTTATACATCATGCATAACTTCCAAGATATTCTGTGCTAGTTGAATCTTCAAGAGAACTCATTGTGGTGTGAAGAAGGAGTATATCACATAGCCAAATAAATTCAGCTACTTCATCCAGAAAAATATTTCCAAAATATTTCTTGGCATTGGAGGGTTTCATCCTCAAAAAATGGTACTTTCATATATTGGGCTGGGTTCAATTTTAAAATGTTGCATTGAAAAAAGTGTGGTGCTGTTTGTCATTGTGTTTAAAAGGGAGACATGAGAATTTCGCTCTGCATCAAAGTGTGAGATTCTCATGTCGCCTCCTTAAATGGCACCGGCGTTGGAAAAATGACACTGGTGGCTTGCTGATAGGGTCTCTTACCCCTTTGAGTGCCAGAAAGGTATCCAACGCATTGCACTCTGGCACTCAAAGGGTTAAATTAATACTCAGTATATGCTGGCACACTACCACCAGTCTGTTCTAGCTCAATTGTAACATAATTGTGAAGAAATTTGTTACATACCTCTCTGGTCTGTTATCGGTTAAAGAGCACAGATATAGATAAGAGAAAGCTATTAAAAGATCCTGTAATAATGTACTAGTTATCAGGTCCTTTCTGAATACTTGGTCGAAGAAATGATATGTTTAAAATAACGTGTTCCCTTAGACAAGCAACATTAGCACATTCCAAAATTAGTAATAGTGGAAAAGTGGTTTTGTGCTTCTATAATATTACAGGAATTGTGTGAAAGATACAGAACGATTAAAATAAACAAAACTATTTGCATTAGGCAAAGCAGACAGCAGCCTATGATGCCTTAGGGCTCTTGAAAATGAGTCACATCAACACAAAGATGATGCAAATACAATGTTGTCCATGAAGAATGGCAGCCTATGGTGCTTTCCACACAGGAGACTATCACCTGGTGAACATAACAATACCCAGAATTCTGTTTTTACAGTGTCCACACATGCAAGCATGAAAGTTAAAGCATAGCTGATACAGGATGATTATCAGGCCACAAGCAGATCTCTGACACAAGCTATTTGCAGGTTGTAATGCTGGTTGTAACCTGTACTGAATGACCAAGCCACTTGGGCATGAGCCAGTCATGCTTAGCTAACATCATGTGGTCCATCCATCAACCACACCCCACCCCAACAGCAGGATCACTATAAGAATGCAAGAGAAGGTACATTCAAACATCAGGAAATGGAAATACAGAATAACAAGAATGCAGCTACATGTATGTCACTGTGCATATGAGTCCTAACTGTCAGCTAGGCTGGCCAAACTCTCTGTGCTGAGTTGTAGGCAGTTGGTTACAAGCAATTGTAAATCAAGGTATTCGGAAGTCACACATTGGAGAACTCTCAAGCTCTGAAGCGGCTAAATGTACCAATTAAGATAATGGTAAATTAAACCTTTGAGTGCCAGAGGGGAACCTCTCTGGCACTAAAAGGGTTAAAGGGATAGTAATGTTTCACAATAAAAGCAGCTCCAATTATTCTTCATAGTATTTGGGCCATGGAGAGTGTTATTTAAATACTGTCAGAGTTGTAGTTCAAGAGTAATTGAATGATAAAGTATCCCCCTCCCTCCCCTTTTACTGACGTAACACTACTCAGCTCAGAGCAGCAAGGTGTGTCCAGATGGCTTACAGAGAGGGACAATGTTCAGTTAAGATAAGGGAAAACCCTGAAAAACCTGTCAAGAAGGGCAGGGTTTTCATTGTTCTCAGAGTTAGAAGATTGTCCCTTGCTATGAGATGTCTGCTCTGTGGACCAGATTCCATATATGAGGGGAGGCGGTTTACACTAGGTAAAAGAGGCGGGAGGGGGATACTTTATCATTCAATTACTCTTGAACTACAGCTCTGACAGTCTTGAAATAATATGCTCTGTGGCTCAAATACTATGAAAAGTAATTGGAGCTGCTGTTTTTGTGAAACATTTCTATCCCTTTAAGGGGAGTTTTGGGTATGCTATGTAGTCACCTATGGTGTAGCATGTTTTTCCCAGAATTGCTTATTTTGCAGTTTCCTGAATACAAACTATAGTCTCTTAAGGACCAGTGATTTGCCAGGACCATCTCCAGTGCCCACACCTGAAAGACCGGTGATGGTCCTGGCATAGCATGGATTTGTGATCACAGTGCTCCTGTGGGAGTGCTGTGATCACTACTGATATCTGAAACTGACTGCTCCAAGACCAGAGTTGGTACACGTGATCGTTCACGTGTGCTGACTCTCTGAATGACATCTATGTGGCCCTTAAGGGTAATTCTACCCCAGGACCGTTGGTCATTAAGGGTATAATGCAGGGACATGAAACTTATTTTCCAACTTACCTTTCGTTTGATGTCAGTGAACTGAGAAAACAACAGCGACCAATAGAAAGAGAGCTCGAGCAGATAGTAGTAATGCAGGTCAGGTGTCAGTTGCTGAAAAATAAAATAATTGTTTTCTTTAATTAAATTTGTTTAAGAAATACACATTGATGGGACTTATGCATCAAAGGAAAGTGGAGCAATTCTAGGGCAAACCAACTGCACCACAGTGAACAAACGAACATTATCAAAATCCCATTGATTTAAATGAGGGTTTTAGCACCTTGAGTGCTAGAGGGTTCATTACATTGAAAGACCCTTCTAGCATTCAAGGGGTTAAAAGCCCCATTTAAATAAATAGGGATTGCATTTTTTTCATCTATGGTGCAATTGGTTTGCCCCAGAATTGGTCCCATTTTCTTTTTATACATAAAGCCTATACAGTCCAGAATAATCCAAAAAATGCTAAATTCTGCAATGTAGGTAGTAAAGTACATCAGAAGGATTCCTTTTATTCCTTACACACATTACTCAGTGTTCCTGGTTGCAACAAGAATAGCTTCACCTTATATTTTACATTTTCTCCATAATATGTAAAGCCAAATTGCCTATGCTTTTTCCTTTAATCTTTGGGGCTTCTCCCTCTAGATGTTTCAAGTGGGAAGAGCTCTCCTCCATCTCATCATAATGTCTTGGAGACCTCTGTAGAGGTTAACAAAAATAACAAAGAGTATACAAACTAGTGCATAAACCATACACCAGGGCTTATAATTTTAAGTCCTTTGCTACTAGCCAGACCTGAAAAGTTACTCACTACTGCAAGCCAAAACATACCCACCAGGGCTGAATTTCTATTCGTCAGGGCTAAATTTTCACTCGTCATTGGCTAGTGGAAATTTTGAGTCCTGCCATACACCATAAACCAGGAGATGGCGTGTGGTGCAGGGACATGGTAATTAGCATTGGCCACACCCACTGTTCCAATTGTGGGTGTGGTCAACATATTTGAGACTCCCCTCACAATCTGGCACTCTTGGTAGCTGCATACGTTGCCTAATGAGAAATCCAGCTCATCCTAGAATTACTTTATATGATATTCAAAAGAATTATATAAAAGTATAGAAGGAAATAGAAGACTATATATATATATATATATATATATATATATATATATATACACACACACACACACACACACACACACACACTGTGTGCACAATTATTAGTCAAACTGTATTTTTGAGGATTCATTTTGTTATTGAAAAACTACAGTGCTCTTCGTCAATCCAAAATGTTAAGAAACCTTAAACCTGAATATTTAAGAAAGTAAAAGTGAGGTTTTGGCTTTCTTAGGAGAATATCTATGTGTGCAGAATTATTGGGCAACTATTAGTGTGCAGAATTATTATGCAGCTAAATGAAAAACAATATTTTTCCCATCTTGTGTGTTTATTTTCATCTATTAAAGTGAGAATACTAAACAAACAACTCAAAATTTGCAAATAAACATTTGTGACACTTCCAAAAAAAAATCACTGACCAATACAGCCACCCTTCTTTTCAATAACAGTCATAAGCCTTCCATTCATGGAGTCTGTCAGTTTCTTGATCTGTTGACTATCAACTTTTTGTGCAGCAGCAACCACAGCCTCCCAGACACTGTTCAGAGAGGTGTACTGTTTTCCTTCAGCGTAAATCTGCCGTTTAAGAAGGGCCCACAAGTCCTCAATAGGGTTTAGGTCAGGTGAGCAAGGGGGCCATGTCATTATTTTATCATCTTTAAGGCCTTTACTGGCTAGCCACGCAGTGGAATACTTCGATGCATGCGATGGAGCATTGTTCTGCATACAAATCATTGTCTTCTTGAAAGATGCAGACTTTTTTTCCTGTACCACTGCTTGAAGAAAGTGTCTTTTAAAAACTGGCAGTAGGTTTGGGAGTTGAGTTTGAGTCCATCTTCAACCCGAAAAGGTCCAACTAGCTCATCTTTGATAATACCAGCCCATACCAGTACCCCTCCTCCACCTTGCTGGAGTCTGAGTCAAAGTGGAGCTCTGTGCCCGTTACAGATCCAGCCACGGGCCCACCCATCTGGACCGTCAAGAGTCACTCTCATCCCATCAGTCCATAAAACCTTTGAAAAATCTGTCTTCAGATACTTCTTGACCCAGTCTTGACTTTTCAACTTATGTGTCTTGATCAGTGGTGGTCGGGTTTCTGCCTCCCTTACCGTGGACATGTCTCTGAGCACTGAACACCTAGTACTTCTACACTCTACAGGTAGGTTGCAGTTCTGGAGTATGACAGCACTGGAGGATAATGGGTTTCTGGTAGCTTCGTATTTGATTCTTCTCAAATCTCTGGCAGTTAATTTGCACCTTTTTTTCTCAACACGTTTCTTGCGACCCTGTTGACTATCTGCAACAAATGATGGCTTGCAACAAATGGTGGCTGTGTGATCACGCCCTAATATCTTAGCAATTTCAAGAGTGCTGCATCCGTCTGAAAGACTTTTTACAATTTTTGACTTTTCAGAGTCAGTTATATCTCTTTTTGTGCCCATTTTGCCTGAGGAAATGAAGTTGCCTAATAATTAAGCACACCTTGACAAACTGTGTTAATTTCCTTAGGCCACACCCTCTGTCATTACATAAATACACATCACCTGATATGCTTAGATCCAATAAGCATTCAAGTTTATACAGATATACAGATTGGAGTTGGCAAATATGCATAAAAATGATTATATGGTCAAAATACTCACTTGCCTAATAATTGTGCAGACAGTGTGTGTATATATATATATATATATATATATATATATATGTGTGTGCGTGTGTGTGTGTCTCTGGTGTCAAATAATGAGGTTGTATTTAGATATAATAATAAATAATAAAAATAACAATACAGTACTAGTATATAACTCTTTAATAAGTTAGAACAGTTCTATAAAAGAGGAACTATAAAGTAGTAATAATTGACACAATTTGTTAAACAGATTAACTTAACTAGGATGTAGGAAGTTAAGTCAGGTATATCTACATATATCAGGGGTGGAAAAACTGAGGCTCTCCAGCTGTTGAGGAATACAATTCCAATGACAGGAGCCGTAGTCCACAAACAAGCTGGTGGACCTCAGGTTGCCCACCCCACATCTATGCATTATTTTGCATTATTCCTGTAGATTCCTGTATACAGTCTTTGCTCAAGACTGACTCTAAGTCACATCTCTTCACAACACATAATGGCCTTCCATAGACCTAATAGGACCATAAGGATCACTAGTCTTCATCAGATTTTAAAGTCAAACAGTAGACTGAATCAGTGACCAAATACAAAAATATATAGCTATATGTGACTGCTGTTTGAAGAACACATACTAAATTGTTTTGGTAATTAAGAGCTTCTGATTTCCTGGGAGGTTGAATTAAATCACTCTTTACCTCTGTCCACATGACACTGTATTTTATCTGATGTTTTCCTTTTCCTACGCAGCTTAACGCCAGTGAAATGTTGTAGAAACCTACACCAGATGGTTTAGAACCCTAATGTTCTAAAGCAGCTAAAATGTGCCCAATATGTTCAAATGTACCTCAGAGGTGTGAAAATTAAGTCAGGACAATGTTGCACATTTAGTAGAAATGTTGCTTAATTGTAAAGTATTAAAAACAAATGCTGTCAATTATTCACTCTATTACCAGATTAACTTAACTAGGATGTAGGAAGTTAAGTCAGGTATATCTACATATATCAGGGGTGGAAAAACTGAGGCTCTCCAGCTGTTGAGGAATACAATTCCAATGACAGGAGCCGTAGTCCACAAACAAGCTGGTGGACCTCAGGTTGCCCACCCCACATCTATGCATTATTTTGCATTATTCCTGTAGATTCCTGTATACAGTCTTTGCTCAAGACTGACTCTAAGTCACATCTCTTCACAACACATAATGGCCTTCCATAGACCTAATAGGACCATAAGGATCACTAGTCTTCATCAGATTTTAAAGTCAAACAGTAGACTGAATCAGTGACCAAATACAAAAATATATAGCTATATGTGACTGCTGTTTGAAGAACACATACTAAATTGTTTTGGTAATTAAGAGCTTCTGATTTCCTGGGAGGTTGAATTAAATCACTCTTTACCTCTGTCCACATGACACTGTATTTTATCTGATGTTTTCCTTTTCCTACGCAGCTTAACGCCAGTGAAATGTTGTAGAAACCTACACCAGATGGTTTAGAACCCTAATGTTCTAAAGCAGCTAAAATGTGCCCAATATGTTCAAATGTACCTCAGAGGTGTGAAAATTAAGTCAGGACAATGTTGCACATTTAGTAGAAATGTTGCTTAATTGTAAAGTATTAAAAACAAATGCTGTCAATTATTCACTCTATTACCAAACTTCTCCTCCCATGGACCTTTTCCTTCTGTTATTACTTTTAACTTTGAAAAACATGCTTTAACCCAATGAGTGCCAGAAAAGCAATGTGTTGGATATGGCACTCATGCGGTTACAGAAAACATGTTGTCGGGGTTTTCGGTTCCCACAATGGTAGTCAAAAATAATTATGGAGTGAATTCTGAAGTTTTCTGACAGCATTAGGGCAATATATTTTGCAGTCAGGTGGAGCTGTTGCTACATACATGTATGGAATTCTTGTGCCTGTAGCTTTATACTGGCAGAAACAGCAATAGCACCACCTAGATAAAAAAAAAACTTAAAGGCTCAAAAACGTAATAACTTTTGATTGAAACATCTCCCAGAAGAAGTGTCCTTGCTTTACTGTGCAGGAAAAAACCTACAATACAAATATTTTCAATACAAATATGTTTCCCTGATGAAGTAGACAGCAGTTTAAGAAAGGTATTGGGAGTTTGCATTAGCTTTTTAATATAATGAAAGCTTTATGTGACATCCTTTATCTTGTATCCTGTTCCCAGCTGAGTAATATATTTTTGGCTGCACTCACCACAAGCATCCAGTGAGTGTATTTCTCATATTACAGTGGTGCTGCACTTAGAGGGTGGTTTTTCGCCCGTGCTGTCTGTGTTCTCTATTCATAGGATATGACAAGTGGCATTGGGACGAGCCATCAACATCTATTAAAGACAGACCACTGACAGATACGCTCAAGAGTCCATTTTGGAACAACTGATTATATTTATTGGGCTGTGTTACTTTTGTTTTCCTGCGAGTACAAGCACATAGGGATCAATAGTTTCTGTATCACAGACACTGCTTTTACATACTGTTGCACTTCTATCATTTTTAGTTGTTCTATTTCTAGAGGACCCCAGAGAAGATCTATTTTCCTGATTATTGTCTTGTGTAGAGTCCAATTGCTCTAGGGGGCAGGGCCTTTCTTCTATAGACAGAGACAAGATTGCCCCTCGTTGTGATCCATCCAGTCAAGCGACAGGATTTCAGATCTGAGGGAAGAAGAGTAATGTCTGTAAAAGGGGCAGGAGAGGGAAACTTAAAAATATAATGACGCAAAAACTACACTGATTACAACATTGCCGAAGGTACAGAGTGTTAGTACAAAGAAATAATCGAATGATCATTTAAGGTGAGACATTACTATCTCTTTAAAATAAACAGGTAATCAAATGGAAGAGCAATCAGGGTAATTTCATAATAACTTTTTCATTATAACTGCAACAAGTTTTTTCCCACATAATCCTTTTAAAGTGGATCTATCACATATAGATATCTAATGCTCATTAGATACAGCACTTAGCGAAAAAGTTTAATTTGTTAGTCATTTAAAAAAAACAAAAAAAAAAAACGTTATCTGTGCAAAAAGTCAAGTTTAAAAGGTGCCCAGCAGCCTACTTCCACTTGCAGCTGCGGCAAGCTGCTTGCTGCACAGAGGCTGCTCCCCATACCTGGGAACTCTCCAGGTTTGCCCCGGAGACTCCGGTTCTGACAGAGCTTTACTGGGTCTCCAGGGCAGAGGCTGATTCCTCCGGATGTGGGGAGTTTCTATTGAAACTCTGCCACATCTGCTTTTTCTCCAGCTGTTCCTCCGTCCCCAGCCTTCTGTGTGACACCTTTAAGCCCTGCCCCCCCACTCGTGTCAAGCCCCGCTCCTTTTTGACACAATTAGCGTCATTTTTGTCACCCCCTGCTGAACAGAGGACTCCCCTCCGGGTAGCCCTCAACTGGAAGTTCCCAGGTATGCTGCTCCCTTCCCACTACCCAGCATCCTCCGATGACGGAGGACGTCTGTCTCTAAGTTGGAGTGATCTCATTGGCTAGATATCGATCTCTGCCAATGAAATCGCTCCAGCTTAGAGAAACAAAGCCTCTGTCCTTGGAGGATGCTGGGTAGTGGGATGGGAGAAGAGGCAGTGCTGCAAGCAGGAAGTAGGCTGCTGGGCACGTTTTAAACTTGAATTTTTGTGCAGATAACGTTTTTTTTTTTCCAAAAATGACTAACATATTAAACTTTTTCGGTAAGTGCTCGATCTAATGAGCACTAGATATCTATATGTGATAGATCCACTTTAAAAATTAAGAAATGTGTAATGGAATTCATATTGATTCTCAAGGTCACTTACTGCAAATGAAATACTATCCTTTTATAGCAGTGCTGAATGCAGTATCAACATTTGTTTGTAGATTTATCAGATTTCCTCATTTGTTGTGTTAAGTGATTCACAGGGCAGCAATATCGAGATTAGGTTTCATATCTGACACAAGCAGCCCACATTTATATGAGCTGTGAAACATCTTGGTTTCTGTGGGACAATGACTTTCAGTAAAAGCCTCACTGACAATCAAAATCCAATCTACTAATCCCATCACCTCCTCCCTCTGTCCCTTTGGAACTCAGGTCTTCATCTCATCAGATCTGGCACTAAATTTCATCAATAAAGCAAAGTTGTACTGCAAGCAAATTTAGTTTGATAATGAACTAATAACTATCTGGTTAAAGAACATAGCACTGAAAAAAGTAAAATGTGAAGCATCATTCTTCAATAGCTTTACAATAGTAAATATCAATTAATTATATATACTAGCGTAAAAGCCCGTGTACACGGGCCAAGGTCCGAGTGATGTTAACCCTTTGAGTGCCAGAGGGGTATGCAATGCATTGCTTTAAAATGCGTTGAGTACCCCTCTGGTACTCCAAGGGTTAAGAGGCCGATCCTGCTCTGCGTACAGCAGCCGCCACCACACGCGATGCAGTCATGCGCAGTAGAGACTGCCCGAATACACAGAATGCTCCCAGAATCCTGTATGTTTGGGCAGTCTCTACTGTGCACGACTGCATCGGACAAACATTCTAGCGTTTTATTATATAAGGATAGTGGGGGAATGGATGAATCTGCCAGTACAGGCCCTATTGTATCTCCTCCAAGTCCTGCACCTACATCTTGGGGTATGCACTAAGGCAGGGGAGTCCACGTTTATTCAGTACTGAGCCGTATGATCAGAAAGCCGTAAGCTTGAGAGCCGCATTATTTTTTATTGATAACAATGGTGAAATATAGCCTGTCAGCTATTCAAACGTGTGGATTAGTTTATTGATCAAGTCAATGACAATACTTATATTTAATCCTTTGAGTGTCAGAGAGATATTCAACGCATTGCGTTGCAATGTGTTAGATACCTCTCTGGTGTTCAAAGGGTTAACCGACGATATATATATATTTTTTTTACCTGAATCATACTGGCAGTGTGGAAGTTAGATCTTACAAGCCTACATGTGCGCTAGTTAATTAGGTAAAACAATTTTTAATACATTTCAGATAGGTGGCACTCTGAGGACAGGAAGGCAGATTTGGCCTCCAGCCTCATGTTGGACACCCAATCACTATAGGGTATGAATGCTTTAGTGCCTAGTGGTGCACACACTCTACTGATGTTCAGGATTTAATATAATTCCTGATTACCTTCCTATAACATGGGGTTACCCTTTGCCACTTTACTTTGCTAGTACATGGAATTAAACAAGTTGCAGAGGAAAGGAACATTTGTCCATATATATGGAATATAAAGTTATTCTGGAGTAAACCAACTGCAAAACAGTGGATACATTAAACAATCCTGTTCAATTAAACTGGGCTTTTAGCACCTTGATTGCTAGCAAGGTATGCATTAGAAACCTCTCTGGCATTCAAAGGTTTAAAAATCTCTAGTCAAGTGCATGGGAATTTAGAAATGTTTATTTCTCCCCTCTGGTGCAGTTGGTTTACTGTGAAATAACTCCAGTTATATATATACGCTATTATACCTATGGGCCACACTTCCCACTACCCTCCCCAAGGTGCTAGCAGCATTAAGGGGAGATTTTTCAGTGCAAGTAGCTTAACCCTTTGAGTGCTCGAGGGGTATGGAACGCATTGCCTTGCAACGCGTTCCATACCCATCTAGCACTCAAAGGGTTAATATCTTAGTAAATTGGCGTTAGGCAGACATAGGAGTAGAAAATCAGTTCCAGCACCTATTACAGCACAAAGGAAAAGTGGAAGAACTCTGAGGCAAACCAACTGCACCATAGGGAAGCAAACACTTACCTCAAATGTTCATGAATTCACATGGTGCTTTAAAGGGATAGTAACCCCCCAACAACTTGACGCCAAAATACAGCAATCATAGAAACATACTGAACGCACTTAGTCCCATCTCTCAAACCTGGAAGCCGGATCTCATGACTTCTGCTATACAGCGGACGTATGAGAAAGGGGAGGGAGCGGAGGTCTGTTTTGCCTTACATCTCTCAAACCATAAAGTGCATTCAGTATGTTTCTATGATTGCTGTATTTTGGCGTCAAGTTGTTGGGGGGGGGTTACTATCCCTTTAACCTTTGAATGCCAGTGAGTTCTTCAGTGCATTGCAAAGTGATATACTGGATACCTATCCATCAATCAAGAGTTTAAGAGCCCACTCTTGTGAATGAGAATTTTTATTTTTATCCCTATAGTTCAGCTGGTTTGCCCCAGAATTGCTCCCGGTGCTGCTTGTTTGGCCCAGTAGATATAGAAGTGGAAATAAGGCAGCTGGGCCCTAGAATTCTGCAGAGAATGACAGTGATCAAATATCCTTTTAGCACTTTGGTAACAGATGTGACCCCCCTAGGGAATGTTTTTAAAACTGATTCATGATGTCTGTTCATATTCATCTCAAATACTGCACATACACTGGTTTTCTACTTGTGGATTTTAGAAGCGCACTGAGATACATTACTTTTCTAATACAGTAACCACTGCCCTGCAGAGAGAATTCTTATGGCTTGTCTGATCATAACCTGGCAAAAATGTACATGAAGTTCATATCCATGAAGATCTAAAACAGGGACAGGCAGCCAAATTAATCACCAAGTGTCACAGATGTGGCCCTCAAGTCCACCAAAGAGCCTCACGTTATAGTTTAAAAAAAATCTAAAGAGTAGTTATAATGCATTGCAGACCACTCTAGCTTCCAAAGTGTTAAAGGCATAGTAAATGTTTCACAAAAACAGCAGCTCCAATTAATCTTCATAGTAATTGGACCACAGAGAGTTTTATTTCAATACTATCAGAGTTGTAGTTCAAGAATAATTGAATTATAAAGTATCACCCTCCTGCCCCTTTTACCTAGTGTAACACTGCTCACCTCAGATGTGGAATCTGGTCCACAGACCAGACAGCTCACAGCAAGGGACAATCTTCTAACTGTGAGAACAATGAAAACCCTGCCCCCTTGACAGGTTTTTTCCTTATGCTAACTGAAGATTGTCCCTCTCTGTGACCTGCCTGGACACCACCTTTGTGATCTGAGGTGAGCAGTGTCAAAAGGGGCAGGAGGGGGATATTGTATCATTCAATTACTCTTGAGGTATAACTCTGACAGAATTGAAATACTCTCTATGGGCGAAATACTATGAAGATTAATTGGAGCTGCTTTTTTTGTGAAACATTACTATCCCTTTAAAGGGACAGTAATGTCCCATAAAAAATGCTTAGAGTTTTGTAGAAATTAAAAAATAAACAATATGCCACAAATCCTATTTCTCAAACCACTGTGGTTTGAGGATATCCTCCCTTAAAGTTCCCCTTCTCCTGACGTCAGCTGTAAGCTGACAGCAGGAGTTCCTGGTCCGGGGACCGACAAGCAGCTCTTCAGCAGAGCCACAATAGTGTGATTTAAAAAGAAATACTGCTTTGGAAAGGTCTACAAAGTGTGCTTGGTTTGCAAGTATTTCTTTTTAAATCGTGCTATTGTGGCTCTGCTGAAGAGCCTCCTCGTGTCGGCCGACATGTATCTCCTTCTGTCAGCTTTACAGTTGACATCAGGAGAAGGGGAGGGAAGGGGGAACTTTAGCAGAGGATATCTCTCAAACCATTGCGGTTTGAGAGATAGGATTTGTGGCATATCGTTTATTTTTTTAATCTCTACAAAACTCTAAGCATTTTTATGGGACATTACTGTCCCTTTAAGGTGGAGTAGTGTAAGCATGGCCACAGTTACAAATTATGGGGCCTAGGCAGAGACAAATACATTTTACCAAATGCATAACTAGAACCTATTAGGACCATCGGGCCCCTTCTAGTCCTGGGCTCCTGGGCCCAGGTTACATGTAGCCGACCCCAGCCCACAAACACAGACACACACACACTACTGTAAGAAGTATTCCTACTATGTACGAGCTTCTGTTACAAACAGCAATTACATATATACCTGTATGCTGTGTGAAGGACATCTACCTAGACAAGTTGTTCTGTTATATAATGTAATTATATAGGTATACCTGACTGATATATAATGGACTACGACATAGGTAAGTATTAGGTTATGCACATTAATCATATAGATATATCTGACTGCTGAAGAGAATCCTACAGAAGTAAAGAGATGTTGGTGAGAGAAAGAGGTATATGTTTGAATACCATTTAAAATTTAAATCAGTGGCAATCTGGCCAATGTGTATGTTTCCCCTATGGTGCAGTTAGTTTACTCCAGATTTGCACTGCTCCATCTTTATACATAGGGTCCCTGTCCAAAGATTCTATCATGGGAACACAATGTAACGTTAGAATTATCATGGGAACACAATGTAAAGTTAGACGTGATTCTTTTTTTTTGTTTGTTTGTTTGTTTCATTATATGTTTAAACATAATCATAATCACAGTTCTTTCTTGCCTTGCATTATTAAAATGCAATTATATTAAATATAAATGTAAAAGATAAAAAGAAATATACTATTTCTAATGTTATTACAAGATTAAAGGGATAGTAATACTTTGATTTATCTTTATTTTATTTTGTAGGCATTAAAAAAACATGAACGATATAAGTTTTATCTCTCAAACCTTTATGGTTTGAGAGATATTCACAAGCAAAGTTTCCCCCTCACTGATGTCACCGCTCTAGATGTCAGATTTGAAATCCGGTCCGCAGACTGGCAGCTGCTCTTCAGCAGTGCCCAGATCACAAGATATAAGAAGAACTACTTAATGGTATACAAAGTGTGCCTGGTTTGCAAGCACACTTTGTAGACTGTTCCAATGAGCTAGTTATTTTTATATATTGCGATCTCGGCTCTGTTGAAGAGCCGCCGGCTGGTCTGCGGACCGGATTCCAAATCTGACAGCTAGATGGCAGACTTGACCGTTTTGGTCAGTGAGGGGAAACTTTGTTTGTGAATATCTATCAAACCATGAAGGTTTGAGAGATAAGACTTATATTGTTCTAAATGTTTTTTTAATGCCTACAAAATAAAATAAAGATAAAAAGAAGTATTACTATTACTTTAAATTCCTTTTAGACTTACATTATTAAAATGTATTGTGATAAATATAAAGATATTACATTTTCTCTTATGTGTTATAACCCATTGAGTACCAGGGAATTCACAATATACCCCTCTTGTATTCAAAGGGTTAATACTATTACTTCCTGACAGACCATATTTATTTAATAAGATAAACTACTCACTTAAAGTGACATCAGACTGCTGTAACAACCATTAGTGAAAAACGAGGGCTTGGGATGTGGAGAAAGGCACTTCTTAACCTCTTAAGGACCATCATGGGAAAGCCTCTATTCAGGACCTATGACCATACCTGGATACTTGTGGTTGTGGACTTCCCAGAGAGGGGAGTCCTGTGGTGCCATCAAGGTAGATAAACGACACAAATTGCATCAAAAGGGGGCAGGGCTTAATCGGGAGTAGGGGATGGGACTTCCAAAACTTGAAAAAAAATTTTTGTAAAAGGCTGGGGAAGGAGGAGAAATAGGAAGGGAGTGGGGGGAATACACTGTGAATGCAAGATTTGGGGAGTTTTGTTAATTAATCTCCCCACACCCAGAGAATCAGCCTCTGCTCCAGAGACCCAGTAATTTGCTGCAAAAACCAGAGTCTCTGGGGGAAATCAAGAGAGTTCCCTGCTATGCCTGTGACGGTTATGTACGTCGTGGAATTCACTGTTTAGGGAACCCTGAATTCATCAGAGCAACAAAAAAAAAAATGCTCCGGGGTCCTCAACTGCCCGCTGTGCAGTATTGGAGGTCTTAGTGCATAGGCTCCATAGAATAACATAGGAACTGGAGAAGTGATATCACTGGAGAAGGCATCTCTGCTTTATCACCTCTTTATCACCAACTTAGTGCATAACCCCCACTGTATCCAATCACACATTCAATCCAAACGCATATGCTTATCCTTAAGAACCAAGGATGACTGAGGAGCTACAGGGGAAAGGATGTGAATAACTGGACAAAGAAACTCTGAAGGTCTAGCACCAAGTCTTGGCACTTTGTAAATGGGCATGTGTTATGTTGGACTACAACACTTATAAAAACAAAACCTTTATTATAATTATCAATTAAAAACTGCTAATGATTTGGGATTTCTACAATGTCAAATTGTTGGGGCCTATATTTATCCAGCTTGCTAAACAGCACAAAATAAAATAAAGTAAAACAAACTAAACACTAGTCAGTAAGGACATCAAAAAACATATGAGCTAATATACTTGAAGAATTAGATAGATTAAAGTAGCCTGGCCAATACCATTAATTAACTGATATAGTTATATATTAAAGCTGAACTAGCACACAAATTAAAGTTACCTCCAAATAATTATACACATAAAGATAAGTATATGCATACTAGTATTATCCGGAATAAGTCCAGCATTATTGAGAAATCCAACTCGTTCTGAGAAGGTCAGACAGGCATCAGAGCCGACATCTTGCCAAATAGACATTTGTTCACCTGAGCTGTCCGTTCCGGTCCCCTTAAGGTACAGGAAGGGACTGATGACGCAGGTGCACAGATTCCTCTACAGCAAGATGCCTGCCTATGCGTCTCAGAACTAGTTGGATTTCTCAAAAATGCCGGACTTATTCAGGGTAATACTAGTAAGGATATGCTTATCGTTGTGTGCATAGTTATTTGGGAGGAACTTTAATTTGTGTGATAGTTCTGCTTTACTAAAAACTAATATCACTTATAGCTGCATAGACTATAGGGATAATGTTCCTTTATAAGTCAATTTGTAGGTGATAACACAAGGCGTTTACAAAATGTAATTTAATGAACATAAAGCCACTTAATCATCTAAACTGTTCAAATCAGGAACAGATTCTTGCTGATTGAATATATAAGAGTCAGTTTGAGTGGCAAAAATGTATGTAAAATTTGAGTGTAAACGCATACAGGTCCATAACAACCTCAATGAAAGATCTCTTTAAAGGGATAGTAATGTTTCATAATAAAAGCGGTTCTAATTAATCATCATAGTATTTGGACTTTGGAGAGTGTTATATCAATACTGTCAGATTTGTAGTTCAAGAGTAATTCAATGACAAAGCATCCCCCTCCCGCCCCTTTTACTGATGTAACACTGTTCAGCCAGATCAGAAGGGAGGTGCCCAGGTAGATTGCAGGGAGGGACAATCTTCAATTAAGATAAGGGAAAAACCTGAAAAAACTTGTCAAGGGGGGCAGGGCTTTCATTGTTTTCATAGGAAGAAGATTGTCCCCTGCAGTTATCTGTCTGGTCTATGGACTGGATTCCACATCTGAGAAGAGATAGCTTACACTAGGTAAAAGGGGAGGGAGGGGAAACTTTGCTTGTAAATATCACTCAAACCATGAAGGTTTGAGAGATAAGACTTATATCGTTCTTCATGTTTTTTTAATGCCTACAAAATAAAATAAAGATAAAACAAAGTATTACTATCCCTTTGAGCAGATGTTTAAAAAGTTGGTGCCAGGAGTAGGAATGGGGTGAAAAATGTTGCAGTGAGATGAATGTCTCCTATTAGAATGCTGTTTCCACTGTCTTCTTCTCATGGTGATGTTGTTGAGTGAATGTGTGTGTGTGCATGTGTCTGTAGTCATGTGTATGCGATGACGTGTGCATGAGGGCATGACTGCCTTGGGGTTATTCCCACTGAAATCAACTTTAAAGCATATGACTTTCACCTTGTTTCCATCCTTTTCCTTTTCATGAAAGGAGAAACTTCTCGTATTCTGTGGAAATTCACTATCCTGGAGTTTGTAATATAATAAAATGGTACTTTAATAAGTTAAAGGGAAACTAACATGTCCTAATAATAATCCCATTTTTCGTATCATGACCTGAATCAATGTACTGCATACTCCTCTTGTCCTTAAAGGGTTAATAATGCCCAAAATAAAGTGTATTGTATATGGTAGATTTCACAAAAATAAAATATCTGGAGAAAGTCCTATCTCTCAAACTTTTATGCTTTGAGAGATATCCTCCGTTAAAGTTCCCCTTCTCCTGATGTCATCTATAAAGCTGACAGAAGGAGATCCATGTCGGCTGACATGAGGAGCCTCTTCAGCAGAGGAAAATAATTACTTCATTGGAATGGTCTGCACAGTGTGCTTGCAAACCAGGCACACTTTAGACCATTCCAATGAAGTAATTTGTTTCCAATAACGTGATTTCGGCTCTGATGCAGAGCCGCCGGCTGGTCACCGGACCGGGATCTCCTGCTGTCAGAGCAGGGGCAATTAGGATTTTCTAGCCATAAAAAGATAAATGTTAAGAGGAGATATTTCTTCTAATTAGGAGGTGTTACTTCCTCTTTAAGAATCAATCAATTAAAGGGATAGTAACTTCTATATTAAAGTTTAGCGGCAAGTCTTCTATATGGTTTTTATAACATGCAGCATTATGTTTAATTACTTGCATGTTTGAGTTCAAAAGGTGTTCAAGTTGATAAGATCCCCCTCCTGACCTTTCAGGCCGCGTCATGCTGCCTCTCTGTCTGGTCCGGATGGAGAGCGGAGAGGGACAATCTTAAGTAAGCAAAAGGAAAATCCTGCCCTCCTTATACTTACTGACTGAAGAGTGTCCCTCGCTCCCATGACCAGACTGCAGCTCTAAGGGGAGGCAGCTAGAAGGGGCAGGAGGGGGATCCTTTCAGCTTGAATATCGTTTGAACTACAAACATGTAAGTAAATAAACATAGCACTGCATGTTATAAAAATGATATGGAAGACTTGGAGCCTAACTTTAATATAGACATTACTATCCCTTTAAATACTGCCTAACACCAAGCAATCCAAAGGAATTTAGTATTGGAGGGGCTCAGCTTTCCTATTTCCAGGTTCATTATCTACATATGTATTCAACCTCTTTAAATATTCATATTTATATGTGACAAAGTAAAAAACAGAGCTGCACTATATTACTTACCTGATAAGGATAATTATACCAACACTGTCTTGTATTCCAGAGCCATGGAGCCTTCAACAAGAGAAAGAAACAAAGAAAAACTGTTAAATGTTGTTCATGTAAATACATAACAGTTTTATATTACATATCTAAGTGTCAGAGTTCATAGCTCCAAGAGCATATTGAACCTTATGTACAAAAGATAACGACTCATTCTGGGTTGAACCTTCTGTACTATGGGAGAAAAAACCCTTCCTATTGATTTAACCCTTTAAGTGCTAGTGGGGTAGCCAATGCTTTGCATCGTATTGCTTTGGATACCTCTCTGGCTCTCAAGGGATTAAAATACATGTTTATAAATGACCTAGAAATAGATATAGAAAGCAAATTATCAATATTTGCAGATGACACTAAATTATGCAGGGTAATTAATTCAGAACAGGATAATTGTTCTCTACAGAGGGATTTATATAAAATGGCAGATTGGGCAAACAAATGGATATGAAGTTTAAAGTGGGGACGTGTAAAGTCATGCATTTAGGAGGAAATATTTCCAAGGCTACTTGTGAACTTAATGGAATCATTTTAGGGGACCCATTTCTAGAGAAACACCTGGGTATCCTTGTAAACTACAAACTTGGAAACAGTGACCAGTGTCAAACAGCAGTAGCAAAGGCAAACAAAATCCTGTCTTGCATAAAAAGAGGTATTGAAGCAAGAGTGGATAGCATTATTTTGCCATTGTACAAATCATTGGCAAGACCTCACCTTGAGTATGCAGTGCAGTTTTGGGCACTAGTGATGAGCGAGCACCCCAATGCTCGGGTGTTCGGGTGCTCTGACCGAGCACCCCCGGAGGCTTGAGTGCTCGGCCGAGCACCCGAGCCCCATTGAAGTCAATGGGAGGACTCGAGCATTACACCAGGCACCCCCTGCTCTGATGAGGGGAGGGTGCCTGGTCCATAGGAAAAGGGCAGAAAATGATGGAAACACCACAGAAATGGTTCAGGGACAGCATAGGGAGGATGTCTGGATGCATCTTGGACTCCAACGTCGCTGCTGGGAACGATCTTTCGCCCGTAGTACGCCATTTTTACAGACTGACCGTAAAACACACAAAAAGGAAGATAAAAACGACTTTAGGCGAAAAATTGTTACCAAACAGTATTTGCTGTATATTTACTTGTATATCATCTGCAAATTCTCCCAAAAATTTCCTCGATTTTTCTGAACTGAGGCCATGATTAAGAGGGAAACGTGCGCAGAGGCATTAATTCTCCAAAAAATTTCCTTGATTTTTCTGAACTGAGGCCATGATTAAGAGGGAAACGTGCGCAAAGGCAAATTCTCCCAAAAATTTCCTCGATTTTTCTGAACTGGGGCCATGATTAAGAGGGAAACGTGCGCTGAGCCGACCATCTAAAACATTATGGGTGAGGGTCTGCTGCGGAGCTGACCATCCTAAACATTATATGCGAAGGCCCGCTAGTGAGCTGACGCTATAAAACATTATATGAGAGGGCCCGCTAGAGAGCTGACCCAATAAAACATTATATGAGAAGGCCCGCTGGTGAGCTGACCTATACAACAATTGTCAAACTGCGCCCGCTGGTGAGCTGGCCCTAGATAAAAATTATATCACAGGGCCCGCTGGTGAGCTGGCCCTATATAAAAATTATATCACTGGGCCCGCTGGTGAGCTGGCCCTATATAAAAATTATATCCCAGGGTATATGGAAGAGAGTCAACCATATACCCATTTTTTGGGTGGAAGGGGTGAATGGGAATACAGAGTATTCCCATCATTGTAAATAACATATATAAAGTGAGTTTATGTTCCCCCCGGGGCTTTCCTCCAGTGGAGTGGAGAAGTCAGGGGAAATCCAGGCCTTGTTCATTTTTATAAGTGTCAACCTATCAGCATTGTCGGTGGAAAGGCGGATACGCTTATCTGTTATGATGCCACCAGCAGCACTAAATACCCGCTCAGACAGAACGCTGGCGGCAGGGCAGGCCAGCACCTCCAAGGCGTAGAGTGCCAGTTCATACCACGTGTCCAGCTTGGACACCCAGTAGTTGTAAGGCACAGAGGGATCAGTGAGGACGCTGACACGGTCTGCTACGTACTCCTTCACCATCTTCCAAAACTTTTCCCTCCTTGTGACACTAGGCTGCGCATCAGGGTGAGGGTGCTGGCGGGGTGTCATGAAGGTGTCCCACGCCTTGGAGAGTGTTGCCCTGCCTTTGTCGGAACTGCTGTGTGCTCCCCTTTTCTCCCCTTCTCGGTTGGCCAAGGTAGCACGTACTCTGCCGCCAGCGTTGTCAGATGGAAAATTTTGGAGCAATTTTTCAACAAGAACCTTCTGGTATTGCACCATTTTGCTTGTCCTCTCCACCGGAGGAATGAGAGATGAGAAATTCTCTTTGTAGCGGGGGTCCAGAAGGGTGAACACCCAGTAATCCGTGTTGTCTAAAATGCGTATAACGCGTGGGTCACGGGAAAGGCAGCCTAACATAAAGTCAGCCATGTGTGCCAGAGTACCAACAGGCAAGATTTCGCTGTCCTCACCAGGAGGATGACTCTCAATATCCTCATCCTCTTCCTCCTCTTCTGCCCACCCACGCTGAAGAGATGGAACTAAAGTTCCATGGCTACCCTCTGTAGCGGAGGCAACCGTGTCTTCCTCCTCCTCCTCCTCATCCTCCGCCTCCTCCAATTGTCGCTGAGAAGACGAAGTGAGGGTGCTCTGGCTATCACCTTGTGTAAGCTCTTCCTCCCGCATTTCCACCTCTTCCACATGCAAAGCGTCAGTTTTAATTGTGAGCAGCGAGCGTTTCAGTAGACACAGAAGTGGGATGGTTACACTGATAATAGCGTTATCGCCGCTCACCATCTGTGTCGATTCCTCAAAATTGCGTAAAACCTCACAGAGGTCTGACATCCATTCCCACTCCTCACTTCTGATTACAGGAAGTTGAACGGAGAGGCGACGACCGTGTAACAGCTGGTACTCCACTACTGCCCTCTGCTGCTCACAAAGCCGGGCCAACATGTGGAAGGTGGAGTTCCAGCGCGTGCTCACGTCACACAGCAGCCGGTGAGCTGGCAATTGTAAGCGCTGCTGCAGCTTCAACAGGCCGGCTGAAGCTGTAGATGACTTACGGAAATGTGCACACACGCGGCGCACCTTGGTCAAGAGATCATGCAAATTGGGGTAGGTTTTTAGAAATCGCTGAACCACTAAATTAAATACATGCGCTAGGCATGGTACGTGTGTGAGCTTGCCGAGCTCCAAAGCCGTCACCAAGTTACGCCCATTATCACACACAACCATGCCTGGTTGCAGGTTGAGTGGCGAGAGCCACTGCTCGGTCTGGTGACTAATCCCCTGCAACAGCTCTGAGGCCGTGTGCTGTTTGTCCCCAAGGCAGATCAGCTTCAGCACGGCCTGTTGACGCTTCCCCACTGCAGTGCTACACTGCTTCCAGCTACCGGCTGATGGGTGAGTGGCGCTGCGCGCAGAGAATTCGGAGTGGAAACGGAGGAGGAGGAGCCAATAACATAGGTGCTGGCGGAAACCCTGATGGAGGTAGGGCCCGCAATCCTCGGCGTGGGTAGCACCTGTGCCATCCCAGGGTCCGAGTCGCTCCCAGCCTCCACGACATTCACCCAGTGTGCCGTCAGGGAAATGTAGCGTCCCTGGCCACAAGCACTTGTCCATGTGTCAGTCGTTAAGTGGACCTTCCCAGTAACAGCGTTGGTCAGGGCACGGGTGATGTTACGGGACACATGGTGGTGTAATGCGGGGATGGCACACCGGGAAAAGTAGTGGCGGCTGGGGACCGTGTACCGAGGGACAGCTGCTGCCATCAGGCTGCGGAAGGACTCAGTCTCCACAAGCCTAAATGGCAGCATTTCGATGGCCAGTAATTTGGAAAGGTGTGAGGTTAGTGCTATGGCCTGTGGGTGGGTGGCTGGGTATTTTCGCTTGCGCTCAAATGCCTGGGGTAACGACATTTGGACGCTGTGCTGGGACAGGGAAGTGGATGTGGTCGCTGATGGTGCTTCAGATGGTACAGGTGCAGGGCGGGAGGTATGCGGGCCTGCGCCTTCGACAGGCGATTGGCCGGCACCGAAAACAGGGGAAGAGGAGGCAGTGGTGTGGCCTGCAGACACAGATGGGCGATCCAGGCGTTCCTCCCACTTATTACGGTGCTTGGATGCCATGTGTCGGATCATGCTGGTGGTGGTGAGGTTTCTAGTGTTCATGCCTCGGCTCATTATGGTGTGGCACAGGTTGCAAACTACAATTCTTTTGTCGTCCGCACTTTCCTTAAAAAAACGCCATACCGCGGAACACCTACCCCTTGGCAAGGGAGATTTACGCAAGGGGGTGCTCCGTGGAACATTTGCGGGCCGGTTTGGTGCGGTCCGCCTTCTTTCTGTAGCCACACCACTGCCTCTTCCAGCCTGTTGCGGTGCTGCAGATGGCTCACCCTCAGGACTGCTGTCATCGCTCGGCTCTACACCTTCCCAGGTGGGGTCAGTCACCTCATCGTCCACCAAGTCCTCCTCCACTTCCTCACTCTGATCATCCTCCTCATGTCTTGATCCCACCACATACTCAGTCATTGACAACTGTATATCATCCTCCTCATCAAGGTCTTGAGACAGTAATAGTGGTTGATTTAATGGCAACTGTGTCTCATCATCATCATCATCCACTTCCTTTGACCTTAAATGCCGTTCACATCTGTCATCTTCTTGTGATTGGGTACCCTCTAGAGGTTGTGAATCAGGGCACAAGATGTCATGTTCCTCTGCAAGCGTGCTTGGAGAGAGGGTCAAATGAAGGATTGGTGATGAGACGAGCTCCTCACTATATCCCAGTGTGGGATCACTTCTTTGACCAGACCCTCTATGGTGGGAGGAAGGATGATCAGAGTGAGGATTATGTTGACCAGACTCTTGGATACTGAGAGTGGACTTGGTGGAAGACAGGGTGGTGCTTAACCGACTGGAAGCAGTATCAGCTGACATCCAACCGACCACCTGTTCGCAGTGGTCGGACCTCGAGAGTGATGTCCTGCGACGCCCTGTAAAATGAGACATGAAGCTAGGTATGGTGGATGTCTTTCTGTCTTGTGCTCTGGCACCAGGCGCAGTTTCTACGCGTCCTGACCCGCGCCCTGAACTATCAGGATCACGTCCACTTCCCCGTCCCTTTTTACCCGCCTTCTTCATATTACACGGAATATGTGCTGCAAATCTGCAACTTTGCACAGTACACAGAATTTGCTTCTTAACTGCGGCGACGCACAGTGAATGGAATATGTGACTTTGATATTTTACAGTTTGAAGACTTAACAGAATTTTTTCCTATTCTGAAACTGTGCACAGTCAACAGAATTTGCTTCTTAACTGCGGCGACGCACAGTGAATGGAATATGTGACTTTGATATTTTACAGTTTGAAGACTTAACAGAATTTTTTCCTATTCTGAAACTGTGCACAGTCAACAGAATGTGCTGCTAAACTGCGGCGACGCACAGTGAATGGAATATGTGACTTTGATATTTTACAGTTTGAAGACTTAACAGAATTATTTCCTATTCTGAAACTGTGCACAGTCAACAGAATGTGCTGCTAATCTGCAACTTTGCACACTAAACAGAATGTGCTCTAATCTGCAACTTTGCACACTAAACAGAATGTGCTCTAATCTGCAACTTTGCACACTGAACAGAATGTGCTCTAATCTGCAACTTTGCACACTAAACAGAATGTGCTCTAATCTGCAACTTTGCACACTAAACAGAATATATGAAGTTTTTTTTTCCCCCACACAAAATAAACTGCTGCCCCCACACACAGTAGTCCTAAAAAGGACTTTTGGGTCTTTTTTTTTTTTTCACAATTGCTTGTCTTCTCCCTACACTGACTTTCCCTTCCTATCCTCATCTCTCCCTGGCTAAGACTGAGCCGAACTCGCTGGTCAGGTGCTATACAGCACCCGACCACGGGTTCTGGCCAGCCAATCAGTGTAATGCCAGCAGCCAACATGGCTGCTGGCATTACACTGATGTCAGAGCCTCCCTGCACGTTTATTGGCTGCGCAGCAGCCGCGAAACGTGCGGGGAGGAGACCCGAACATGGCGGGCGAGCACATGCGGTACTCGTACGAGTACCGCCATGTGCCGAGCAGAGCGATGCTCGAGCCGAACCGAGCTTCGGCCGAGCATGCTCGCTCAACACTATTGGGCACCAGTTCTGAAAAAGGATATACTAGAACTAGAGAGGGTACAGCGAAGAGCAACAAAATTAATTAAGGGAATGGAGGACTTGACGTATGAGGAACAACTAGACAAACTTGGTTTATATACTCTAGAGAAAAGATGACTAAGAGGAGACCTTATCACATTGTACAAATATATGAGAGGTCATTACAAGGTTCTCTGTGGTGAGCTATTTATTCCAAGGCCTGATCAGATGACCAGGGGACACCCCTTGAGATTAGAGCAAAGGAGGTTTAGACTTCAGCAGAGGAAAGGTTTTTTTACAGTGAGGTCTGTTAAATTGTGGAATTCAATGCTCAAGGAGATGGTTATGGCAGATGCAATGAATACATTCAAGATAAGATTAGATACATTTCTTTCCAAAGGGAACATACAGAGTTATACTGTTTATTAGTAGGCAGATCAGGAAGGTCTGATAAAGACTAACTTATTTGGTAGCAGGAAAGCTATAAAATTACTGGGGTATGAGGAGAAGGTTGAACTTGATGGACTTGTGTCTTTATTCAACCTAATTTACTATGTTACTGTGTTACTATGTTACATGTTGCAAGACATGTGGATTCATTTACAAAACGATGGTACAGCCACTGGAGGGAATGGACAAAGCTACAAGCTCAGGTCTGGCATTAGCTTCCGATGCTTGCGCCTGCAATTCAGGTTAAGAGCATAACATTGATTTAGTGCATACTGGGCACACACACTACTGTAGTTAATACTTTATTCACAGCAAGCCCTGCCTCCCTAAAACACCCATACACTTCCCCGCTGCCCTGTCTTGGAGAAAGCAGTGATAAAGGGAGAATATCTGGCATAAGTAGCTTAGCTTAGCTGGGAACTCTGGGTATGCCCCAGAGACTTCAGTTATGACTGTGCATTACCGGGTCTCTGGGCAGAGTCTGATTCTTCGGGGTGTGGGCAGTTTCTTAAGAACCTCTACCCATTTGTGCTCCTTCCCTATCTGTTCCGCCCACTCCCTGCCCACTTTTCCTCCTTTCCCAGCCTATTCGTCTATATTTTTGCAAGTTTATGAAGCCCCGCTCCCAGTCATGATCAAGCCCTGCCCCCTTTTGAAGCAAATTGCATCATTTGTCTCCCTCAACTGCACCACAAAAGTTCCCAGGTATGTAGCTTAGTCAATTGGCATTAGGCACATGTGGGTCTAATAAATCAGTTCCAGCACATGTTATTGCACAGGACATTACAAATCCATCTCTCCTACAGGATTAGAATTACAATCAGTGGCTCAGTCATTGTAATTCATTTACCTGGGCTTAACCCTTAGAATGCCAGAGAGTTATGCAACACATTGCGAAGCAATCTTTTGCATACCCATCTGTCACTCAAAGGGCTTATTATAAATATCCTTAACCTTCTGAGCGGCAGAAAGGTATCCAAAACATTGCTTTGAAATACACTGGATACCTCTCCATCACTCAAAGGGTTAAAACCTGACCTGATAACGTGCAGGCAATCACTGCACTAGGGCCTGTTGTATTGGTTTCTGAAGTCTCTCAAAGGGTTAATTTGCTGCATAACTTTTTTTTTATTGAGATTGCTTATAAAATATGGTATGTCATTTTCTTTCCTAAAAGTAGTCGTGTTTTCCTGGAAAAAATTATTTTAAGCTTTTAAGGTTACGTTTATCTGTCAGTGCCATAAACCCAGAATTTCATGATCTGCAGACACCGAAGCACATATACATAAGTTTGTAACACATTTACAGGACATGAAAAATGCAAAAGCTTAACAAGAAAATGATTTCTCTTCACTGCATAAAACATTAAAGCCATGAAAACACTGCACAAATCTCAATAACTCTCAAACTGCAGTTTAGAATGACATGCATTTCCAGACACTGGAAACGGAATATTCATGTGAGCTGTTTACCCGTAGAACTGATCATGTTCAGCAACCATCAATATGACATATACTGCATTCTCTCCAAGCTTTCAGGTGACACGTCAGGACCGTCTCCTGTGTCCTTTTCTAAAGGACCGATGGTGGTCCTGGTACCTCTTGTATTTTGTGTTCACAATGCTCCCACACTAGTTGGTTCTAAAATTGAAGTGCGGTTCTGAAATTGACCGTTTCAGGACCGGATTTGTCACTATCAGACCCCCGTTGTATGTGCCAGCACACATGATCAGTCACATGCACTGGCGTGCCAACCAAATTCAAAGCAGTTCTTAAGGGGAATCCACTCCCCAGAATGCTGATGCTTAAAGGGATAGTAATACTTAAAATGTAAAAAAAGATATGTTGTAGGGTTTATCCCCCTGAGTAAAACAAGGGTACTCCCATTGCTGAAAGGTGTTTCATTCAAAAGTTATTAATTTTCAAAGTTGAATTTTTTAGGTGCAATATCACAGTGGCCTGAAATTGTACAGTGGCGCTGTTACTACATGATCCTATGGACAGCTCTGGTCCCGGGACCATAAATCTCCATAGGATGGTGTAGCAACAGCACCACTGTACAATTTCAGGCCACTGTGATATTGCACCTAAAAAATTAAACTATGAAAATTAATAACTTTTGTATGAAACACCTTTCAGCAGTAGGAGTACTCTTGTTTTACTCAGGGGGATAAACCCTACAACATATTTTTTTTTACATTTTAAGTATTACTATCCCTTTAAGGAGTTAATATAGATAATTATGTATATGATTCTACACTAAACAATGATTAAAGCCACTTTACAAAGCTACAGAATGCAAAAATGATCATTTGCACTCCTCTTAGCCTGAGACAGGCATTACTTTCTTCTGCACCTTGTTTAACTCCACACACTAACAAGGCATATTGGAAAGTGGCATAACATTTACTGCAAATGCTACAGGGGATGCATTTGGCCATTAAAGCCTTAATGATGTCAGAGTTTGTGTGCCAAAATGCACTAAAGCAGGGTTAGCCAACCCTGGTCTTCAAAACAACAATGCATGTTTTAAGGACATCCCAACTGGAGAACAGGTGGACTAACTAGTGGTTGTCACTTTACTTCTACCTGTGCTCATTCAGGAATATCCTTAAAACATGTGCTGTTGGTAGCCCTTGAGGATAAGGGTCAGCTACACCTACACTACATTGTAGGGATGGGCGAAATTGGTCACCCTCAAAAATGAAACAGGCGAAAAATGGCACTTCCTGCCAAGCAGGAAATTTTTCTCAAAAATGCAGACTTTTCCCACCTAGCTCATTGCATTGAAATCAATGGAAAGACTGAATTCCTCCCTTCAATCACACCACACCAGTCCACCATTACCATACACATCTGCCACATTCAGTGTAAGTTTTTTTTATTTAATTATCTCTTTAAAAATAATGGCTAGCATAGCAGCAGGATTACAGGAAGAAAAGTCTGAAAAATATTTGTTTTGTGGCCTTACAGAATGTTGAATATCCAATATATTTCAGCAAGGCTGGGCTTGAAAACAATTCATTGCAGGCTTCAAGCAGGGCTAGCTTGAAAAATAAAAGTTTGCAGGCTTCAGGCTTGCAAAAAAATAAGCCCTGAAAAAACTATTTGCATGTCCCATTGGCCTGGTGCCAGCAGTGCTACATGGGGGTGGCAAATGCCACTAGTGACATTTTGGCATTTGCTTCTGCAGTAATTGTTGTTGCTGAGTTGTCTAAGCAGCAGGAGGATTAGGCTGTTGCATGGGCTGGGATCATCATCAATGATATAAGACAGTCGGTTGCACAATGATGGTTCTACTTTCCACTAGCCCTAGTGTTGCTGAGGCAGAAGCAACACCACAACAACCCCCCATACCACTTCAGTGAATCTAAAGTGAATATGTTGGCCAATTATGCTTCTCCTCCTGCACCTCCTCTAAAATCATGGGTGTGCTGGAATACTAATTTTTCCCTTGAGAGCAGGAAGGAACTGTGCCTTTTATCAGCAACTGCAATGTGCACAGTGTGCACAAGGAAACACTGTGAAATAGGGGAGGACTGGGAAGCATCAAATGCCACATCTGCTCTCATATTAAGCAACAGGCGGAATTGCAACCAAACACCTTTGTGCTTAGGTCAGCAATGTATAATCATCCCCCTCAAGAAACCAAATACTGCCATTACTATTGCCTTTGTTCACGCCTCTAAGGACACGTGATATGATGTCAAGATAGAAGAATTAATAAAAATAATGAATCCTCCCTGGCACCAGCTTAGCATATTCATTTGGATGGAATGTCTGCAAATGCCCCCTGATATCATGCATTTGATTGCTCTCCACCACACTGCATAGTCAGTGCACCATACAATGGGCAATGGGTAGACACAAGATTACAGGTCCTCACATGTACAGAGTCACTATCAGCTAGTGGTGGAGGGAATGGAGGAAATGGTGGTACATCAGAGGAGTAGAAGGAAGAGGATTTTGAGGGTTCCAAGGTGTGGACCACAGCACAAGAAGACGTGTAGGTGTTATGCTTGCCATAGAAATTCCAGACTGAGATTCCCTTGTCTTCCTCTGGTATTTTTGCTCCTGTTCTTTGTGCCCTTCAGGAGGGATGGGGGGGCACAGTAACAAAGTCTATCAAATTTTTTTTAGGGGGTTTGGATTTTGCATGCTTAACATAAACGTTGTGGTACATATGTTGCATATATTATATGAGGACAGAGTGCCAAGGTGTGTAGTCCTCCAGTCCCATGGTGATCATGGTAGTTTGTGGCATCCTAGCCTGCTCATCATCATCATCCTGCTGATGTGACAGATGAACATCTGGCTCTTATGACTCAACAGCAGGAACTGCGGCTGCAGCAAGCGCCACACAGCTAGTGGTGGTGAGAGATACCCATCTCCATTTGCATCTCTTTCTCCCATTTCTTATTGTTTTCCAGCAAAAACACTCTCAAACTCTCCTTTATACCAGCTGCTCCACTATCACCCTCACTCTCAACACTACCACCAGTCTTTTGTTGCTCTTTGGGACTGGTTGAGGATGATAAGTGGGACAGAGGGTCCCCTGATGTTATACTTGCCATCTCCTCAGAAGAAGGAACAATGGCAGCAGTAGCAAAACTCACTGGAAGCTGACACGTACTGCTCTCAATGCTAACCAGTTCTGCCTTCTTCAATATAGTTACCAACATCTCAAGGGACAGTGTCTGGGGTACATTGGGTCAGGGCAATGTGGGCTTCTTTGCTGCTGCTACTGACTTACTCCTTCAACTCTGTGTCCGCAGTAGCAAAGTCTATATACCTTGTGCTGTTCATAGAGCCAGAGACACCAGCACACAAAACGACTTTATTGTTTTTTCTCTCTCTCTCTATCTCTCTGATTGCTTTCACTCTCTTTCTCTCCTAAACTAAATCATGCTGCATGGCGGCAAATTCATTTTATGGTATGGAGGTGTGATGTTTTCCCCCATTGGTAAACATAGGTGGGAAATTGAACTCTTCTCACAGGAAATTCTGTGGTGTTAGTGAAATGGCGAAAAATCTTTGGGTTTCTCTATGGGTATGAAATACTCTGGAAAAGCAGAAAATCGTGCCTTTTCACAGGAACAAAACAGGACTTTTCGCTCATCCTTACTAAAGTGATCATACTAGCTAGTACAGAGGTGGGTAAGTTGGTGTCCTCCAGCTGCCTCCAGACTATAATTCCCTTCATTTCCTTTAATCATTCATGGCCCATCTATCATCAAGTCTTCTTGCTATGTGGCCTGCCTATTTCCATTTCAGGCGATTTACTCTTTCAATGATGTCATAGACGTTTGTTTGCTGACGAATCCATGCACACATTCTTCTTTTTTGTTATGTTTAGAATCCGCCACTCCATAATTTTCTGTGTAACCTTACGTTTTTGTATGGCTTTGGAATTCAGTGTCCATGTTTCATAGCCGTAAGTAAGAACTGGGAGGACACATCATTCAAAAGGCAGAGTGGTAAATTTGCCTTAAAGGGATATTAATACTTTGTTTCATCTTTATTTTATTTTGTAGGCATTAAAAAAACATGAAGAACGATATGTCTTATCTCTCAAACCTTTATGGTTTGAGAGATATTCACAAGCAAAGTTTCCCCTCACTAACCAAAACGGTCAAGTCTGCCATCACATTTGGAATTTGGTCCGCAGACCGGCCATGGCTCTATTCATTGAATAGTCTACAAAGTGTGCCTGGTTTGCAAGCACACTTTTTAGACCCTTCCAATGAAATAGTTATTTTTATATCTTGCAATCTCGGCCCTGCTGAAGAGCCACCAGTTGAACTGCGAACTGGATTCCAAATCTGACAGCTAGTTGGCAGACTTGACCGTTTTGATCAGTGAGGGGTAACTTTGCTTGTGAATATCATTCAAACCATAACAGTTTGAGAGATAAGACTTATATCGTTCATATTTTTTTTAATGCCTACAAAATAAAATAAAGATAAAATGAAGTATTACTATCCCTTTGAAGACAGTACATCTTAGTTTCCATATGCTTGCCATCTCAATTTTAAATTTCCATCATGGCGTTTCATACTTGTCAACGTCTTGTAGTTCTCATACATCTACTGTGATTTTCCTTGGTATGGTAAATGTATTAAGCGTGACTTGTGTTTTGTTGATATTCATCTTCAGACCAAATTTTTTACTTTCCTGTTGTAACCCTTCATTGCGTTCTTGCAGTTCTTCAGGACTACTGGCAAAGAGTATGATATTGTCTGCAAAATTTAAGTGCTGTAGGTATTCTCCATTGTTCTTAAGTCCTATTTTGTCCCAATTTAGTTTCAGTAAAATTTCTTGTAAACAAGCAGAAAATAATTTTCTGGAGATTGTGTCTCCTTGTAAGATGCCTTTTTCTATATTGACATGGACTTTATCATTGTTGACCTGTACTGATGCAGTTGCATTTTCATATATTGATTGGAGGATATTGATGTAAGCTCTATCTGTTCCTTGGTTGATCAGGGCATCAATTATTGCTTGCTTTTCCACTGAGTCAAAGGTCTTTTTTGTAGTCAATGAAGGTTATGCATAATGGAAGGTTGTATTCATTATGTCGCTCTATAAATGGTTGTACTGTCTGGTTATGGTCCGTTGAACTGAAACCGCTCCTAAGCCTGCTTGTTCTTTAGGTTGTGCCACATTAAGTATTGTGTCCATTCTTCTTGATAGTACCTTTGGGAAAACCTTGCAGACTACTGGCAATAGGCTTATGGCCTGATAGTTTTTAGATCTGCCGTAGGATGACTTCTGCATTTTTCTATGTTTCTGGCACTTTGTCTAGTAGTTGGCATTTTGAAAATAGTTTAACTAGGGCTTTGAATAAGAGCTGACCTCTGGTTTTCAACATTTGAATAGTGACTTTATCAGGTCCATCTGCTTTGACATTTTCATTGATTTTATTGCAGCTTCTACTTCTACTAAAATTTCTGGCACTTCATTCAGTTGTTGTCTTTCATCCTTATAAGGATTTGAATAAAATTCTTCCACTCGTTTTAGTATTTGGTATTGAGTTTTTGCTGTTGTACCATCTTCAAGCTTTAAAGGGATAGTAATATTTCATAATAAAAGCATCTCTAATTAATCATCATAGTATTTGGACTTTGGAGAGTGTTATTTCAATTCTGTCAGAGTTGTAATTCAAGAGTAATTCAATGACAAAGTACCCCCTCCCGTCCCTTTTACTGATGTAAAACTGCTTAGCCAGATCAGAAGGGAGGTGCCCAGGTAGACTGCAATCTTCAATTAAGATAAGGGAAAAAGCTGAAAAGCTTGTCAAGGGGGGCAGGGCTTTCATTGTTCTAATAGGAACAAGAGTGTCCCCTTCTGTTTTCTGTCTGGTCTATGGACTGCATTCCACATCTGAGAAGAGATGGCTTACACTAGGTAAAAGAGGCGGGAGGGGAAACTTTGCTTGTGAATATCTCTCAAACCATAAAGGTTTGAGAGAAAAGACATATCATTTTTTATGTTTTTTTAATGCCAACAAAATAAAATAAAGATAAAACGAAGTATTACTATCCCTTTAATGCAAACTTTGGCTCCTATGTGGGGCTAACTTTAATTTTGCTTTTTTTAGCCCTTGATTTTCTTCCAGTGTCCTTCTGATGAGCTCAACAACAGCGAGTTTCTTCTTTAACCCCTTAGTGACAGCCGCGTGCATACGCGGCTGTCACCTTAATGCCCGACTAACATTTTTTTTTTAACTAAATGATTCCGGAGTCCCCAAACGGCGTACAGCCGCACGGAGACCCGGACTTCCGGGACTTACCAGGTACGTCATCTGTCACTAAGTGACAGTTTTTGTGGGACGTACCTGGTAAGTCCATTGTCGGGATGGGGTTAATACGCTTCCTTATGGTCTTGCACATTTCTACATACTCTACCATGTTTCGAATATTATTGCTTTGCTTAATTTCTTACATTTAGTTCTGTATTTCCCATAAGGCTAAGTTTTCAATGAGGGATGCCACAGCTGTGTTGGCCACATCCACATTCTGAATTGCAGCTGAGGCCGGTGAAATCTCAATGACCCTGCACCAATTTTATACCCTTTTATTGTGGAGCAATATGTTGGCGATCTTGCTAGCAACCAAGAGGTTAATTTCCCCCCCCCCTATTTTAGCAGTTCAAAATGTAACTTTTCTGAATGGCTGCATGGCTGGATTTACAATTAGGCAATGTAGGCAACCACCAAGGATGTTTCATTGTGAGGGGCTCCTTTGCCTCATTGGACATAAGCACATTCTGATTTGTGGGTGTAGCCAGAGCAATTCCAGTGCCTCTGAACTAGAAACTCGCTCCTAGTTTATAGTGTCTTATGTAGAGTTCATATCTTTCTGTAATGTTCAATTCAAATACTAAATTTGCTCAGTTTATTTACCAGCTGTTGTATCGCTGCGCAGGCCTGTTTATATACGGTCCTTCTTGTAACTATATGTTATAGTCTAAGGGTGTTTTTGTGCTAGACAACAGTGGAAGTGGCTGGATCATGTGAAACAGAGGTGTGAGTTAAAAACTTCATGTAAATCAAGGACAGCCCAATGTATTTCAACCCCCTCTTCTATAAAAATACTACCACAGGCCTATTTGATATGTGACAAGTGTTTCAGATGTTAATATCTGAATAAATCCATTAAACCGTTTTAAATGGAATTCAGATTGCTAATACAGTGATTTGTGCAGGTGTCTGGCTTATTATTAGACAATGTAATTTCCATTTCAATCTGCTAAGAGGCCTGTCTGAAGCTTACATTTCAAAACTACATATTAAACAAAGTAAAAGGCATTGTGCACGTTCTTATTTTTGTGACTATAATTGCATCTGAACATACAAACAATGAAAACAACAAAAAAGAATGTAGTCACTTCCTGGGGGAGATGCACTACGGTGTGATAAAGATGACTTCTACAGTGATATCACTTCTCTAATTCCTATGTTATTTTATGTAGATTATGCACTATAATTCTTAAGCGGGAGAGATTTTAGTGCATAGGCTCTATAAAAAAACATAGGAATTGTAGAATTTATATCTCTAGGGAAGTCTTCCCCACTTTATTACCTCTTTATCACACCTTAAAGGGATAGTAATGTTTCATAATAAAAGCAGCTCTAATTCATCATCATAGTATTTGGACTTTGGAGAGTGTTATTTCAATTCTGTCAGAGTTGTAGTTCAAGAGTAATTCAATGACAAAGTATCCCCCTCCCACCACTTTTACTGATGTCACACTGTTCAGCCAGAGCAGAAGGGAGGTGCCAGGTAGACTGCAGAGAGGGACAATCTTCAATTAAGATAAGGGAAAAACCTGAAAAGCTTGTCAATGGGGGGCAGGGCTTTCATTGTTCTCATAGGAAGAAGATTGTCCCCTGCTGTTATCTGTCTGGTCTATGGACTGCATTCCACATCTGTGAAGAGATGGCTTACACTAGTTAAAAGGGGCGAGAGGGGGAAACTTTGCTTGTGAATATCTCTTAAACCATAAAGGTTTAAGAGAGAAGACATATCATTCTTCATATTTTTTTAATGCCTACAAAATAAAATAAAGTTAAAATGAAGTATTAATATCCCTTTAATGCATAGCCACCCTTGTTTTCTAGGAGCACTTAACAAACCTACAGTTTAGAACCTGAGAAGTGCATTCCACCCAACCACACATGCACACACACATATATAATATACTATACATATAACACACACACACACACATAATATACTATACATATAAAAACACACACACACACATATAATATACTATACATATAAAACACACACACACACATATAATATACTATACATATAAAACACACACACACACACATAATATACTATACATATAAAAACACACACACACACACACATATAATATACTATACATATAAACACACACACACAGACACACATATAATATACTATACATATAAACACACACACACACACACACACACACACACACACACACACAGACACACATATAATATACCATACATATAAACACACACACACACACATATAATATACTATACATATAAACACACACACACTTGAGCGTGTGCCTCCAACTGATTGGCTTCTACGGAACATTCCTGTGCTAGCAAAGTAACAGCTGTGAGCCACATGAGAGGAAGGGAAGACTTTCACCGTCATCATGATTATTATTAATATTTTACATTTCTAAAGCACCAGTATATTCCTTAGCAATGTACAAAAGGAGGGGATTTACAAATAGTGTAACATAGATGTACGGAAAAAAGAGTGGAGAGAGGGCCCTGCTCATGAGAGCTCACAGTCTAGAATAAGTAAGGGAGCAAGAATAAATAAATAGGTGAGCCATCAGGTTGGCCACAGAGAAGGAATAGGTGCAGAGAATAGAAAATGTTGGGAGAGAAAGCTAGCTAGAGTAGGAAAATGATATGTGGTTTACAGTTAGGATTCTTTTAATAGAGGAGTATTTAGAGAGTGCTTGAATTTGGAGAAGCGAGAGGAAGTTATGAGGGAGGAGGAGAGTAGGAGATCATTTGCAGAACATAAAGGGTTATTCGATGAATACTTAAAAATAAGGCTGTGTTCTGTTTATGTGTGATCCCAGAGGCTGGGGAGCCAGTGCATGGCTTGGCAGAGTGGGGCAGCAGAATCACAACTGTTAGCATCATGGACATGCAGGGCAGCAGCATCCAGTTCCTGGACAGGAAGAACAAATACAAGGGGGTAAAAGTAGTTGAAGCATGACATGAGGAAGGAGTAAACTAGTGTCTTTATGGCAACCTTTGTGAGGGAATGTCCTTTTCTGGATATGTTCTATAGATGGAAGCTATAAGATTTTGTCAGCAATTGGATACAAGGAATGAATGAGACACTAAAGTCAAAGTGACACACAGGAAGCTAGTCTGAGAGTTAGGTGCTATGATGGAGTTGTTTATGTTAAGAGAGAAGTCTAGTATAGCAGCAGAAGCAGTGGATGGACATTACATGTTCTTTTATAGAACTGTTCAGCTACAAGAGGTGGACATCCTTGAGGAAACTGGAGATAGGCAGTTGGTGACATTTGCTAGATAGGAGGGGGGACAGGTTAGAAGAGGAAAAGAAGATCTGAGTATAAACACAGAAGGAATTATTTACACTACTAAGGATGTAGGAAGCAACAGTGAGCCGAGGACTGAGCCTTGTGGTACCTCAACTGAAAGAGGTAGGGGAGAGGAGGCAGTTATATTAAATGGTACTGTGAAAAAGTGGTCTGATACATAGGGTGACCACATTTCCCTTCTGCCATTCCGGGACGTGGTCACCCTAGTTGCCCCGTCATACCTTAAGTCCCTGGTGGTCTAGCGGCGTGGAATGTGCTCTGTGCCTCCTCCGGCACAGAGCTGAAGCTCCCGCGCGGTATGGCCAGTAATGCAGAGCGCTGGGAGATGATGTCATCTCCCAGCGCTCTGTATTACTAGAACGCTTGCCTCCAGGTAAGCTGCATTGCCGCCCTGGATGTCAGCCTGCAAGCGGTGTCCATGATGTGACACACCGCTTGCAGGCTGACATCCAGGGTGGCTTGGCTTCATTCCGGGACACTTCATTGTCCCGGTTGAAGGGGACCCGGGACGCGGGACATAGCCCTGAAATAAGGGACAGTCCCGGACGTTCCGGGACCCGTGGTCACCCTACTGATACATAGGATGAGCTATAATATGGTAGTCTGATCCACCAAAAAAATGAGTGGGTTGTTTGAGAAGCAACCAGGGAAATACCTGGGAACACTCCAGATCTACCCCTGGTTTTTGTGGATGATTCTGCAGCGGAGGGGAGTTTTATAAGGAACTCTGCCCACTTCTGCACATTGCCACCCTGTTCCTCCCATTTCCCACCCTCTGCTACTTCTTCCCCACCAAGTTTTTCCCACCTCTGTGAAGCATCCTTTAAGCCCCACCACCACGCACGAGTAAGGCACCGCCCCCTTTTTGACACAAATCATGTCATTTATATTCCCGCAGCGTAATTTGTATTCCCCCTCTGGGGACTCCCAAAGACAAAGTTCCCAGGTATGCCTGAAGTGCAGCGAAGGAAGGTAAGGCCAGTGGAGCTGAACTGGTCTCTTCACCCCCCACCCAATACATCTCTCCCCATAACAGCAGACAAACTAACACATGGGAGTTTGCTTTTAACCCTTTGAGAGCCAGAGGGATATCCAATGCATTGCAAAGTTAGGGCCTTATCTGCAAAAGAAATAAGGAGCAATTCTAGAGCAAAACAATGCACCATAGTGACAAAACCTCTCACTAACCTAAATGAGATGTTTAACCCATTGAATGGTAGAGAGGTCACCAACTATTTGCTTTACAATTTATTGGAGACCACTGTAGCATTCAAGGAGTTAAAATTCCCATTTAAATTAATGGGAATGTGGGGTATATTCAACCCTATGAATGCCAAAGTTGTACTCAATGCATTGCTTTGCAATGCGTTGTGTACCTCTCTAGCACTCAAAGGGTTAATCGATCTGGTACAGTTGGTGTGCTATAGAGTTGTACCTCATTTGTTTTGTGTAATATGATTAAGCAAGGTAAGATATGTTATTTACACTTTATTTGCCAAATGTATTTTAATCCAGATCAAATATTCAGGTAACCATGGGATACCAGCAAAAGCACTAAGACAGACAAATGAAGCACAATGTTCCTGGCAAGTTATCTGAAAATGTCATGTCAAATAAACAAACAAAAAGAGAAAAAAAACATATCTAATCAAGCTAAAATTACAAGAATCAGAAAAATGGAAAGTTGGCTTAGCAACTCAATGTTAAATAATTATAAAAAAAATGATGTTTAGTTTTGGTTTCATTTATAATATACTAATGTTAAAGACCGTGTGCACGGGCCGTGGAGCAGTGAGGTAACGACAGTACGCAGAGCAGGATGGCCTCTTAACCCTTTGAGTGCCAGAAGGGTACGCAACGCATGTACCTCTCTGGCACTCCAAGGGTTAACATTACCCGGACCTGCCATTACCTCACTGCTCCACAAGATTGCGCTACCTCACTCACCCGATGCAGCCGTGCGCAGTAGAGACTGGTCGAACGCGGACGAAATTTGGCAATAGTCCAAATTATTTGGCCGAATGTAAAAAAAAAAAAAAAAAAAATTAAATATTCAATAAAAAATGTAAATTAAACAAATAAAAATAAAAAAATACATTAAACTAAATTAATAATAATATTAAATCTCTAATGAGACAGGAAGGGGTATTTTATAAACCTCTACACACTTATATATGTTTAGGTCACATCAAATTAAAACCCTTTCTGCTCTTTAAAAAATGGTATATAATATGTGTTTGTGCAATGAATGAGAACGGTAGAAATTATGGTTGAACACACACATAGCAAAAATGGCAAAGTTGCTTGTGTCCTTATGTGGTTAATATCTGCACTTTGTATGAACTGTAAAGCACCTGTTTTACCACATCTATTTTTAGCAGCATGTAGCAACATTATAATAGTTTCAGGCGGGAAAGCTCAATCCGAATTTCTGAAATTTACACCGAAATTTCGGACTAGGTCCGTTTCGGATTCTGATTTTTTTTTTGTGGGCAGACCTTGGCTTTCGGAAGGTTCGAATTATGTCGAATACGCCTTATTTGTCCAAATTCCAAAATCAGCCGAACCAAATTGGACAAGTCTACTATCTATCCCCTTATCTATACACACTCAGTGCTGAAGACCCAATTGGAGTCAACTTGGACAACTTTCAATGGGAGGCATGTTAGAATTTGACTAGTGTTGAGCGAGCATGCTCGGCCGATGCTCGGATCGGCTCGAGCATCGCTCTGCTCGGCACATGGCGGTACTCGTACGAGTACCGCATGTGCTCGCCCGCCATGTTCGGGTCTCCTCCCCGCACGTTTTGCGGCTGCTGCGCAGCCAATAAACGTGCAGGGAGGCTCTGACATCGGTGTAATGCCAGCAGCCATGTTGGCTGCTGGCATTACACTGATTGGCTGGCCAGAACCCATGGTCAGGTGCTGTATAGCACCTGACCATCGAGTTCGGCTCAGTCTTAGCCAGGGAGAGCTGAGGATAGGAAGGGAAAGGCAGTGTAGGGAGGAAAAAAACCAAACTTGTGAAAAAAAAGAACCAAAAGTCCTTTTTAGGACTACTGTGTGTGGGGGCAGCAGGTTATTTTGTGTGGGGGGAAAAAAAAAAAAAAAAAAAAAAAAAAAATATTCTGTTTAGTGTGCAAAGTTGCAGATTAGAGCACATTCTGTTTAGTGTGCACAGTTGCAGATTAGAGCACATTCTGTTTAGTGTGCAAAGTTGCAGATTAGAGCACATTCTGTTTAGTGTGCAAAGTTGCAGATTAGAGCACATTCTGTTAAGTCTTCAAACTAAAATATCAAAGTCACATATTTCATTCAGTGTGCGTCGCCGCAGTTTAGCAGCACATTCTGTGTACTGTGCAGAGTTGCAGAATAGGAAGAAATACTGTTAAGTCTTCAAACTAAAATATCAAAGTCACATATTCCATTCAGTGTGCTTCGCCGCAGTTTAGCAGCACATTCTGTGTACTGTGCAGAGTTGCAGAATAGGAAGAAATACTGTTAAGTCTTCAAACTAAAATATCAAAGTCACATATTCCATTCAGTGTGCTTCGCCGCAGTTTAGCAGCACATTCTGTGTACTGTGCAGAGTTGCAGAATAGGAAGAAATACTGTTAAGTCTTCAAACTAAAATATCAAAGTCACATATTCCATTCAGTGTGCTTCGCCGCAGTTTAGCAGCACATTCTGTGTACTGTGCAGAGTTGCAGAATAGGAAGAAATACTGTTAAGTCTTCAAACTAAAATATCAAAGTCACATATTCCATTCAGTGTGCTTCGCCGCAGTTTAGCAGCACATTCTGTGTACTGTGCAGAGTTGCAGAATAGGAAGAAATACTGTTAAGTCTTCAAACTAAAATATCAAAGTCACATATTCCATTCAGTGTGCTTCGCCGCAGTTTAGCAGCACATTCTGTGTACTCTGCACAGTTGCAGAATAGTAAGAAATACTGTTAAGTTTTCAAACTCAAATATTAAAGTCACATATTCCATTCAGTGTGTATCACCGCCGTTTAGCAGCCTATTCTGTGTACTCTGCACAGTTGCAGAATAGTAAGAAATAGTGTTAAGTTTTCAAACTCAAATATTAAAGTCACATATTCCATTCAGTGTGTATCACCGCCGTTTAGCAGCCTATTCTGTGTACTCTGCACAGTTGCAGAATAGTAAGAAATAGTGTTAAGTTTTCAAACTCAAATATTAAAGTCACATATTCCATTCAGTGTGTATCACCGCCGTTTAGCAGCCTATTCTGTGTACTCTGCACAGTTGCAGAATAGTAAGAAATACTGTTAAGTTTTCAAACTCAAATATTAAAGTCACATATTCCATTCAGTGTGTTTCACCGCCGTTTAGCAGCCTATTCTGTGTACTCTGCACAGTTGCAGAATAGTAAGAAATACTGTTAAGTTTTCAAACTCAAATATTAAAGTCACATATTCCATTCAGTGTGTTTCACCGCCGTTTAGCAGCCTATTCTGTGTACTCTGCAGAGTTGCAGAATAGTAAGAAATAGTGTTAAGTTTTCAAACTCAAATATTAAAGTCACATATTCCATTCAGTGTGTATCACCGCAGTTTAGCAGCCTATTCTGTGTACTCTGCAGAGTTGCAGAATAGTAAGAAATAGTGTTAAGTTTTCAAACTCAAATATTAAAGTCACATATTCCATTCAGTGTGTATCACCGCAGTTTAGCAGCCTATTCTGTGTACTCTGCAGAGTTGCAGAATAGTAAGAAATAGTGTTAAGTTTTCAAACTCAAATATTAAAGTCACATATTCCATTCAGTGTGTATCACCGCCGTTTAGCAGCCTATTCTGTGTACTCTGCACAGTTGCAGAATAGTAAGAAATACTGTTAAGTTTTCAAACTCAAATATTAAAGTCACATATTCCATTCAGTGTGTTTCACCGCCGTTTAGCAGCCTATTCTGTGTACTCTGCACAGTTGCAGAATAGTAAGAAATACTGTTAAGTTTTCAAACTCAAATATTAAAGTCACATATTCCATTCAGTGTGTTTCACCGCCGTTTAGCAGCCTATTCTGTGTACTCTGCAGAGTTGCAGAATAGTAAGAAATAGTGTTAAGTTTTCAAACTCAAATATTAAAGTCACATATTCCATTCAGTGTGTATCACCGCAGTTTAGCAGCCTATTCTGTGTACTCTGCAGAGTTGCAGAATAGTAAGAAATACTGTTAAGTTTTCAAAATCAAATATTAAAGTCACATATTCCATTCAGTGTGTTTCACCGCCGTTTAGCAGCCTATTCTGTGTACTCTGCACAGTTGCAGAATAGTAAGAAATACTGTTAAGTTTTCAAACTCAAATATTAAAGTCACATATTCCATTCAGTGTGTTTCACCGCCGTTTAGCAGCCTATTCTGTGTACTCTGCAGAGTTGCAGAATAGTAAGAAATAGTGTTAAGTTTTCAAACTCAAATATTAAAGTCACATATTCCATTCAGTGTGTATCACCGCAGTTTAGCAGCCTATTCTGTGTACTCTGCACAGTTGCAGAATAGTAAGAAATACTGTTAAGTTTTCAAACTCAAATATTAAAGTCACATATTCTGTGTAAGATGAAGAAGGCGGGTAAAAAGGGACGGGGAAGTGGACGTGATCCTGAAAGTTCAGGGCGCGGGTCAGGACGCGGAGAAACTGTGCCTGGTGCCAGAGCACAAGAAAGAAAGACATCCACCATACCTAGCTTCATGTGTAATTTTACAGGGCGTCGCAGGACATCACTCTCGAGGTCCGACCACTGCGAACAGGTGGTCGGTTGGATGACAGCTGATACTGCTTCCAGTCGGTTAAGCACCACCCTGTCTTCCACCAAGTCCACTCTCAGTAGCCAAGAGTCTGGTCAACATAATCCTCACTCTGATCATCCTTCCTCCCACCATACACGGTCTGGTCAAAGAAGTGATCCCACACTGGGATATAGTGAGGAGCTCGTCTCATCACCAATCATTCATTTGACCCTCTCTCCAAGCACGCTTGCAGAGGAACATGACATCTTGTGCCCTGATTCACAACCTCTAGAGGCTACCCAATCACAAGAAGATGACAGATGTGAACGGCATTTAAGGTCAAAGGAAGTAGTGGATGATGATGATGATGATGAGACACAGTTGCCATTAAATCAACCACTATTTCCGTCTCAAGACCTTGTTGAGGAGAATGTTATACAGTTGTCAATGACTGAGTATGTGGTGGGATCAAGACTTGAGGAGGATGATCAGAGTGAGGAAGTGGAGGAGGACTTGGTGGACGATGAGGTGACTGACCCCACCTGGGAAGGTGTAGAGCCGAGCGATGACAGCAGTCCTGAGGGTGAGCCATCTGCAGCACCGCAACAGGCTGGAAGAGGCAGTGGTGTGGCTACAGAAAGAAGGCGGACCGCACCAAACCGGACCGCAAATGTTCCACGGAGCACCCCCTTGCGTAAATCTACCTTGCCAAAGGGTAGGTGTTCCGCGGTATGGCGTTTTTTTAAGGAAAGTGCGGACGACAAAAGAATTGTAGTTTGCAACCTGTGCCACACCAGAATGAGCCGAGGCATGAACACTAGAAACCTCACCACCACCAGCATGATCCGACACATGGCATCCAAGCACCGTAGTAAGTGGGAGGAATGCCTGGATCGCCCATCTGTGTCTGCAGGCCACACCACTGCCTCCTCTTCCCCTGTTTTCAGTGCCGGCCAATCGCCTGTCGAAGGCGCAGGCCCGCATACCTCCCGCCCTGCACCTGTACCATCTGAAGCACCATCAGCGACCACATCCACTTCCCTGTCCCAGCACAGCGTCCAAATGTCGTTACCCCAGGCATTTGAGCGCAAGAGAAAGTACCCAGCCACCCACCCACAGGCCATAGCACTAACCTCACACCTTTCAAAATTACTGGCCATCGAAATGCTGCCATTTAGGCTTGTGGACACTGAGTCCTTCCGCAGCCTGATGGCAGCAGCTGTCCCTCGGTACGCGGTCCCCAGCCGCCACTACTTTTCCCGGTGTGCCATCCCCGCATTACACCACCATGTGTCCCGTAACATCACCCGTGCCCTGACCAACGCAGTTACTGGGAAGGTCCACTTAACGACTGACACATGGACAAGTGCTTGTGGCCAGGGACGCTACATTTCCCTGACGGCACACTGGGTGAATGTCGTGGAGGCTGGGAGCGACTCGGACCCTGGGATGGCACGGGTGCTACCCACGCCGAGGATTGCGGGCCCTACCTCCATCAGGGTTTCCGCCAGCACCTACGTTATTGGCTCCTCCTCCTCCGTTTCCACCTCCGAATTCTCTAAACGCAGCGCCACTCCCCCATCAGCCAGTAGCTGGAAGCAGTGTAGCACTGCAGTGGGGAAGCGTCAACAGGCCGTGCTGAAGCTGATCTGCCTTGGGGACAAACAGCACACGGCCTCAGAGCTGTTGCAGGGGATTAGTCACCAGACCGAGCAGTGGCTCTCGCCACTCAACCTGCAACCAGGCATGGTTGTGTGTGATAATGGGCGTAACTTGGTGGCGGCTTTGGAGCTCGGCAAGCTCACACACGTACCATGCCTAGCGCATGTATTTAATTTAGTGGTTCAGCGATTTCTAAAAACCTACCCCAATGTGCATGATCTCTTGACCAAGGTGCGCCGCGTGTGTGCACATTTCCGTAAGTCATCTACAGCTTCGGCCGGCCTGTTGAAGCTGCAGCAGCGCTTACAATTGCCAGCTCACCGGCTGCTGTGTGACGTGAGCACGCGCTGGAACTCCACCTTCCACATGTTGGCCCGCCTTTGTGAGCAGCAGAGGGCAGTAGTGGAGTACCAGCTGTTACACGGTCGTCGCCTCTCCGTTCAACTTCCTGTAATCAGAAGTGAGGAGTGGGAATGGATGTCAGACCTCTGCGAGGTTTTACGCAATTTTGAGGAATCGACACAGATGGTGAGCGGCGATAACGCTATTATCAGTGTAACCATCCCACTTCTGTGTCTACTGAAACGCTCGCTGCTCACAATTAAAACCGACGCTTTGCATGTGGAAGAGGTGGAAATGGGGGAGGAAGAGCTTACACAAGGTGATAGCCAGAGCACCCTCACTTCGTCTTCTCAGCGACAATTGGAGGAGGCGGAGGAGGAGGAGGAGGAGGAGGAAGACACGGTTGCCTCCGCTACAGAGGGTAGCCATGGACCTTTAGTTCCATCTCTTCAGCGTGGGTGGGCAGAAGAGGAGGAAGAGGATGAGGATATTGAGAGTCATCCTCCTGGTGAGGACAGCGAAATCTTGACTGTTGGTACTCTGGCACACATGGCTGACTTTATGTTAGGCTGCCTTTCTCGTGACCCACGCGTTATACGCATTTTAAACAACACGGATTACTGGGTGTTCACCCTTCTGGACCCCCGCTACAAAGAGAATTTCTCATCTCTCATTCCTCCGGTGGAGAGGACAAGCAAAATGGTGCAATACCAGAAGGTTCTTGTTGAAAAATTGCTCCAAAATTTTCCATCTGACAACGCTGGCGGCAGAGTACGTGCTACCTTGGCCAACCGAGAAGGGGAGAAAAGGGGAGCACACAGCAGTTCCGAGAAAGGCAGGGCAACACTCTCCAAGGCGTGGGACACCTTCATGACACCCCGCCAGCACCCTCACCCTGATGCGCAGCCTAGTGTCACAAGGAGGGAAAAGTTTTGGAAGATGGTGAAGGAGTACGTAGCAGACCGTGTCAGCGTCCTCAATGATCCCTCTGTGCCTTACAACTACTGGGTGTCCAAGCTGGACACGTGGTATGAACTGGCACTCTACGCCTTGGAGGTGCTGGCCTGCCCTGCCGCCAGCGTTCTGTCTGAGCGGGTATTTAGTGCTGCTGGTGGCATCATAACAGATAAGCGTATCCGCCTTTCCACCGACAATGCTGATAGGTTGACACTTATAAAAATGAACAAGGCCTGGATTTCCCCTGACTTCTCCACTCCACTGGAGGAAAGCCCCGGGGGAACATAAACTCACTTTATATATGTTATTTACAATGATGTGAATACTCTGTATTCCCATTCACCCCTTCCACCCAAAAAACGGGTATATGGTTGACTCTTAATCTTCTCATCCTCCTCCTCCTCTTCCATATGCCCTGTGCTATAATTTTTATATAGGGCCAGCTCACCAGCGGGCCCTGTGATATAATTTTTATATAGGGCCAGCTCACCAGCGGGCCCTGTTTGACAATTTTTATATAGGTCAGCTCACCAGCGGGCCTTCTCATATATGTTTTATTGGGTCAGCTCTCTAGCGGGCCCTCTCATATAATGTTTTATAGCGTCAGCTCACTAGCGGGCCTTCGCATATAATGTTTAGGATGGTCAGCTCTGCAGCAGACCCTCACCCATAATGTTTTAGATGGTCAGCTCAGCGCACGTTTCCCTCTTAATCATGGCCTCAGTTCTGAAAATCAAGGAAATTTTTGGGAGAATTTGCCTCTGCGCACGTTTCCCTCTTAATCATGGCCTCAGTTCTGAAAATCAAGGAAATTTTTGGGAGAATTTGCCTCTGCGCACGTTTCCCTCTTAATCATGGCCTCAGTTCTGAAAATCAAGGAAATTTTTGGGAGAATTTGCCTCTGCGCACGTTTCCCTCTTAATCATGGCCTCACTTCAGAAAATCAAGGAAATTTTTGGAATAATTTGCAGATAATATACAAGTAAATATACAGCAAATATTGTTTGGTAACAATTTTTCGCCTAAAGTCGTTTTTATTTTCCTTTTTGTGTGTTTTATGGTCAGTCTGTAAAAATGGCGTACTACGGGCGAAAGATCGTTCCCAGCAGCGATGTTGGAGTCCAAGATGCATCCAGACATCCTCCCTATGCTGTCCCTGAACCATTTCTGTGGTGTTTCCATCCTTTTCTGCCCTTTTCCTATGGACCCGGCACCCTCCCCTCATCAGAGCAGGGGGTGCCTGGTGTAATGCTCGAGTCCTCCCATTGACTTCAATGGGGCTCGGGTGCTCGGCCGAGCACTCGAGCCTCAGGGGGTGCTCGGTCAGAGCACCCGAACACCCGAGCATTGGGGTGCTCGCTCATCACTAAATTTGACGCCTGCTTCCTTGGTTACATCTTGCATTATTTTAGCTCTTTTTCTTTGTTACATCTCATGTCATTTCAAGTCTTGGCAAGTCATGCACTCACAAGAAAGGCCACTATGTGGACACAGTATTCACCCAAACAGTTCAATTTCAAATGTCATGATTTCCCCTTTTCGTCTTTCTGATCACCATCTTATCTTATTCACACTCTCTCACACTCTTTCCCCTGCCCCCTTAAACACCTCTTTTTGTCAGGAGCCTGCACTCTTTTCACTGCAAGACCTAGCATCCACAGTGCAAACTTCCCTCTCTTCTCTACTACTAACCTAGATTCTCATGTGCAAGGATAAAACTCGTCACAAATTCATCTTTGGATCAGCATGCTCCTCTCTACCTTCCACACTCCAGGCCCAGGAATCCCAGACCCTGGGCAAAATTTATTACAGAGTATGCTTTGCGCCAGCTGTCAAGCTAAAGAACTTCTCTGGTAACAGTCTCATTCTTTTGCTGACTTCTACCACTATATATTCATCCTATATTGTTTTAATACAGCTCTCACCCAAGCTAAATAACACTTCCTTTCAAACCTAATCCTCACTAACAAATCTAACTTCTGTACAATCTTTGATTCTCTCCTCAAAGCCACCTCCATAATCTGCTGCTGCTTCTGCCATACTCCACAAGACTTTGCTGAGTTTTTTAACAATAAGGTGCAGTTCACTCACCAAACCATACCCTCCACATCCTATCCTCCATCCCCCTGACTCCTAGCTTACTCCGAGACATCCTCAACTCCTTCACTTCTGCTACAGAGGAGGAAGTATCTCTGTTACTTTCCTCCTCTCTGCCCATGACATACCCTCTGGATCCCATGCCCTCTAACATCACCAAGTCTCTTGCAGCTATTCTTGTTTACAGCCTTACTAATAGCTTTAATTCCTCACTTTCTACCAGAACCTTTTCTTCCTCATTCAAACATGCAACAATCACATGTATACTCAAAAAAAACTCCATTGACCCAACCTGTCTTTCAAATTAGCATCCAGTTTATCTCCTTCCCTTTGCACCTAAGATAATGGAATGCCTTGTATACTCAGTCTTAAAGGGATAGTGATGTTTCACAAAAACAGCAGCTCCAATTAATCTTCATAGTATTTGAGCCACAGAGAGTGCTATTTCAATACTGTCAGAGTTGTAGTTCAAGAGTAATTGAAGGATAAAGTATCCCTCTCCTGCCCCTTTTACCTAGTGTAAGCCCCCTCTCCTCAGATGTGGGATCTGGTCCACAGACCAGACAGCTCACAGAAAGGAACAATCTTCTTACTGTGAGAACAATGAAAACCCTGCCCTCCTTGAAGATTGTCCCTCTCTGCAATGTGCCTGGACCCTGCTGCTCTGAGCGGAGTAGTGTTCTATCAGTAAAAGGGGCGCTAAAACGTGTGTAACGCCACAGTCATGCGCAGTAGAGACTGCCAGTGACAAAGCTGATACAGAGCGGGGAGCTCCGAAGGAGTGTCCCGCTCTGTATCAGCCATGGCACTGGCAGTCTCTACTGAGCATGACTGCCCTGCGACCGGCTGGCAGTGGAGCTGTGGCCCGTGTAACAGGCTCTTCAACTAGTAGTTTATAATACAATATTTAACCCTTAAAGGATGTTTATGCAAAACATTGCAAAGCACTGCATTGTACAGCACTTTTGCCCTTAAAGAGTTAAACAGGATGAATGTAGTTTCCATTTATTATCAGTTGTCATCATTTTCATTAAAACCTTGGATGGTAGAGACATGCCACAATGATTCCTGAAATAGTGATTTAGGTCTAGAGCAGACCTGAAGACATCTTCCCAGCTGTCCTGCTGTGTAACAATTGATTCATTGCTGCTGAAGAAGAAATAGTGTGTTTTTCCTCTCTGGTTGGAACACATTGGTAATTACCAGCATTGGTAATAAGCGTGGACTTCAGGCAATGAAAACACATGCTAACAGTCTACAGAATGTGATGTTTGCTTCCTTTTGTCTTAAAGAGATAGCAAAATGTCATTATAAAGTTAGGTTTGATTATGCCTTATACTTTGTACTAATGCTGTGCACCACTGCCATATCAGTCTAGTTTCTGTGTAATTATACTATAAAGTCCCTCCCCACAGTTGCTTGACTGGACAGATCACAACGAGGGACAATCTTCTGTCCATCAACATAAGGAAAAACCTGCCCCCTCTTGACAAAGGAGGGCAGTGTTTTGCTTATGCTGATACAAGATTGTCCCTCGTTGCAATCGGTCTGGAACAGCTTTCTGATCTGAAGACGGAAGACTGACATCTGTATAAGCGGCAGGAGGGGGAAACTTTATAATACAATTACACAGCAAGTAGACAGAACATTGGTAATGGGGCAGAGTGTTAATACAAAGTATAAGGAATGATCAAACCTTACTGTATAATTAAACATTACTATCTCTTTACAGTTATAAAAAAAAAATGTCCGGTTGAGGTTGAATATGTAAAATTTCTAGATAACGTTGGGAAAAAGCAATGTCAGTGTTCTTACTAAATCTGTATGAAGACACTTCTGGATTACTGATCTACGGGTATTTGACCTCAGATTCAGATTTAAGATTTACTTGTCTTCCTCCTGGCTCACAAAATCCAAGGGATTAATGATGACATGCACAGGACTAGAAAAAGGAAAGAGTTAAGTGGGGGGTGGAGGTGAAGATTGTTATTCATATTTTTATGGGTGGGGCTAGTAAGATTAAAGCATAGTAAACAAAGTGGAACATATATATATATATATATATATATATATATATATATCAAACTGAATGCCATTTATAATCTGAGTTTGTCTAGTAAACTGTGACAAGATCTCCAGTTTGCCATCTTCAGATAGGCAGATTTGTTTCTGTGAGCTCTGGCAGCATAGACAGCTATTGCAGCTTAGTGCATGGTGTGAACAGCCACATTAATATATCTAAACATGCTCTTAGGAATAAGGCAAATTACAATATGCAAATGAGCCTCTAGTGAAAGATACTGTGCAACACTGTAAACCTAGTGAAAGCATGGAAAAAGCACTGTGATGTAGGAGTATTTGAGACGTAATCGCAACAGTGTGATGAAAACAGCTTAGTGCATACCACTAAATGAATTTGGGTTGAGTTTGCCACCCTATCAATAGACTGGACCCTTAACGAAGTTTAGTGCATCTCCCCCTGTTCTCAAAGTCTCCATCGGAGTGCTCCATGAGGAAGTCCTTCATTCTCAGTAATCTTGGGATTACTCTGGTGACAGATGTATAAACCAAGAACTGAAAAGGAATCAAGTCAGATTCTGGCTTGAGAAGCCACCTGTATTCAGACTTGCTTAAGAAAGGTCATACCTGTTGCTGCCATTCATGACCCCTTTCTTAGAAGCCCTCCGATCAGATGCTCCAGAGCCATATTAGGACTTCCTTGATGTATTTTCAAAAGGAAATGCAGAAATTCTATGATCTTCTTGATCTTATGATTGCCATATTGACCTTCTGCCAGGGGCCAGTTGTTACAGAGACCAAGGAAGACTCAGGAGTCAGACGGTATAGTTAAAACACCTTTATTAGAATGATAATAATAAGAATAAATGAGAAGATAATAAGCAGACAGAGGGTGACAAGAGAGGCATTAGCTCTATCAGAAATAGGAGGCCACCTCCTGACAACCACACTGCTCGAGACTATGCTGAAGCCAGTGGTAGTCTCAAATGCCCTGGAGTATCGAAGAAGTCCCCAAGCCTTCTCCCATAAGGAGATGCAAAGGAGACACTGACTCACGCCTGCAGTCAGACAGGTAGAGGCCTGTCTCCCGGAAGGTGGCAACAAGGGAGACTACTGACTCACGCCTGCAGTCAGTTAGGAGAAAGTCCACTAGAGCCCCAGGCCAGAACCAGATAGTGTGTTCACAGTCAGGAGACCACAACAGAAGGATAGCTGGACAAAGCCCTAGGTCCGCACCAGATGGGTTAGTCAGATAAGCCAAGGTCATTCACAAAATGGTTAGTCGGCCAGAGCCGCAGGTCAGCACCAGATAGGATGTCCATGGGTCGGAAGCAACGTGGAGAAGATAGCTGGACAGAGCCCCAGGTCAGCACCAGATCAGTTAGTCAGACAAGCCAGGGTCGTACATGGAATGGGTAGTCAGCCAGAGCCACAGGTCTGCACCAGATAGGATGTCCACTAAGTCAGGGAGTGCACAAGAGAATAGTCAGACAGAGTCACAGTCAGCACCAGGATGGATGGTCAGACAAGTCGAGTCATACACAGGATAACTGGAACAGGAACTAAACTGCATAGAACAACGTAAGGGTAACTGGCTAAGGCTCCAGTTCCCTTAAATACCCAAGCCAGGAAGTATATAGGAGGAGACTAACCAGGCCAAGGTATAAGGTTGAGGCCTGTGTCAATTCACAGCCTCGCGCCCATAAGTGATGCATCACACCAGGATGCGTCAAACCCTAGCACCATTCCCGCATCATTCTGACCCACCGGTTCGCCTAGCCAGAGGACACAGGTGGACACTACAGAAGCAGAGTGCGCCCAGACCCAATGCTAGGAACGACACATGGAATGACGCCGAAGCAACATTTTGAGACATCCCTACCCTGCGACACCCGAGGAGGCAACACTGGATCTAAGGTAACTGTGACACCATTTTAACAAACCAAATTTTCATTCTGTCTGAGCATGAGAAAAAGCCTTTGACGAGTAGCTGTCATATTTCACTCTTATTATCTATTGAAAGTGCTAGTCATATAGACTTTAGGGAAAATCCTAAACATTTTCTATTTTTAGCAGTCAATGGGCCTGAAAATTGACTGGGCCCTGTAGCTTTGCAATTGCTACACCAATAATAGTTTAGACCCTGGTAAAACCTGGAAAACCAAGGCTACTCCCACTGTTTTGACACAAACACTCTATAGGTAATAAAAGCAGCAGCACCACCATAAAAATGAATGGCCAGAAAAAAAATTGCAGATTTGGGATATAATAACTTTAGAATACTGCATCTACCATCAGTAGGAGTGCCTTGTTTTACTCAGTATTGAAAGCCCAACAAAGTGACATTATAAATTACTTTAACATATAGCAAATGAAGCTGGTGTAATAACATGGATTCCTCAAGGAGGAAACCATCAGAACCATAGGGGATAAATAAAAATTCCTTAAATAATAGTTATTCATATAACGATAAGCTTAGAAATAGTAGTATTATACAGCATAATTACAGTGTTATTAAGAAATCCTACTTCATTTGAGACTGATGGGCAGGATTCTTGCTTTAGAGGCATCTGAGCATCTGCACCGTCAGTCCCTTCCTGTTACCTTAAGGTACAATGCAACGCCTCCTAGAGGAGACCGGGATGGACAGTGCAGGCACGCAAATTATTCTAAGACAGTGTTTCTCAACTCCTGTCCTCAGGACCCACTAACAGGCCAGGACTTAGGGATTTCTCTGCTAGAGCACAGGTGTGGTGATCAGAGGCTCATTCACATTGATTAACTCACCTGTGCTCTAACAAGGAAATCATCACATCCTGGCCTGTTAGTGGGTCCTGAGGACAGAAGTTGAGAACCACTGTTCTAAGATGTCTGTGCTGATGCCTGCCCGTCAGTCTCAGATGAAGTAGAATTTCTTAAAAACGCTGTACTTATGCTGGATAATACTACTATTTCTAAGCTTATCGCTATATGAATAATCATTGGCTGGGGACTTTATTTGGGGTGATAGTTTCGGTTTAAATCCTGATTAAAATAGTGTTATTTAACTCCTTGAATGCTAGAGATGTTTACTATGTAAAATAAAGCATTGTGTTGGAGACCTCTCTTTTGTATGAACACGGCAATGCTTTCATTCACATCTCCGATGCTTCTCAATTCCTAGATATTACCATAAATCAACATACTGCACTCCCCTCTTTTGCTGAGGAATTGCTTTCTACTTGTACTTCTCCAAGGACAGTTGCTAGAGAGAATTCTACAATAACATGTATTATTTGATCAGAAGTAAATCTTATTTCACTCCCTCCAATATATCATGTTGGGAAGAAATGGTGTGTAATTTAATTTACAACAGCATCAGTGAACTAGTACTGTATATCTTTTAGTATGCTGTAAAATAAGGTATTATATGAGAGAAGAGAATCTGCCTCCAGTACTGATTGTTTAGTCTCTACTGTCTCTCTGATATCTCTATTTCATATTTTATTAGTGCTTTATAAACTGAAGAGCTTCTCTCACTGGACACTTGGTTAATGACCATTTATGCTCAATAAAACCATCAGATTCTGGGTGTGTTAAAGCGGAACTATCACCTAAAACCAAAGTTTTACCATGCGTTTTAAAGTTTAACCCGACATTAGTGCTGTGTGTGTGTGTTCTTCAAGTCGCCTGGTAGTGGAGATATTTGCCCTGCAAAATCAGACACGTCCACGTTCTACGGTCTACCGTGCCTGTACCGTCTCAGGACTTCCCAATTGCCCCAGGGAGTGCGTTCACACTGTCCTTCGAAGCTGGATTTCTGTGCAACCTCAGTAGTATTGTAAACGGAGTTTGCTGTAATGCAACATCACAGAAATCCAGCTTTGAAGGGGAGCGTGAACATGCTCCCTGGGGCAGCTGGGAAGTCCTGAGACGTCATGGAGTCCCGCAGAATGCGGAAGTGCCTGATTTTTCAGGGCAAATATCTCCACTACCAGGCGATTTGAAGAACACACACAGCACTAATGTCGGGTTAAACATTAAAACGCATGGTAAAACTTTAGTTTTAGGTGATAGTTCCGCTTTAACTATGTATTTCAAAGGGGTTTCTAACATATTGCAAAGCAATTCTCCAGACACGCTTGTGGCATGCAAACATTTAAAAGGATCCACAAAATGATTTGGGTTGAATGTTGTCTTCTACTAGATTTGTCATCAATGTCTTAACCCTATGGGTGCTATAGAGTATATCTTTAGCATCCAAAAAATAAGACTTGTTTGATATTGGTGATAATATTTTTATTTAGATTAACCGTTTGTATTTTCAGACAAGCTTTTGAGAGCTCCTCACTCTTTGTCAGGTCAAGTTGGATTCCAAAGTAAGATAAGATATAATCATGACTGTATCCTACACGGATATATTATGTGAAAAAGTGGAGCAATTGTGGGACAATGCACCACAAAAGAACACTTGTCACTGATTTAAAGGGATAGTAATGTTTCAAAATAAAAACAGCTCAAATTAATCTTCATAGTATTTGGGTCATGGAGAGTGTTATTTCAATACTGTCAGAGTTGCAGTTCAAGAATAACTGAATGATAAAGTATCCTACTCCCGCCCCTTTTACTGATGTAACACTGTTCACCTCAGAACAGAAAGGTGGTGTCCAGATGGCTTGAAGAGAGGGACACTTCAAGTAGCATGAGGGAAAAACCTGTCAAGTGGGGCAGGGTTTTTCTTATGTTCACAGAAAGGAGATTGTCCCTTGCTGTCATCTGTCTGGTCCCAGGATCAGATTCCACATGTGAGGGGAGGTGGCTTACACTAGGCAAAAGGCGTGGGAGGAGGATACTTTATCATTCAATAACTCTTGAACTACAACTCTGATGTGCCAGAACCATCATGGGAAAGAAGAGAAGTTTTGGAGCAAACCATCTATCACAGGGGACTAATAATGTTTCCCCAACTCAAACATAATTAAAATAGGCTTTTTATTGAGCTGGAGACCTCTTCAGTCTTCAAGAGGTTATAAGTCCCATTTACATCAAAGGGAATTTGGGGAATTTTTATTCGTCCCATATGGTGAAACTGGTTTGCTCCAGAACTGCAGTATTTCAGCTTAGTACATCAGCCTCAGTGAGTGTTACAAATGCTGCAATGATGTATTCGCCAACAAATAATTACACATAAAAAATAATTTTCAATAAAATAATGAAATGCAATACAATTTTAATAAAGCCCCATGTTCACAATTTACTCGAAAAGTAGAGGAACTAGGCAGAGGTACAGAGAGATGGTTTTAAAATATTAATAATACAGATGTCTATCTTTTATTCTTATCTATTGATTCCCCCCAGGCAAACACATTAGTGAACACACAGAGCCTATACAGATCCCTAGGGGTTGTATTTGCTTAGCGGTCTGAAAATAAAGTCATGTAACATCACAAAGTAACACTTTCTATGCCTAATTTGTATCAAAGATTCTCAAATGATTGGCAAGTATACATTTCAGTGACATTTTCCTACATATTGGTTTTCAAAGAACATTAGCATAACTAAAAAGCAGTGAACAGATGGAGCTATGCATCATTTTTAGGATGGTGAGGAACACTGTAGGATCTGTTAAAAAAAACTCCATAGACCAGCAGTGTGTTTCATAGTTACTATTCATATTTTGGCACTTGATAACAATCACCAATAAAACACTGCCACTGCATGGAAGCAGTCAACCGGTGAAGGTTCTAGTGGTCTCATGGATGCTACTCACTAATCTTTAGGCTCTGGGATGAGAAAGCAACATTGTAGCAAATAACTGCTATTCCTGTGTCCCTTCACTTACTTGCTATTAGTGAGCAGGTAGTATCATTAACCCTTCAAGTTCTAGAGAGGTAGCCAACGCACTGCAATGCTCAAAGGGTTAAACTATAGGTGGAAACAAAAATAGAAGGAATAATCCAATCCAGTGATTGTCTTTGCTATAAGAGATGTAGACACGTTTCTGATTGAAAAAAAAAAAACACTAATTCAAATAACCATCACATATAGTAATTTTAAAGAGACGGAAAACCTTTAGTATAAAAATCAATATATATATATATATATATATATATATATATATATACACACACACACATTAGCAGGTGTATGGCATGGCTTCATCCATGCGGTGAACCTTGTTTTTTTGTTTCTTTAACCCTCTGAAGGCCAAAGAGGTATCTAATGCATTGCTTTACAATATGCTGGATATCTCTGTAACACTATTCACCTAGGAGATCAATAGCACTACCGGGTAGGAGTGGGCGGGATCAGAAAACCCTTTCACGTCAATGAGGAAGGCTTTCCCTCATTGATGTGAAAGGGTTTCTTGATCCCGCCCACTCCTAACCGGTACATTGGGTAGGACTGAAGCAGGGGAGCTATCTTGCTCCCCTGTGTCACCTCTATTGATCTCCCAGCCAAATCGGTTGAAGATCAGTAGCTGGTGGAGATCCACATGCCCTACCACGAGGTCTGACTTTTTTTTTTGTAAGCGGTTGTCTGAGTGAATTACCTTTTTTTTTTTTTTTATAGAGTGGCAACGGTGATTGGTTGAGGAGAATATGCCTCCTGCCTCCTCCTCAGCCAATCAGTATTTTCCAGCCACACCCTCTGACAGCAAATCAGAGTCACTTAGATTTATATATTATACTGTATATATACAGAGAAGTCAGAGCTCAATTCAGCTCATGAGCTTGCAAATACATGCAAAAAAAGCTCACTGGGACTGTGTCCTCATGCCCAGGGTGTAATCTCTTTTACCTCACAAATGCCATACACAGAGAATAAATAGTCAGAAGCATATCATACAGATCTTGCCAAGATGACAGTCCAGCCACGAAATGCCAGATAATTCCTCTCTGAACAAGGGAAGCAGCTCACCCCAGATATACATTCTGCCCTTACTGTGCATCATCAGTGAGGTGCAGCTGATCCCTCTAGGAACTTATCAGTCAGCTCCAAAATGCCAAGCAAGTCCAGGTACACCTCTACCAGAGGATCTCAGAAGGTCTTTGCATGATGGTGAAAGACAGAGAAAAAGTGATTTGTTTGCATAGCCAGAGAGCTGCTGCAACATGATTCATGAACCACATGCTGACAGTTAACCCTTTTAGTGATGAACTGCTATCCAACCCATTGCTTTGCAAAGTAGTGAACAGCTAGGTGATGTTCAAATGGTTAATGTTGAAAAGGGAACTGCTACTCTCATAATAGCCATGTGTGATGATGTCTGATTGTAGGGCCTTGTGGGGTAATGTAGAGCACATTATCTGCACTAATTAGAGGGCCATCATCCATGCTGCTTCTGCTGTTGTGTGGCCAACTGGTTCTACCAGTATGTATCCTTATTGGCCAGTCACAGCTGGATTTTCCTTGCTGCTAATAACAATGCAGGCAAGATTTACATTCCAGGGGCCCCTAGGCAAGGCATTCTAGGCTCCCATACTGCTGCATATGGCCCTGGCTTTAACTCCCCATATGACCCCCCCCCAGTCATATCAGCTGTTTCCCTTAGCTTATAGCAAGCATGAAAGCAAGAATGAAAAAGTTTTAACCTCTTGATTGCAAGAGAGATTACCAATGGGCCACAATGCAATGAGATCTCTATAGCTTCCAGGGCTATAAGTAATATGCTGTACAGGTGTATGCAACTGGTACAGGGACATAGAAATTGCTCTAGTTGAACCCACAATTCAGAATGTGAGTGTGGCCAGCACACCTGAGACCCCTCAAAATCTGGAGACTAACCTGACTGTAGTATATATTCTATTTAGGAAGAGATATTTTCCTAATGACACATGCCTTCCTACAAAGAATACATCATATTACATAATTCCCAGTTATTCTGCTACTAAATCTTTGAAATAGTGTTTCAATGGGTTATGCGGTGTGTTAATGATATGCAAATACGCAAGAGCAGACTGATTACTTGATAAACTGAACACAGTGTACCATCCATCAGGATTTCAATGGATGTGATGCTGTGTAAGCATGAAAAATCCTTCTCCTGGGATTATAGATGAAATGAACAAAAAAAAAAAAAAAAGATTGTTTTGACAGGAACAGTAGTTTGGTAGCAGAGCACCTACTTTTTAATATTGCTTTCTATATTTATACCATGTCAAGGATTATAAAAAAATATATACATATATGAAAATGATAGAAATGTTTTTGTTTTGTTTTTTAATAAGGGATTTTCATGATGACTTATACAATTTTACTGATACTGCTGGGAGACTTTTAACCGAAAAGTCACTACAGCTCAATTGTTTTGTTTCTTTAAATTATACTGTAATTTCTATTCTGCCACCTGGTGGTACTGTTTCTGTCATTTATTGCAGGGAGCTGTAGTCAGTGACTCAAGTGCTCCCATAAAGTGCATTTTGGACACTAGTCAATGCAGCTGACTGAAAATTGATGATGTTCATGTGCTAAGAAGAATTGGAGGGAGATGCACTAAAGCTTGATATGGGTCACCTTTAATAGGGTGGTGAAGTGGACCCGAATCCATCTCTTGGTATCAGTGGTGCAACTAGTCATTGGAGATCCCCGGTACAACCATTATGTAGGTCCCCCCTATCACAATTTATTTTACAAAGACATAACTAAACATAAAAATATTTACTTCACTGGAATGGTCTACAAAGTGTGCTTGCAAACCAAGCACGCTTTGTAGACCATTCCAGTGAAGAAATTATTTTTATCTCTCTCGATCTCGGCTCTGCTGAAAAGCCTCTGCTTGTCCAGGAACCGGATTCCCCTGCAGTCAGCTAGAGCGCTGACGTCAGGGAAAGGGGAGGGAGGGGGAATCTTTTTGCTGCGATTAACTCTCAAGCCATAAAGGTTTGAGAGACAGGACTGTGGACATTTAGCTTAGTTTTTTAATAGCTACAAGATTAGGTTTTATTAAATTGTGACAATACTATTCCTTTAAAGGTTATCACTATATGAGGATGACAATGAGGTAAACTTGTAAAGGGGTGGTAGTTCCTCTTTAAATGTATTTAATTTTAATTAAACTATTAGAAACAGTATGAACTGATATTTACACCTTTGAGTGCCAGAAAGGTATCCAACCCATTTTACACACTCAGTGGGTAAACTTAGGCTCTCCACAGAAAGTGATAGGTAAAGAATAACAGTGTGACCACTCTCGCAAATCAGTTTAACCCTTTGAGTGCCAGAGAGGTATGCAACACATTGCTTTGCAATGCGTTGCATACCCCCTGACACTCAAAGGATTAATAAAGCACAGAGATGTAATAACTTCTGAAAGAAAAATCTCCCAGCAGTTAGAGCACAGTTGTTCTATTCAGGAAGAAAAACATTACAATACATTTTTTTTCATAAAAAAAAGTTTACTGCTCCTTTAAACCTTTAACCCCTTGAGGGCCCAGTGGTCCAGGGGTGGGAGGACCAATGTACCTTTTTTTCTTACCTGCACGGTGCGCTGTGATCACGAAACTTCATTATGTGCCAGGACCGTCAACGGTCCTTAACCCCTTAAGTCTGCGTGCCGTGCTATGACCGTCACGTGATTTCTGCATTAAGGACTGGTGACACATAGCACGTCACATACATTTTATTTACAGTGCTCTTCTGGGAGCGCTGTAAGTAAAAGCGGGGATTGAAATTGACAGCTCCAAAAGTTGAGCCCCAATGCGGCGTGCCGGTAAGCGTCATAGGTCACGTGTACCAGCATGTCTGAATCATCAAAGAAATCCTACTTCTGCCAAGACTTCCGGCCAGGCAACAGCACAGACATCTTTGCTTACAGACATCTGCGTGCCTGCTCTGTCAGGCTTAGTCTCCTCTAGGAGGGGTTGCATGGTACCTAAAGGTACCAGAAGGGACAGACAGAGCAGGAGTGCAGATGCCTCTAAAGCTCTGTTGCCTGGCCGTCAGTTTCGGCAGAATTAGGATTTCTGACTAATGCAGTAATTAGACTGGCTAATAGCACTATTTGTAAGCTAATCACTAGATGGCTAATTATTGGGGAGGGGGCTTTATTTGGGGTCATAGTTCCCCTTTAACCCGTTGAGTGCCAGATGGGCACTCAAAGGGTTAAGGACCAATGATGTTCATAGCACGTCACATTTTACTTACAGTGCTCCTCCGTACCCCTCTGCCACTCAAGGGGTTAAGGGAAGGTAACTTCCCTGGACAGCTGGTCCTAAAGTTACAGATGTCGATGATGTTCCTGGCACGTCATCAGGTCATTAAGGGTTTAAGGATCAGTGCCTACAACTCCCCCTCTAGTCTTTAAAGGGTTAAATCAAAGGAAGCATGAATGTGTCCGCTATTTGCGCTTCCAGCTCTTAGTACATCAGCGTAAGGAACTCTAGAGTGTATTAATGAGCAACTTGCCTACAGACATATCCCAGGGAGCTGCGGCAATTGGTATCACAGAAATAGAGCAACAGACGAACGCTGTAGAAACGTCTAAAAAAAGATTTCCAGCAGGTTTCTCATATAATGGGGGATATTCATCTTTTAATCTGAACAGCCACCTGAACACTCACTTTTTAGTGACAATTTTGTCAGAATATACAACTGTCAGACAACTAATTATGATTTTTTCCATTATGAATCCTTTAGGAACCTGAGCAAGGAAGTGGTTGCTAAGCAACATTTTCTCTTTTTTATTTAGAACAGACAGTAATAAACTGTATAAAACAACCAAGTGCAAATTATTATTCTGTTCCCATTAGCAGGTCACTGTGTTTAGACATATTTTTTATTATTAAAGGAGAACTAACACCTTCAAATAATAATACGTCGCTTATCTTATTATGGCCAGAAAATCACAATGGCCCATTTGAACTTCACCCTTGCTCCTTGGTTGAAGTGGTACTATCTTCAGTCAGTTCTGGATGTTATGTCCATGGAGGCAGACATGACAGCTTGCAGCTTCTTCCTTTTTTTTTTTTTTAATTGAAGCAGACATAGTGCATAAGCTTTCATAATACTCATTGTGAAGCAATCTGTTGACACCCCTCTCATCCTTAAAGGGTAGTGATAACAATGGATGTAACATACAGGACTGATTATAAATGTTACCTCCTGAACAAAGGCACAAGAGCATATTTCATAGGAGCGATTAGTGTTTCCCATCTATAGAAAGTTAAGAGGGGGTTATTATTAAGAGATTCTTGTTTGCCTTTAATCTAAACCTTGGAGTGCTGGAGGGGTGAACAACTGGCATAGAAACATCTTAAAGGGGAACCCACACCTCTATTAAATTTGTCTTCATCTTAATGTTCCCTTTGAGTGAATCTGTAATACGTTTTTTTTAATATATTTATTTATTTATTTTTTTTAATGCTGAATTGCCAAAGATATTGCCTTGTAAAGATAAGCCGGTGACATCAGTTCAAGACAGGCTGCGGTACAGTTCTGTTCATTCCCTCAGTCCTTTATAACCGTATTTTACATATTGTTACTCCTAGACTTCCCCATTTTATTTTATTTCATTTACAGCGAAACGATACCAGTAATTTTGTTAAAAACAAAGAATTACTATTTCATTTATTAAATGCAGCTAAGCAATGTATTCCTATGTTATGGAAATCACAAAATGTTCCTTCTATTTCTGATTGGGAAAGGAAGGTGGGTTATATCATGGTAATGGAGAAATTGACAAATAAATACATAGGGCATTCTCAAGCCTTCTTAAATGTATAGCAGACTTGGCTAGATTACCTGTCCAAGCATCGATCACTTATCATAATAAAGTAATATGCTACATTTAAATCTAACACTACTTGTAGAGGGAGACCCGGCTTAGGTATTGTGTAATTCGAAAGCACTGTTTCTTTCCTTTCTGTTTTATCCTTTACTTCCCCCATTTCTTTCATTTCATTTCCTTCCTTTTTTATTTTCTTTTTCTCTTTCTCTCTTTTTTTATATTCTCCATTACTCCTTTATAATAAAAATACGCTGCTTAAATTGTACAACATACCTTACTCTGTCATTAATACTTATTTTCTTGATTATGTACGCTTGTTTTTGTTGTAATGTTATGTATCTTACTTGTTATTTTAAATTTCTTACTCTTACCATGTAATAAAAATCTATATTAAAAAAAAAAAAAAAAGTGGCAATCCACTTGCCTCTGTTGCTATGTTTAGTTTGGCAAGCAGACTGCCACTTTTTAAAAAGGACTGAGTGCATGAACGGGCTCAGTCTGTGCCAATACAATGACCTGGATGGGCTTTTGCAAGACAGAGTGCCAGGTCACATGCCGGAATGCTCAGTCATTGGAGGAGGTGGGAACAAGGTAATACTTGGGTAGGGGAAGATTGACAGGATGAGGTACATAGCTGTACCTCAGCCTGTCCTAAAATTACATCACTTTACAAGGCAATATATCGGGCAATACAGCATTAAATTAAAAAAAAAAATTACAGATTCACTCAAAGGGAACATTAAGATGAAGACAACTTTAACAGAGATGAGAGTTTCCAAAGTAGGAAGCTCACTTATGGAAGTATCCCCCCCAAGTATCCGCCCAGTCAAGAAGAAACTCTGTGATACAACACAGTATGGAACCCTCTGAATCTCCCATTCCCTTATGATCATGGACGCACAATACAGTCTGCTTAATGACATGTGTGAAAAAAACGAAGTGTGTGTGTGTGTGTGAAAACTCTGTATTGTGTCAAGTTCTGTTCTTAACATTCATAGTGAGAACCTAAATATGAGCACACACATTATGAAGTAAATTCAGTTAGTTCATAATTCTGTGAAGCTACTATAAGTTTGAGTTTGTACTTTTAACAAAAGGGGGAACCAAGTGAATTCTTATTCAGTTCCTTGAATGCTAGAGATGTCTTTAAATCACTGAGAAGCAATGTGTTAATGATCACTCTACCAGTCAAAGGTTCACCTACTTCATAATTTTCTCAGGGCTCAGCAGTAGCTTAACATGGCCCTGCACTCCAATGGGTTGATTCACTAAGCATCTGAGAAAGAATCTCATCAACACAGCTACTCTTTGTGTGATCATCTGTGAGTATCTTTCCCGCCGTAGTTTAAAAACTTGCAGAACATAACTAAGAACTGAGCATCAGAACAACCTTCACATAGAAAGTCCTAATAACTGCATTAATAAAAACATGATCATACATAGAGAGGCTGAGGTACTAACATAACCTGGAGCACTTCTGGAGCAAACCAACTGTACCACAGGGGACAATAAAGTTCCCATTGATTTAAATTGTGCTTTTACCTCCTTAAATGATAGTAATATTTTACAAAAAAAGCAGCTCTGATTAATCTTCATAGTATTTGGGTGATGGACAGTGTTATTTCAATACTGTCAGAGTTGTAGTTCAGGAGCAATTGAATGATTGGTGTAACACTGCTCACCTCAGATGTGGAATCTGGATGTGGGACTGGCCAGGTCGCAGCAAGGGACAATCTTCTTACTATGATCATAAGGAAAACCCTGCCTCCCCTTGACAGGTTTTCCCTTATACTCACTGAAGATTGTCCCTCTCTGTGATCCATCCAGACAGTCTTGCTGCTCGGAGGTGAGCAGTGGTAGGGGCTGGAGGGGGATACTTTATCATTCAATTACTCTTAACTACAATTCAGACATTATTTATTTTAACACTCTCCATGGCCCAAATACCATGAAAATGAATTGGAGCTGCTTTTATTGTGAAATATTACTATCCATTTAAATGTTAGTGACGTCTCCAATGCTTTGTGAGATCTAGTACAGTTGTTCTGCTTCAGAATTGCTCTAGGTCTACTTAACACCTCAGCCAAATTTTGTGTATTTAAGTGGACTTGTCCCTCTCCCCTCTCCATCCCTAGTGAAGTTCAATATGTCCAGTGATCTACTTCTTCTTTATGCTGTCCAAAAGCTTTTCCCATTCCACTTCTTCAACCTTTGCTTTTCTTGTACCTGTCCTTGTAGGAAGCTGCCATCTTATCCTTTCATCATGACAATTCCCCTGTGTCTCCCTGCCCTTGTATCAGAACGCTCTCTTTTATTGCAATCCCCTCCTCCCCATGTCCTACACACATGTGCAGAAGCATGGTCACTTATGAAAAACAATATGGGTAAAGTGAAGTGAACCTCTGTGCATGGCAGCTTGGGATGCCACCCAGCCGGTATTTTACCGGCAGGCCGGTAAAAAATTGGTTTCTTTCCAATGGTAAGTCTATGGAGGGAATGCCTTGGCCGGTATTTTTTTGAAGAAAAGGTGGCAAACCTAACGGCAGCTCATTTTCAGAAAATACAATACACATGGCCTCCCTATTGTATGATGGTGAGAAGGAAGAGCAGGGAGCTCTGTTAGGAAATTACAGTACACTACCCACAAAGGGAAGATTTAGGACTGCATGCCACTTGAGGGAGGAAAGGTTTAATGAAATGGGATAATAAAATAAAACAGGAAACGGGCATATTGGAGGAAAAAAAAGAAAAAAACAAAAAGTGAGACGACTGTAGATAAGTAACAACAAAATGTAAGGTTGGAAGAAGGTGACAGAGCCACATTGATGTGTTTCCCTTTAAACTGAACATTGATTTTGCCTACCGCAAGGGTAACTGGAATCAAAGGTGCCTGCCTCAATAAAATAATCCCTGTTGTAACCCTTTCCTCTAGTTGAGGCCCAATCATTGAGGGATGAGCTTAAAAGGACAAATAATACACTGGGAAATAGGAAACACACCACAGAACTGCTGTATGTTTACATAACTTTAATATATCCTTTAATAAATAAACACGAAAAGATAAATCAATTCAGCTACTTTTTTTTACAGATTAAAATGGTAAAAAAAATGCTACCACCTACCTTTTTCAGAAAACGGACTCCGTATGTAAATATGTAAAGGTTAAATGTAAATTTCCACCTGCAATAAACAAAGTAAATATATCTTTGAGAAACACAACATTAATTAGCTGTAAGTTTCCTGAAAACGAATAGGATGTATCCACCCATAAATTAATCAATTAATCAATTAAGTAATTAAGTAAATGAGTGAATAAAATCATGTCCATTGTACTGCACACCCCTCTTGAGTTCAAAGGGTAAAGCATACTATACAGACTAGTATTCATTTAGCCATTCTATTGTAACAGCTATAGAAATATGTTTTTATACAATTTCAAATTTCACAGTGCAGTCACATAGGACTTGAGTATCTGGAATGTCTCATGCATGCGCTAAATGATCAAATACACTCCATCATTCATAAATACCTTAAGGGTAACTATCAATTATCTCTATGAATAGCAGCAAATAGCAGAGAATAGTAGAATATAATGTTTACCTCTGCTGCATGAGACATTTTATTGGGCAAGAAAATTTGAATGGTACCTTGAAAGGCACAATGTTTTCATATATGTCGTGAGCTATATTCCTCTGACACTAAAAAGGGTAAAGCCGTCATATCCAGATGTTCTAAGTTAAATGGATAGTAATGTTTCATAATAAAAGCAGCTCTAATTAATCGTCATTGTATTTGTACCTTGGAAAGGGTTATTTCAATTCTGTCAGAGTTATAGTTCAAGAGTAATTGAATGATAAAGTTTTCTCCTCCTGCGCCTTTTACTGATGTAACACTGCTCAGCCAGAGCAGAAGGGAGGTGCCCAGGTTGATTGCAGAGAGGGACAATCTTCAATTAAGATAAGGGAAAAACCTGAAAAACTTGTCAAGGGGGGCATGGCTTTCATTGTTCTCATAGGAAGAAGATTGTCCCCTGCTGTTTTCTGTCTGGTCTTGCAAACAGATTCCACATCTGAGGGGAGGCAGCTTACACTTGGTAAAAGGGGGGGGGGAGGGTGATGCTTTGTCATTCAATTACTCTTGAACCACAACTCTGACAGTATTGAAATAATACTCTCTATGGCTCAAATACTATGAAGATTAATTGGAGCTGCTGCTTTTCTGAAACATTACTATCCCTTTAAAGCGGAACTACCACCGCTAAGCAATTTTGTTTCTAATAATTCCCTATCTGGCGACTAGCTGCTTAGTAATGCTAGTCGCCAGAATTATTACCTGGTTATGGAGAAATATGCATTCATCCTCGGCTGACAGGCAGGACAGAGCGCGAAAATCTTGCCCCAGTGACGTCCGCGCGCCTGCACTGTCAGTCCCATACATAGAAACATAGAATTTGACGGCAGATAAGAACCATTCGGCCCATCTAGTCTGCCCAATTTCCTACTGTAAAAAAAAACAAAAAAAAAACACACAACTTCAAACCTTTTTTGGTCCTTGGTCTTATGCCTATCCCATGCATGCTTAAATTCTGTCACTGTATTGACATCTAACACTTCTGCTGGTAGGCTATTCCATACGGCTGTAGGAGGCGTTACTAGGAGCCATTCGGCTCCGGAAGGGAGTGACAGCGCAGGCATGCGGATGTCACTAGGGAAGATGTCCGCGCTCCGTCCTGCCTGTCAGCCAAGGATGAATGCATATGTCTCCATAACCAGGTAATAATTCTGGTGACTAGCACTACTAAGCAGCTAGTTGCCAGATAGGGAATTATTAGAAACAAAGTTGCTTAGCGGTGGTAGTTCTGCTTTAAACTGATATAAAAGATAGTTAAAGCTCAGTATTTTAATGCTTTGAGTGCCAGAGGGGTATGCAACGCAATGCAATGTGTACCCCTCTGGCACTCAAAGGGTTAATAATTAGTGTTGAGCGAGCATGCTCGGCCGATGCTCGGATCGGCTCGAGCATCGCTCTGCTCGGCACATGGCGGTACTCGTACGAGTACCGCATGTGCTCGCCCGCCATGTTCGGGTCTCCTCCCCGCACGTTTTGCGGCTGCTGCGCAGCCAATAAACGTGCAGGGAGGCTCTGACATCGGTGTAATGCCAGCAGCCATGTTGGCTGCTGGCATTACACTGATTGGCTGGCCAGAACCCGTGGTAGGGTGCTGTATAGCACCTGACCATCGAGTTCGGCTCAGTCTGAGCCAGGGAGAGCTGAGGATAGGAAAGGAAAGGCAGTGTAGGGAGGAAAAAAACAAAAATTGTGAAAAAAAAGAACCAAAAGTCCTTTTTAGGACTACTGTGTGTGGGGGCAGCAGGTTATTTTGTGTGGGGGGAAAAAAACAAAAAAAAAAAAAAAAAAAAATATTCTGTTTAGTGTGAAAAGTTGCAGATTAGAGCACATTCTGTTTAGTGTGCACAGTTGCAGATTAGAGCACATTCTGTTTAGTGTGCAAAGTTGCAGATTAGAGCACATTCTGTTTAGTGTGCAAAGTTGCAGATTAGAGCACATTCTGTTTAGTGTGCAAAGTTGCAGATTAGAGCACATTCTGTTAAGTCTTCAAACTAAAATATCAAAGTCACATATTCCATTCAGTGTGCTTCGCCGCAGTTTAGCAGCACATTCTGTGTAGTGTGCAGAGTTGCAGAATAGTAAGAAATACTGTTAAGTTTTCAAACTCAAATATTAAAGTCACATATTCCATTCAGTGTGTTTCACCGCAGTTTAGCAGCCTATTCTGTGTACTCTGCACAGTTGCAGAATAGTAAGAAATACTGTTAAGTTTTCAAACTCAAATATTAAAGTCACATATTCCATTCAGTGTGTTTCACCGCAGTTTAGCAGCCTATTCTGTGTACTCTGCACAGTTGCAGAATAGTAAGAAATACTGTTAAGTTTTCAAACTCAAATATTAAAGTCACATATTCCATTCAGTGTGTATCACCGCCGTTTAGCAGCCTATTCTGTGTACTCTGCACAGTTGCAGAATAGTAAGAAATACTGTTAAGTTTTCAAACTCAAATATTAAAGTCACATATTCCATTCAGTGTGTATCACCGCCGTTTAGCAGCCTATTCTGTGTACTCTGCAGAGTTGCAGAATAGTAAGAAATAGTGTTAAGTTTTCAAACTCAAATATCAAAGTCACATATTCCATTCAGTGTGTATCACCGCCGTTTAGCAGCCTATTCTGTGTACTCTGCACAGTTGCAGAATAGTAAGAAATACTGTTAAGTTTTCAAACTCAAATATTAAAGTCACATATTCCATTCAGTGTGTTTCACCGCCGTTTAGCAGCCTATTCTGTGTACTCTGCACAGTTGCAGAATAGTAAGAAATACTGTTAAGTTTTCAAACTCAAATATTAAAGTCACATATTCCATTCAGTGTGTATCACCGCCGTTTAGCAGCCTATTCTGTGTACTCTGCAGAGTTGCAGAATAGTAAGAAATACTGTTAAGTTTTCAAACTCAAATATTAAAGTCACATATTCCATTCAGTGTGTTTCACCGCCGTTTAGCAGCCTATTCTGTGTACTCTGCAGAGTTGCAGAATAGTAAGAAATACTGTTAAGTTTTCAAACTCAAATATTAAAGTCACATATTCCATTCAGTGTGTATCACCGCCGTTTAGCAGCCTATTCTGTGTACTCTGCAGAGTTGCAGAATAGTAAGAAATAGTGTTAAGTTTTCAAACTCAAATATCAAAGTCACATATTCCATTCAGTGTGTATCACCGCCGTTTAGCAGCCTATTCTGTGTACTCTGCACAGTTGCAGAATAGTAAGAAATACTGTTAAGTTTTCAAACTCAAATATTAAAGTCACATATTCCATTCAGTGTGTTTCACCGCCGTTTAGCAGCCTATTCTGTGTACTCTGCACAGTTGCAGAATAGTAAGAAATACTGTTAAGTTTTCAAACTCAAATATTAAAGTCACATATTCCATTCAGTGTGTTTCACCGCCGTTTAGCAGCCTATTCTGTGTACTCTGCAGAGTTGCAGAATAGGAAGAAATACTGTTAAGTTTTCAAACTCAAATATTAAAGTCACATATTCCATTCAGTGTGTTTCACCGCCGTTTAGCAGCCTATTCTGTGTACTCTGCAGAGTTGCAGAATAGTAAGAAATAGTGTTAAGTTTTCAAACTCAAATATCAAAGTCACATATTCCATTCAGTGTGTATCACCGCCGTTTAGCAGCCTATTCTGTGTACTCTGCACAGTTGCAGAATAGTAAGAAATACTGTTAAGTTTTCAAACTCAAATATTAAAGTCACATATTCCATTCAGTGTGTGTCACCGCAGTTTAGCAGCCTATTCTGTGTACTCTGCAGAGTTGCAGAATAGTAAGAAATACTGTTAAGTTTTCAAACTCAAATATTAAAGTCACATATTCTGTGTAAGATGAAGAAGGCGGGTAAAAAGGGACGGGGAAGTGGACGTGATCCTGAAAGTTCAGGGCGCGGGTCAGGACGCGGAGAAACTGTGCCTGGTGCCAGAGCACAAGAAAGAAAGACATCCACCATACCTAGCTTCATGTGTAATTTTACAGGGCGTCGCAGGACATCACTCTCGAGGTCCGACCACTGCGAACAGGTGGTCGGTTGGATGACAGCTGATACTGCTTCCAGTCGGTTAAGCACCACCCTGTCTTCCACCAAGTCCACTCTCAGTAGCCAAGAGTCTGGTCAAAATAATCCTCACTCTGATCATCCTTCCTCCCACCATACACGGTCTGGTCAAAGAAGTGATCCCATACTGGGATATAGTGAGGAGCTCGTCTCATCACCAATCCTTCATTTGACCCTCTCTCCAAGCACGCTTGCAGAGGAACATGACATCTTGTGCCCTGATTCACAACCTCTAGAGGCTACCCAATCACAAGAAGATGACAGATGTGAACGGCATTTAAGGTCAAAGGAAGTAGTGGATGATGATGATGATGATGAGACACAGTTGCCATTAAATCAACCACTATTTCCGTCTCAAGACCTTGTTGAGGAGAATGTTATACAGTTGTCAATGACTGAGTATGTGGTGGGATCAAGACTTGAGGAGGATGATCAGAGTGAGGAAGTGGAGGAGGACTTGGTGGACGATGAGGTGACTGACCCCACCTGGGAAGGTGTAGAGCCGAGCGATGTCAGCAGTCCTGAGGGTGAGCCATCTGCAGCACCGCAACAGGCTGGAAGAGGCAGTGGTGTGGCTACAGAAAGAAGGCGGACCGCACCAAACCGGCCCGCAAATGTTCCACGGAGCACCCCCTTGCGTAAATCTACCTTGCCAAAGGGTAGGTGTTCCGCGGTATGGCGTTTTTTTAAGGAAAGTGCGGACGACAAAAGAATTGTAGTTTGCAACCTGTGCCACACCAGAATGAGCCGAGGCATGAACACTAGAAACCTCACCACCACCAGCATGATCCGACACATGGCATCCAAGCACCGTAGTAAGTGGGAGGAACGCCTGGATCGCCCATCTGTGTCTGCAGGCCACACCACTGCCTCCTCTTCCCCTGTTTTCGGTGCCGGCCAATCGCCTGTCGAAGGCGCAGGCCCGCATACCTCCCGCCCTGCACCTGTACCATCTGAAGCACCATCAGCGACCACATCCACTTCCCTGTCCCAGCACAGCGTCCAAATGTCGTTACCCCAGGCATTTGAGCGCAAGAGAAAGTACCCAGCCACCCACCCACAGGCCATAGCACTAACCTCACACCTTTCCAAATTACTGGCCATCGAAATGCTGCCATTTAGGCTTGTGGAGACTGAGTCCTTCCGCAGCCTGATGGCAGCAGCTGTCCCTCGGTACGCGGTCCCCAGCCGCCACTACTTTTCCCGGTGTGCCATCCCCGCATTACACCACCATGTGTCCCGTAACATCACCCGTGCCCTGACCAACGCAGTTACTGGGAAGGTCCACTTAACGACTGACACATGGACAAGTGCTTGTGGCCAGGGACGCTACATTTCCCTGACGGCACACTGGGTGAATGTCGTGGAGGCTGGGAGCGACTCGGACCCTGGGATGGCACGGGTGCTACCCACGCCGAGGATTGCGGGCCCTACCTCCATCAGGGTTTCCACCAGCACCTACGTTATTGGCTCCTCCTCCTCCGTTTCCACCTCCGAATTCTCTACACGCAGCGCCACTCCCCCATCAGCCAGTAGCTGGAAGCAGTGTAGCACTGCAGTGGGGAAGCGTCAACAGGCCGTGCTGAAGCTGATCTGCCTTGGGGACAAACAGCACACGGCCTCAGAGCTGTTGCAGGGGATTAGTCACCAGACCGAGCAGTGGCTCTCGCCACTCAACCTGCAACCAGGCGTGGTTGTGTGTGATAATGGGCGTAACTTGGTGGCGGCTTTGGAGCTCGGCAAGCTCACACACATACCATGCCTAGCGCATGTATTTAATTTAGTGGTGCAGCGATTTCTAAAAACCTACCCCAATGTGCATGATCTCTTGACCAAGGTGCGCCGCGTGTGTGCACATTTCCGTAAGTCATCTACAGCTTCGGCCGGCCTGTTGAAGCTGCAGCAGCGCTTACAATTGCCAGCTCACCGGCTGCTGTGTGACGTGAGCACACGCTGGAACTCCACCTTCCACATGTTGGCCCGGCTTTGTGAGCAGCAGAGGGCAGTAGTGGAGTACCAGCTGTTACACGGTCGTCGCCTCTCCGTTCAACTTCCTGTAATCAGAAGTGAGGAGTGGGAATGGATGTCAGACCTCTGCGAGGTTTTACGCAATTTTGAGGAATCGACACAGATGGTGAGCGGCGATAACGCTATTATCAGTGTAACCATCCCACTTCTGTGTCTACTGAAACGCTCGCTGCTCACAATTAAAACCGACGCTTTGCATGTGGAAGAGGTGGAAATGGGGGAGGAAGAGCTTACACAAGGTGATAGCCAGAGCACCCTCACTTCGTCTTCTCAGCGACAATTGGAGGAGGCGGAGGAGGAGGAGGAGGAGGAGGAGGAAGACACGGTTGCCTCCGCTACAGAGGGTAGCCATGGAACTTTAGTTCCATCTCTTCAGCGTGGGTGGGCAGAAGAGGAGGAAGAGGATGAGGATATTGAGAGTCATCCTCCTGGTGAGGACAGCGAAATCTTGACTGTTGGTACTCTGGCACACATGGCTGACTTTATGTTAGGCTGCCTTTCCCGTGACCCACGCGTTATACGCATTTTAAACAATACGGATTACTGGGTGTTCACCCTTCTGGACCCCCGCTACAAAGAGAATTTCTCATCTCTCATTCCTCCGGTGGAGAGGACAAGCAAAATGGTGCAATACCAGAAGGTTCTTGTTGAAAAATTGCTCCAAAATTTTCCATCTGACAACGCTGGCGGCAGAGTACGTGCTACCTTGGCCAACAGAGAAGGGGAGAAAAGGGGAGCACACAGCAGTTCCGAGAAAGGCAGGGCAACACTCTCCAAGGCGTGGGACACCTTCATGACACCCCGCCAGCACCCTCACCCTGATGCGCAGCCTAGTGTCACAAGGAGGGAAAAGTTTTGGAAGATGGTGAAGGAGTACGTAGCAGACCGTGTCAGCGTCCTCAATGATCCCTCTGTGCCTTACAACTACTGGGTGTCCAAGCTGGACACGTGGTATGAACTGGCACTCTACGCCTTGGAGGTGCTGGCCTGCCCTGCCGCCAGCGTTCTGTCTGAGCGGGTATTTAGTGCTGCTGGTGGCATCATAACAGATAAGCGTATCCGCCTTTCCACCGACAATGCTGATAGGTTGACACTTATAAAAATGAACAAGGCCTGGATTTCCCCTGACTTCTCCACTCCACTGGAGGAAAGCCCCGGGGGAACATAAACTCACTTTACATATATTATTTACAATGATGGGAATACTCTGTATTCCCATTCACCCCTTCCACCCAAAAAACAGGTATATGGTTGACTCTTAATCTTCTCATCCTCCTCCTCCTCTTCCATATGCCCTGTGCTATAATTTTTATATAGGGCCAGCTCACCAGCGGGCCCTGTGATATAATTTTTATATAGGGTCAGCTCACCAGCGGGCCCTGTTTGCCAATTTTTATATAGGTCAGCTCACCAGCGGGCCTTCTCATATAATGTTTTATTGGGTCAGCTCTCTAGCGGGCCCTCTCATATAATGTTTTATAGCGTCAGCTCACTAGCGGGCCTTCGCATATAATGTTTAGGATGGTCAGCTCTGCAGCAGACCCTCACCCATAATGTTTTAGATGGTCAGCTCAGCGCACGTTTCCCTCTTAATCATGGCCTCAGTTCAATAAAATCAAGGACATTTTTGGGAGAATTTGCCTCTGTGCACGTTTCCCTCTTAATCATGGCCTCAGTTCTGAAAATCAAGGAAATTTTTGGGAGAATTTGCCTCTGTGCACGTTTCCCTCTTAATCATGGCCTCAGTTCTGAAAATCAAGGAAATTTTTGGGAGAATTTGCCTCTGCGCACGTTTCCCTCTTAATCATGGCCTCAGTTCTGAAAATCAAGGAAATTTTTGGGAGAATTTGCAGATGATATACAAGTAAATATACAGCAAATATTGTTTGGTAACAATTTTTCGCCTAAAGTCGTTTTTATTTTCCTTTTTGTGTGTTTTATGGTCAGTCTGTAAAAATGGCGTACTACGGGCGAAAGATCGTTCCCAGCAGCGATGTTGGAGTCCAAGATGCATCCAGACATCCTCCCTATGCTGTCCCTGAACCATTTCTGTAGTGTTTCCATCTTTTTCTGCCCTTTTCCTATGGACCAGGCACCCTCCCCTCATCAGAGCAGGGGGTGCCTGGTGTAATGCTCGAGTCCTCCCATTGACTTCAATGGGGCTCGGGTGCTCGGCCGAGCACTAGAGCCTCAGGGGGTGCTCGGTCAGAGCACCCGAACACCCGAGCATTGGGGTGCTCGCTCATCACTATTAATAATCAATTGCCAGTAAATGAACTTCTGGGAGAAGTAATAATATAAACCTAGAACTCCACATGTACAACCTCCCTCGAGTGCCACAGATATGGCCAGACACGGGCATTAACATTGAATAGCTTGTATGACCACCACACAAAACAGGAAAGCAACCCTAATTTATCAGAACACAAAGTAGGAACAATTCATAATTGCTCTTATTTCCTCCATAATTAACAGTACCAGTGTTCAGTGCTGTCTGGGGGAACACCAATTTGCTAATTTACCACAAAATCTCCTTTTAACCCTTTTCAGAAGCAATGCATTGGATACGCCTCTGGCACACAAAGGGTTAACCTTGTTTGCAGCAAAGTGAGGGCACAGAGGGAGGCTATGTGTGTTTTGGGAGTATTCCTTTACTCTATACCTTCTTTAATGTCATGTTTTCAATAACGCATAGAGGAAATGGTGTAACATCTTTCCATTTTCCTGCGCAAGGTATGGGACAGGAGGAGTAAGGAGTTTGCTCAGATTAAAGTTTTAACAACAGAAAAGGGTGTCTGGTGCAATACAATGAAGAATTATATGTCAGAGTACATACCCTGCACTGCAGAAACTGGCATCTGCCTTGGCAGATTCATACATTCAGCCCCCCCCCTCTTTCTCACACACACACTGTCTTTCTCAAGAACCCTGCCGTGTACAGTACCCCCAATACAAGATCCATACCTCTTCTCTTAAGCAAGATTGATGGTATTCTCTTATGCCAGGTAGTCTACAGAGGCCCCTTGATGTGACTCCAATCAGCTTCCTTCACCTGAGGACTAACTCATTTTCTTTCTGTCTGTCTATCTATCTATCTATCTATCTATCTATCTATCTATCTATCTATCTCTACCTATTTAGAGAAAGTGAGAAAGAAAGAAAGAAAGAAAGATATATATATCCTATATAATAATTCGCTAAAACGTGTATAATGCCGCGTCATGCGCAGTAGACACTGCTGCGTGTGCTGCAGTCATGCGCAGTAGAGACTGTCCGCGCCGCGGCTGAAACAGAGCTGGACACTCTGTATCAGCCGCGGTGCGGGCAGTTTCTACTGCGCATGTCTGCCCCGCGACCGGGTGGCAGTGGCACTGTGGCCCGTGTAACGGGCTCTTCAACTAGTATATATATTTAAAATACTATGGATTAGAGTGCACTCTTCCTTTACTCTTTGAATGCTGGTTACCACCCAGTGCCTGACTTATAAAGGTATTAGTATACAAATAATTCCAATGAAGACTCACTCTCGGATTTTTTTACAAAAATGCAAATTATGCTTTTATTAAGCCTGGTCTTAAACCAGGCTTAATAAAAGCATCATTTGTATTTTTGGAAAAAATCCGAGCGTGCTGTCTTCATTGGAATTATTAAAATATATATATATATATATATATATATATATATATATATATACTAGTTGAAGAACCCGTTACACGGGCCACAGTGCCACTGCCAGATGGTCACGGGGTAGTCATGCACAGTAGAGACTGCCCACTCCACAGCTGATACAGTGCCAGCCGGTCACGGTGCAGTCATGCTCAGTAGAGAGTGCCCGCTCCGCTGCTGATACAGTGCCAGCTGGTTGCTGTGCAGTCATGCTCAGTAGAGACTGCCCGCTCCGCAGCTGATACAGTGCTGGACGGAGCTCCCCACTTTGCATCAGCCTTGTCACAGGCAGTATCTACTGCGCATGACTGCGGCGTTACACACGTTTTAGTGAATTATTATATAGGATATATATATATATATATATATATATATATATATATATATATATATATATATATATATATATATACGAAGTAGTGGGGGTGGGAGCACTCACTCTCTCATGCTAGTATGCCCAGGTGCACAATCCTCATATGATGTTAGATAAAGGTATTGAATGAGAGGCAGCACCAGTGGGACTTGGTTGAGATAATTTTATTAGGCAACAAAAGGCAAAAAATACTGGTCAACGTTTCGGTCCCTATAGTGGACCTTTATCGTCTAGTTTATTTTTATCAACTAACAAAATGCATAGTGAGTGAACAGAAAAAAAATCTACATCAAATCAATGCTTTGTGTGACCAAGCTCTTAGCAAATCAGCCTCACTAAACACATCTTTAAATCTACAGAAAACATTTTTAACCCCTTAGTGTCTTGTGACGTGCTAGGGCTGGTGACAGTCCTGGAATGCAATGGAATCCTGGGATGGCAGCTTGGCTGCACTCCGCTCTGCCATCCCAGAATTCATAGTGATGAAAAAAAATGTGCCATGGTCCTTAATTTCCGCCCCCAGCTGGATTGGGCAGTTATTAAGGGGTTAACATACTTAGAAATGCTCTGGATCTGGTGGAGACTCCAGTTTTCAGAGTTAATTACCGGCATCTCTGGTTAGAGAGTTCGCAGATAACCTCCACCGCTTCCCCACCCCATTTTGTCCAATCCCTGACCCATGCCTCTCATTTTTGCTGCAAACCCCGCCTTTTCTTCCTTCCAACCCCACCCTCTTCTGTTAAGCTGCACCCATATTGTGAATTGCATCATTTTTACATGTCCACCCCCAGCCCTTTACTTTAGCCAGGGGTTAAGGACAGCAAGGTTCCTGGTAGGGTAATTAACCCTTTCAGTGCCAGAGGGGTATCTAACGCATACCCCTCTGGCACTGAAAGGGTTAATGATTACAGAAACACAGGTTAACTATCCTTTATGGATAAAATAATGCACATGTAGTTCAAGCAATTTTAGAAGTATTTTAGGAACAAAATCAAAGAGTGATAAATCTGTGATGAATATTGCTTACTAATGTAAGTTCAGAAAACTCTAATGAAACTGCGGTAAATTGGAGCAGTATTAATCATTTTGATCTCATGGTGAAATGATGCTAGAATAGATAGCAGAAACATTTAGGAAAGACATAAAAGTTATTGAGATGAAAAATGAGTATGAAAAAAATTTGCTCTTATTGGTAATGCATCACAAAGCAGATTCCTAATCATTTTCAGAGCAAGAAATACTTGGATATAAAATATAAATATATTATTGCATTATTTTAATGAGGCTTGGGAGCTGATAAATTTATTTTCTTTCTGTGCTTTGCTTATGCATCTGTTTATATAAAATATATATATATATATATATATATATATATATATATATATATATATATCACTAGGATGCTAGATACACATTCAACATGCCTCTAGCTTCCAAGAGTTTTAAAGGGACAGTAATGTCCCATTAAAAAATATGCTTGTTTTGTAGAGGTTTAAAAAATAAGTTATTTGGCCCAAATCCTATGTCTCAAACTGCTATGGTTTGAGAGATATTCGCTTGTAAAGTTTCCCTTTCGACTCGAGAAGGCTCTTCAGCAGAACTGCTTTATTGGAACCGTCTACAAAGTGTGCTTGCAAACCAGGCACACTTAGTAGATCTTTCCAATGAAGTAATTCTTTTGAAATAAGTCGATTTAGGCTCTGCTGCAGATCCACCAACTGGTCCCCGGACCAGGATCTCTTGCTGTCAGCTAGACGCTGATGTCAGGAGAAGGGGAGAGGGGTGGGAATTTTACAGGTGAATGTCATACGGTTTGAGAGATAGGATTTGTGCAGAATAACTTATTTTTTAAACCTCTACAAAACATGTATAATTTTTTATGGGACATTAGTGTCCCTTTAAACAAAATTCAAATTGGTGAGGGGTCCTTAACCCCTTAAGGACCGGCTGCATATGCGCACGTGGCTGGCACTTACGGAACCACAGGGGGGAGCAATGAAATCCATGATGGTCCTGGCAATGTCATGGGTCCTTATGGCTCGCCAGCCCATGACGTGCCACAACTCTCATGGGATATTAATGGGATAAGGCCTCTTTTACACGGTTAACACTGCTGCAGCAAAACGTACCTCCCAGAGGGATACTTTTGCTTTAGGTTTTGTTACTGGGGGTGCAGCTGGTGGGCGGGACATTACAGAGAATTTTTAAGACATTTCATGACTTATTAACACCTCTTTGTGTAATTGAATACATGATTTAGAGCAAGACCAAATGATTTTATTTACATAGACTAATTTATCAACATATAAACTGAAGTTTAAACCAGCATTAATGTGTTTTTTTTATTGCTGTGGAGCAATGTGATAAATTTATATACACACCACACAGTCTGATCTCCTAAAAAAGAGGAAACCAGGGTGCGAAAGAGGGATATGGGTCTCAAAGAGGAACTGTCCCTAAAGAGGGACACTTGGGATGTATGGCAATGGTGCTCTGCGGACATTGTCCATGCTGAAAGGTTTGCTGGTTGGCTATGTGAATAGCTGGGAACTCTTCGGTTTTGCCCCGGAGACTCCGGTTTTGCCTATGTATTACCGGGTCTCTAGGGCAGAGGCTGATTCTCTGGATGTGGGGAGTTTCTTCTGAAACTCTACCCACATCTTCTCCTTCCCCGTCTGTGTCTACCATTTCTCCTCCTTCCTCAGCGTATGTATTGCAGGTCCTTGAAGCCCTGCTCACACTCACGATCAAGCCCCACCCCCTTTTTAATGCAAATCGTGTCATCTATCTACTGCAGCGGCACCAAAGCAGTCCCCCTCCGGGGAGAGCAAAAATAAAAGTTCCCAGGTATGGCTATGTTGCACCTTTCATATGGAAAACTATCACCTGGAATAAACACACCAGAGTCCAGGAAGCTGTGAATTGACCACGCTCACAGATGAATGAAGTAAAGATGTGGCAGGGCAGATCGTATAGAGACTTATGACCTGTCACATGAGCTGCAACAGAAGTGGTGCTGCTCATCCCACTCTCTAATGACCAGCCAAACAAGTGTGCAATGCACTGGAAACCTCTATAGAATTCAAGGGGTTACATTTCCCATTTAAAACAATGCCAATCTGGGAACTTTTTGTCCCCAAAATTTCTCTGCCCCACCTTTACTTAACATATTATCCTCCTTGCCTTGAACATGTGAAATATCTCTAGCATTTTAGGGCTTAATACTAAAATATTTCAAGTCTGAATGTGCATTGTATCACTCCCGTTATTCCTCGTCCATCAGTTCAGGAATTGATGAGATGTGAGGTTTGGAATCCAGTCATAGACATCAGTTTCAGACCATAGAGTATTAATATTTATTACATCCAAAATAGCAGCAAAATCATTCATAATTTATCGTGAAAGAAAGATGTGTACCTAAAAGAATATCTCTTGAATTACAGATTTGAATGACTATATCCTGTTGTTATTTGATGTCCATTTATACCAAACTGTCTGCAAATTTTAACCCTTTGAGTGCTAGAGGGGTACACAACGCATTGCTTTGCAATGCGTTGTGTACCCCTCTGGCACTCGAAGGGTTACATATCCGGTTGGCAAAACTTCTACCACCCCCCATGAAGCTGGCAATGGCCTAGTAAATAAAGAATATTATATCAATGGTGTGTCATGTTATTTAATTAACAATGCACTTCATCACACAAAATATGCTATAAAACTGGACATGCCATCTGCTTTTAATAATATAGCACTATTTGGTGCTCAAAATCAATTACTAAATTCACATTAAAACTGACTGAGAGCCTCTTGCAGTGGCATTAGTATGCAATGCATTTCGCACTTAATTTAATTAAGATGGGCTTGGCTGAAGCCCAGACAGGATAAATTCATTTTTTGTTGATGGATGTGCTGCGTTTAAAATACACTAGTGGTCTTTGCCAATCATATCCTATATTATAATTCGCTATGGATGTTTGTCAGAAGCCGTCATGTGCAGTAGAGATGGCTGCATGCGCTGCGGCTGATACGGAGCGGGGCGCTCCGAATTCAGACCGGATTCCTCTCTGCGCACCTTCCTGGGACCACTTGGTCCCAGGACGGTGCGCAGAGAGGACTACAGTCTGAATTCATTACTGCGTATGACTGCAAACGCTGCCAGTGTTGGCCCGTGTACATGGGCTTTAAATCTAGTATAGAATATCTTGCATGGACCAGGATTGCACAAATTTAGTTGTTGGGGACAACTCATCCCTAACTCTATGTTGGTCATTGGCTGGTTGTAGCTTCCAACAGCTGAAGTGACAAAGGTTGCAAACTCCTGGTATTTTTAGGTTGACCAGACCTCACCTTTAGATTTGGTCAACATGGGCGATTTGACTGCTCTGCATTCCAATGACGACTAGGCATCCTGTGTTACACCTACCTGATATGTCCCTGAGGTGCTCTGGTAATGCCAACACTGCAGGGTGTTACAGAGGTGAAGCTGATGGCTGGCCCATGCAGATGTGAGCCATATTTTATTGGCTGACATGCACATAGGTAAGCCATTGACTGGACTGCTGCTGTGAGCAATGCAGAGATCCATTCAAATAGCAGCCCCATATACTCCAGCAGATGAAATACAGTGCAGAAAAATTTAAAGGGACAGTAATGTCGCTATTAAAATGCAGCTCCGAGTTGTTGTTTTTTATAACACGTAGCACTATGTTTAATTGCTTACAGTTCTGTAGTTCAAAAGCTATTCAAGCTGAAAGGATCCCCCTCCTGCCCCTTCTATCCAATTCTCACTGAATCTGGAATCCGGTCATGGGACCATCTTCACACAGTAAGTGTAAGGAAAACCCCGCCCCCATTGATGAAGGAGGGCAGGATTTTCCTTTTTGCTTACTGAAGATTGTCCCTCGCCTCGCTCCATCCAGGTCACACTTAAAGGAAGTGTGATGCAGGGAAAGGGGAGGGAGGGGGATCCTTTCAGCTTGAATAGCTTTTGAACTACGGAACTGTCAGTAGTTAAAGATAGCGCTATGTGTTATAAAAAACATATAGAAGACTCGAAACTGCACTTTAATAGAGACATTACTATCCCTTTAAGTGATAAAACACCTCCAGGGTACAGCATTAAGAAAGAAAAATAAATATACAAACAAGTCTTTCATGTCAATACCTTTTATGTCACGCCCACTACTACCCGGCTCCAGGTAGAATGACAGCAGGGGAGCGTCAACTTTATTGATCTCCCAGCGGAACTGGTTGGGGGATCAGTAGCTGGGGGGCATCAGGAGTGGTCCTGATGCCCCACCATGAATAAAGTTTTTTTTGCTTTTTTTTTTTTTTAAAACAGAGTTGCAGCAGGGGTTGGTTGAAGAGGCAGGCGGCTACACCCTTTGCCTCCTTCTCAACCAATCAGCGCTTCCCAACCACTCTCCCTAACAGTGAACTATATTCACTTATATATTTTTTATATAATATAATTTTCAGCATATACAGAACATATACAGTAGCGTATGTAGAGAGGGTGCAGATGGTGCATTTGTGATGGGGCCTGGCATCCAATCTGGAACATTGACTCTGCACTATCCTGTGACCCCTTATAATCAGACCAGTTTCCTATCTTGGCTGTCGGTCTCCGACATCATCGCACCAGGCCACTGCCAGCTGGTAAGATAAGAATAGGGTCAGTGAGTACCTCAATTTTGTTTTTTAACTCTTTGAGCATCAGGGGTGTCTAATGCATTGCAACATGTGATTTACACTTGTTCCTTGGTCTATAAATAAGGTCCTTCTTGGATATTTTTAATCAAACTTCCTAAAAACAATGGGGGAGGCAATCTCAGATTTGCCCAAGGGCATACGTATAAAGGAAACAGTGAAGCTTTTCTGTATCACACCAACTGCACCATAGGAAATAATATGTAGATTCCCTTTGATATAACTCCATGAGGACCATACCATTTACACCCACCCTACTGGTCCTCAAGGGGTTAAAGGATGAGCAAACTTTTCTAATGAAATCTATATGTTATAGTGCTTTTCTCTCTAAGTAAAACAAGAGTATTCTCACTGCTGGAATGTTTTTAATTCCTAAGTTATTTCAACTTATTTCTATCAACAGCTTAGGAACAGTGCTAGCTAGCGTCCAAAATCAATTTTATATATAATGCACCTTATGGGAAAGATTAAAGCTGTCCATAGTAAATTATACAAACAGCACCAAAAGGTCACAACAGAAGCAGGCAGTTTAATCCTCTGTGTGCTTCACAAAGGGTTGCATTGCCCTCTGGCATTCAAATGTAAAAAATGTAAAGAAGGTTTGAAATGCAATAAGCTTTGAATGGAAAATCTCCAAGTAGTGGAAGTACTCTTATTTTACCTAACAGGAAAAGTCCTATAATATACACATTTTTTTTCCCTTGAAAATCTATGACTTTTAACTGCTTCAATTCTAGAGAAGTAGATAATGCCTTGTGGAGGAAAATGCTGGAGTTGTATCTGGCATCCAGAGGGTTAATTTTATAAATATTACACAGATGTTTTGTCCCAGAATGGCTGCACTTTAGTCCCAGAATGTAGCTGATGTTTTGAACCATTTGAGTGCCAGAGGGTGTGCCAAATGATCACTTCATCCTAAAACTTCCCTTTATCTGCCTGCTTCTTATGCTACTGGCCTATTTAATCCCTTCGTGACCATTGACGGCCCCCGGCACGTCACGTACTTTTACTCACCGCGCTCCTGCAGGAGCAGTAATACCAGGGACTGAAGCTGATCGCTCCAAGACCGGAGCAATCTCTTTCAGTCCCTCGTTCGGCGGCCCGGCACACGTGATCAGTCATGTGTGGCAGCACGTCAAACTTCCCTATCTGGTCCACTGGTCCTTTAGGGGTTAAGAACTTGACAGCCAAACCCAGTTCTTTCATTGTGCTCAAACAGCTTAATGCTTCAGCGTCTACTTCAGGAGAAGCTAAAACTTGTCCTCAAGAGCTGCCAAAATTGCCTGTTTTCAGGATACTTCTGCCTGAACACTGGTGCATCAATTATTAAAGAGACTGAGTCAATGTTTGATTAACCTGTATTCAAGCAGGAATTTACTTAAAATATGCACTGTCTGCAGTTCTTGAGAACCAGGATTTACTACTACGCTCCATTTTTGTTTAGACAATGTTTTGTCAGGAAGAATACATTGAGATATCTCGCTTCTATTACCTTCCTTTATCTACTTCAACTCTCAAATGAGGTTCAGCTGATATTCAGCTGATGATCCCCAACAGGGGCGGGCTGGCCCGGGGGGCAGGGGGGCAATTGCCCCCCGGGCCGCAGGGCCAGCGCGTGCAGCGGGCCACCATGTAAAAAAAAAAATCAAATAAGTAGAAGTGTGTCTGTCAGTGTGGCTGCGGGCCAGAGCGGAGTCTTGTGCTGGGGCGCCAAATTGAGGATATTTTTTTTTTTGGTTTTCCATTTATTTATTTTTTCTACGTACTATGAAGATCCCCTGGGGCTGCCTTCTTCTTAACCCTTTGAGCGCCATAGCGGTCGTACCACTCTGGCGCTCAAAGGGTTAAAAAAAAGCTCCAGTCCAATTACATGTATCCGATGGCGCCTCGCCGCGTCTAGTGAGTGGGGGCGGACCGGGTATAGACCCAGTGACGAGAACTGCGTCTGCTGCGCACGGTCGCACCGGGTAGGCGCCGGCCGGCGGCTGCACCTAACTCAGCTACAGTGGAGAGAGCTGATCTGAGCGGGAGGCCAGCGGAAGCCAGTCACGCCGGCCAGACGACAGACACAGTGAGGTCACAGGGAAAAGGGGAAAACAGGCAAAAGGGTCAATCAAGATGGGGAGAAAGGCAAAAGTGGGAGCATTCAAATCAAGAGGGGCAAAGAGAGGTAAGGGGGAGAAAGGCAAAAGGGGGAGCATTCAAATCAAGAGGGGTAAGGGGGAGAGGCAAAAGGGGGGGGCATTCAAATCAAGAGGGGTAAAGACAGGTAAGGGGGAGGAAGGCAAAAGGGGGAGCATTCAAATCAAGAGGGGTAAAGAGAGGTAAGGAGGAGGAAGGCAAAAGGGGGAGAATCAACAGGGGGCAATAAGAGTGGGTGAGAGGCAGAGGGGGGTCAAGAGGGAGAAAAAAGAGGCAAAAGGAAGGGTGGAATCAAGAGTCAAGAAGGGGAGAGAGAGGCAAAGGGGGGGATCAAGAGTCAATGAGGGGGAGAAAGAGGCAAAGGGGGGATCAAAAGAGGGGGAAATGATGGGGAGAAAAAGGCAAAAGGAGGAGGATCAAGTGGGGGAGAAAGAGGCAGAAGGGGAGAGAGAGGCAAGGGGGGAGGCAAAATGGGGGATCAGGAGGGGGAGAATGGCAAAAGGAAGATCAAGAGGGGTAAAGAGAGGCAACTTGGCAAGACGGGGCATCAAGAGCAGGTGAAAGAGGCAGAGGGGGTCAAGAGGGGGGAAAAAAGAGACAAATTGAGGGGGGAGCATGAGGCAAAAGGAGGGGGATCAGGAGGGGGAGAAAGAGGCAAAAGGGGGGATCAAGAGTCAAGGAGGGGAAGAAAGGGGGTTCAAAAAGGGAGAGAAAAAGGCAAAGGGAGGAGGCTTAAGAGTCAAGATGGGGAGAACGAAGCAAGAGGTGGGAATCAAGAGGGGGATCATGAGGCAAAAGGGGGAATCAAGAGGTGGTATGTGTGTGTGTGTATATATATATATATATATATATATATATATATATATATATATATATACAGGGCTTAAAATTGGAAGTCCTTTGCTACTAGCCAGACCTGAAAAGTTACTCACCACTGCAAGCCAAAACATACCTACCAGGGCTGAATTTCTACTTGCCAGGGCTAAATTTTCACTCGCCATTGGCTAGTGGCGAGTGGAAATTTTGAGCCCTGTGTGTGTGTGTATGTATATATATATATATATATATATAATATATCCTATATAATAATTTGCTAGGATGTTTGTCAGAAGCCGTCATGTGCAGTAGAGACTGCTGGAACCCACAAAATGCTGGGAGTTCTGCACTGAGAGCATTCTGTGCTTTCAGGCAGTCTCTACAGCGCATGACTAAGTCGGCCGCAGGACGCAGAGCAGGACCAGCCTCTTAACCCTTTGAGTACCAGAGGGGTACCCCTCTGGCACTCAAAAGGTTAACATCACCTGGACCTTGGCCCGTGTACATGGGCTTTTACACTAGTACATATATATATACCAAACTTTAATCAACCAGCAACTGCAAGGTTAAGTTCAAATAAATCAGTGTTTAATATGGTGTGTCAATGCTTCAGTGCAGCGATGTTCACTTTCGTCAGCACATGGCTGCACTGAAATGTTGACACTCCACATTAAACACTGTTTTATTTGAACTTAACCCTGCAGGTGCTGGTTGATTTCATCCTTTTGGTACACTTATGAGGATTCCATTCAACTTCGGCATCCAGATTGTCTCTGTTTAAAGGGGATGTGTCACCTTACCAAACGTTTCCCTTATCTGTTTGTTTTAGATAATGTAACAGTGCTGTGTTGTTGTTGTTTTTTTTTTTTTTTAAATGCTATAGAATTGCAGTTTGAGAGATTTATTTTTCCCCCTTGATGTCTTCTCCTCATTCTGACCACCAAGACTCTTGCCGAGGAGAATACAGGAGAGATCCTCCTCTCTGGTGGTGGCATATAACTTTTTATTGCTCTGGTGGTGGTGAAATATAACTCTGTATTGTCTTATGGTGACATCTAACTGTATTGCTCTGGTGGTGGTAACATATAACTCTGTATTGCTCTGATGGTGACATATAACTGCATTGCTGTGCTGGTGACATATAAATGAATTACTCTGGTGTGACATATAACTGTATTGCGCTGGTGGTGACATAGGGCACACAGGGGCTTACAGTGCAGCCCTGGCTTCATCAACTTGCAACATTGAGTGGTTCTGCACCTTTTGTGGCTCCACTCTCACTGACTCACAACTATGGCCAGTACTTTTTGAGGAAAAGGTGGCAACCCTGGGTGGGGGGCATCAAAATGCACTTTTGCCTGTGTAGACAAAAATCCTTGCACCGGCCCTGGTAACAGCATGCTTGGTGAGTCTAGTCAGTAATTAAAATCAGGGCCGGCAGTCTGGTTATTCATGTTGCTTAGGGCGGGCCGCGCAACATGAAATAAATTCACCTCAACATCCGATTCCTAGGTTTCCTGTCCTGCCCTCACCTCCATTGTGATCCAATAGACGCTAGCACTGCCTCCGTCTCCAGGCAATGTGTCTCAGTGTTCCTTCCCCATTGGATGATAGCTGTGCAGTGTTGTGGGCATTGGGGTCATGGGCTGTCTGGCTTCAATGTCGTCATCGAGCGCGCACGCACAGGCTACAAGCTGAGGCTAGACTACACTGAGCAGAGCACAGTCTCTGTCACAAGCTGTTTGGGGGCTGGACTGGTCTGGTGCTGAGCCTGAGAGCGGCAATCCAGCTGCGCAGCGCGCAAAATTTATCTGCTCATTCTACTGACTGACTGACTGCTGGTGGTAAATAAATCAAAAATTTTGATTATGATTTCCACACAAGCTCCCATATAATATGGATTCAACAGAGCCCCCCTGGCTGCCCTGAACATCATAGCATGCAATTTTTACATACATATATAATTAATTACATATAGAAAATATACTCTACATAAGAGAATACAGTTTGACTCATTATGCAGTTCAGATTTAAATGACATTTTCATTTAAATCGAGATTGCATTAATGGGTCAAACTGTATTCTCTTAAAGGTAGAGTAATCTCTTTTCTATATGTAATAATTACATGAATTGTATATGTATGTAAAAAAATTGCATGCTCTGAGGTTCAGGGCCTCTGTTGAATGGTATGTGGTCCATTTGGAATGTTGGGAGGTGTGAAAAAGTAATGTGACAAAGGCCCAACACAACACAACTCGTTAATCTGGGGACACTGACAGTCTGTGTTATTTGTCCTTTTCTGTTAAAAGAATATTTCAGGTGTCAGGTAAATCTGAGGTTCAGGGCCTCTGTTGAATGTAGAGCTATTGACCTGAAGCTGTTGTTGGACTACAATTTTTCTCACTCTCAGCCATCCAACTCTACTTGAGGATGATTGAAGTTGTAGTTTAACATGAGCTGGAGTATGACAACTTGCCCACTCCTGGTCTAGACATATGGCAAGAGTAGCAATAATGTGTCATTACTGAGGCCATACTGCTTTGTCTCCCTCTCTGATAAAGGTCAAAAGTGTGCATAGGGGGGTGTGGGTCCTGGGCTGTGCAACCCCTTTCTGTTTGTCTTTGCCATTTACCCCAACAAAACTGATGGGAAATATGTGGCCCTGCAGTAGCCTCTGCTGTACTGCAATTCCCAATGCCCTCAGTTGGGCAGCATAGAGTTCATGATGATGACAGCTGTAGTCCAACATTGTTGGAGTATCACAGATTGCCCACAGCTGCTGTACACTGACTTGTACCCCTACACAAGTGATAGGAAGCATGTAGCCCTCCAAAAGTTTTGGACTACAACTCCCATCATCCTGAACTTGGCAACATTGGGATAAAGATGATAGGAGTTGCAGTACAACACAGCTGGAGGGTCACAGGTTGCCCGCAGGTTTTGTATGCTGATTTACCCTCTTGCATAAATAATGCAAAATCTGTGGCCCTTCAACTGTTGTTGGACTACAACTCCAATCATCTTCGTCTGATACTTGTGTTACTTCACAACATTAATGAAAGTTATGAACGCAACAGAAGGGGGTGGAGTGGGATGGAGGGCTGGAGCGATAGTGGAAATGGGCCACTTGATTAAATTTGCCCCCCAGGCCAAATGTTGCCAGCCCTCCCCTGATCCCCAAGGCTGAGTGCAATACTCTCTGACACAACTTCTTTATCCTACTAATGATCTCTATCTCTCACCAATATTTCACACTCTCTATTTCAGGCTTCCTCTCTGTATCACTTTATTGCTGTCTTCCATGTCTCTCCTCCGTCTCTCTCCAAACCCATCACCCCCTCTCTCTGTTCCATATTTCTTTCCCCTCTCCCACTCTCTTTCACTCACCCCTATCTCTCTCTGTTTCTCTCTGCCTTCTCTCTGTCTTTCTTCCTCTCTCTCTTTCTCCCTGCCTTCCCATTGCTTGTTCTCCCCCTTAGCCTTGAAGGATAGATTAGGAGGTATTCCAGAGAGGGATGCAATGCAAGCATCTCTTACTCACTTGTGACTTTCATCTCCCTCATAATCTGGATGGCAGATCCGTATCAGTGGAATCATTCAAAACATTATCTTATCCTCCTCCTTCCAACCCAATCCACCCAACAGGAAACATGGCTTTGGGGGGGGGGTTTGAGGTTTATTTTAAGCTCTATTTAACCCTTTCACAGCCAGAGTTTGTCCAACACATTAAGACGCAGAGATCTGGATGCCCCCTGGTATTCAAAGGGAAAACCCCAAAAAGTGTTGATATCTTCTTTGGAAAATCTGTGTCAGCCCAGTTCTCTTATTCTTCTTTTTTAAAATTTCATGTACTTATACAATATAAGCAAATCTGTTGTCTGCTACAATGTCTATCATAGATACCATTTAGATTTTCTAATTCTCTGGTTTCAAGGAAAAAGAAAAAGGAAGCCACTCTGATACTCAGCAGAAGTGGCAAATATAGTAAAGAAGAAAAAAGTAGCATTTAGGAAATATAAGCAGACTCAGAAAGCGGTAGATAGGTATCTGTACAAGGCTAGTATGAAGTAGGCTAAATGAATTATTAGATGTGCCTTAGCACAAGTAGAGGCTATAATTGCCCAGTCAAGGGAACAACATATTTTTAAATAAATTAAAGAAGGAATAGTGAAACTGAAGGCAAAACATGGAAGTTGTGTAAATGAGGGTAAAGGTCTAGTTGACTGACTCAATATATATTTCTGTTCAGTTTTTACAGAGGAAGGTGAAGGGAAGGGACCTTTGTTAGAAAAAAGAAATAGCAAGACATATGAAATATTCATGTTTACTGAGGAAGAAGTTCTACTTCAACTCTCTAAGGTAAAACAGATAAATCAGTAGGACCAGATGGGATCCACCCTATGTTATTTAAAGAGCTTACAAGTATGCTGGCAAAACCTTTAACAAAATATTATCAGAACATTGGAAGTTTGCAAATGTAGTACCTCTTCACAAAAACATTAGAAGGGAAGAGTCTGGCAACTACAGGCCAGTAAGTCTTATATCAGTAGTGGGAAAATCAATAGAAAAATGTTAAAGGAAAGCATTGATAAATATTTGAATTTAAATGGCTTGAAGATACTAAACAGCACTTCAGGAAGATGTCAAAGTAGTATCATAGTGTTTTGACTGGCCATCTAAAATAATAGACATGGGGAGAGCAGTAGATATAGTCGATCTAGATTTCAGTAAGGCATTTGACACTGTTCCTCATAGAAGACTCATAAATTGTAGTGTTTGAGTCAGGGTGTAAAGACAGTTCAATGAATAAGGCAGTGGTTGAGTGACATGAAACAGAGGATTGTAGTTAATGGAGAATATTCAGATGAAGGTTGTGTTACTAGTTGGGTACCTCAAGGATCTGTACTGGGGACCATTCTTTTTTACAAAAGGCAAATTATTTAGGTACATTAGAACAACGGATGGAAGTTTGGTAGCTGCAGTTTAATGTTGATAAATGTAAAATAACGCACTTGGGATGTAAAAATCCAAAAGAAGAGTATCACATGAATCCTTTGAGTGCCAGAGGGGTACAGAATGCACTGCAGAGCAATGTGTTCCATATCCCTCTGGCACTCAAAAGATTAAGGATACCATTCTGCTGGTGACAACAGAGGAAAGGGACTTAGGAGTTAAAGGTTAAGTTTTCATATTTAAAAAATATCATTCAGAACTGCTTATGTATCACTAGCATATTATTGTACATACAACCATACACAGTAGTACACACACACACACACCTTATTTACTAACATGTAAAATAAAATTCCAGGGAACCTTTTCCCTTGGGAAGTTGCCATACAGAGAATAAACAGTGGTAATTAGCATAGCTGGGAATTCTCTGGGTTTGCCCCGGCAACTCCGGTTTTGATTCTGCATTACCGGGCAGAGTCTGATTCTCTGGGTTGTGGGCAGTTTCTTAAGAAAATCTGTCTATTTGTGCTCTTTCCCTATCTGTTCCACCCACTTCTCCTCCTTCCTCAGCCTATTTTTATACAAATTTCTGAAGCACCACCCCCAGTCACGATTAAACCCCGCCCATTTTTAATGCAATTTGCATAATTTGTCTCCCTCAACGGCACCTTAGGCCCAGGTATGGTCCTTAGTATCTTGAACAGGAGAGCAGCAGACAACCTTGTAGAACAGAGATTGAGCTGCAGTTGTAGAGTACAACAGATATTTGGCATGTTACATTAAATGATATACAAAAGCAGTAGTAGCATGTAGAAGCTCAGTCATAAGCCATTCCACATTTAATGCAAACATTAGTATTGTTGTTTGCTTTTCTGTGTATTCTGTATTCTGAGAAGGAACAGCAAGCAAGGAAATAGAAATCACAGCACTAAACAGCCTTATATTACACATGAGACCTAATAATAATAATAAGTCCTCTTTTTCAACTAACCTTCACAAAGTCCCTCCCCTTTCATACAAGAATATCTTAATTTATACTGTCCCACTGGCGACACATGAGTTCCCTCATACTTAAAGGCATTGTGTAGTGTGTGGAGCAAGAGATGAGGCAGTGAAATGAACCCTAGAAGGACCCAAACGGTTCTTATAGTGGATAGTGGTGAGGTGATGGCGTGGGACTCCAACAGGAGCAGGTGTGGTTGATGGGGGGTGTGGAAGTGGCCAACAGACACTAGCATAGTGTTAATTGAATGTGGTTATTGGGAGGATGAGGTGGTCAGTAATGAAACAGAGTAGTTGCAGGTAAAGCAGAAGCTTTGCGCACAGTTTTTATGTTTATTTTTACAATGTGGTTTGCATCTGTAAGGAATGCAATTACAATGGGAGCCTTTGAATGGCACAGTCGTAGCATGCATTGGCTACCCAGTGACACTGGAAGGATGAAAGAAAATGTAAGGGTGGTTAGATGAACAAAACATTGTAAGCAGTAGGGTACTGCTTATCACTGTGGGTTAGGAGACATTGCATTTGGAGGAATGGGTGTGTGGGTCATGTGATGTTGGGGAAAGATGATTTTGGCCACCTTTTATAACAGTGTAGGATTAAACCATGATCACATAGCATATGGGTTAGCCGATATGTGATTTTGACAAGTGGGTTGTTAAGACATTAGTTTGTTTTTCACAATGAGGTTACAAAAATGAAAATATGCATATGAAATGTAAGAAAATCCCATGCCATTGAACAGCAGGTCCCTAAACCATCTGAGTGCCAGAAGAGTACACAACGCATTGCTTTGCAAACTGTTGCGTACCGCTCTGGCACTGAAAGGGTTAATCACAAGTGTGTGGAAATGACGACATCTTAGAGGACATTTGATTCTGCACAGCATCCGATAATCACAACATGTCTGTACATTATATTGAGGGCTGTGAGTCAGGCCACTGTGCATGTGTTTTATGTTGTAATTATTTGTCATATGTTTTATATGGTTTTTATTAAATGTCGTATACATATTTAGTTTTCTTGAGCCTCGTTGCACAGTAGTGGAACACGCACGCAGTTAGCTCACACACTGTGCATTTATACATTCTGTCTATTTATCATAGAGCTCTCCTTTTGTTTCTTTATGTTTTTTTGGAATTGGATAACCTTAATAAACCACAGAAGTACTGGAAGCAGTAATTTCCAGAAAACACACTTTTTCCTTAACAAAGGAAACTGATGTCACATTATAGCTAGGATGGATGCCAAAATTGTACCGATAGCGCTCCTGTCCTTGTGGTAGTCAATTAAATGGTGTTATAGAGGTGTAATTTCCCCCCACCCAAAGCAGTGGCTGCCATGGTTAAATCGCTACCAGTGAAAAAAAATATGTTACTGTGAGAGAAGTCAAAGACTTAACCCTTTGAGTGACAGAGGGGTACACAACACATTGCAGAGCAATGTGTTGAGTACCCTTATGCCACTGAAATGGCAGAACACGCGATGCAGTCATGCACTATAGAGACTGCCCGAACACACAGAATGCTCTCTACTGCACATGACTGCATCAGGCAAACATTCTAGCGTTTTATTATATAGGATGTGTGGCTTTTTGGTGGACTTGAGGGCCACGTGTGAGGCTTCTAAGGTCATTGCTGTAGTTGCTAGGATACAGTGGTTGAGGGGGGTGGCCTTAGAGAGCAGTTAAACAAGCCACACCCACCTCCAAAATAAACTTCCTGCAGCTCTCTCCATGATTTCGATATAATAAATTCAAGAAAAATGTATATTTTTTTAATATTTTAATTTAGTAAAAATTCTATGTGTAGATTCAGTTTTTCATTGTAGTGGTTATACTAATTCAGTTTTAGACATCTAGGACCAGCGGGTGTGTAATACATTAAGATCTTGGGGAAGATGCAATAAGGTGTGATAAAGAGGTGATAAAACAGAGATAACTTCTCCAGTGAAATCACTTCCCCAGCTCCTATGTTATTCTATGGAGCCTTGAAGTGAGAAACGATCTTAGTGCGTAGGCTACATATAATTACAAAGGAGCTGGAGAAGTGATATCACTGGATATGCTATCTCTGTTTTATCTCCTCTTTATCACAAATTACTGCAGACTGCAGAGCAATGCCTTGAAGACCTCTCTAGCATTCAAGGGGTTAAAAACCCAGTTTAAATCATTGGGATATTTATGTCTGTCCTGTGGTGGTCAGTGTGTTACAGAATGGCCCTGCACTCAGATGGAATTGTGACATAACAGTGAGGGCAGTTATGCAGATCGTTTGAATCAGGGTTATTAGACAGAGCCCAGAATTTGTCAGTTATTTCAAAATAGAACTTACTGGTTGGAAGCTATGGCTCTACCAGGGCGCTTTGGAGTATTTGGGAGATTTTCTTGGATGCTCTTTATTCTATTTTTGGTTCAAAAATCAGCATTTGGAGAGACTAACAATCTCATGAAGAAGGATGGGGACACCCCCAGGATGGATCATATAGAAAGAAACATCTACATAACTTTGTTCTTTGCCTGCCTTTTGGTTGCAGTGATATTCAGACCTGGAAGGCGATACGGATGCTACAAAAAAGCACGATCCCGTGGCAACTTCAACAGAGTCGTAAGGGGCTGTAAGTCCAACAACAGCTCCTGTAACGTTTATACAAGCTGTAAGTCCAACAACAGCACATGTAACGTATCTACAAGCTGCAATTCCAACAGCAGCAATTGTATAACATCTGAAAGCTGTAAGTCCAGCACAGACATCTACAAAGACTATACAGACTATCAGTCCGGCCCCTGCACAGTCTCTGGAAAGTGCAAATCAAAAAAGAAGCACTACAAAGCTGATGGAAGGCGCAAGCCTAAGTCCAGGCGCTACAATGAATACAGTAGCAGTCTTGTAGCTGCAGACCCAACACCAGATCCTACAGAGGCTCTTGTAGCTGCAGAACCAACACAGGACCCTACAGAGGCTCTTGTACCTGCAGATCCTACCCGGAGGGTAGTCCTCTGTTCAGCAGGGGGTAACAAAAATGACGCTAATCGTGTCAAAAAGGGGCGGGGCTTAACTCGAGTGTTGGGGGGGATTTAACCCTTTGAGTGGCAGAGTGGTACGGAATGCATTGCAAAGCAATTCCGTACCACTCTGGCACTCAGAGGGTTAAATGTGTCACACAGAAGGCTGGGGATGGAGGCACAACGGGAGAAAAAGCAGATGTGGCAGAGTTTCAATAGAAACTCTCCACATCCGGAGGAATCTGCCTCTGCCCTGGAGACCCGGTAAAGCTCTGTCAGAACCGGAGTCTCCGGGGCAAATCCGGAGACTTCCCAGGTATGGTTATAATGAAGCTGATGGACCAAACCAACTGCACTGTAGGGGACAAATAAAAATACAAAAAACATTTCCCATTGATTTAAATTAGATGGTTAACCCTCAAAGAGAGGAATCCAGCATATTTCTTTGCAATACATTGGATACCGCTCTAGGAATCAGGGTGGTCTCATTTAAATCAGTGGAACTGTTATTTGCCCCCTGTGTTGTAGTTCAGGGGTAGCCAACTGTGGGATCTCCAGTTTTTGAGAACTAAAACTCCTAAGATCCCAGACAAGTCACTGATTATTGGGGATGATGGGAGTCATAGTCCCCAGCTACAAGTCAGCAGTTGGCTCCCTCTGGTGCAGAAGTGTAACACAAAGTGCAAGGCCCCAGTGCAAACTCTAATAAGGGTCCTCCTTGCCCCGCCCCAATTATGCCCCGCCCCATCAAGATTCTACACCCATAACAATAAATGTAATGCATTCCTTTAACCCCCAGAGTGCCAGGTGGGTACAATGTACAACTGGATTTTTTAGGGGTCTCAACAAGATCCCAAGGAAGAGGAGGCATACCCGGAGGGGGGGACCAAATAAACGGCAGAGGTTCCAACAAACAAAGGAAAACTTAGTCTTTAATTTATCTACATATTCTCTGACACCAGGAGAAATTTCCTTCTTGAGTAAGGGGTTAAGCTTTGTGTCTACCTATACTCAGCCCTGATTGGGATGGAGGGTGGACTCTAATATATCATCTTTTAAAAACAAAAATACATTTGACCCGGGCACTAGTAATGCCTCAGTCAAAACATTCCAGAGATTAGTGGACCAGGATATCAATAGGGCAAGTAGAGAGCAGGTAGATAGATATTCTAATATTACTAGGAAAGGAAGAGAAGCTATAAAAACACTACAAAATAATTCCAAGATAGTAGTCCGTCCAGAGGACAAGGGAGGAGGGATAGTGGTTCAGGATTATTCCCAATATAGAGAAGAAATCCTACAATAACTAGGAGATAGTAAAACATATGAAAAATTATCAAGAGATCCTACAGCCACATATAAAAGGCAGGTAGATCAAGTTCTCTCTCTGGGATTGTCAAGTGGAATATTGAATGAGAACGAATTTGGGGATTTAACCACCACTTATCCCATCAGGCCCATAATATACACGGTTCCAAAAGTACATAAAGATATGTTGAAAGCGCCTGGCAGGCCTATTGCGCCTGGCAGGGGATCACTACTTGAAAATATAGGGAAATATCTGGATCACTATCTGCAATCCTGTATACAAAAATTACCCTATTTTTTTTTTTTTAAAGATACTGGGCACTTTTTGGATAAGCTGAGAAAGGTATCGGGAGACATGAATAATGTTATACTAGTGACTGCAGATGTACAGAGCTTGTACACTGTCATACCCCACTGGGAGGGTATGGAGGCTACACGACATATGATATTGAACCCAGAATACCAAGGACCTCCAGTGGAGTTCTTTTACAACTATTGGTGCTTACACTGACAAGGAACTTCTTTACATTTGAAATGAACTATTATTTGCAGATTGAGGGGACTGAAATAGGAGCAGCAATGGCACCATCTTATGCGAATTGTGTGAGGCATGAAACAGAATTTATGTTAACAAAGGAGGCATTCAAAGAAAATGTGGTATTTTATTCCCGCTATATCAATGACTTATTTATGTTGTGGAGAGGGGATGAGCATATGTTTGAAAAGGCATTTAAAGAACTAGAGACTCATCCGTTTATAAAATTTACGTATAATTACAGTCGTTTTGAAATAGCATTTTTGGATGTAATGGTAAAATTGAAGGATGGAAAAATAGTGACATCTACGTATTCAAAACCAACGGATAGAAATATTCTTTTATTATACAATAGTTTTCATCCCCCACATTTGAAAAAGAGCTTGCCCTATTCTCAAATGATTCGGGATTGAGAATTGAGAGTGAACCAGAAAGGAGAGAGGAGGTGTTAAGAAAGGTCCAGCAGAAGTTCCTATTAAGAGGGTATTCAGAAAAATCACTGGGAAAGTGTAAAGAAAGGGCATTGAACACAGCAGGGGAAATTCCCAGCAAACAAAAGAAAAAAGTTGAATGTGACCTAAGATGTATGGCGCATTACAATATGTTGACAAATCAAATGAAACGCAGTATTAAGAAGAATTGGTATGTTCTAACCTCAAACCCAAAAATATCTGAAAGCTTGAAAAATACAGCCAAAACTGGTTTATAGAAGAGGCCCAAACCTAAAAGATCTTATTATGAGGAAAGATTTGAGAAATAGATATGCAAAGAGTGATATGAAAGTGAAACCAGGATGCTGTAATGTTTATCTTGTGTAATGTGTAAGCATATGATGGAGGGAGATTTCTTTGTACACCCCAGTACTAACAGAAGATATAAACTGCAACATAAAGTAACGTGCACTAGTCAATTTATTATATATGTTATTGTGTCCTTGTAGCCTGCTCTATGTGGGGAAGACAGTGACAACGTTCAGAGAACGGACAGCACAACACCGTATGGCAATAAAAAATGCCTTGGAAAAGGATCCACAAATAAGAAGGAAAATATACATAGAACAGCTAGAGGCGGTGCACTTTGCAAAGAGTGGATATTCGATAATGGATCTAAGATACATGAGAAGTGATCATGTCCCCCAGATGTACCGAGGAGGGGATAGGGAGACAGCAGAGGCGAGTTGGATCGACAGGCTTGACACAGTGTCCCCTAAGGTGTTAAATGAGAGACTAAACCTGGCCTGTTTCCTATGAAAAAATTAAAGAAATGGAATGGAAAGACTAAAGTGTCCATTATGTAAAGCCTGAAGATATTTGGACTTTGATTGGGGACTCGCATGGTCTTTGGAAGAGGAAGCTGCAGAGAAACCAGCCCCAAAGCCTCATAAAATGCAGTTTGATGTCTCTCAAATCATGGACGGGGATTATATCAAGGTCCACTAGAAAGATTTAAAAGCCATGTTAATGCTGTCTATTGAAATATGAAGTAGAGTATGGTATAAGTAATTAATGATTAATGAGTTAAATTGGGAAATCCATCTTTAGTTTGAAAAGGGTATAAAATAGTTTAAACTGTAATTTTATATTGTCTAGATAAAGGCCAGAGTTGTGGCCAAAACGTTGACCTGGCTTAATAAAGCATTTTTTTGTATTTTTGTGGAAATCCAAGAGTGCCTTCTTACTTTGATATTTGTATATATATATATATATATATATATATATATATATATATATATGTTAGCAATGTGGGACAGCATTGCCCGTCATGTTATGACCGTTGGGTGTACATGTCTGAAATGTAGACAACTCACTGATAAACACACATATGCAACAAGCAGGCAGACACATACACACAATGAGCGGCAGGCACATGCAAAAGACACACACCGGAGATGCACACATGTAAACACATATGTAACAGAGATGTGCACACACACACACACACAACAGACATGTGCAGACACACATGCGTACAACAGACATACTCACACACAAGCAACAGACTAGGGTGACCACGTGTCCTGGATTGCCTAGGACAGTCCAGGATTTTACAAGTGTGTCCCTTGTCCCGATCAGCCTCCTTCTGGGACAATACAAGGTCCTGGAATGAAGACTCCAGAGTACAGAGCTCTAATCACTAGAAGGAGAATTGCCCATAGACTACTGTGACAGAGAGTAATGTATCTGCTGGACTACAAAAGATGGCTTCCAGACCGAGCACTAAACACCAGAAAGAGAACTGAGTCTTGATCATGACATCAATTGGGAGCTGCAGTGTAATTTTACTGTAGTTTAATGATAGTCTTAGGCTTTGGGCTTGATGTACTTTTCTTGTAGCCCACCTCAATCATCGCTTTCTGTCTCTGCAGTCAGTTGGCAGTTGTTTCTCCAGTGTTTAGAATTCTGTGGTGTGTCCTTCTCTCCACAGTGTCCCTGAATGGGAAAACAGAAATGTGGTCACCCTGCAACAGACATGCACGTGCACACACACATACACGTAACAGACAAGCACACACACATGCAACAGACATGCACACACATGCAAAAGATATGCACACTCTGGCAACAGACATGCACACACACACACATGCAACAGACATATGCACAGACACGTGCAACAGACAAACGCACACATAAACGCAGCAGACTTACACAGACGGAACACTGACACAGTGACAGCCGCCCTCTGTGTGTGGAGGTTCTGGCTCTTGCTGGTCCCCTAGATTTGTAGGTTCTGAGCGTAGAAGTGTGGGCTGTGGCCACCCTGGGATTAGTGTAGGAGCTTTATAGTGCTGTGTAGGTAACAATCTTGTATTGAAGTGAATATCTGCAGTATTCAGTGTGTTAGGAGCCAAATGTAGCCCTCCAAAGACCAGCGGACATTGCTTGATGTGTTGGTATCCCCCCTGTGGTCCTGCAACCATTAAATCAATGGTATTTGTTATTTCCTTTACTTTGGGGCAGATTTGCAGTATTATGCCTCTGTGTGTTTGGTGTGTAGAAATGGAAAGCAGAAAATAAAAGATTATGTCAGAGAGAGAGAGAGAGAGACTTATAGCAGCAGTTAAGCCAGAGAGTGCCATGCAGTATACAGTGGTGTGCCATGTCAGAGTGAATCCACCTCCCCCCCCGGTCTTGAAGTCATTACATACCTCCCAACATTTCATATGGCCAAAGAGAGACACTTTTGTTTTAAGTGCTGTTTATGGGGGTGTGGCTGGTGGGCAGGGCATTACCAAGAATTTTTAGGTTATTTCAAGACCTACAGACACTTCTTTATGTAACTGAATAAATCATTTACAGCAAGACTAAAGTATTTTATTTACACAGACTAATTTAGAAAGACATATATTGAAGATTAACTACACATTTATGTGAGTTTTATTGATGTGGAGCAATGTGATACACACTACTTATTCTGATCTCCAGAAAAAAGGGACAAAAGGGTATAAAAGAGGGACAGAGGGATTTGGATCTCAAAAAGGGAGTGTCCCTCCTGAAGAGGGAGACTTGGGAGGTATGCCATTACATCAATGTTACTTTTTATTTCTCCTTTACTTTGGGCCAGAATTGAAGTATTATGCCTGTGTGTGTTTGGGCTGTGCAAATGGAAAGCAGAATATAAAAAAAGCGTTATACCAGCATATTAACCCTTTGTGTGCCAGAGGGGTTTTTAACACATTGTGCACCCCTCTACCACTCAAAGAGTTAATGTATAGAGTGCCATGCAGTATACAGTGGAGTGTCATGTCAGAGTTAAGCAGCAGTGGGAAGAGTATTCATACCTGGGAACTTTGTCTTGTTAAATCCCTGGAGGGGACTCATGTGGTGCTGGGGAGAGATGAATTAGCAATTTGTGTTCAAAGGGGGTGGGGCTTTATTTGCAAGTAGAAGCCGGGCTTAACATTCATGTGGAAAAAGTGTTAGGAATAGGCTGGGGAAGGGGGAGAAGTGGGAGGGAAATGCAAGTTTAGAGTGTGAGCATTTTGAGGACAATTCCCCCGCTGCTGCTGATCTATCCTGAGGGATAAAAGTTGATAGACAACCGTGTGGCAGTCAGTGGGTTAAGTGTGTACCTGATGGCTGCCTGTCCTCTGTCTTGCATGGCAAATGTTGACACCCATGAAATAACTGAGCAATGAGGGCCTACCTTAACCCTTTGAGTACCATTATGTTCCCCCGGTGCTGCAGCTTCCCTTCAATGGCCGTACTACAGATCCAGCTGAGGCCACTGGGAGTCAGAGTGAGTGACAGTGTGTGTGTGTTTGTGTGTGTGAGTGTTTATATGTACATAGCTGTAAAGTAATGTGCAAACATTTTAGGGAGGTGTGAAAATTTGTTGTAAATTAAGAACGCTTTCAAAAATAGACATGTTAATAGTTTATATGTATCAACTAACAAAATGCATAGTGAGTGAATATAAGAAAAATCTAAATCAAATCAATATTTGGTGTGACCACCCTTTGCCTTCAAAACAGCATCAACTCTTCTAGGTACACTTGCACAGTTTTTTTTAAAGTGGATGTGTCACCTATGGACAACATCCCATAAATAGGCTATATATTACAAATGACGAAAATGGTATTGTTTTTTTTATTAAAAGTTTTGATGTTGTATAAATTTAACTTACAAAGTCTGGGCTTCAGCTACTTCCGCGTAGCCTGTGGTTCACTGCGGTTAAACCGCAGCCCGACGCTCTGCCTCTTCTGTCCTCCCTCCTCCGATGACGGAGGCTTCTTTCTGTAAGCTGGAGTGGTCTCATTGGCAGAGATCGATATCTATCCAATGAGAGCGCTCCAGCTTACAGACAGAAGCCACCGTCATCAGAGCAGGGAGGAGAGCAGAGGCAGAGCTTTGGGCTGCAGAAGTAGCTGCAGCTCAGACTTTGTAAGTTAAATTTACACTAAATCAAAACTTTAAATAAAAAATAAATACCGTTTTCATCTATTGATATATAGCCTAACTATTTAAGGGACGTTGTCCATAGGTGACACATCCACTTTAAGGAATTTGGCAGGTAGGTTGTTCCAAACATCTTGGAGAACTAACCACAGTTCTTCTGTGGATTTCGGCAGCCTCATTTGCTTCTCTCTCTTCATGTAACCCAAGACACACTTGGAGAGATCAGGGCTCTATTGGGGCCATACCATCACTTCCAGGACTCCTTGTTCTGAAGATAGATCTTAATGACTTGGGCTGTATGTTTGGGGTCGTTGTCATGCTGTAGAATACATTTTGGGCCAATCAGATGCCTCCCTGAAGGTATTGCATGATGGATATGTATATGCTTGTACATCTTAGCATTGAGGATACCCTTAATTCTGACCATATTGATCAAACTTCTCCTGACGGGTGTACCAGGGTCCCACTGTTTTTTTGCCAATTCTGAGATGATGGCACTGCTGGACATCTTCCGATTGCAAAGGGAAGTAAGCATGATGTGTCTTTCATCTGCTGCACTTGGTTTCCTTTGTTTCTTGGCCGAATACTGTGTATACGTCTTCAACTTTGCCCGTTTCTTTGTGCTTCTTCAAAAGAGCTTGGACAGCACATCTGGAAATCCCTATCTGCCTTGAGATATCTGCCTCAGAGAGTCCCTGCTGATACAGTATAACTTCCTTGTGCCTTGTTGCTGTGCTCAGTCTTGCCATGGTGTGTGACTTTTGACATTAAACTGTCTTCAGCAACCTCACCTTTTTAGCTGAGTTTGTCTGTTCCTCAGCCAGTTTTATTCATCATACACAGCTGTTTATGTTTCAGTTAATCATTGTGTTTCAACCTACATATTAAAGGGATAGTAATACTTAAAATTTAAAAAAAATATGTTGTAGGGTTTATCTCCCTGAGTAAAACAAGACTACTCCCAGTGCTGAAAGGTGTTTTATTAAAAAGTTATTACAGCTCAAAGTTGAATTTTTTAGGTGCAATATCACAGTAGCCTGAAATTGTACAGTGGTGCCATTGCTACACCATCCTATGCAGATTTATGGTCTATGGACCACAGCTGTCCATAGGATGGTGTAATACAATTTCAGTACAATTTCAGGCCACTGTGATATTGCACCTAAAAAATTCAACTTTCAGCTGTAATAACTTTCGAATAAACCACCTTTCAGCAGTAAGAGTACCCTTATATATATATATATATATATATATATATATATATATATATATTTACATATTAAGTATTACTATCCATTTAAATTGATGATCATTATCACCTGTTTGGTATAATAGTTTAATCATACACCTCACTATATGCCCACAAAATCCCTGACTTTGTGCAAGTGTACCTAGAAAAAACAATGCTGTTTTGAATGCAAAGGGTGGTCACACCAAATATTGATTTGATTTAGATTTTTCTTATGTTCTTATGCATTTTGGGTATAATAATAAAAATGCAACATATAGTTTAAATGGTGTTTCTCTGGGGAGATCTACTAATAAAAAAGGATTTGGGAGTAATGGTAGATAATAGACTTAGCAGTAGCATGCAGTGCCAGCTGGCAGCTGCAAAGGCCAATAAGATATTGGCATGTATTAAAAGGGGTATTGACTCAAGGGAGGAAGATATTATTATGCCTCTTTACAGGTCCATGGTAAGACCCCACCTAGAATATACTGTTCAATTCTGGGCGTCCTTTCTGAAAAAGGACATACTGGAACTAGAGAGAGTGCAGAGGAGGGCTACAAAACAAGTAAGGGGAATGGAAAGTTTTAGTTATGAAGAAAGGCTAGAAAACTTAAACTTGTACACACTAGAAAAATGTAGTCTTAGATGGGATATGTTAACACTATATAAATATGTTCGTACAAAGGGCTCTTCAAAGACCTGTTCATTAACAGAACAGTACAAAGGACAAGGGGCCACCCGCTTAGACTTGAGGAAAGGAGATTTCATCTACAACAGCGGAAGGATTTCTTTACAGTAAGGACAATAAAGGTATGGAATTCACTGCCTGAGGAGGTGATGTTATCGAATACATTAGATGCCTTTAAAAAGGGCCTGGATACTTATTTAAAAGAGCAGAACATAGAGGGCTATGTACGTTAGTATTGGGGTTAATATTTAGTTAGGACTTGTTGATCCAAGGAGAAATCTGATTGCCATTTGGAATCAAGAAGGAATTTTTTCCCCCCATTCAAGGCAGAATTTGAAATTGCTGTATTGAGGGGTTTTTTTGCCTTCTTTTGGATCAACGATGGTAAACAGGAATAGGAAAAGGGTTGAACTAGATGGACGTAAGTCTTTTTTCAACCTAAATTACTACGTTACTATGTTACTCACTATGCATTTTTGTTAATTAACAAATATAAACAACTAACATCTATTTTTAAAGCATTCGTACTTTACAGCATTTTTTCACCTGCCTAAAACTTTTGCACAGTACTGCAAATATATGAAATGACCGCCAGTTGTGAAATGTGCAGGTGATTATTAATTGGTATTCATGATTATTTTATTAAAATATGTTTGCAAATTTGTTTGCCCAATTTGTACCCTTGTAGAAGATGGGGGCCCATATGGGGAAGGTGACAAATACCCCCCAAAGTCCTATTTTTGTGAGATGGCCAGGTCCGCCGGGGAAAGAGGCCTGTCAGTGTCTGTTATTACTACATACATTTTGACTGGGCCACTGTTTTATGGCACTATATGCATCCTTGCACCTCTTTGTTTGTATTTTGTAAATAAGTAAAACCCTTTAAGTGCCAGAGTGGTATGCAAAGCATTGCTTTGCAATGCACTGCATACCCCTCTGTCACTTAAAGGGTTAAATGAATAACTTTGGCTTAAAGAAGTTGATTTTTTTCACTGATAAAAGAAGTTCTGTTAAAAATATCAAATTAGCTTTTCAGCAAAATGAGGTATTTAGGGGCATATGATTAAAGAAGAAGTTTCATCAACATTTTACTTAGCCCCAAATCCTCAATATGGTAGTGATATACATAGAAATACTTGCCATTTTCAGTATAAGTCCGGCACAAGTAAGAGAGAGAATGTTTTCAGCAGGCAGCGTCGGCTGGGATCTTGCTGTAGGTGCTCTCTGTGCCTGAGCTGTCAGTCACTTCTGGTGCCTTAAGGCACAAGGCTTCCAACTCACCAATCGTGGAGTTGAAGGGGATGGACAGTGCAGACTCAGAGAAGCCATCTCTGCAAGATGTCTGCTCTGTTCCCTGCTGCTGCCTGCTGAAAACTTCCTCTCTCTTACTTACGCTGCAAATGGCAAGTATTTCTATGTATATCGGTACCATATTAAGGATTTGGGGCTAAGTATAATGTTGGTGAAAGTTCCACTTTAACCATCTGCAATGAGTTGGGCACTCCTATGGCAAATAAAGAGGAGCAATACCAGGTCGTACCAACTGCTCCATAGCGGACAAATAAAAATGTCCATTCAGGAAAATGTTTGTTTTAACCCCTTGTAAACTAAAGAGGTCTCCAAAGCATTGCTTTGCAATGTGGTTGAGACTTTTGTAGCATTCAAGGGGTTAACAGTCCTTTACAATCAATGAGAACTTGGGGCGAATGGGATTTATTTGCCCCAGAGTTGCACTTCTGAATAGTCTTTAACCCTTTGAGTGCCAGAGGGGTATGCAATGCATTGCACCTCTCTGGCACTCAAAGGGTTAACTCTTAGAGCCAGAGGGGAGCACAGTGCATAGTGCTTTGTACATCCCTTTGGCACTCAAAAGGTTAAGGCCACACTCACAGCACAAAAAAGGAGCAATTCTGCGGCAAAACAACTGTGGCAGATTGAAAAAAATACAGCATTGATTTTAAAACGTTGCACTGAGTTGGAGATCTCTCTAGAAATCAAGGAGTTACACTCAAATCAATGGTCATTATTAATTCCGTATGGTGCAGTTGGTCAAACTTGGAAGGGCTCCCCTCTGTTCCACTCTGTCTGCGTAGACTAATATATATATATATATATATATATATATATATATTTTTTTTTTTTTTTTTTTTTTTAATGTGTGCACAGTACTATTCCTGTATGTTGCTAACAGATCTTCCCTAGCGATCAACAGTTAAAACGTGATATAATTATACCGACTCATAATGCCTAGTTAGGAAAATCCCCTAATGTTAAATAGTCTATGTAATATCAACACTAATGTTCACAGTGCCAATAAGCAAGCACACGTGCGGTGATATTAATACCAGCCATCAAATCATTACATCCCACTGGGTTCTGTCTTCCTCCAGTCCATGAACAGACCAACTCAATGTCACAATCTGTAATAAAGGGACTCTGGACTTTCTCTGTATCTGTTTGAATTAACAGAGCGGATATTTTTTTTGGTTCTGCTGCAATTATCTACGTGTGCCTCGTTGTATTGATTGATTAATTTTAATGTTATCTTGCTATCCACTGTAACTTGTAACCATGAGGACAAATTCACATGGGTAACAACCACATAGCAATGCTCCCTTCGTTATGTCAGGGGAGCTCAAACCTGTCCTCAGGCCCCCCCAATGGTGAATCAATCAGTGATTAAATAATTCAGTCATTCTGAAGGACCTGTTTGAGTTAAAAGGTTAGTAATGTTTCACAATAAAAGCAGCTCCAATTCATCTTCATAGTATTTGGGCCATGGAGAGTGTTATTTCAGTACTGTCAGAGTTATAGTTCAAGCATAATTGAATGATAAAGTATCCCCCTCCTGCCCATTTTACCGATGTAACACTACTCACCTTAGAGCAGCAAGACTTTCCAGATAGATCGCAGAGAGGGATCATAAGGAAAAACCTGTCAAGGGGGGCAGGATTTTCCTTATGCTCACAGTAAGAAGATTGTCTCTTGCTGTGATCTGTCTGGTCATGAGATTGGATTCCACATCTGAGTGGAGGTGGCTTACACTAGGTAAAAGGGGCGGGAGGGGGATACTTTATCATTCAATTACTCTTGAACTACAACTGTGACAGAACTGAAATAACACTCTCCATGGCCCAAATACTATGAAGATTAATTGGAGCTGTTTTTTCTGTGAAACATTACTAACCCTTTAAAACATTCACTTGTGTTTGATTCAGAAGATTGTGAAAACATGCACCGTTTAGGGGGGGCTTGAATACAGGTTTGAGCAAGGCTGGATTTAAATCCCAGGAGCCCCTAGGCAAGACATTCTAGGCACCCACTCACTTATGAAATGACCTCGTTCCCATTCCCATCTACTGTTTCCTGGCACAGAAAATACATTTGGCCTATAACAAGCAAGAACAAAAAAGAGTCACCCCCTTGGTTGCTAGAGAGATCTCCAACACATTGCTCCAACAATGCATCTGAGATCACTCTAGCATCTAGGGTGTTAAACAATAGCCTGTAAAGTGATATACAACTGGGCAAGGACACTGAGATTGTTCTTGCCACACCTACAATTGAGAATATGGGTGTGGCCAGGACAGCTGAGGCACCCCTCAACATATAGAGCTCTAGGCATTTGCCTACTCTGCCTACTGGAAAATCTGGTCCTGGGGCTGAGCGCCTCTGGGTTATGTCACCAGTAATGAAAGGGCCAAAGCTGGTCTACAGTGCCTTTTACACTGGCAACTTTCTCCTTGTATGAATGAACCAAAGTCCAACATACTGCATCTTTCCTGCCTTCCCACGGAAACACAGTAAAGATGCAGTAAGGAAGGTCTATGGGGTTGCTGTCAGTCCTTTCACAAGACTGTAGTTAGTGATTGGAATCCTAATTGCAGCCTACAATGCAGGGCCATCCCTCATGGGCACCAACCAATAATATTGTCTGACTCTTTCATGGACCAGCTGTCAGCCCTACCTGTATTATCCTTTGTTTTTATGGCGATAACATTCCATGTATTCTTCATACAGTACTTTAAATGGATAGTAATGTTTCTTAATAAAAGTGGCTCTAATTAATCATCATAGTATTTGGGCTATGGAGAGTGTTATTTCAATTCTGTCAGAGTTGTAGTTCGAGAGTAATTCAATGACAAAGTATCCCCCTCCCGCCCCTTTTACTGATGTAACACTTTTCAGCCAGATCAGAAGGGAGGTGCCCAGGTAGACTGCAGAGAGGACAATCTTCAATTAAGATAAGGGAAAAACCTGAAAAACTTGTCAAGGGGGGCAGGGCTTTCATTGTTTTCATAGGAAGAAGATTGTCCCCTTCTGTTATCTGTCTGGTCTATGGACTGCATTCCACATTAGGGTGACCACATGTCCCGGGATTGTCCCTTAATTCTATCCTGTGTCCCGCGTCCCGAATCATCCACAACCAGGACAATAAAGAGTCCCGGAATAAAGCAGCCATTAGCAAAGCCATGTGATTCCCGATCCAGTCTGTCCACTTAACCTACTAATTCGGGCCCTATTGTGCCTGCCTGCCAGTGCCAGCTCAGTCAGTCACATCGCAGGCTATTTACTTACAGCAAGGCTGTTCGCCACCAGCCAATGAAAGAGGAGAGTATTACAATAGTCCTCTCCTCATTGGCTGGCTGGTGCTTGCGTGACGCGGCGTATGTAAGCCGGCAGTGCATGCCATCGAGTTGTAAGTGAGTGTCCGTGTCGGCTGGTGCAGCAGTGAAGAGTCAGTCATAACGGAACAGGCACAAGCTGCACAGCACTGAGTCCTGCCGGTGCCCGGCGCTCCTGATTCTGAGGCTGTTGTGTGTGGCCCAGATCATTGGGAAGAGGGTGATTCAAAGGGTTCCAAACTGTGTTATACGCCAGTAAGTATTGATAAATGACTGGGTTGGGTGATAACAACCATTCATTAGCTGAAGTGTCCAGGTAATACCAGTTCATTCTATATGAACATGGAAAATTATATGGATTTTGGAATATGAACCTAATAACATGTATCTACATTACACAGGTCAGTGGTACTACACTGTTGTCATGCACAGGTCAGTTACAAATTAATAATGATCTGCTTGTGGATTAAAATAATCTTAGGCCAATGTACTAAGAGAAGCTGGAATAATTGTGGAGCAAACCAATTTTAACATAGGGCACAGTTAAGAATTCCATAAATCCACATTCATTTAAATGGGACTTTTTAACCTCTTGAATGCTGGAATGGCCTCCAAAGCAAATGCATTGGTGGCCTCTCCAGCATTCAAGATGTTAATAATTATTCCAGTTTCTACTTAGTACACTGGCCTAAGATTATTTTAATCCACAATCAGATCATTATTAATTTGTAACTGACCTGTGTGTGACAGCTGTGTAGTACCACTGACCTGTGTGTGACAGCTGTGTAGTACCACTGACCTGTGTGTGACAGCTGTGTAGTACCACTGACCTGTGTGTGACAGCTGTGTAGTACCAGAGCAGGTTGTGCACTGATGTTCAATGATGTATAGTGAGCCCTCCAGCATATCCGCGCTAGAGCGACTGCTTAGTGTCCCTGAATGTCAGAAAGGAAATGTGGTCACCCTATTCCACATCTGAGAAGAGACTGTTTATACTAGGTAAGGGGAAACTTTGCTTGTGAATATCTCTCAAGCCATAAAGGTTTGAGAGATAAGACTTATATCATCCTTCATGTTTTTTTAATGCCTACAAAATAAAATAAAGATAAAACAAAGTATTACTATCCCTATAAAGTAAAATCCAGACACTAAGAAGCTGGTGTTCTAAGAAGAACTGGAACATTCTAGGGTAAGGCAACTGCACTAACATTGACAAATACAAATTCCCATTCATCAAAAGGGACTTTTATCCCAATTAATGTATTGAACACCTCTCAAGCATTCAATGGATTACAGTGATAGTATTACACTTAATATTTAAAAAAATATATACTGTAGGGTTTATCCTCCTATTTAAAACATGGGTACTCCCACAACTGAGAGGTGTTTTATTCAAATGTTATTGCAGCTAAAACTTGAACTTTTTAGGTGCAGTATCTCAATGGCCTGAAATTTTCCAGTGGTGCTGTTGCTAGATGATCCTATGGATATATATGAAAGTAATAGAATCTGGGGTGGCGCTAATACCATATATCTAAATAACAAAGATTACCCAGGCTGCTACTATCGTATACGCCATATAGTGCAAAACCAGGCTAAAAGAAACCCAGAAAATATTTAAATAAAGGAGAGCTCTTAGGTAGTCCAGTTTAAATATATCAATAGGAATGTATACTGACAAACACAGAATTGCAAATGCAATATTTACTAAACAATTGAAATGTAAGGATGTATGCCTATAATTATGGTACCATAATAAAAATGTGTGTGATCACATAAAATGAAGACAATAAAAATAAGTGTTAGCAATGTCCAAGTAAAAATATTTTGCATTGTGTAGAGCTGAAAAAGTTGAATGCAAAAAAACAGATCTCTCAAACCGCTATGGTTTGAAAGATATCTGCATTCAAAGTTTGATGTTTCCTGCTGTCAGTTGTAAAGCTGTCAGCAGGAAATCCATGTCGGCCGACACGGAGGCTCTGCAGCAGAGCCGCAATCACGTTATTTAAAACGAATGTCTTCATTGGAATGGTCTAAAAAGTGTGCTTGCAAACCAGGCACACTTTTTAGACCATTCCAATGAAGTCATTAGTTTTAAATAACGCGATTGCGGCTCTGCTGACAGCAGGAAACATCAAACTTTGAATGCATGTATCTCTCAAACCACAGCGGTTTTAGAGAGACGTTTTTTTGCATTCAGTTAAACTTTTTCAGCTCTACACAATGCAAAATATTTTTTCTTGGACATTACTAACAAATTAAAATGTTTTTTCCCAATACTGTTCACCGATCATGCACAAGTCAGCACTTAAAGGGTGTTCTCTTATATCGGCATGCAGTGCTCTACTCTCCCGTCTTCAGAGTAGTATTGAGGGCAGAGTGCATGTCCGTTTTACCTGGAATGCCTGTTCCACACCTAGGCGGGAAGAACTTTCACTACTTTCTTTCTCCCACTGATTTCAGTATGTGCCGTCTATGCTTTCCTGTCTATATGCTTCTGATCGCGGGCAGAGTGTGTCAGTGCCGGTGCCGTACCACAAACAAAGCCTCCTTTCTCCACATATAAAAGTCTTTAAAAAGTGAGCTGCTAACTGAGAACGAACGCTGCCTTCCAACGCGTTTCATATTGACTTCAATACTTCATCAGGTATGACCACTTTCAACTCTATTGTTCTTTTAAATAAGGGAGCCTAATCCACCCTCCAATAGGATATTGACAAATGTTAACCCTTAATGTTTCTAGTATTACCAAATAGGTAAAATTCTAATATATTAGTGTACTATATATCATAAGTTTAAACATTATTTACCTATTATAAATTACAAATAGATCTATGCATATTATAGACTCTAACTATGAGATCTTTCTAACGATTACCAAGGGGTTAATTATTTGAATATTCATTCCCCAATCACCTGCACATAATCAAAACAAACAGCCTAGCCTCGTATCTGATAGTAGCTAGATATAAGAACATGCATGGGACACAGTCAGAAACACATCGCTTCCAAAAAAAACATATAAAAGATTAAAAAAAAATAGATAAAAAAAAATAAAATAAGATTTAATAAAAATAAACCTAAAACTAAATATGTATGTGTAAGTGAATGTGCAAAACTAAACCTCCAGCAATCAATTTATGAGTGAACTGGTTATTCCGTTTAATAATTTAAAAAAATGTCGGGCTACACTGTGTTTCTGGTTTCCTTTTATGAGTCCCCTCCGGTGCTCTAGAAAGCGTTCCTTGGCGCTTCTTATGGTCCTGCCCACATATTGGAGCCCGCAAGGGCATTCCAACATGTAGATGGTATGGGCAGAGGTACATTGTAGGAATGCTTCTAGTTTGTATTCTCAGACATTATATTTTATTTTTTTGTATGGGAAACAAGTCCCTACGGATTTCACTCGGACCTTAGTTTAATTGATTTTTTAGATATATCTGTTTTACTATCTGAATCTTGCTATTTTTAGTTCAAAATTAATTTTATATATGCGACTTTGTCCATTTATTCTTATGCCTACAATTTTATGATTGCAATAAAATATTACACTTAGATTGTTGCCTGTACGCTGTCTCGCCCTACCCTTCTTCAATAATTACAACCTGCTGGACCCTGGGGCACATAAGGCCCTGCTGGTTTTGGGCCCCAGTACAAATGCACCCTCTTTAGTTACTCCCCTGCCTACATAGACTTGAAAGATTGCACTCTGAAGCTACTCAGTTAGCCAATAAAGCTATCATTTTTGCTCAGACATGTATGGATTCAATAGGCCAAGTGATAATGATGGCTAACAAATTGGGTCTCTAGAGCATTAAAAGCTTGTAATTAAATTTTAATATTTATTATGCTACGTGGTTAAATATGAAACCCTAAAAGCCATACGTGCTTGAAAACTTTGAAGAATAAATTAACCTGTGGATTATAGCATTAACCCTTTCATCTAGCACTCAAAGGGTTAACCCAAATATGATACAAACGTGGAATGGCAGGGAGACTACCGGGGAAAGGTTGAAACTGACTATTCCGTTCCTGGAGTCATCAGCCTGAGGCATGCTGTGATCATTAACCTATGACATGCCAGGACTGTCATTGTTCCTTAAAGGACTGAATTGTGTGACAGTCCTGGCCTGTCATTGGTCCTGAAAGGGTTAATACATATCCTTGATGGTCTTCTTTTCGGTTCACAATATTAACCCCTCGAATTCCAGAGACATTTCAATGGCATTGAGAAGCGACACTTCTGAGAAGTCCATAGCATCCAAGAGGTGGACCCTTTGAGTGCCAGAGGGGTACACAATGCATTGCAGAGCAGATAAGAAGTGTTTTGACACATTTCCCAAACACATATTATATAACATTATTTTTCCAACACATACATTTTAACTTTCCATGTACACAAACCTAAGCTTAAAATGTTTAGAAATTATTAAGCTAATATATTTAATTCCTTTAATTCCTAACAAGTTACAGCTTGGATTTCATTCCAGTTGATATCATCGTTTATAACATCTACAAATTTCCCCATCCACTTCATTGAGAATCTGTTAAATAAATAAGTGATAGCACCCATTAACATCATTGTAATGGTGGCCTATGTTTGTAGAGTGTTTTTTCATTGATTTTATAAGACAAACTGAAGCAGTTCTGGGGGACACCAACATCACTATAGTTGACAACAAAATTGCAATTGATTTCAATCTGGATTTTAACCCTAAGGAGGTCTTTGCTGTTGCTTTGTAATGTGCTGAAGCTACTCTAGTATTCAAGAGGTTAAAAGCCCCATTTCAACAAGTGGGGAATTTGGGAGAATTTTATTGGTCTCGTATGGTGCCATTCTTAAATGGGATGTTTACCCCCTTCACAACTTTGCCTAAGTCTTTTCCTTATCAATGATAAATAATGGAAAGTGTATCCTTTTTTTAAAAAAATATCAGCTCATTTGGAGAAATTCAAAGATTAAATGTAGTTCTGTACCTACTTCCGGCAGACAGTGCTGACTGGATCTGTACCGTAGTCTGAGCTTCTATCCAGCCTCCTCGGATGACGGAGGCTGTGTGTTGTAAGCTGTAGCGATCTCATTGGCAGAGATCGATTTCTGGCCAATGAGATCGCTCCAGCTTAGAGAAAGACAGCCTCCGTCACTGGAGGAGGCTGGATAGAAGCTCAGAGTATGGTACAGATCCGGTCAGCGCTGTCTGCCGGAAGTAGGTACAGAACTACATTTAATTTTTGAATTTCTCCAAATGAGCGGGTTTTTTTTTTTTTTTTTTTTTTAAAGGATACACTTTCCATTATTTATCATTGATAAGGAAAAGACTTAGACAAAGTTGTGAAGGGGGTAAACATCCCCTTTAAAAGGACAGTACGGTTCATATTACACATAGCTCAGAACGTTGCTCACGTGTAATAGTTGTGCTCCACTTTGTACGTTTGCCACATAACTTGCTAGTTACTGTGTAATATCCCTCCTGAGTCTTTCCCTGATATGAAGCCACCTCCCCTCAGTTCTGAAGTCCGGTTGATTGACCATACGAGGGACATTCTTCCCTTGTTCAGTATAAGGAAAAGCTTTCCTAATACTGTGTTATGATTGTCCCTCGTTGTGATCCACTGTCAGATCTGGGACAAAAATCATGACATCAGGGAAAGAGGAGGGAGGGATCATCCTTAACATTATATTACACAGTAACTAGCAAGTTAAGCGGCAAATGTACATCGCAGAGCACAACTATTACACATGCTCAACGTGCTGAGCTATATGTAATATGAACCATTATGATCCCTTTAAGGGCTGAATTCCATTGCAGATGATAACGGTGTCAGTTGTTTTAGATCACAGATCACTAGTGAAGTTTATAGGGGAATTTGTAGATAAAAACAGTAATAGAGGTATCATTTGCAGTGGAATCCAGGCCTAAATTAGCATTATAATCTAAAATATTCAGCACAGTTGGTAAAACAAGAAAACCATTCCTTACATGCTCTCACAGAACCGAGTTAGAGTACTCGGCTTTTCTTGATTCCTTCTCTGTCGAAACCAACGTTGAATACTTCGTACATCCCAATCTAGCTGCTTAGATAGTCCCTCCAGCCTCTTTTCGTCAGGGTGCTGAAAAGCAAATACAGTGTACTTAATATTTGTAATGGAAATAACACTAGTGATAAGTCAAAAGGTCAGTGCTGGAAGGTTATGTTTATTGATTTCTATGGACTTAACCTTCTGGTTTGAACGCTTGCACACACGCACACATCAAGCAAACACAAAAACACATCATCAGGCACACCAAACAGGACGCCATTTTCCTTCTAGTGGAAACATTTTCCACACATCCCTAAATAATTCCTGTTTTTATTGCAGATGTAACCCATTACATGCCATAGGGGTATGCAACGCTTTGCAAAGGGTTAAAGGCACATAAATGATGGCAAAAGTGAAGCATTTCTGGGTAAACATCTGCACCATATGGAACAAACAATTAATACAATTAATTCATTCTTCATAGACTGGTTCCACAAAGATACCTGGGGAGATTCACTAAGCGTTGATAAAGTTGAGATGTACTAAGATTTATTCAACTTTGTAATAGATTACTATGGTCAATTAGTGAATAGGTGCTACAGAATAACATTGGAAAAGGAGAAGTGATAATCTGCACATCTCCACTTTATCACCTCTTTATCACCGCTTAGTGAAACCCTCTCCCTCCCCTTATGTCTATTAAGGTAGACTTGATTCTGTGTTACAGAACTCCCTGGGGGAGATTCACCAAGGTGTGAGAAAGAGGTGATAAAGTGGAGATGACTTCCCCAGTGATATCACTTCTCCAATTCCTATGTTATTCTATAGAGCCTATGCACTAAGATTTCTCACGTGGGAGAGATCTTAGTGCATAGCCTCCAAAGAATAGTATAGGAATTGGAGAAGTGATATCACTGGGGAAGTCATCTCCACTTTGTCACCTCTTTATCATACCTTAGTGAATCTTCCCCCAGGACTCCATACTCCTCACACTGAAGACTTTCTAAGAAGACTTCAGTGGGAAGAGGCAAGCATCCAAGGAGTTGAGGATTATTTTGTGTCTTTGTTATAAAGCTAAGTTAATTTTCTAGAGAGGTAACAGTAGATGGTGCTGTTAGGCAGGGCTATGTGAGGAGTAGGGGCGTGGCCTTACTTGGGGTAAGAGCACCAAAGGTATTTAAAGTAAGGGAGCCTAAGATATAAATATGTATCTGTGCATAGAAATGCTCACACTTCCAAACTAGATCTCAGTGTCGTTACCTTCAATAAGCTAAATAACAGTTCATAAATCTTTGATCCACCAGGTGATGGAAACCACGTTATTTCATAATCATCTGCTGGCAGGTTGGTGATGATGGGAGTAGTAGCCTCCAAAAGCTGAAAACTGACTACCTCTGAGCTAAACATTTGTATTTCATCACAGAGTTAGATAACTGATAGGAGTTTAGATCCCTTTCAGATGGGAAACAGCAGCGCTGCATTGGTAATGTCTCCCATTGCAAATGTCCGATGATGGGCTATAGTTCCTTTCACATGGGCAACTGTCACCTCACGTGAATCTATTGAGATTATTCTACCCCCACTTTATGCTTATGGGGTCTCAAGGTGGGGGTAGCAAGCCCCTTAAAGAGACATATCTTTAAGTAAGTTGGATTAGTTACACACTGATTTCTAGCTATTTTATTACTTTAATACAGAGCTGTCCAAGTTCAGTCCTCAAGGGCCATCAGCAGGCCAGGATGTAGGGATTTCCCTGATGTAGCACAGGTGAGTTGATCAGTGGCTCATTCATTTTGACAGACCCACCTGTGCTTAACCCCTTAACGACCAGCAGTCGCGGGGTGTGTGGTCCTTTAAGGACTCAATAGGGAATTTCGGCGTGCCGCCCCATGTGACTGATCACGTGGGGCGGCACACTGAACGAGAGACTGAAAGACATCGTTCCAGTCTTGGAGCGATCAAATTCAGTCCCCGGTATTACGTACCAGGACCGTCACTGGTCCTTAAGTGCCGGACCAGCGTGATGGTCCGGGTACGTCACAGGACGCTAAGGGGTTAAACAGGGACATCCCTAAATACTGGCCTGTTGGTGGCTCTTGAGGACTGAACCTGACAGCCCTACTTTAATATATACATTTTATACACTGAGTTACCTATTATATAAACAAGCAAACACCCACCGTGATCCTGGATTTATTTCTCCTCTTTCTCCTTCCAGGTATGTGTACAGCCTGTGCTACCCAAGCTTTCCACCACCTGAATGTGCTTTATTAATTCTGTAATTGTAAAGTATGTGCCCTGTCTCTGCTATCCCAGCCTTCCCCCACCTGAATGTGATTTATTCATACGGTCAATGTAAGGCAGGTATGTATCCAGCCTGTTCTTTCCCAGGTGGTCTATTAACATTGTTATTTCAAGGTAGTGAGGTAGGTACTGTAAGATCCCATAGTCATAAGGCGGGGGTTGCATAGTCTCAATATGTTCACATGAGGTGATAGTTGACCATGTGAAGGTAGCTACAGACAAACATAAGACCTTTCACAACAGGAAACATCACCAATGCAGCTCTGCTGTTTCCCATTTGGAAGGGATCTGAACTCATATGAATTATCTAACTCTGTAATGAAATACAAATGCTTAGCTCAGACGTAGTCAGTCTTTGCACCTTCAGCTTTTGGAGGCTACTACTCCCATCATCACCAACCTGCCAGCAGATAGTTTTGGATGATGGGAATTGTGCCATCACAGCCTTTCCCCAGATGAATGTGATTTATTAATACTGTTACTGTAAGGTGGGTATGTGTGCAGCCTCTGCTATCCCAGTATTCCCCCTCCTGATTATGGTTTATTAATACTGTTATTGTAAGGTAGGTATGTATCCAGACTGTGCTAACACAGCCTTCCCCCAGGTGAATGTGATTATTAGGGATAGTAATACATCTATTAAGGCGATGGTACGAGTCTTCTTTATTTTATTTTTTTTTTTAACATGTAGCACTATATTTTATTACTTACAGTTTTGTAGTTCATGCTCTATTAAATCTGAAAGGATCCCCTGCCCTCCCCTTCTGGACGCCTCCAGTTCAACAATCCAGTCTTGGGACCAGATGGATACAGCGAGGGACAATCACCGCTCAATAAGTATAAGGAAAACCCTACTCCCCTCAGCGACGGAGGGCAGGATTTTCCTTTTGCTTAGTGAATGTTGTCCCTCGCCGCTCTCCATCCGGACCAGACTGAGAGGCTCAGTGACACAGGGGAAAGGGGAGGGAGGGGGATCCTTTCGGATTGAATATAGCACTATATGTTCAAAAAATAATAACGAAGACTCTGACCATCACTTTAATATCAATTTAATGTATTACTATCCCTTAAATACTGTCACTGTAAGGTGGGTATGTGTGTAGCCTCTGCTACCACATCATTCCCCCACCTGAATGTGGTTTATTTATTCTGTTATTGTAAGGTATGTGTTCAGCCTTTGATACCCCAGCTTTCCCCCATCTCAATGTGGTTTAAAAATTATCTAACTGTAAGATACAAGTGCAGCCTCTGTACCCCTACCTTTCCCCACCTGAATGTGGTCTATTCATTCTGTAATTGTACGGTACGTTTACAGCCACTGTTATCCCAGGCTTTCCCCAGCTGAATGTGGTCTATTCATTCTGTAATTGTAAGGTACGTTTACAGCCTCTGTACCCCAACCTTTCCCCACCTGAATATGGTCTATTTATTCTGTATTTGTAAGGTACGTTTACAGCCTCTGTACCCCAACCTTTCCCCACCTGAATGTGGTCTATTCATTCTGTAATTGTAAGGTACGTTTACAGCCTCTGTACCCCAACATCTCCCCACCTGAATATGGTCTATTCATTCTGTAGTTGTAAGGTACGTTTACAGCCTCTGTACCCCAACCTTTCCCCACCTGAATGTGGTCTATTCATTCTGTAATTGTAAGGTACGTTTACAGCCACTGCTATCCCAGGATTTCCCCAGCTGAATGTGGATTATTAATTCTGTAACTATATGGTATGTGTCCAGCCTGTGCTACCCCAGTCTTCCCTCTGTTGGATGTAGTTTATTAGTTCTGTAATTGAAAGGTATTTTCTCCTAATTCTGAATTTGTGTTCTTTTTAGTCAGTTTAATCAGATATAGATGGTTAAGATGCAAATCTGGGGTTTTAGTCTTTCCTTGTGGACAGTATTTGATTAGTTAACAGCTAGGGTGCACTGCTTGTGACTGTTGAACAATAAATCTGAGATTAGTCCATGGGGTCACAAGGCAGGAATAGCAAGGCTCTGTGCAACATCTTAATGTAACACATTTTTAAGTGACTTAGATAAATTACACTGAGTTAAACAGAAGATGAAAAGAAAGTGAACCATAAAAGAACATCAGCACACACACAACTCTCAAGGGATTGCCAACCTCATCACAACTGCAGACTACTGAAGAACAAACCGCAACTGGAATTCAGATGCTGCTTCCCTTCTCACTATGTTCTCACTAATCGTCTTAGTTAACTGCTCCTCCCTCTTGGTCAATTTCTCTTCTCTGCATTAATTCTGAACATGACATAATACATTTTGCACTTCTGGCATCCCCTCTCATTAATGCACAGCAATTATTTTACTTTATTTAGTCACACACACCACTCTCCAAGTCACAACAAAAACTGATGAACCCCAACAAACTTCAGTACCACCTCCTCTCTCTCACCCTCCTTCTGCTACTTGCCACTGATGACATTTCACCTAATCTAGAGCAAACTTTTGGTTTTCTCTAGACCCCACTTTACTACACTCCCTACTAACAAACACAACACTAACAATCATATACTTGTTCACTGCTACCCACAGTCTGCTCTCCATCTCCCCTGTGGTCTATGGAGAACTCTCTCTCTTATTCTTTCTCCCTCTCTCTATATATATATAGATTTCAATATTTGTTTGCCTAAAATACCTTGGTAATTGAAGTGAAGACTTTTTCCAAAATAGCATTGTGCTGGGCTTTCTGTGGTCCATTGGCTTGAATCTTCAGAGCCAAGGCGCATGGTTTAGCTATAAACCTACAAAACATATGAATAACAAAATATTATTTTTACTTAAATAAAAGGTTGTTGCATTAAATGAACACTGACCTGATACAAGTTGCTTTTATCAGAAAGAGGTTTTTACAAACATTCACAGATACATCTATAAAAGGTTTTATACTTTGATAGAAGATAAGTGGGGTGTATTAATGCAATGTCACTCTCAACTACTTGCTGGTATAAGTGTTCAAGACACATGTCTAACACCAATTTATTAAGATGCATACCCTGAAAATTCACCTCTTCACACCACTTGCACCAAGTGGAGTGCAGTAGGAGAGAATGTGGGTGATTTGGGGCATTTGTTTACGCTATGCTTTCTTTTAACCCCTTATGGACCAGCGGGTGTGCAACTCCTTGCTTAGCAATGCGTGGAGAAGCCCTCTGATCCTTAATGGGTTAAAAAAGGTTGAGAGGACATACAGTAGTGTAACATTACTCAATTTTCCTGTGCATGCTACTACAGAAGTATAAGGGGCTTGGTGGCATTAACCCTTTGATTTCCAAAGGGGTACACAACGCATTGCTTTGTAATGCATTGTGTACCCCTCTGGCACTCAGAGTGTTAACATCCTAATAATGAAGGAATGTTTGCACCAGTATGCACTACAGAAGTCATAATCCCTAGTTACCACTAAGTGCAGCTACTGGTGCTGATGACTACGTCCAGTGCAAATGTGCTAGCAGATTTTACTTTCACCCTGCAATATCGGATATTGCTTATGAATAGGCTTAACTAAAGGCAGACTGAAATTAAGCACAATAAATACAGACAGTTGCAGGTACAATAAATAAAGTGGGTTCTAGATGGTGGTACTATGATGAGAAGTTCTGGCAGAAACTTGCAGTCATTCCAGGCATGGTTAGGATAGCTGGTCCAGGGTCTTTATACGTTAAAGGGATAGTAATGTTTCATAATAAAAGCAGCTCTAATTAATCATTGTAGTATTTGGACTTTGGAGAGCGTCATTTCAATTCTGTCAGAGTTGTAGTTCAAGAGTAATTCAATGACAAAGTATCCCCCTCCCGCCCCTTTTATTGATGAAACACTGCTCATCCAGATCAGAAGGGAGGTGCCCAGGTAGACTGCAGAGAGGGACAATCTTCAGTTAAGATAAGGGAAAAACCTGAAAAACTTCTCAAGGGCGGCAGGGCTTTCATTGTTTTCATAGGAAGAAGATTGTCCCCTGCTGCTATCTGTCTGGTCTATGGACTGCATTCCACATCTGAGAAGAGATGGTTTACACTTCTTCATGTTTTTTTAATGCCTACAAAATAAAATAAAGATAAAACGAAGTATTACTGCCATTTTAAGACAGATTTAGATTGCTGCTGGTTCATCTGATATGCCACCCTCTGCTGGGCTTCCTCCTGGATGGGAAAATTACTGCAATATCTTCCTGCCTTCAGGGTACTCAGTTTCAAGTCACATTAGAGCAGCTTGTTCAGCTGCATCTAGCCTGTTGAGTTCATCCTGTCTAGTTTACTATACTATATTGTTTGTTTGTGTTTCAGATCAGTCTCCTGTGCAATATGGATCCTGGGTCTCTACTACATTTACTGGGCAGAAGAGGGGCCAGTGGGTAGGGATCAGGGGTTCCATTCTTTTTGGGTGAGTAAGAGTAGCACTTGTTGCCATTAGTCATCAGGCAGAGGGAGTTGGAACCTGTGGCTTTAATTGTTCACAGGGGAGGAAATTATTTGTGTTTAGTTAAAGGGGAACTTTCACCCCTTAATAACTAAAGCTCCCTTTACTGCTGACCTGGCGACTAGCTGCTTAGTAGCGCTAGTCGCCAGAAAACTTACCCCGTTCTCAAGATTTCGCCGTTTGAAAGGATCAGGAAGCACGGACGTCTCTTCACAGTGCATACGGTGCACAAGGGACTGACAAGGGACTGACAGCGCAGGCGCACGAACGTCACTGTGAAGAGACGTCCGTGCTTCCTGATCCTTTCAAACGGCGAAATCTTGAGAACGGGGTAAGTTTTCTGGCGACTAGCGCTACTAAGCAGCTAGTCGCCAGGTCAGCAGTAAGGGGAGCTTTAGTTATTAAGGGGTGAAAGTTCCCCTTTAAAACCATAGACTTGATAAATACAATTAAGTATAACAATGATAGGTTTGTTAACATTTGTAATAAAGCCACAGTTGTCCAGTCGGAAGTAGTATGGAAAGGTATAGAGGGAAGAGAGGGACCCAAGAGCCATTGAGCAATGATGAAGACATCCATGAAGAGGGCCCATTAGGTATAATGTCTACTCCTTGTGGTGGAGTGTTAAGCTCCTTGCTAGTCAGTAAGGTGACTCCTGCAAAGGGTATGGGTAGCCAGCTGGTACAGGCTGTGGTTGAGGAATATGCTCATTGCTCTGTATTTGACTAACATGTTGTGGTCCCACCTGTTCCTGGTAGGTGGGACTGGAGCGCTTATTTAATGTGGTGTTACTGTGTTATGCTGTTAATTCACTTGAATATAGGTGTGGTAATGGAAAGGGGCCTTGGTGGGCCAAAAAGATATGGTCTTTCACCCCACCCTATCTTCCACCTCCATCCTGCACGTCACAGTCAAGTACATGTATTACACTGTCGTAAGCAATTCAAGAAAATGTCTGAGCAACAAAAGCTTTTTATATTTGATTACATATTACTCAGAATATATGGCAGTTATCAAGTATGGTTTTATGAACAAAACAGGTTTTGTCTATAAGAAAATTACAGCAAAATGGTAGTGTAACTGAGTGGAATTCTTCTGTCTTGTATGAAGAACTTCATCACTTCAATTTTTAGAGTATAAACTTTTTTTTTAACATGATCTAATGTTCAACTTTAATGGTGAATTATACTCCAGGAATAAGTGACTCTTAATTTTTAAAAGAACTTGCTTAGGTAGAGGTTAAAAGTCTGTTTAAAATCAATGGAAAATGTCATTTGTCCTCTTTGGTGTGTCTGGTTTGCGCATTAGTTTTCTATTCGAAAATATCTAGCCAATGAGACCGCTCCAGCTTCCAGACAGACGCCTCCGTCATTGGAGGAAGGAAGAGATCAGAGGCAGAGCATCGGGCTGCAGTCTATACGGAAGAGGCTGCAGCCCAGACTTTTGTAAGTTAAATTTAAACAAAATAGAAGCTTAAAATAAAAAATTAAATAATGTTTTTATGCTATTGGATGTGTCACCTAATTATTTATGGGATTTTGTGCATAGGTGACACATCCACTTTAACATGACAAATAGGCAGTTTTTAATGCCATTTTCAAATATGCAAACTTGAATTAAGGTGAGAGTTCCACTTTAAGGACCAGAGTGGTGTGCAACACATTGTCATACCTGGGAACTTGCCGGGTTTCACCTGGAGACTCCAGATTTAGAGCTCTGTCTACGGATGAAACCTTCAAATCTCTGGGTAATGCTAACTCATGTGGCACTTGCGATTGTGTCGCTTAATTATAATTATAATGTATAGTATTACTGCTGCCGGATGTCCTTGCAGCCTGCCTGCACACTTTGCCCAGTACGTCCATCCACCCCAGCTTGTCTTGTGACCCCCTCACTGTCATCCCACACCACCTGACTTAGTGACACACACAGCATTGTGATTTGCAAGCCAGCCAATTGTTACTGCAGGCATTGCTTTGGAAGAGCGACCCCAACGTGATAACGATGGCGTTGCAAGGCAGCTGCACGAGGAGCGCCAGTGAGTGGAGGGCTGGAGGCAGAGCCCGGTCGATGGACCTCAGTAGAAGCGGAACCTCTGAACCGGCACTCAAAGGTTTAAAAGATCTCCGGGTCAGTCTGTTTCAAAAGATACAAGGTATGCACATTGTGGAACAATGCATTGCAACATCCCTCTAGTACTTAAATAGTCAAAGGGATAGTAATGTTTCACAATAAAAGCAGCTCCAATTAATCATCATAGTATTTGGGCCTTGGAGAGTGTTATTTCAATACTGTCAGAGTTGTAGTTCAAGAGTAACTGAATGATAAAGTATCCCCTCCCGCCCCTTTTACTGATGTAACACTGCTCACCTCAGAGCAGCAAGACTGTCCGAATGGATTGCAGAGAGGGACTATCTTTAATTAGCATAAGGAAAAACCTGAAAAATCTGTCAAGAGGAACAGGGTTTTCATTATTCTCACAGTAAGAAGATTGTCCCTTGCTGTTAGCTGTCTGGTCTGTGGACCAGATTCCACATCTGAGGGGAGGTGACTTACACTAGGAAAAAGGGGCAAGAAAGGGATACTTTATCATTCAATTACTCTTGAACTACAACTCTGACAGTATTGAAATAACACTCTCCATGGCCCAAATACTATGAAGATTAATTGGAGCTCTTGTTTTTGTGAAACATTATTATCATTTTAACCAGTGCTCGGGAGTTTGCTTTACAATCCACTAGGGAAGATACTTCAAAAATAAAAAGTGCCTTAGCATGAATACAAAATTCTGGTTCTGAAATGGTTAAATTTAACTAATAAAAACACAAGATATCTGAGATGCAAGTTCTTTTCACTGCATGTCCCTGTATTCAGTAGAATGATGTTCAGGATTCAAAGACATAGTCCGTCATAGCCAGTAGACTTTAAGCTAGTTTCCTACCCATTATACGCTCAAATCTCTACTTTGACGTTACCTAGGAGAAGTAATTTGAAATTGAAGGACATTTTTTTGTGTTAAATCACTACTTTCCAATTTCCCACTCAAGCTCTTTTAAAATTATATAGTTCTGCCAGATTCATTTAACTTGCACATTGCTTCTCCTGTTCTCATCCTATAACAGCTGCGAGTCCTGCAGTGCTCTCCATGGTCCAGATAAGAGTGCACAATATAACATGAACATGGAACTATACCAATAGGATTATGTCATTCTTAATGCGTACTATCACCAGGACAGTGCCCTATCGGTATGTAGCAAATATTTTATTCTCATTCTAGCAGGTTTTTCACCATATTTTAGTAAAAGTCACAGTTATAAATGACAACTACGGTATAAATGTAATGTACTGAAATGTATTTTTAAATAAGCATAACTGTCGAAAACTGCAGGAGAGATTTTTAAAGGTACAGTGCATGGTATTATTTTAATGAGATTTTCCTTCAGGGTCTTGTTCTTATCACACACACAGGGAAGCTCTGTCTCCTCAGGTAGAACAGAAAAAATTAAATAGGTTTAAGGACCTCCCACACCCTGTACTCGCAGGTTCCAGACAGGTTTGCATCTTTTAACTGAGTGTGTACTTTTACTGGGTATCCAAAAGAGCGCGCGACCACATGACACATCAACTATGTCGCCTGGATAAAAATGCCGACTCTCGTGTTGGGTAATGAAAGGATGCATTCCAGGCTTGCTGAGTTGGGAGGTGCTGATCCTCAAAAATCCACATCTGATCGCTGAATCTGGGGACAGCGCTCACAATAAGTGATAATGAGCACTGTTTCATGAGTCATAATACCACAAGTCAGTCTCCATAATTTTAATTTATTATACCATATGATAGTTTATATTAATATGTTTCCCCAGTCTATCAGATGCCAGCCCGACCTGGTCCCAGCGCTGGTGCCCGATGAGGCCTAGTTCAGGAGGAGGGGTTTTGCTCAATGTACATTTTGGATAGTGACAGGGCCATAGACATTGTGGAAACGGTGTGGCACTCAGTCCTTCCCCCAGTAGTCAGGTAGATTTTCGTGTCCAACATATGGCTCATGGTCAGTCCCTCTGGGTAGTCGGCCCTTGCTGACCATCCGTTACAGACAGTTCCCATCCGGGACAATGGGGAAACGGTACTGCTGCTGCCGCCACAAGTACTTTTCCTGCTTTTCCAACTCAGCCGGGTGCAGAGCCAGCCACTCACAGTTGACTTATGCAACCTTTCACTACCCGACATGAGAATCTCACGCTGTCATGCAGTGCAAGATTCTCATGTCACCATTTTTATTATGAAGACATGGTTAATGTATCATGTGGTCGCACGCTCTTTCGTGTGCAACCTTTTAAAAGTAAACCCATTTACTGGCATGCAGCAGTGTACCCTCTCTGTGGGCAAGTTTCACCTTTAGTCACCCACCTTCCACTATCATAACCTTGCTGAGTACCTGTGACCTGTCACTTTAGCAGCTGTTGCTGTTTCTGCTGCGCTCATGGGTCTCTTTCTGTACCTCATCAGTTCAGCAGTGGAATTCTTAGCATTATGAAGTCCTATGAGACCTCTGGTTGTGTGTCCACAGACCAGAAGTCATGCTTCAGTTCAGTTCCTGAGTCGGTGGGCTCCCCTCTGAGATACAGCAGAGTGTGGATGAATTGCATGGGCTATGTCAGACTACATTAGCAGTCGTTTTGACCTCCCATGCCACGGCGTCCCCCAGCACTGCTGTGGACAGAGGTTCTGCATGGCCTTCTGAAGCTCTAGCAGTTTGTACTCTGCTGTTATATAATTTCAGCTTGATGCTCCTTTCTTCACCTCTGTGTTCTTATCACTTCACTTTAAAACATTTAGAGTGTTTTTTCATGTTCTTTATTTCCAGATGGAGCATATAGATGTTCCCTATTGTCTCTTATACAATGCCTTGCTGGATGACGGTTGGCTTGAAAAGCTCTGCCATGCATATCTGTGGTCTCTCAGATATCTATCCCTTATACTATGCCATATATGATTTTACATTTACAGTTGCTACATATATGGCATCTACTGTGTACTTATTTTCCTGATATTACTAAGAAAACCTGGAAATCTCTGAGTGCTGAAGAGAATGCAGCAGATCCATCTTCTACGTTCCAGTCCACATCTTGTCCTGGTGGCTCTTTTAGAAGACCCACACCGCAGTCTGATTCCAATTTGGATGAGTATTCTGAGGAATGATACCATGATTTTTTTTTCTTTCCCATAGCATGCATGGATATTTTAATTAAACACCTTCACTCCCATTTGACACTCTGAAAGAGGATAAGCTTTCAAAGGTGATGGGTGAACTCTATTTACACTATAAGAAAAAAGCACAAAGTCTTCCTAGTCCATAATGTTATTTCAGCTTATTAATCAGGAATGGGCAAATCCTGAAAAGTACCTTTCTCAAAATATATCCCTTTGATCAAAAAAATTCTGCCCATTGGGACCAAAGTCAATGTCTAAGCTTCAAGTTTCTCTAAGATGATTATTTCAGTCAAAGATGGATCTGGGTTAAATATCCAATAGTTAAAAAGATGGAAATGGCCCTCTGGAGATATCATAAAGCTGTGGCAGCCTCTTTCAGACCTAGAGTTGTGACAGCTTTGTGATACATTGATGGCTGCTTCAGTTAGAGGAGGACATTATCAGCAAATCCTCATGGGAAGGTATCTTAAGATTTGTCTCCATTCTTCGACTGGCTGGTGACTTTGTGATGAATATATGAAAACTGCTCAGGCAGATGCCAGAACTACAGCCTTGTCAATAGCTGCATGCAAAGCCTTGTGGCAAAGGCAGTGGGCAACTGAATACGCTTCTAAAAGTAAGCTCTGTGCTATGTCTTTTGTAGGAAATTTTCTGTTTGGGAAAAAATTGAATGCACTGCTTCTGAAGACAAGAAGTATCTACCACAGGATAGGATTTTCATCCCTACATGAATTTCAGGAGGAATTATAAAGGGAAGACGCAAGCTGACAAGTCCTATTTAGTTAAGGGCTCCAACTCTCTTAGAAGATCCATACAGGATCCCCAAGCTAAACCTTAGTTCTGAAGGCAGGCAGGTACTATTGAGAGGATTACTTTATTTCCTTATTCAATGGAGAAAATATTCCAGCTTATTCCTGGCTCTTGGCTATTATTCATGGTGGCTACAAATTGTATTTTGCTCTCTTCCTACCTGGAGACACGCTGTTACTCAAGTACATCTTTGAAGAAAAACATGCTTTTCTGTCAGTAATTTAAAAAATTTTTGACACTCTAGTACTATGACCAGTTCCTAAGAAATTCCAAAAGAATGTCCACAGGTGCTTCTTTCTAGTGATACACTGTACCTTTCAAACTTGTGTCTTCACACCAAGCACTTCAAAAAGGAAGAAATAGGATCTGGAGTCAATTTCTTCAAGCAAAAGCATGTGATGGTGATCTCCGACTTACAAGGGACTTAAATGTGTAAAAATAATAGGTGAACATGAAAAAAAAAATTACCAGCAACTTGACTTTAAATATGAAATGTCAAAGTAAAGGGTTGACTTTCCTTTAACCCCTATGGCACTGAAAGGGTTAAGCTATGTGGCCGGTAATTATTAGGAGGTATTAGTGTTCCTCCAAATCAATGATGATTTGTATTTCTCCCCATTTGATGCAGTTGGTTTGCCCCAGAATTGCACTTCTTTACTTTGTGAATGTGGCCTTATGTATATAAATATATTATGCAAATTCAGTGCTAAAACCTATAGGGCTTGTGATTTTCTGGGGCACTTGTATCAAAATCAGTCTGTTTCCTCCTAATAGTAAATTCCCTGTATCATTAACATTCAATAGATTAAATAATGTCAGATTTCTATATAATAAGTCTATCTGTATAGTGCCATAAGGATCCCTTTAGACTAGAAGGCAAAACTAATCAGGGAGCATTACTAGGCCTGCGCTCGTAATGCTGCATTGGATGTTGTAACAATAACTGGATGATTTAGTCAGAAACTATTATCCAGGGCATTCTTTGGGAACACAAAATCATTATAGGTTATGACTCTTTTTAGAGAACAACAGAAAGCTTTCTCCATAAATTCAGATATAGAGTGCAAAGCTCATTGGTTTCCATAGAAGTTGTTGAAACTAAGTATGCTAAAACCTCTTGGGAAATGAATGTCTAGAGTCAAATTCCTTACTATTATATGTACTGAAGGTTTTATTGTGATCTTTTTAAGTGGGAGTAATCAGAGCTGTTTTAACAATCAGACAAAGTGGGAAACTACCCAGGAGTCACTGATAGAAGCCCCTCCCCTATCAAAGAAGAACTCTGATTGTCGCAGAGCTCAGATTAGAATCCTCTGGATCTCATGCTCTTTGATGCTCCTGTGCCATCAGTCTGCTAAATAGGAAGCCAGGTGTGTAAACTCATCATTGTGTGAAGATGGGTGTGAAATTTCAATGTTCAAGCTACTATGGATTACAGTTAATTGGAATGGTGTGCACCTAGGCCTTGACATATGAATTGTCAAGTGTTCCAGTCACCCATCCCACTTCACTCCTCCCCATCCCCCCCATCAAAAACATAGACATACTCCTTGGATGGACTGAAAAGACCACAGCATTTTATTTAAAAAGAAACGTTAAACTTGAACTTTATTAACAATTTATTAATACACTCCCATACAAATAAATAATCATTCCCAAAATAACCTAGTGCTTGCTTGTACATTCACATTGCCTGACTATCCCAGTCCAAAACTCTGTCCAGTTTCTACCACTATTTGACTGCATGCCATGCCACCATCCACCCTAGCTATTTGAATGTGGCAAGTTGTAGCCCAACAGCCCTACACCTCTAGACTCCTAGGACCATGCCCAAAAGTCGTGAACCATCACCACTAAGCCCGTGCTTTACCAGCAAGCACCCAGCCACATTGTGATAGCAAACCGACCAATCACTTATGGCCACCTATGGGCCTCCATCGCCACAAGCCCCTTGCACTCTCCCCCCGTGCAACCTGCAGTACCAACCAAGGGGTAACCACACACACACACAGAAGTAGGGCAGGCGGGTGGGGAACTCTTCACTGTGTTGCTTACATGTCTTCAAAATGGCTGTGGGACCACGATGGCCCACATCTAGTACTTCCTGCTCACCGCCCCTAGAGTAAACCCAACCCTTCCTACCTGACGCGCTCTGTCAGGCCCTCTTTTCCTACCCTGCGATCCAGCTACTGGGGTTCCAGAGCTCACAACACCAAAACAAAAACTTCCTAAAGTACTAATTACCACAGGCATATACATTTAAAATTGCAAAACAATAAGGAAGAATAATATGACTTGGTCAATACAGAGAGTTTATAAAAGTCCTTCACTCGTCCTGCTGCTTTACTCTTGGTGTATGAGCCTCCACTGGTAAAACCCCAGTGTTGGTGTCAGTTGATATCCCTGATATTTTAGTCCTAGTTCATGTTCCTTCCCAGAAGTGTCCAAAGGAATACAATCTTCCCTGTTGTGCTACACACTTAACCCTCTATCAAGGGCCTAGTGGCACTGTATTACCAATCGGTCTCTAATTTGGATCACTCTGCATGAGAGCTGGACTATATGAGGAACTAATATGGATGGGTATAAATGATGCCGAAATAAAAAGAAATAATTTTAATAAAAAATAGAATGACTCTCCAAGTATCTGTACAGATATCTAGAAAACAAATTTGCCACTGAGAAAGCAAAGCAAAGTTGAGAAACGCGCTGGGCGGTATTTTATATGTGGGAATTTCCCCTTTTTACTTAAGTATTTTCTAGTGTGAATATTTGCTAAGCTATACATCTCCTGGACTTTTGGTTAACATGACAATATAGTCTGTTTTGAATTAAGTTATCAAAAAGGAAAAAAAAATACAGGGCTACTTTAAATTTTCTCCCCCCCCCTTTCTTTCTCTTTAGAATTCAGATATGTTAGATCTGTAATATTAGTTACTAACAAATGGTGCATGGCATTGCCCGTACTATTGGGCATGCTGTACACTTTGGGGACTCGTTTGACCTATGTAGTGGTGAGTCTCACTGCAGAGATTTTCACAGGTGTGGGAAGGGGGCCCTGATTCACTGCCTGTCGCTGATATTCATTCATTCAAAGTGTTGAAGAAAGACCTAGGAACATGACACAGTACCTGATTGTACCATTTTCACCTACACACATTCCAAACCTCTCTAACTACCACCCAAGACCCTCGATTATTTGTCATCATCCTCTTGAAGGCAACAGCAATAGCTGGAGAACCTCACTTGACCACCCACCAAAAGAAATGCATAGTGCCTCTCCCCCTCTCGTTACTTACACCAGCAGTTGGAGGCTCCTTTGTGCTGAGGTTCTCAAATGGTTAATATCTGTAGGCTCTGGTGCACTTAGGTCTTAAGGTGTTAATATTTTGAGGTTTTGGTGCCCTATTCATCTCTGTATTCAGAAGCTGTACCTGCCCAGATGCTCCTCTGCAGCATACTGCTGACTCTCTGCAGAAAAGCATGTGGGCAGGCCTGCATCCTAATACAGAAATGAGCACTGGACCAGACCTTCCAAATAATAGCTCCTTGAAGATCTCAACAAACACGACCCCAGACATTATAACCCCTTGAGGACCAGCACATAGGTACCTTCAGATATTAACCCCTTTGAAGACCTCAACACAACAAAGTTTCTTGCTTTAAGTATATGAAATATATCGGAAAGTTGGGAGTTGTGTATTACTCACATCTGGGCAAGTGAGGCCATCAGATATTAAAACCAAGAACCATCTGCCTTAGTCCATCTGTTGGTATATTTAACATTTTAGACAGTGGAAAAAAGCTGTGGTGTCAGACAGTATATGTGTGTGTTTCTGTGAATATCAATGGACAGAGTGAATGTGTGGTTCTCTGAATACCAGTTGACAGTGGAAGATGACAGAAGAAGCAGATCATGTATGTGTGTTTCTGTGGCTATCAGAGAGGAAGAATAACTATGCTGGGGTGTCAGACAGTATACATGTAGTTCTTTGACTACCACTGGACAGTGGAACAAGGCTGGGGGGGGGTCACACAGTGTATGCATGAAACCATGTATACCAATGAATAGTGGGGAAAGGCTAGGATGTCAGGCAGTATATGTGTGATTCTGTGATTTACAGTGGACAGTGGAACAAGGATGAGGTATCAGACAATATGTGTGTTTGTGTGGGTGGTTATATGACTACCAGTTTCTCTAACTACCTGTGCAGCAAGACAGAATGGGTTTAATTCTGTGACTAACAGTTGACAGTGAAATCATTTTGGTGTGTCAGAAAGTGTATGTGTGTGTGGTTCTTTGGCTGCAAACAGAACAAGGCAGGGTTGTCAAAGAGTGTGTGTCGTTCTGTAACTGCCAATGGACAGCTGAACAAGACTGAGGCATCAGAAAGCGTATGTGAAGTTCTGTGACTGACAAAGGAACAAGGCTGTGATGGCAGACAGTGTCCTTATGGCTCTCTGACTAGAAGTGGACAGTTGAACAAGGCTGCAAACACTCCACCATCATTAGAAATGTAAGACCAGCAAGGCCCTTACTCCTTCCCGAAATGATAAGCAAAATGGCCTAGTGTTACACAAATTCCTCTATCCCTTGTTATGTATATAGCACTCCCGTTGGTTCAAGCATAGTAAAGGAGATCACTTTTGGAGTAAGTAGCTTAGTAAATTGGCAATAGGAAGGCATAGGGTTGGACATAGATTTTGTTACCTGATGTGTCCCTAGTTGCTCCACAGCTGGAGTTACATGCTGCAAAAAGTAGTACATTCACAGGTTTTGATAAAAGATATTCAGCTCATTTTATTCAGCCATATCAATTCAACAATTTGGCAACATATCAAAGTTTTTATTAAGAATGTGCCATGTTGTGATCAAGGCTACAAATGAGAGCTGAAATATCAAACTTATATAGCTAAATTCTATGAACAGAATTAGAGTACATCTATTATATTATGAAGTAGAAACATAATGACAAGTGCAATGTCACCTGTGGCTCACGCCGTGATAATTGTGCACCCACCTGCACAAAGTGACATTGCTGCTCTGGTACAATAAGCTCACACATGACAAAATTAGATTTCCAAACTATAATATTCAGTATGCACAAGTTCTTGACAAAAACCTTAAAAAAAAAACCAAAAAAAACAACCTTTTTTTCTGTGCTGCTCAACTTCAGATTCCAACCTTTAATTAAGTCAGATTAAAGTGGCTGTCTGTACCAGTCTTTGTCTTTAGGCTCTCTCCTGGGACCCAGAATTATTCTGAGTCAGTATCCTGTCACTTTGCTGGCTTGTACAATTGTAATCATAGGGAACTTTCTGTGTTCATTATGAGTTTCAGCCAGGATTGCAAACTGTATCTGTAGAAATTTCAGTACAAAAAAAAATTGGAAGCCACTTTTGTCTTAAAGAGATACTAATACATATATAATAATATTGTTGAAGACAGGCACTCACAGGATTTAAAGCATAACTACCACCCCTGATAAAATTTGGCCCAAATAAATACCCATCTGGCGACTAGCTGCCCAATAGTGCTAGTCGCCAATAGTGCTAATCGCCAGAATTATTACCTGGTTATTGAGAATTGTACTCTGTTCCCGGACTGACAAGCAGGAAAAAGAGCAGACATCTTTCCATAGTGACGTCTGCACACCTGCGCTGTCAGTCCCTTTTGGAGCCGGCTGAGATTGACAGCGCAGGTGCACAGACGTCACTATACAAAGATGTCTGCACTGTTTCCTGATTGTAAGTCCTGTGTATAATTCTCAAAAAACAGGTAATATTTCTGGCAACTAGAACTACCGAGCAGCTTGTCGACAGATGGGCATTTATTTGGGCCAAATTTTATCAGGGGTGGTAGTTCCGCTTTAAAATTATTTATTTAAATTATCATAGTCATTAAGTAAGGACCTTAATCAAGACAATAAAAAAATTCAGTGGAGTGAAAGTGCTGGTATATTTTTTCCTGCTGAGTAAAATATGGTTACTCCCACTGCCGAGAGATGTTTATTCAGCATTTATTGCAGCTTGATAGCACACCATAGATTTTCAGTCCATGTAAGTAAAACACCCAAAAATGCTAGTTTCAGCTGCAATAAAATAATAAAAAATATCACTCAGCAGTGGGAGTACCCATGTTCTACTCAGCAAGATAAACCCTGTAATATATACATATATATATATATTTATTTACTTTCCTATTAAGTGTTAATATCCCTTGAACATTAGTATGATTTACATTGCAAGTGATAAATGCTATCACTGTTTATATCTCAAATTCTTACTGAACAATGTGGGGAAATTTATAGATAAAACCACCAGCAATGGATCTAGGCCACTGTTTCCATTAACACCTCCTAATTAACCCTCCCACTTACCTTATTATGACAAGAAAATCCTAATGACCCCTCTTAATTTTCCCTTGCTTTTCGGCTAAAGAGATATTGGCTGAGATGCACTAAATGTCAATGAGGGTTCAGGATGGCAATGTAATGTCAGATCTGTGTTGAAGGCACATCGCCAATATGTACTAATGTGTCTTTGCCACCATATCCCCTTCAATCCACCACCAATCTGCCATGACTTCAACAGGTTTATGATTTTGGACTAAACACATCAACAATCGCTCATTTCCATGTGGAAATGCGGGTTAATGAGTCATTTCCATATTCTAGAGAAAAGACGACTAAGAGGAGACCTTATCACATTGTACAAGTATATGAGAGGTCAATACAAGGATCTCTGCGGTGAGCTATTTATTCCAAGGCCTGCTCAGGTGACCAGGGGACACCTCTTGAGATTAGAGGAAAGGAGGTTTAAACTTCAGCAGAGGAAGGGTTTTTTTACGGTAAGGTCTGTCAAATTGTGGAATTCATTGCCCAGGGAGGTAGTTATGGCAGATACAATGGACACATTTAAGAGAAGATTAGATACATTTCTTTCAAAAGGGAACATACAGAGTTATACTGTTTATCAGTAGGCAGATCAGGAAGGTCTGATAAAGACTAATTTAATTGGTAGCAGGAAAGCTATAAAATTCTTAGTTACTGAGGTATGAAGCGAAGGTTGAACTTGATGGACTTGTGTCTTTTTTCAACCTAATTTACTATGTTACTATGTTACTATGTTACTAAATGCAGGATAATGAGTCACTGTGGTATTCATGTGGGTGTGTTTATATGTTAATGTGGATGTTTGCCACACGCACTAACAGACATTGCTGTTGGAGTTCACAGTCCCAAAATCACCTACCTGATGTGGGCGATGGTGGGATCTCCCTGTAGCTCTCTTTGGAGCCAGAAGACAGTTTGCTGTCTCTGCAAAAGAGCAGAGATAGAAGATGTCATACTGTAACCCTTTCTGAGTCATAGGGATTTGTATTACATACCCCTGCAGCACTGAAAGAGGTTAAAAAGTTGAACCTCTTTGAGCATATGGCCCATTATGTCATACATGTTTTGGAACAGAAGCCATGCTGATACATCATCCTGCTGCCCTGTTTTCATCCCCGCACATCACCAGCTTGCACAGTGTGTCTGGCAGAGTGAGGGGATTGGACTTCGCCAAGAGGTGCCTTAACAGAACTACATTCCCCTTCCCTGTGGGTGTGTTTATATGTTAATGTGGATGTTTGCCACACGCACTAGCAGCCTCTGCTGTCGGAGTTCACAGTCCCAACATCACCTACCTGAGGTGGGCAATAGTGGGATCTCCCTGTAGCTCTCATTGGAGCCAGAGGTCAGCTTGCTGCCTCTGCTAAAGAGCAGAGATAGAAGATGCCCTCCTGTAACCCTTTCTGTGTCATAGGAATTTGTATTGCATACCCCTGCAGCACTGAAAGGAGTTAAAACGTTGTGTTAGAATCTGAAGCTGAAATGCTTGATAGGGAACCCAGTAAGACAGGAATCCCACGTATACAATTCAGGCACTGTTTGCCTTGATAGGTGTAGCTTGATAGAAGGCCTGTGAACACACATTGGGCCGTATGTTCAAAAAGATAACGACAAACAAATGTTGTATGAAGGACAAAAATAAGCAATTGTATGCATGAACATATTTTCTGTAGACAAAAACTAGTAATGTCCGTAGTGTAGGACACAACTCCAGAACCGCCGGACAAAGGGGCGTGGCTAAACTATTCTCCAGTGTCGTGTAGAGGAAAAGAACATGCGTTGTCTACAACGACAAAAAAATGTCTTGGAAAAGACTAAATTTGTACATTAAGAAAAAAGTGGAGGTAATGTGAAGATCTGAATGTGAGAAACCTACAATAATTGAAGGAAACACAACAAAAGCACAATTACCATACCTATATACTAAACTTTTTGTTAGTTACAATATTTTTGTCATTACATACGATAATTTCAGTCAGGAATCATACTTCAATGACAAAACTACATATTTCCGATCACAATCAATACTCTCTAAAAATATTAATGAGCCCAACGACACTACTTTGAAATGTCTTTACAAATCACAAAAGCTATTTCACTACCCCTTTGAACGTATGGCCCATGGTGCCATGCTTATACATCATCCTGCTGTCTGGCATTCATCCCCTCACATCGCAAGCTTGCACAGTGTGTCTGGTTGTGTGAGGGGATTGGACTTCGCCAAGAGGTGCCTTAACAGAAATACATTCCCCTTCCCTGACCTTCACCCCTCCACCCTCGCTACTTCATCCTCCTCCCACCCTTCCCTTTCCCTCTCCATCCATTCACTTATTCAGCTGTGCTTCAATGAACTTTGAATTCCAAGCCGGATTCTATAGCCAGTAGATATGCATATATGCATTTGCTGTCCAAGACTCATCCAGTGTGAGCTGAGGTTGTTCCCCATTTCTGCCTGTTAGATGAAAGAAGTTCATCTTTCCTGCCGCAATGCCAGCATCTTGTAGTGTCCGGCCCAGAGCTGGATCCATTGCCAAGTCTCCATTGTTATTTCCAGGTGCCTGTACTGAGTTGAACATCCCTGCCACATAGTCCACTTTGCAAGATACATTTTCAAAGAACTGCTTGATGGAGGTGGATACTGGGAAGTTTAGAGTAATGCTCTCGCTTACATTCTTGCAGTTAGTGGTATCTTGCATTATACTCAGCACAAGCGGTTCATCAGCAACATGTTCTATTTCTTTGGGTATAAGGTGGCTCTCCTCGCCGGGCACCATTTCTGTAGGTATGGTGTGTGCATGAGCAGGGGTTGGTGAGATCCATAATCAGTGGACAGGCAGTCTGGGAATGCTGACAAGGCTGGCAACTTCTCTTCCCCATGGCAGGTGCAGTATGGATTTCACTGCCTTCCACCGTTCTGCCTATTCTCCTCCTCACACCTCCATGTCTTTTTCTGCAGCTCATGTCTTGATAATTGTAACAATGGTATTATTGTAAGGATGTGCTAGGGAGATGGGAGGATGTTGTACCACTAATATCAATAGTTACGCAGCTCTGGGCACCTGTTTAGTTTGCTTTCTGCTTGCACTGGCCCTGTGCACAGTAGTCATACAATTCTCTCTTTGTACACTACAGAAGTCCTCAATGAGGCTGACGTACCAACAGGACATGGAGCAATTCTGGAGCAAACCAAAGGTAACACAAGGGACAAATAAACATAATCATTAATTTAAATGGGGATTTTAACCATTAAATTCTAGAAAGGCTCACAACTTATTGCTTTTGCAATGCGCTCAAGACCTTGTTATTATTCAAGGAATTAAAAGTACAATTTATCCCTTTGCCTGCCAGAGGGGTATGCAACATATTGCTATGTTATGAGCTGCATAGCCCCTTGGCACTCAAAGGGTTAAATCAGTGGTGACTTTGAGGTTTGGTTTGGTTCATAATTGTGCCAATTCTTAATGGTGCATCAGCTTTCTAGGATCTAGTGGCATAGAAGTCCAATTTAAATCAATGAGGATGTATAATGTACAACTAACTGTTCTGCCCCAGAAATCTTCCACTGTGGTCTTTATACATATCTCCAGTATTTAAGAGGCCTCTCTAGCAATCAAGTTAAGGGTACTTTTGTATTCGTATATTATACAGCAATGGTATTTTCTGGACCAGGCGACTGTGGATCAGGGTGGGGTTTATTATGTGGGTATGGCTATGGGAAGTAATAATGCTTAGGAAACCTGAGAGGTTATGCACTAAAATGTGATAAAGAGGTGATAAAGTGGAGATGACTTCTCCAGTGATATCACTTCTCCAGTTTCTATGTTATTCTATGGAGCCTATGCACTAAGATCTCCAATGCTAGAGAAATGTTAGTGCAGAGGCTCCACAGAATAACATAGGAATTGGAGAAGTGATATCACTGGAGACATCATCTCCACTTTATCACTCCTTAGTGCATAACCCCCCCTCCTTGGCTTGGAGGGCTTCATAAATATGAGATACATTTTTCTTTCTTTTGTAGTGTTAAATAAGAAGCAGTACCTCCTAATAATAACTCCCCACTTATCCTAATGGCCCCTCTGAACACTGCCCTTGTGCCTTGGTTCAAGACATTACATTTTCAATCAGTCCTGCATGTCTTATCCTTGGGGGCAGACATGACAGTTTCTAGCTGGACCACAGATCACAAGCTCTGCCCCCTGCACATGGTGATCTTAATTATTTAAGGACCAGATGGTTGTGCAAAGCATTACTTCGCAAATCGTTGCACACCTCTCAGGTCCTTAAAGGATTCATTAAACTTATGCATTCTGCCTGCTACAGTTTGGAAAACCCGCCAGCAATTATCATGTGCACCTACAAGATGTTATTAGTGGCGGGTGAAAAGAGAATTTTACCGCATGACTTTTCACAAAACATTTATGATTTATCTCTGTTTTCACAAGTTTTCTACTTTTCGCCAATGCAAAACTGTACTCCTTTTCTCCTATTTTTCATCTATGTTTTCTATGGTGCAACATTTCCCAGCACAATATTACTTCTGAGGGCTGTAGTGGAAAAATAAGTAGCTGAAAGTCAAAGGCCTAAAGGAACATATATCTTGAAAAATGTTAGTATGCACAGTGAATTTGTCCTTTGCACACAACACTAACTTCCTGATTAAGTGACACTGGCACATATTCATGATGATGTCAAGTGATAAAAAACCTACAATGTGACAGATGTGTGTGGTGGTGATGGTGGTGGTAGTGTGGCCATGGTTTGATTGATGTGTGTTTGTATGTATATATATATATTCCAACAGCAGTTTTTACCATTATCATGTTCATGTCAAATGTCAACTATCCTTCTCAGACTACTGATACACATTACTTATTGTTCATAGCAGTGGTCCCACTCCCAAGTTTGGTAGATGGTAGCAACCCTTCTTCACATCCCTCCCCCTCCTCATCTGTGCTGCTGTTAATAAATTTGTCCTGGCTTTCTGCTTGTACAATTCAGGCACTCCCAGACTCCCCTAATACAGAAAACAAATGTCCTACCTAAGAGACTCCCCAAACTAAGCTTTAATTCCCATTTATTTGCCAATCTTCTCTAGCTAAAAAATGTGCTTCTTTCTCGTCTCACAAACACAGAATGACGTGCTGTGAGAGCCTGACACCCTTTTATATGCCTGCAGGAAAACTGCCATGTGGTGGATAAAAATTCAGTATTCCCACAGATTTCAATGCTTGGAGAAAAAAGCGGGAAAAGGCACTTTTCATGGGAAATTATTCCCTAAATGGGCAGTACCATTTTTCACCAATTTTGGTTTGAGATGAAAATTTTTGACATCACTAGATGTTATAGCTTAACCCAAATTTTGGAGTGTTAAATTTGTAGAATGTAGATGTATTGCAGTCTGCTATGATGTCTGTGCTGATCCTATCAAATTATTTGCATTCACATCCATTTATATTTATGCAAACTCTGTGATTCGCATGAACTGATTTGCGTACATGTGCAGGGGTGGATTGTAGGGGAATACCAGCCCGAGCATTTTTTTTAAAGCAGCCCACTAGCTGTACCGACGTCCCTATTGACGCCCTCTTGTGGTGCCTGTGCGGCATGGGAGAGCAGGCACCAGGATATTATGTCATTTCCTGGTGTTCTGCATTAAGCCTTTGAGTGCAATGCATTGCGTACCCCTCTGGCACTCAAAGGGTTAAAAAGGAACGAGAAGGCTGTAACAGAGAGTGCCTGTGGCAACACAGACCTCTCCTTCAAAATATCGTGGGACGGTGAGATCCTCTGATCTCCCCCACCGGCCCATGATCTAGCGGCCCACCAGGGGGATGCCTGATCCCCCGATAGGACAATCTGCCCATATACATGTGAGTCAAGTAATTATATTTGTGCACAACCATACTAAGCAAGTGAAAGAGCTTAACATGTCTATAAATCAAGGGAGTTAGCAATATTGGATTTTCACACAAGCTAATTGAAAGGAACAGTACAACATATTCATCCCTTCTTAGCAACTCTGATAAATCTAAGCCAACTAATACAATAGGGTTTAAAATTCACAGTTTTAATTTTCTATTATCATGTAAGCCTGGAGCTTGCAGAGGCACCGGTGAATTCAGTAAATTCAGTCTCACTTGTTCATCTTTTCCATTGATGTTTCTTAATTAAAAAAAACGCCCTCTTAATATAAATTGATTGGGATAATAACAGATACACTGGAAAATAGTATTCTAAAGAGCATATGTGAATGATTACACAAGTTGACGGCATCATATGACACTGATACCCCTTGATTTATGGGGAATAAGTATAAAGACAAAAGTGGAGCCCTTCAGCAGCAAAATAAAGATGCATAATGTATTAAATGGAGCTCTTATCCCATGGCTTAGGAGTGATAATGGTTTTGCCCCATTGCCCCCCCCATTGGCACAAGCAGCATTATGGGGAGGAATTTTGGTGTACATAGCTTCAGGGCTGCATTTCCCATCAGGCAGAGTGGGCAGCTGCCTAGAGCTCCAAATTCTGAGTGGTGCCTCAGCTGAGCTGGCCACACCCACATTCTGAATTGTAGGTGTGGCCAGGGAAATCTCAGTGTCCCTGCTGCAGTTTTATATTCCTTTACAGGCTATTATTTAACACATTGGATGCTAGAGAGATCTCCAGCATGCATTGGAGATCTCTCTGGCAACCAAGGGTTACAGCAAGGGTATTTTCTGTGCCAGGAAATAGTTGATGGGATAGAGGGCAGGGCCATGTGAGGGATGGGAGTGTGGCCATGGGTGGAGCTGATGGTGCCTAGAGTGCCATGCTTAGCGGTACCTAGGATTTCAATCTGTCCCTGGATGATCTATTATGGCAACCTAGGCTACTGCCTAAGGCCCATGACAATATGAGGGGCCCTGGCTGCAAGTGATGGGTCACAGATGGAGGCCCTGATGCTGATGCTGCTGCTAAAATCTTGTGTCAGCCACCCTTTTTGTTGAAAGACGAGCATCATCCAGTTGCTCCCACTTCTATTAGTGCTACAATGCCAGTACCTGATAACAGCAGAAGCAAGAGATGTGGGGTCCCAAATTGGTGCCTTGCCTAGGGCCCTATGGAGCCTTAATCGGTCTCTGCTGCAAAGCTTAGTAAGAAAAGTACTTCAGCTACTGATTTAGTGCAGAATTGGCATGGTTCATTCACTTCAGTGTTTTTAGGAGTGTGATTGGGATCAGTCAGACTCTTAGATGACACACTATAGAATTAAAGGGATAGTAATAGATAATTTCAAAAGCAGCACAGTTTGTTCATCATAACGAACAGTACTGTCGGCTGCTGCTCTTATTGTCCACAAGTGTACAATTACGCTGTTATTTTATGCAGAATTTACCCCTCCCTCCTCTTTCCCAGTTTTAATGCCGCCTTCCCTTAAATCTGAAGTCCGCTCCCTTAACCGGACAAATTACAACGAGGGACAATCTTCTCTCAGTCAATATAAGGAAAAACCTTCCCTCCTTATCGAAAGAGAGCAGGTTTTTCCTAATACTAACTGAAGATTGTGCCACATTATGATACGTTGTCAGGTCTCAGCCTGAAATGCTGACATCGGGGAAAGGGGTGATTGTACAGTTGTGGACAACGAAAGCAATAACCGAAAGTACTGTTCCTTATGATTAACAAACTGCTCTGCTTTGGAAATGATCTATTACTATCCCTTTAAAAGGTGTTTAATTTATGCATTACTGAGGCTAATCTTCTAAGAACTGGTGTGATTTGGGGCAAAGCAACTGAACCACAGGGGGATAATTACAAATTCTAAATAGGGTTTTTAACTTTTGAATACTAGAGTAATGCATTGGAGAACTCCATAGCACTCAAGAAGTTAAACTCCCAATTTAACTAAATGAGAATTCACGTCCCCTATGACGTAGTTGGTTTGCTCCAGAATTAGTTCAATTCATTTTAGCATATCAGTCCCTCTATCTCTTTAATTACACAACTTGCTTTAGTAATGAAGAACAGCATCCTTTAGAAAGCCATTAAATTGAATGGAATTACCAAAGCTATTAAATGTTTAGCAAAACAAAAACAGGGACTGTGAATACACAGGCACTTTGAATTTCATATATTTATTCTCTACAAATTCTTCTTTGTGATAATCCACTGATATGAGCATGTCTTGATTTAAAAAAAAGGGATTTACATTTATTAAAGATCTGGGTGATATGCTTTGGAACACACTGCATTTTCATAAGACTGAAAAATGTGTGCTATGAAAATTGGTCAATGGAATAACTTTTGTATTGATGTATAGAGCTAAATACCTTTTTTACCTAGAAATATTAAATGAAAGAGAAAGTAAACACTTTGTATGACAAAATTCAGGTACTCCAACTCTTGGAAGATGCTTCCCACAAAATTATTACAGCACAAATTTGCATTTATTGATCATTTTAGTTTAACATTTTTTTGTGGCCAATTAATTTTATGTTGGTGTTGTTGGGCGTGTGCCACAGATACAGAGAGGTTGATGCACTAAAAAAAAAGAACTGCACCAAAGAGGACAAATAAGTTGGTAGAGTTAAATTGGAGTTTTGTTATAATGATTATAATCCCCTGAAGAAGTATCTAATAAGGGATACGAAATGCGTTGGGCATTTTATACAGATTCACTGTATTATTTTATGAGGTGTAAAATCTATTTACTGTTGCCAATAAAATATTTTTAAAATATCTCCAGTGTAGCACACTCCTCTAGTACTTAAGGTGTTAAATAACTAGCTGAACAAATAACTGTTTTTTTTAGCAATGAGTGTGTAGTACTAAATAAAATACCATGGGGAAGTGAATGATCTCTCAAAACCTGACACAAATACAGGGACAGAACATCACATGTGAATAATTAATAAGACCTGTCTCTTCCTCCTGTTAAATCAGGAATACAAAATGTCACAGTTATAAAGTATCTGGTCAAGTATATATATATATATATATATATATATATATATATATATCACATATATATTTCACTGAGTGTCAGAAAGGTATCTAATGCACTGAAACACAATGTACTGGATACCTTTCTGGCAGTCGAAGGGATATACAGCGTAGAAGTTAAAGAGACAACATTACTATAAAGTGAATGTAAACCTGCAAGTGGGGAGAAGAAGAGAGATTATGAAAATGGGAGTGAAGGAGAGAAGAGAAAGAGAGAGACGATAAAGAGAGTAGTACATGAGGAGAGAAAGACATTATAGAGACGTTAGAGGTGGTAGTGCGGAGATAGAGAGAAGTTAGAGAGAAGATAAACAGTAGCAGTGAGAAGAGAAAGAGAGTTGTGAGTAAGAGAGAACATAGAGTAGTAAGTGAGAAGATTAAGAGAGGGAACAGTAAGAAAAAAGATAAGAAGAGAAAGAGAGAGAAAAATAAGAGAAGAGAAAAAGAGCAGCAAGGAGAAAAAGACAGATAGGCATAAGAGAGAACATAATGTGAGTAGTAAGTGACAAGAGAAAGAAGAGAAAGAGGGGAGACAGAGAGCAGTAAGTGAGAAGAGAAAGAGAAGTGTAAGAGAAGCAGAGCAGTGAAAAGAGAGAGAAGGAAAAAAGGAGGAGTAGAGGAAGATCAAGAAAATTCAGCTAAAAAAATAAAAATAATTCTGCAGTACTATGGTATTCTGAGATACCTATATTAATATATGTACATTTAATTGGAACATTTATATGTGTTTAACAAAGGATGACTACTTATTTGGTGCATTAGTAAGTTTTACCTGTAACCAATCAGGGTGAGATTTTCATCTCAGGTACCCTTGGCAAGACACCCATAGATCTGCCTATGGCCATACTTGCACTCAGTACATAACCTCACCACCATGAGAGAAATTAGACATATAAAACCCAACAAGATTCACAGATTAAAGAAAACTCTAGTGTACTGTTCCCTGGACTCTCGGGCACTATGGATTTCCCATCCCCATCATGATTCAGCCTCTTACACCCATCTCTCCCTAGGGGTGACTGATGCTGTGCAGGCCCTTGGTTTGAGTGTCTTATAGTTATGAATATGATGTCTCTTGGGAAGCAATGACCTAGGTGTCCCGCTTTTTTGATGGTCACTCGATCCTCAAGACGATCTTCGGTGGTCTGGTACGAGAGAGTTGGACTGGGTTCTCTGATCCGAGACTTCCTTTTTTTCTCTTTCTCTCTCTCTCTTTTCCCTCCTTGCACTACATCTAGTGCATTCACATCCTCCCCTGATGCCCTCCCCATCACATACACATTCTAACAGTACCCAAACTTAACATTAAGCCTTCTTTATCTCCCCCTCCCAAAAAAAGGAAGGTACGGGAAGGGGGAGGAAGGGGGAAAGAAAAGGAAAAAAAAAGAAAGAAGGGAAGAAAAAATCCTCGAGGATGATCACTGACCCACTACTTTGCAATATGATCCTCTCTTTGTCCTTCACAATGTGATTTTAACAACTGACTATGAGGTATGTTCTCACTGCATTCATTGTTGCTTTACATACTTGTATTGTATTGAGTGGTTGTATAACTGCATTTCTACCTTGACTTGTTTCTACAATTGCATTGTTCAATAAATCTATTCTGAAACAAAAAAAAAGAAAGAAAAAAGAAAACTCTAGTGAACTTTCAGTCACACTTAAATAGCACAGTAAGCTTTTTGTTCAACAGGACAGGGGTGCACTCCTTCCACCCCTCCATTCCTCTGTTTCCAAATGAAGCATCCAATATCCATATAGAAAAGAAAAGGGCACTCACCAAACATTTATAGTTGGCTGTGCTGAGGAAGGGAGAGTGCTACCCTCTGGAACGTTCTTTGACCTAGCAGCATTTCTGCCTAATTGAACTTTCTCAAAAAACGCTGTAAGTGAAATAAGCAATACAGGAGTAGAGCATTGATTTGTGAGTACATGTTTCTTTTCTATATGATTAAAGAAAACTCTATTCAACTAACAGAATTGTACTTATCCTGGCACCAATGTGACACATATGACTACATATATTCTATTTAAAGGGATAGTAATGTTTCATAAAAACAGCAGCAGTAATTGAATGATAAAGTATCCCCATCTCGTCCCTTTTACCTAGTGTAAGCCACCTCCCCTCAGATGTGGAATCTGGTCTCTTGACCGGACAGGTCGCAGCAAGGGACAATGCTGTGAGTATAAGGAAAACCTCCCCCCCCCCCCCCGACAGGTTTTTCAGGTATTTCCTTTTTGCTAATTGAAGTCTGTCATTCTGCGTTCCACCTGGACACCATATTGCTACTCTGAGGTGAGCAGTGTTACATTAGTAAAAGGGACGGGATGGGGATACTTTATCAATGAATTACTCTTGAACTACAACTGACAGTATTGAAATAACACTCTCCATGGTCCAAATACTATGAAGATTAATTGGAGCTGCTTTTATTGTACTATCCCTTTAAAGGTTTATGACATAAACACTGTATACAAAATATGCTAACCCCTTGAGTAGAAATGGGAAAAAAGTCAATTTTCTTCCTGTAGGAATTTTTGTGACAAAGCCTACTCATAGAAACCCTATAAAATGTCCGCTTTTTCTCTAATCCCCAAAAACTCTTGCAACAACTGCCTATGCCTGACAAATCCTGCTGGTATGTGCAGTTCAATAACTACAAGTGCAGTGGAACAACATAGGCTAGATCTCACAAGTCAGTATGTGCAGTTATATGGCTGCTAATGCAGTGGGACAAGGCTGGGGGTCGGTATGTGTGGTTCTATGGCAGCGGTGGACAATATGAGGCTCTCCAGCTGCTGCCAGACTACAGCATCTGGAAGGTGTCATGTTGCCCGTCCCTATAGCTATCAGTGAGTACAGTCGGGCAAGACTGGGGGGGGGGCAGTATGTGTGCATCTTTGGTTATCGTGGGACAAGTCTGGGGGTCAGTATCTGTGGTATTATGGATATCAATGCACTAGGAAAAGGCTGAGGGGTGAGTGCGTGTTTGTGTGTGCTTATGTGGTTGCCATGGGACAAGACTGGGGTCAGTATTTGTGTTTCTATGGTTACCATAGGACAAAGCTGCGGGTCAATATGCGTGGTTCTATGGTTACCACTGGACAAAGCAGGGGGGTCAGTATGTGTGGTTCTATGACTGCTAATACAATGGGACAGGGCTGAGGATTCATGTGTTCAGAGGAAAAAAAGCAGCAGAAGTACAGTTGTCACAACAGTTCCAATGGAAGGTGAAAAGTACTGTTTTTCACAATTTTCTTTTGAGGCAAATGTTTTTTCCCATACCTACCCTTGAAGACTAGAGAGGTGTGTAAAACATGACTTACCCCCTGGTCCTATAAGGGTTAATACTAGAGGAAATGTGTATACTAGTTCAATAGGTGACACCTTTTTACTAGATACCCATTTCAATGTTGTTTCAATAAACTTTATCTATAATAACAATACCATTTTGGACTGGATTCCATTGCAGCTGATATTGCAGCGTAACTTTCACCTTCATAATATTGTCCCTCAATCCTTTCTTAATGTAGCGATATGTAAAGCCATCTAATAGAAAAAGAAGAGCAAGAAAGGCAACATCTAAAAGCAGTGTTTATTCTTAGAAAGCTTCTCACACACAACAGATAAAATAACACTGACAGAATATCCCAAGGATATATGCTTATCTCCCTCCTGGTACTGTAGCCCTTTGGCTCTGCAACCGCTGCTACTCATATAACGGATGTCCATCAGGGCTCGGTGTCCACTCTGTATCCAAATCGATGGCTGTTTCTACACTACCCCATACAAACAGAGCAGTGATGTATACTGTACAGAGCAGAACACTAACTCTACCACATCTAGTCGGAATATCGGGCATACGGTAAAAGGTCAGGGCACTACCCAGGAGGTACCAAGTATCCAAGGGTTAAAGTCTTCTAATAACTAACGCTTATCGCAAGCCTCTCTGCCCACTTCATCAGGGGTTACAGGGAGACCTGATGAAGCGGGCAGAAAGGCTCACGATAGGCTTTGGGTATTAGAAGACTTTAACCCTTGATACTTGGTACCTCCTGGGTAGTGCCCTGACCTTTTACCATATGCCCGATATTAGGACTAGATGTGGTAGAGTTAGTGTTCTGCTCTGTACAGTATACATCACTGCTCTATTTGTATGGGGAAGTGTAGAAACAGCCATCGATTTGGATACAGAGTGGACACCGAGCCCTGATGGACATCCGTTATATGAGTAGCAGCGGTTGCAGAGCCAAAGGGCTACAGTACCACGAGGGAGATAAGCATATATCCTTGGGATATTCTGTTAAAGTGTTATTAATGTCTAAAAATTTTTTTTTTTTGCATTTAGAAGAGCTTAAAAAGCTGATCTAAATGCAAAAAAATTATCTCTCAAACCGCTATGGTTTAAGAGATACGGGCATTTAAAGTTTGATTTCTCCTCCTGACAGCTGTAAAGCTGTCAGCGAGAGATCTGTGTCAACCGAAACGGAGGTGCTTGAGCAGAGCCGCAATCTCGTTACTTACACGGAATCCCTTCATTGGAATGGTCTAAAATGTGTGCCTAGTGTTCAGGCACATGTTTTAGACCATTCCAATGAAGGGATTCCGTGTAAGTATCGAGATCCCGGCACTTCTCAAGCGCCTCCGTGTCGACCGACACAAATCTCCTGCTGACAGCTTTACAGTTGTCAGGAGGAGAAATCAAACTTTAAACACCCGTATCTCTTAAACCATAGCGGTTTGAGAGATACTTTTTTTGCATTTAGATCAGCTTTTTAAGCTCTTCTAAATGCAAAAAACATTTTTTAGACATTACTAACACTTTAAGTGTTATTTTATCTGTTGCGTGTGAGAAGCTTTCTAAGAACAAACACTGCTTTTAGATGTTGCCTTTCTTGCGCTTCTTGTTCTATTAGATTGCTTAAGTGTATGGACGAGGCCATACTGAGAAGCTGCATGAGGATGATCGAACTGTAGTGTAATGAACTATCATTACCCGTGCTTCATCTCATCTCCATTTCATAATATCATCACCTATATCCATTCCATGCAGGATAACATGGACTTTTGAAAAGGACTTGAGAACTGTATGGTCCATAGAGATAAGTGAGGACTTTATCTTTGTTTTTACACTTTATACATCTAGATATTATAGTTCACCAATTTATTGGTGTATTTATTTCATTTGTTTTGTGCTTTTGATAACTGCACTATATGAGACACATAGAGAGTCTTACACTTTGTTTTTTATACATCGCCCTGCGTTTCTAGCGCTATCTATTGTGTGTATTTAGAAATGTAAAGCCATACTGTTATTATGATGAAAAAGTCTGCGTTATTAAAGAAAGCAAACGTCTTCTGTAGGCATCCAGGACACAGAGCTTACAAGAGAAGCTCTGCCTTCAGCAACTTCCATTACCTTAAGGTAACAGAAGTCACCACCAATTCGGGCAGAGCACAGGACACACAGCGAAGACTCAGAGGTCCATTTCCTATAAGATGTCTGCTCTGTTGTTTGCTGGATGCCTACAGAAGAAGAAGCTTTACTTAAAGCACAACTACCACCACTAACAAACTTGCCCCCCAATAATTCCCCAACTGGTGACTAGCTGCTCCGTGGTGCTACTCGCCAGAATTATTACCGCGTTATCGAGAATTATCGATTGTTCTCGGGCTGACAGGCAGGATGAAGCGCAGACATCTTTCCATAGTGACATTTGCTCACCTGCGCTGTTAGTCCCAGCCTGCTCTAGGAGGCATTGCTAGGAGCCATTCGGCTCCAAAAGGGACTGACAGAGCAGGCTTCACTATGGAAAGATGTCTGCGTTTCGTCCTGCCTGTCAGCCTGGGAACAATGGATAATTCTTGTTAATATGGTAATAATTGTGGTGACTAGCGCTACTGAGCAACTAGTCACCAGATGGGGAATTATTGGGGGGCAAGTTTTTTAGCGGTGGTAGTTCCGCTTTAATAATGTGGACTTTTCCATCATAATAACAGTATGGCTTTACATATTGCTACATTAGGAAAGGATTGGGAAGCAATATTAACAGGGTGATAGTTCCGCTTCAACTCCATATTTCACCATAGACTTTAATAAGACTCTGTGAGATAAACCAGTAATAACATTTATCACATTCAATGGAATCAATCCATTTGTCTGAGAACAATATGATTACCAATATTCTGACCAACTGTACTCAATCTATTGCTCTACATTACAATATTATAGTCATTAAAGCAAGAGAGACATAATGAAACCAGAAATAAAAATCTCATTGTTTATACCACATATAAAGCCCAAATCATGTCACATAATAGACTGATAATATCTTGACAGCTATGATTCATTGTTATATTATATTTGACTGATCATTAAAAAGTTATATTTTGATCTATTAATCAAATGCTCAATAGATCATCAGTGACTAAAATCTAACATTTTTAAATTGTTTCAAAAACAGATATTCTAATTATCTTTATGGTGAATCATAATGAAAAATTACTGTACTAGTAACTAGGGTTGCCACCCAGGCGGTATTTTACCGGCAGGCCGGTAAAAATTTGGCTTCTGTCCAATGTTAAGTCTATGGACGGAATGCCATGGCCGGTATTTTTTGGAAGAAAAGGTGGCAACCCTACTAGTAACAGATCAAATTACACTCTAAATGTAATGTTTCAGAATGGAGTCGGGGTGACGTCTGTCTATATTGATACAAATAGAAAAATAAAAATATTAGGTACCAGAAGTGAAATTTTGGGAATTATGGCTCGTGGCCTCTGTCCAGCCCTGACTGGTACATACTGGTGGATTTTATCGTGCTACCATTTCCCAGTAACTATAGGCCATATACACATAGGGCGCAATGGTCAAAAAGTCGTCATAATGAAAAAATTGTCAGATCATGAGTTGGTGGTAAAAGAATGACAGTCTTTTCAGAAGTAAATGTTTCATGTTTGAAAATGTGTCAAAAAGAATTAAAAATGATGGTAAGAAGATTTTGATGCATATTGCCCTCAAATAGTCTGATGTTAAAAATGTGCTGGATTTTGTCTTTGAAATGAAAATTTTCAAAGAAACAAAACCTTTTTACCAGTTAAAGGGATAGTAATACTTCATTATTACTATCCCCCATGTTGTAGCCCTTAAAATTCTGAATTTAACGATACCAGCGGCATCTCTCAAACCTTTATGGTTTGAGAGATATCCTCTTTCAAAGTTCCCTCATTTTGCCTATCCCCTGACATCAGCGTTCTAGCTGAGAGCCGGGGAATCCTCTCAGTGAGCAAGTGGCGACTCTGCAGGAATCCTGAGATCTCATTAAAGAAACAGAAATCCTTCGCTAAAATGGTCTTCTACGTGTGCTTGGTTTGCTCTTGGTTTGCAAGCACACATGGAAGACCATTTTAGTGAAGGATTTCTGTTTCTATAACAAGATCTCAGCACTGCTGCAGAACCGCCACCGGTCCCAGGACAGATTCCCCTTCTCTCAGCTAGAATGCTGATGTCAGGGGAAAGACAAAAAGAGGGAACTTTGAAAGCGGATATCTCTCAAACCATAAAGGTTTGAGAGATGCCGCTGGTGTCATTGAATTCAGAATTTTAAGGGATACAACATGGGGTATAGTAATAATGAAACATTACTATCCTTTTAACTCCATTCTACTGCTTCTCACTCCTGCTAACAGTAATTTAACCCTTTGGCTGCCAGAGGGGTACACAATGAATTTCAAAGCAATAAGTTGTGTACCCCTCTGGCACTCAAAGGGTTAATTTTTCTTCTGCAAGTTTACAACATTTTTATTTTGTCAAAAAAAAAAACAAACACTTGAATTCTAGAGTGGCTTCCAAGAGGATAACCCTTTGAGTGCCATAGGGCAATGCGTTTGACACCTCTCTGGCAGTCAAAGGGTTAAAAGCCTCATATACACCAGTGGCAATTTTCATGTGTTCCCTATGGTCCAGCTGATTTGCCATAACATTGTTCCACTATTCCCTAGTATATCAGCCTGAGATGTCTCCAGGAGCATCCGGTAAATCTAATCTGGATCCTCGATGAGGCTCCTGCATTAAAAAAAAGTGGAACAATCCAATTATTCCATAAGGGACAAATCAAAATTCACCAAAATTCACATTGATTTAAATGGGGTTTTTAACACTTTGAGTGACAAGCGGCATGCAACACATTGCTTTTGCAATGAGTGGATACCCCTCTGGCACTCAAAGGGTTAATCCCTTGACTTCTAGAGAGGCGTCCAACACTTGGTTTCACAATGTGTTCGAGAACTCTCTATTACTCAAGGGATTAATCCTTTGAGTGCCAGAGAGCTATCTAATGCATTGAAACATGATCCACTGAATACCTTTGTGGCACTCAAAGGTTTAAACACCCTTTTTAAAGTAATGGATAGTTATATTTACACCCTATAGTGTATGTTTACATCTTTATTTATATAGCACCATACATGTACACGTATCCTTTTAAAATAGCACATAGTAAATATTGTGCGGCTAGAAGCCGCATTAAGCATGTTGCCTTGATTTAAAGGGCGAAATGAGAATCTCGCTCTGCATATATGCACGAGATTCTCATGTTGCGTCTTTAAATGGAGCAACCCCGCAGCATCCATGTTATTGCCAGCATAAACCCTTTGAGTGCCTCTGACCTCCTACCATCTGCAGGACCTCTATATTCAGGTGATTATAAAACAATCACATATTCAGACACATCCTGTGGAGTAAAATAAAGGATCCCAGGGTACCTTACATGGGCACATTAAAATTAATACAGGGATCTGCTCTCCACATTGCCTGTTCGATAAACTGTTTACTGAGGGGAAAGAATGCAATAAGGGTGGACCTCATACTATGCTCCCACTGCTCTGAAAATGCAATGGTTAATAATTTTACTATGCTGTGCCCGCTTCTTGTGTACATATTCTGCAGTAATTGGGACTTGCTAGATGAAGAAATCTTGCCTTTTTGTGTTTGCAGTCCAATACTATGCTTCAGCCGGATTGACAGTTATGCTAAGGTTTGCGAGAAGCACTAAAATGAATGCAGCATGGACTACAAACACAAAAAGGCAAGATTTCTTCATCTACCAAGGGCTGTATGTGTATGAGACTAGATAAGGTTGGCCCATGCACTCCTACGTTCACATGCACACAGTGGAGTGGGCATGTTTAAAGTACCCCATAGTAAATAGTCCATCTAGAAGCTGCATGTGTGGATTTCCACCCTGAGGTTGATCACAGTTGTAGTCCAGCACCGGCTGAAGTCACCTATATAATCTGGACCCCGTATACTTGCTCCTCCAGCTGTTCTAACCATCCTCCTTTCCTTTTCAGTTGAAGTGCTATTTAAAGAGGTGACGAGAATCTTGTGCTTATATGCAGAGAGATTCTCATGTCGCCCTTTTCATCAAGGGCTGCGTGACATTTACTATACGATGTTTTAAAAGTGAACCCATGTACACAGCACTTTACAGAAGGTGTAATAGTACAATACAAATTACAGAACTGGGTAAAGAGCATTCAGTTACAGTCTGATCATTGCATTATTTGCAGGGGAAGAGTGCAGCAAAGGGAATCATACACTGTGAAAGAGACCCTGCCCCAAGGAGCTTACAATCTAATTAGATATCAGGACAACATACAGAGACAGTAGGATAAGGATCATAAGTGCAAGTACAAAGCATAGTGAAGGGTGTGCAGAATGATTCTGATGTGACTATCAGTGTGCACAAGGAGGATTTTGTTACTGAGATGCCTCCTTGAGCAGGGGGGTCTTGAGGAGATGCTTGAAGGTGATGAGTGAGGATGATTGGTGAATAGTGACAGGGAGGCCATTCCAAAGTCGAGGGGAAGGCAGTGAAAAAGACTGTAGCTGAGAGGTGGCTTGAGTTGTGTAGGAAGAGGACAGGAAGAACCCTTGAGAAGAACATAAATGACGGGAAGGGTTGTAGCAGGAGATAAGAGCAGAAATGTAAGAGGGTGCTGAAGAACAAAAATATTTAAAGAAGAGGCGAAGAATATTGTAAGAACTACAATAATTTATAGGTAGCCAATAGAGGGATTTCAGGAGGAGATGAGAGGGAAGGTATCTGGGAGCAAACGTAGTAATTCTTGCAGCTGAACTGAGAACAGACTGAAGTGGAGAAAGATAAGTGGCAGGAAGACCAGAGAGTAGAATGTTGCAGTAATTGAGTCTAGAGAGAATGAGGGTCTGAGAGAGAGTTTTTGCGGTTGATATACAGAGGAAGGGATGTATTTTGGCAATATTTTTCAGGAAGAAGAGACATGTTTAGGTGACAGCTTGGATATGGGGGAAGAATGTTAATGTAGAATCAATTATGACCCCAAGACAGCGTGCTTTGGTTACCGAATGGATGGTAGAATTGTCATTTGTGATGGAGAAGGGTGTTGGTGGGTGGGTTTTAGGAGGGAATATAACCAGCTCTGTCTCAGCCATATTAAGATTAAGATGGCGGTGGGCCATCCATGATGAAATAGCTATGAGACATTGAGTGACTCGAGAATGCACAGCCAGAGTGAGGTCAGGGAAAGAGAGATAGATTAGTGTGTCATCTGCATGCAAATAGTAATTAAAGCCAATAGATGAGATGATGTCACCAAGTGAGAGGGTGTAGAGGGAAAAGAAAAGTGGTCCTAGGTCTGATCCCTCAGGTACACCTACTGAGGGGTCATGGGGAAATGAGAAAGTGTTAGTAAAATAAACACTGAAAGTAAGTTTAGAGAGATAAGAGGAAATACATTCTAGAGGTGTGTCACTGATGCCAAGGGTGAGTAGTGTGTCCAGTAGGAGTTCATGGTTAACAGTGTCAATGGCAGCAGACAGATCTAGTAGGATTAGTATACTGTATTGTCCTTTGCTGTGTGCAGGTTATTAGTAATTTTTGTTAGGGCTGTCTCTGTGGAGTAGCTGCTATGGAAATGACTGTAATGGGTCAAGAAGAGAGTTGGAATTGAGAAAAGAGATTAAGCGAGAGAATATAAGATCTTAGCTGCAAAGGGGAGGAGTGAAACTGAATGGTAATTTGATAGACAGGTGGGGTCGAGGGAGGTTTTTTTTGAGTATACGTCTGACTATTGTGTGTTTGAATGAGGATGGAAAAGCTCTGGTAGACAGAGAAGAGTTAAAGATATTAGCAAGGCTGAGAACAAGAGTAGATGCAAGAGTCTTGATAAGGTGAGAGGGCATGGGATCCAGGGAGCAGGTAGTGGGTGGAGGATAGTAAGAGAGATTCCTCCTCCTCTGTAATAGGGGAGAATGAGCTGAGGTTTGCTCAAGGTGAACTAGGAATCTGGGGGGTTGGTGGAGAGGATGTGGAGGGTATGGTTTGTTGAATGGACTGTACATTATTTTTTAAAAAGTCAGCAAAGTCCTGTGGGGTGTTGGAGAAGGAGAAGCAGTTTAAAATTATGGGTTTGAGAAGAGAATCAAAGAGGCCACATGGGTTAGATTTGTGGGTAGTGGTAAGGTTAGGGAAGTATTGCTGTTTAGCCTGGGTGAGAGTGGTATGAAAACAGGATAAAGTGCATTTATAATGGTGGAAGTTGGCAACAGAATTTGACTTTTGTCAGAGACGTTCTGCAGCTCGATAGCAGGTACATAGCATGCAGGCTGTTGAATTTAGCCAGGGTCTTAGATTCCTGGGACGGGAGTGTAGAAGTTGGAGAGGAGCATGCAGGTCCAAGGAAGACGTTAATGAAGTGTTATATTCCTGGACAAGAGAGTCTATGTTAGTAGTAGTAGGGCAGAGAGAAGAGAGGGAAGTTTGCACAGTTGATGCTAAGTCTGATAGTTTGACAGACTGTAGGTTCCTGGTTAGGAAAGGTGTTTTAAGGGGCAGGGGATGGTGTGTGAGAGAGTGTGAAGATGCATCTGGTTTGCTCCAGAATATATCCACTTTTACCCACTAGGCAAAGTCTAGCTCTACAACTTTTGAGGACAATTCTCAAAATACCCAAGCAGCCATTGGTTGGTTAGGGATGATAAGGAATGTGGTTTCCTGCAGCTGGAGAGCCAGAGGTTCACATTCCTGCCTTAGTACATCATCCTCAGTAATTCTACTAAAAGCTGGCCAACAAGAACATCTACTGTAAAATTTGCTTTCAGAAAATAGTCTTTCTTCACAAAACCATGCTATTCAGGGGCAGAATACAGCTGTTTCTGTTGCCATGGGAAGCAATTATTGTAAGTTCTTCAGCACATTGTGTAATATAAAAATTCCATGTATTCAGTGTTTGTAATGCATACATGTTGTTTCTTTACAGAGAAAAGTCTTTCTTTAAGGATTTTAGAAGGAACATTTCCAAGGTGAAATGAGGAAAACCTCAAATATATTTGAGAAAATAGGATTTTAGTCTTACCTGTTAAATCCTTTTCACTTAGTCCATACAGGTCACTGGTACTTCTGGGAGGCGATTCGCCCCTTTAATAGGCAGGAACAATTATGCAAATGATTGCAGGGGGCGGAGCCTCCCCTCCTACTTAAGCCACCTTCAGGCCAGAGCCACTAGATTGATTTGAGACTCTAAAACTGACCCCAGGTAAGCAAGAAGAAAGACTCCTGTGAGCATGCCCCAAAGGTCTCCCACTGAATGCCACAGGAGAGCCAGGTCTGGTCCCTTGACAGGGTGGGAGACCAGTGACCTGTATGGACTAAGTGAAAAGGATTTAACAGGTAAGACTAAAATCCTATTTTCACTGTCGTCCAATACAGGTCACTGGTACTTCTGAGATGTGCAAACATTGAGCTGATCCAGAGGTGGGAAGAAGGCAAGGACCAGAACAAGGCCCAAGTCATAAAAAAACTGCTATGAACCAGTTAATAACATAGCCCAAACTGTAAGTGTCAACGGACACCAATCAAGGGAACAATCCCTGAACTAATACAGCACACGGAAGTAGAGCCAACAGGGCTCAACAGTAAGGAAGCACTGAGGATCACAGAGAGGAAGACCTACACAGGCAAAACTGCCTCCAGGACCTTCCTTCCAAAACTGGCATCAGCCGAAGCCAGTACATCAACTTGATAGTGCTTAGAAAAAGTGTGCACAGAGGACCAAGTGGCCGCTCTGCACAGTTGATCAGCGGAAGCCTGATTCTTGTAGGCCCAAGAGGCCCCAATAGATCTGGTGGAATGGGCAGTCACCCGGAAGGGAACATGCTTATTCCGCAACTTATAGGCTTCACGGATAGTAGCCTTAATCCAAGAGGCAATGGTAACTTTGGAAGCCGGTCTCCCTGCCCTAGGCCCCTCAGGAATGACGAATAGAGCGTCAGACTTCCTGATAGACTCGGTGCGATGAACATAAAACTTGAGGCAACGCACCACATCCAACAAATGTAGATCTCTTTCCTTGTCAGATGAAGGATTAGGGCAGAAAGAGGGAACCACAATCTCCTGATGTGAAACTCGGACACAACCTTGGGTAAGAATTCCTTGGTAGTGCAAAGCACAGCCTTATCCTTGTGGAACACCAGGTAAGGAGGTTTACAAGACAGAGCTTGTAACTCTGCTACCCGGCGAACTGAAACAATAGCCAAAAGGAAGGCCATCTTCCAAGTCAAGAGACGTAATGGAATGGAAGCCAAGGATTCAAACGGTGGTCGCTGGAGAACTCCCAGCACCAAATTGAGGTCCCACTGGGGAGCAGGACTCTTGAAGGCAGGTCGAACATGAGTCACACCCTGGAAGAAAACTTTCACATCAGGAAGGATAGCAATCCTTTCCTGGAAAAACACAGACAAGGCAGAAGTCTGAACTTTGAGGGAACTCAGACTGAGCCCCTTATCCACACCGTCCTGCAAGAAAGCCAGGACAGTGGGAAGATGAAACTCAAGGGATAACTTCTTATCAGAGCACCATGTCACAAAAGTTGACCATATGCGATGATAGATCTTGGAAGACACAGGCTTACGAGCACTGAGCATAGTCGACACCACAGAAGAAGAAAAACCTTTCTTTGCTAGAATCGAGGATTCAACCGCCATGCCATCAAATGGAGAGAGTGAACATCCTCCTTCCACAGATATCCCTGAAGAAGTAGGTCCGGACGGGCAGGAAGTGGGAACGGATCCGCCACTGACATGGCCATTAACTCCGGATACCAGGACTGGCGAGGCCAGTTTGGAGCGATCAGGATCACAGGACAACGCTCCCGCTTCAGTTTCTGGATGACTCTGATCAATAGAGGAAGAGGAGGAAAGATGTAAGCCAGGGAAAAATCCCAAGGGATCGACAAGGCATCCACTGCTAGAGCAAGGGAGTCCCTCCGCCAGGAGCAAAACACCGGAACCTTCCTGTTGTGTCTGGAGGCCATCAGGTCCACCTCCGGCATCCCCCACCTCTGGGTGAGCAATTGAAACACCTCTGGATGAAGAGCCCATTCTCCGCTGTCGACGGTATGACGACTGAGGAAGTCTGCCATGACGTTGTCCACGCCTGGAATATGAACTGCAGAGATGACAGGCACGTGATCTTCTGCCCAAGACAAAATATCCTTGACCTCCAACCAGGCGGTGCCGCTTCTTGTGCCGCCTTGCCTGTTGATGTAAGCCACCGCAGTGGCGTTGTCGGATTCCACTCTGATCGGAAGACCGGTCAGTTGAGATTCCCAGTGTCTCAGGGCAAGCCGGATGGCACGTAGTTCCAGAACATTGATGGAGAGAAGAGATTCCTCCAGACCCCATTTCCCCTGAGCACTGAAGCGACCCAACACAGCACCCCAGCCCCGAAGGCTGGCATCCGTTGTGATCGTGGTCCAACAAGGAACTAGAAAGGATCTCCCTTTCAGGAGATGGGAGAGATCCAACCACCAGTGCAGACTCGATTCCACATGAGGAGGTAGAGAGACTGACAGATGCTGATGATCTGGATGATTCTTGCACGTCTGGATCACAAATCTCTGAAGTTCCCTGGAGTGGGCCATGGCAAAAGGAACCGCTTCGATCGTGGAAATGAACTTCCCCACCAGGTATGACAACTTCGTTACCAGCACTAAGTCCAGTTCCAGAATCCCCGCCACTCTGATAGCTATCTGATGAGCCACATCCTCCGGCAGGAACACCATGCATTGGCGAGTGTCGAACAGGAGACCCAGGAACAGAAGCCTCTGAGATGGGACCAAGTCCGACTTGTCCAGATTCCGGATCCAGCCATGGCGGTTCAGAGTGTGGATACACTTCTGCAATTGCTGGTGAAGAAGCTCCGCCGAAGAAGCTTTGATGAGGAGATCGTCCATGTAGGGAGTCACCCTGACCCCGTCCTGATGAAGCACCGCTATCAGGGAGCCCAACACTCTCTGGAAGACCTGAGGAGCTGATGTCAGCCCAAAGGGAAGAGCAGAAAACTGAAAGTGTCCCCTGTGGCAGGCAATCCTGAGGTACCGCCTGCTCTCTGGATGAATAGGGATGTGAAGATAAGCATCCTGAAGGTCCAGGGAGGCAAGGAACTCCCCTGGAGACATTGCTGCAATCACAGAGCACAGGGACTCCTGGCGAAAGTGGGAAGTCACCACATAGGCATTGAGATCTTTGAGATCCAAAATAGCCCCTCCGTCCTTTTTGGCCACCACAAACAGGTTGGAATAAAATCCTGAACCTGTGTCCTCCTGAGGAACCACTTCCAGAACCTCTTTGTCCAAGAGATCCTGAATAGCGTCGTCGAACAGACGTCTTTTTGTGGGTTCCTGAGAAGGACGAGTAAAATGGAACCGAAAAGGAGGAAGGGAGGAGAAAGGGATCCTGTATCCCTCTGACCTCACCTGAAGAACCCATGGGTCCGCCACTGACTCCTCCCAAGTCCGGCGAAAGATGCGGAAACGTCCACCTACAGCCGGATGCGGACCCGGGTTCGGCGAGTCATGCCGAAGCAGTCTTGGAGGTCTTGGCCTTGGGGGCCACTTTGGGCTTCCAGGACTGTTTGGGCTTGGAGGAGGAGTGCGTAGCGGGAGGACCCGTCTGGGCCGAGGAGCGTGTCTCAGTCTGAAAGGAACGAAAGGACCGATTGCGTTTGGCTGGAAACTTTTTCTTAAAGACTGAGGGTAAAAGAGTACTTTTACCACCAGTAGCCTCACTGATCATTTCTTTGAGCTCAGATCCAAATGGCAAAGTCCCCTGAAAGGGCAAGGAAAGCAAGGCTTTCTTAGAGGCTGTATCAGCAGACCAAATTTTCAGCCAAAGGGCACGTCTAGCCACCACAGAGGTAGTGGAGGTCCTCGCCATCATGCGCACAGCATCAAAAGCAGCGTCAGCAACATAGTTCTGAGCTTCAGTGATATTAGCAAGAAGCTGCAACTGTTCAGATACTGGTGCATCCTGGCGAACCGCTTCAGTCAGTCGTTCAGTCCAGGCCGCAATGGCTCTATTAACCCAAGCAACTGCAAAGGTTGGACGCATGGCAGTGCCAATGGAGGCAAATATAGATTTAAGAGAAAGCTCTAGCTTTTTATCCGTCCAATCCTGCAGGGCAGAGGCATCAGAGACAGCCAAAGCGGTAGACTTGGATAGTCTGGAAACAGGAGCATCCACCTTGGGGGGATGAACCCATTTTGCCAGCTCAGTCTCAGGAAAAGGGTACAGTTTAGCAAACTTTTTAGAGACAGAGGAGGATCTATCAGGATTCTTCCATGCCTCAGAGACTAGACGGGCAAGAGTAGGGTTAGTTGGAAAACAAACAACAGGCTTAGATGGTTTCTTTTGAAAAACATCAGTAGGATCATAAGTGGATTCCTGAGTCAGAGGAAGGTTAAGCGTATTCAGCACAGCTCTAATCAGACCCTCAGCCGAAACTTCAGGGTCACATTCATAAGGGTCCCCAATGGACCTGTTAGACTCAATAACAGTACGTTCCTCAGCATCAGAATCCTGCAAGAGTTCTTCTTCAGAAGAATCAGACACATCAGGAGCACCCTATGGCTTAGGCAGGGAGGTCCTGATTGTAGTGGGGGTCTGCCAGACCTGGAGAGCCCCCTGTACCTGAGAGGGAAAAAGTTGAAGAGTGGATCTGAGATCCCTAGTGGCAGCTTTAAACTCCCTCACCCAAGATGGCTCAATAGCGTGGCTGGGAAGCCCAGGGTTGCTATCTTGACCAGTGCAGTTAGGGCATAGATCACCCACATTATCACTAGATAACCCAGTGTGACAAGAGGAGCAAAACGCCATGGGGGGAGCAGACTCCCCATCCTCCTTAGACTTGGGTCTAGCCCCTAGCTCCAGTGAAGTAGACATGCTCACAGCGTCAATATACCCCACTTTAAACTCTATCACCCAGTAAGAGTGTGGAAGATTAAAGTTTCACCCCAGAAATGCCTAATATTGGACTTATCTGGCCAGCGAAGGGTTAATCTGATGAGGGGGAGAGAAGGCTCGGTCCCTGCGTAGTGTACTTGCTGAGGAAGAGCTCCACAAAATGGCGGCCGTCAGGATAGCCAATCAGAAACGAGCGCGAACCAGGCGCTCATGGGAAATGTAGTTTTCCCCATACAAGTACCCCAAACAGTGCCTGAAGCCCCCCTGAACACCCCACACTAATAAAACATACACCGGATGATAGAGCAGGAGCTTAGCATTAAAATGAGCCCTCTCTGGAGTTGCTGTGACAAGCGGTTCCAGAGATACGTCCCAGACTGTGAAATCTCATAGAGAGTAAAGGAGCCATAGCGTCTAAGCGGGAAAAGCCGCGCTTAAAGGCGCGGAACACCATTTTCAATAAAGTTTAAGAAAACATTAAAAAGTGCCCAAACATACATAAAACACATAAAGAAATACTATACAAGGCTCCAAACTCAGAGAATACCACAGAAACTGCATTAAATACATTAAATGCAAATAAAAACACCCTATGAGTGCTGGAGTGCAAAGCAAACTCCCAAATACAAGCCCAGCAAAGGGACACTGTGGGGACAAGTGGACCTTCAGCACTCAAAGGGTGGCTCACCTTTCCTGCAAGGACTTCTGTCTTCAGGTGACCATGATGAAGTGGGAATAGACCAGAGGAAAATTCCCCAGTAGGGAAGCTGCTTGACTCAAGCTGTTCCCTCTTCAGGGCATAAGGTCCACAGAAAATCCCTGGAAGCTGCACCAGCCACTTTAAAGAGGGCAATTCACAGCCATGGTCACCCTCCTAATGGTGGTATTCCATATTTGAATAAAAAAATAACAAAAGACTAAGTTGATGCATAGATGTTCTCTACCTGGTGTGCACAGCACCCAGGAACAAATCAATCTAGTGGCTCTGGCCTGAAGGTGGCTTAAGTAGGAGGGGAGGCTCCGCCCCCTGCAATCATTTGCATAATTGTTCCTGCCTATTAAAGGGGCGAATCGCCTCCCAGAAGTACCAGTGACCTGTATTGGACGACAGTGAAAGTTATGTTAACCTATTAGCTCAAGGAAGAGAATAGGTTATGCAAAAAGGGGCCTTTCCACATGAATTCCCAAGAGGTAGGAGGCCCCGCTTTTCACACTTTGAAGGAGATGCAATAAAGAGTGATAAAGAAGTGATATAGTGGAGATGACTTCTCCTATCACTTCCCAATTGCTATGTTATTCTATGGAGCCTATGCTCTAAGATTTCCAAAGTTGGAGGAATCTTAGTGCATTGGCTCCACAGAATAACATAGAAGCTGGTGAAGTGATATCACTGGAGAAGTCTTCTCCACTTTATCACTTCCTTATCACTCTTTAGTACATCTCCTCCAATGTGTGAAAAGCAGGGCCTCGCACCTTCTGTGAGAATTCACATGAAAAGGCCCCTTTTTGTATAACCCATTCTCTTCCTTGAATTAATAGGTTAACATAACTTTCTCAAATATATTTGAGATTTTCCTCATTTCACCTTGGAAATGTTCCTTCCGAAATCCTTTCGCTGTCCTCTTCAGCATGGTGGAGAAAAGTGTGTGTGTGTATGTGTGTATGTATTCATGCCTGCATGTGCAATCATGTGTTTGTGCATTTTTTATGATATCATCGAGGGAATGGAGGAAACATGGCGTGTGAATGTTGGAATTCAGTACAAGACAGCTTTATTTTGAGTTTACATACTCTGCTAGTGCAGAATATGAAGTCATACTGTGTATTTTTATTTTCTCATGCCTCCTAAGTGTTCTTTAGGAGGGACAGTCCCTCTTTGAAATCCAAATGCCTCTGTCCCTCTTTCCCACCCTGTTGTCCCTCTTTTTTAGAAGATCAAACTGTGTGCTGTGTATATAAGGGTATCACATACATTAACATTTGTTTAACCCTTTGAGTGCCAGAGAGGTATCCAACGCATTGTGTTGCAATGTGTTAGATACCTCTCTCTGGCACTCAAAGTGATAAACTACGTTATATCTATAATATAAAAGGCCAGGTGTATATTTGTCCAAAGCAGTCATGTGCAGTAGAGACTGTCAATGCAGTCATGCACAGTAGAGACTGCCCAAATACACAGAATGCTGGCCTGGGTACACGGGCTTTTACACAGTGTCTTTATAAATCATACTGTGTAAATAAAATAAAAAAATAAAATAAAATCCCCGTCAACACCACCTAAAACAAAAGTTCCCCTCTTTGGGAGGTATGTTTTTTTAATCTTCCCCTTTTTTTAGATTTTTATATTGCTGAAAGTTTACTGCCGGATCTGTTTCTGCTGAGCTTTCTAGTCCAATGGGCATGAAGACAGACCAGTGAAACAATGTAACACAATCCCTGTAGCAATGAGTGCTCTGCATGCTGTCTTTTATACATTGTATCACTGTAGTTTCTTTCTCAGTTACTGGCAGAAAGCTGTCCGGAAACAGATCAAGAAAACTCCATGTTGGAGGACATAAAAAATAAATAAATAGGTAAAGAGGATGAAAAAAATGAATAAAAAGTATATTTAATTTTTACCTTACATGATATGCACTTACAGAATAGGTACACTCAAAATACAGGGTTACTATCCAACGCTTTCAATGCCAGAGGGGTATGAAATGCATTGCATAGCCACATTAACACTCAAAGAGTTAAAAGAAAAATATATATTTTTGAACATCTTCCAGACAGGCAAAGAAATAAAACATATTGTACAGTGTTTGTAACCAGTGTGTCACTTGTCCTTGAAGAAGGAAGGTTCCTTAACTGGCAAATGCAGAAGGTCACGTTGACTATGCTTCCGCCCACACACACAGTGAGGCTAATGTACTAAGATCTTAAGCTATTCTGGAGCAAATCAATTGTACCATAAGGGACAAATTCCAGTTAAGCTAAATGGGGGTTTTAACCCATTTTGTACTACGCAAAGAAGGACAAGAAACAGGGCGCAGTTCTATCTAAGAGTAGTTCTGTATGCAATCACAGGTTTACATAACCCCCACCTTAACCCCTTAGCGACCAAGGTCCTGGGAAGTAACTTTCCCTTAAGGACCATTTTGATCTCTTCTGACGCATCTGTACACGTGACCTGTTACGCATACCAACGAGCTGCATTGGGGTCTGAGAGACACCGCTCCAGTCTTGAAGCGATCAATTTCAGACCCTGTTTTCATTTACAACGCTTCCAGAGGAGAGCTGTAAGTAAAATGTATGTGAAGTGCTATGGCCGTGTCCGGTTAAAAGTCACTCACCACATTTGTGTCATCAAACAGCCTTAATATCAAACTCTCCTTTATAGTTTCCAAAGATAGCAGTGATGATTAAAGCTCAAATCCGGAAAGTAATTGTATAGGGACCTAAACTCTTTCGCTCTAAATATATATATTGATAGACAAAATAACAAACTTGCAGATTTAATATCAAATCAAATAGTCCGACGCGTTTCATATCATTAGATACTTTTTCAAGGACTTGTAGCTTAATAATATTAAACAATTATAAAAGGAGTTAAAATCGAATTACAAGTTTGAATGCAACAAGTAATCTAATAAGTACATGCATATTAGCATTACTATGCAACACTCTCTTGCATTCAAGGGGTTAATATCTCCACTTAAATAAAATACATATGTATTTATCCCATGTGATGCAGTTTGTTTGCACCAGAACTGCTTAGGTTCTTAGCACATCAGACTCAAGAAGTGTCCGCTGAAAGTTGGTCAACAAGAACATTTAAACCTGTGAGTGCCAGAGGGGTATCCAATGCATTGCAAAGCAATGTGCTAGATACCCCTCTGGCACTCAAAGGGTTAAAGGAGCAGAACATTTTTCTTAACATTCGGAGTGACAGAGAGGTAATCAACACATTGCACTGCAAGGCACTGGATTCCTCTCTGGCACTCAAAGGGTTAAGGAAAAATTTATGTTATAGGACTAAGAATTTTTCCATTTAACATTTATTGCAGCTGAAACCTGAATTTTTGTTGGCTTGTTTTTTGTTTTTTTTTATAACTATGAGCAACAGAACTTATTAGGGTCCAAAACGGGTTTTGTCTATAATTAATTCTATAAGAGAGTTTCAGTCCCTGAATAGGGGTCTCCATAGTAAGTGATAGGAACAGCATCAATTTAGTGACAGCAACAGAAAAATGTAATTAAATAACAAGTTTGACCTTTAGAAACTTTTGAATATGTGTGTTTTAGTCAGTAAGAAAATCCCTGTAACATATATTCTTCAGTAAAAAAAGGTATATTAAAAATAGTCATTCAAAATGGGTTTTTTTCTGTGATAACTAATTTCAAAGCATAATATTGTTATTAAAAATGTATAAATGCAAAAAGTAGTAAGAACGTAATTATGAAATGTATTTAGAAGAATTTTGTTCAACAAATCAGATGCCTTACTCAAAAGTTATACCATTCTTGTGCAAACCAAATGCACCATAATGGACAGTTTAATATAACCCTTTGGGTGCCAGAGAGGTATCCAACACATTGCAGAGTTAAATATATTCTATCTCCTAAACACAGGAACTCATTTTATTGGCCTCAGTGCAGGAGCAAGCTGTTATACCATCCCTGCTTATAAAGGTACTGAGGATGATGAGTATACACATGAACTGTAAATGGTGTGGGTTATAAAAGATAATGAGTGTTTTTCTAAATAGTGAAATAAAAGTAGTGTTATGCACTAAAGTGTGATAAAAGGAGATAACTTGTACAATTATATCACTTCTCTAAGTCTATGATATTCAGTGGAGCCTATGCTCTATGAACTCTCCCACTTGAGAAATCTTAGAGCTTATCCTCCATAGAATAACACAGAAACTGGAGTAGTGATCTCACTGGATAATTATCTCTTCCATATCATCTATTTATCACACCTTATGTCTCCCAACAGGCACCTGATTCTACCGTGAAAAAGATCCAAAAAAAATGCAGTCATGGAAGGTCCCTGAAAAAAGTACCGGGTCACCCATACCTCGATATTTTCAAAATAAGCTGAAAATTAGATCTTTAGAATATCAATCTTTAGCGCTCCTCAGAACGCGATTATAGGCTTTGGGGGAGATGCACTAAGGCGTGATAAAGAGGTGACGGATGACTTCTCCAATGATATCGCTTTTCCAAGCCCTATGTTATTGTATGGAGTTAATGCACAACAACTTCTCCAACTTTGAAGATTTTAGTGCATAGGCTCTATAAAATAACATTGGAACTGGAGAAGTGATATCACCAGAAAAGTTATCTCCTCTTTATCACCTATTTATCACACCTCAGTGCATAACCCCCAATATGTCTCTGCTCACTGTAACCCAGAGGTGCTCAAATCATTCCTTAATTAACCTATAAGATGCCATAACTTAGGGGTATCACTGTTAGAGCACACATGAGACAAACAGAACGTCTCCCTCTATCTTTCTGGAAGAAATTACATAAATTTGGAGAGGAAACAAGAAAGTCATTGGTGAAGATTATTTAGTAGGTAGCTCTGTTTCATCTTAAGAATTTGACACTTCACCCTGAGATTTGGGTCAAAACCCTGAGAGTTCCCAGGTATGCTTGTCACTAGCTAAAGGTACAAGGTCACTGACCTGGCATGAGCTGAGCTGTCTGAAAATCAGTTCTGAATGACAATCATCTCACAGAAATAGCAGAATTGTTTTGATCAAGCACATAAAAATTTATATCCGATTTATATACCATCAATTAGCACGTAATAATCATGTGTTTTTCAGTCCGTGTTGTACCTCATGATTCTCTAGATTTCCATCCATAATGCTTTTCTTCATCTTCAGCACCACACTCTAACACTAACTATAACACACACACCCTTCATCTTCAGCACCACACTCTAACACTAACACTATAATTGTGTTAAAGGGATAGTAATACCTAAAATGTAAAAAAAAATATGTTGTAGGGTTTATCCCCCTGAGTAAAACAAGAGTACTCCCACTGCTGAAAGATGTTTCATTCAAAAGTTATTAATTTTCAAAATTGAATTTTTTAGGTGCAATATCACAGTGGCCTGAAATTGTACAGTGGCGCTGTTGCTACACGATCCTATGGACAGCTCTGGTCTCAGGACCATAAATCTCCATAGGATGGTGTAGCAACAGCGCCACTGTAAAATTTCAGGCCACTGTGAAATTGCACCTAAAAAATTCAACTTTGAAAATTAATAACTTTTGAATGAGACATCTTTCAGCAGTGGGAGTACTCTTGTTTTACTCAGGGGGATAAACCCTACAACATATTTTTTTTACATTTTAGGTATTACTATCCCTTTAATCTGTGATATTTGGTGCAATACCATGAACTCAATTCAAATGACATGAACTTGCAATAAAGTACTATCAGGCCAAAAGTTGCATTAAGATGAGTTACCTTGCAACATGCGCTGTGTTTTTCAGAAGGGTGAACAGTCCCATATGACCATACATGGGAATTCTCTGGATCTGCCCTGGAGACTAGTTTTCAGAGTGCATGCAAGGGATAGGCATAAGGCTGCTCTTAACGTAAGAAAAGACCAAGGACCGAAAACGGTTTGAGGTTTTTACTGTAGGAAAATGGGCAGACTAGATGGGCCGAATGGTTCTTATCTGCCATCAAATTCTATGTTTCTATGCATTACTGAGGTTCCAGGGATAGAGGCTGATTCTCCGGAGGTGGTGAGTTTCTTCTCCTCCTGTCCCACTTCCCTCCTATTTCTCCTCCTTCCCACCCTGTTCCTCCCACTTCCCTCCAACTTCTCCTCCTTCCTTACCTGTTCTGCCCACTTCTTACCCACTTCCCGCCAATTTATGACAAGCAGACATACAAGCCCCACCATCCTGTTTAAGCCCCATCACTTTATTATGTGAATCACCTCACTGACACCCCGCCATCTGACCGCACATCAGCTCTCTCCGGGGCCTCAAAAAGAAGAAATTACCAGGTATGTATGTCATACAATAATACCAATTTCATTTTTTTCATGTGTCCAAATCATTGAAATTCAGACACTCATGTCAACCAGGCCTTATACACTGGGTCATATGCAGAAAAACAAGAAACCACAGGAAGGTAAAACTCCCTAAACCTCTCACTGATTTTAAATGGGGCTTTTAACCCCTGGAATGCTAGGGAGGCCCACAAATCATTCAAAACAAAGCATTGAAGACTTATCGACAATTCAAGGGGTTAACCCTTTTATTGCCAGAGGTGTGTACAACACATTAATTAAATCAATAGGACGTTTCATTTGTCTCTTGTGGTGGAGATGATTTGACCCATAATTGCTTCAAGCTCTCTGTGTACGTCACAGTATTACACATTAAGAAGAAGACCTTACAGATAAGCTAACAATAGACATTATAATTGCACTCCAATGGCACAGCACTAAACACTGCAAGCATACAGAAGCCTTCTGAAATACAGCAGTACAAAACTCAATAAAATTTATTACATCGATTGAAAAAAATAGCAGGCTTTTCTCTAGGGACAGTCTACACAATTTATAAAAGTATGGGGACCGTGCTAGAATTTTTATAACACTGACCAGAAGCTATAAATATCACTCTGACATTCTAACCATAAAAGAGGATGTTGTGCTAGCATAATTAACCCCTCGGATGCTAGACATACCTTCGATGCAGAATCCAGTGATTTAAAGGAACACTAACACCAAAAATGAAATAGGTCGAAATAACCTTCAATATCACATACTTATGCTGCATATGTAAAAAATAATTATTCCTGAGCAGGGCCTCTGATCCTTTTTGTTTTTTATGTTCTGTTGGTAATGTTTTATGTCTCCGTTTATCTATCTACTAGTTGAACAGCCCGTTAGACGGGCCACAGTGCCACTGCCAGCCGGTCGCGGGCCAGTCACGCGCAGTAGAGACTGCCCGCGCCACGACTGATACAGAGCTGGACACTCCTTTGGAGCTCCCAGCTCTGTATCAGCCGCGGAACGGGCAGTCTCAACTGCGCATGACTGCAGCATGCGCAGCAGTGTCTACTGCGCATGTCGCGGTGTTACACATGATTTAGCAAATTATTATATAGGATGATTAATACCGACAGCTCTTGTATCCAGAAAGGCTGTTACCTTATCTCTGTCTATTAACCCTTTGAGTGACACATGGGTGAGCAATGCATTGCAAAATAATGACACTCAAAAGGTTAACAGATGACAGTCAATGGAAGCACTGGAGCCATGCAAAAGGCAGGAATGCCTGCTCCCTCATATACATATATACTACTGATCTTGCCTATGACTTTGTGGTTACCCTTTTCACAAATATATTTTTAAATATTTTTTCCGTCCGTTTCTTACTGCAAGTAAAAGGTTTACTGTGACTATATGCCTGGGGGTGCACATACTAAACATCTCTGGATATTGGAACCTAAATCTCTGTGTAAGTTTGTGTATGTATAAACCTGCTGCCCACTCAGACTATCTGTATACACCGATATCTGGTATACATACATGGAATGTATAAAGAATCCTCTACCTGAGGTGAGTGGACATTTTATCTCTAGTGTTAGCCTAACGTTTAGTACAGGATATAGGGACAAGTAACCCCTCCCGGGTAAAAAGGAGGTGATAAAGTAGGGATAACTTCACCAGTAATATAATTTCTACACGTACTATGTTATTCTATGAAGCCAATGCATTAAGACTTTGATTGTTAGAGGGTACACAACACATTGTTTTGCAATACGTTGCATACCCCTCTGGCACTCAAAGGGTTAAGAATTCTCAAGTGCAGGAACTATTGACCTTCAACAAATATCATAATGTATTTCTCCCTACTATTAACCTTAAAGTCAGTCATGAGCTTTCTGTGTACCACAATCAACATTAAATACAAATACATGCAGACATCACTGTATGACAAACCAACAATTTCCATCAGAGGCACACACAATCTAAATCATTGGGAATTTGGGGAATTATTTCTCCCCTCTAGTGCAGTTGGAGAAATCCAGAATTGATCCTCTTTTACTTTCTGCACACAGCTCTTAGTCTGTAAAATGCAAATACAAAAATAGCTATTAAAGTACAACTAGAATGAGTTGCCGTATCAGCCGATCTACTTCCCTGAAAGCATACCTGCAGTTTAAAGGACCAGTAAGCTTTTTTTTTAAGGAAAACATATGTATTGTTAAGTAAAATAAGGGTACTCCCACTGCTGAAAGATGCATATTTAAGAGATATTACAGTTTAAACCCATCTTTTTTTACATTAGCTTTGCCCTCTAGTGGTCCAATTCTAATTAGTAATTACATTACATTCTAATGGAGAGTTAAGTCAGTGACTTGCAGTTCTCCACAGAATCTGACAAAAACTGCCTGTCACTTCCTGTCAGTTAAAACATCCAGGAAGTAAACACACAGTAAATTCACTTCCTGATTATTTGAACTGATATACATTTTGAATATAACAACTGACAGCAGTGGGAGTGACCTTGTTTTATTCATCAGGAATAGATCTATAACATCTATGTTTTAATAAAAAAAAGTTTACTTCTCCTGTAAGCTGAGCCTGCATTGGGAGCTCCAGAACAGCAACAAGGCAGTAGAACATGGTTTGAGAAGGCACCCTTTCCCCCAATGTTCTCCTGTTACATCTGAGTTTCCTGTTTTGTATGATGAAGATCCCATAGATCCACTCTATCAGGTTTGAAAGCCTGAAACGTGTTTAGAAGCAATGTGCACACTTCCCATTTGTGTTTCAGCCAGTGGGGTGGTATGAGTTTTCTGACCGTCCAAACTGGTAAAAGCAGCCATTTTGGTGCTACACAGAGTGACTCCAGGCTTTTTTTTATTGTCTTCTCCCATTAGACCAGACTTACTAAAACAGAATAATTGCCATTTAAATAAACTTACCAGTACATAGGGTTGCCACCCGGCCGGTATTTTACCGGCATAGCCGGTAATTAGCTCACTGGAGCCGGTGCCGGTATAACTAGTATACCGGCAATTTAAAAGCCGGTATTTTTGTGTGTCTGCTGAGGGGAAAGAGGTGACTGAGCGGGGAGAGGCAGAATAGATGATGTAGCAGTGTGCTCTATCTCCTCCCGACCTGTAGGGGGCAGGGCGCTGCAGTAAGAAGTGGTTAGGAGATATGGAAACGCAGGGGCAGCAAGAAGAGACCTCTTTCCCTTTCCCTCCCGTTGCTATTCCTCCAGTGTATTGTGTGGAGTGGTCAATGGGAGGACTTAACAAGTCACCAGCAGGATGTTTGGGATCATTTCACAGTGAGTATTCTTTGCTTGGAGGCTGTTGACTGAAATGGCAGTGCAAGGGTTAACTCTGAGTGCTAGAAGAATGTGCAATTCAATGCTTTGGGCACTATTCTGGCACTCAGAGGGTTATTAATATCATTGCTGTATCAGGGTTCTGTGAGCTCTGTAGCACCCCCTGGTTCCACCTCTCCTGGTATTTACTGGGGACCACAGAATCAGGGGGGACTCTGATTCCACTGGTGATTGGCTGGGCTGGTTTTGGTTGGCACCCAGGAATCTGTTGATATTCTGCCACTGGCTGGGACTCTGAAGTCTGGGTTGAATTCGGAGCAAGCTGGCACTGTTGACAACCTGGCACAGGAGTATCCAAAGAATCATTATGTAGGAATATTATTCATGTGTATGTGCTGAAAATGTTTCACAGAGGGCAAAAAACTCAGTTCTGCCCCTAACACACAGCTGCCTTCTCTAATGGGGGACCGCGGGCTGCCACATTTGGCAGTTAAAGGGTTAATATTGGGGTCAGGATCCTCTCTGCTCTCTTGTACCCATGGGATTAAATGTCTTATAGTCCTTCCCTTACTCCCCCATATGTGTCTGCCCACATAATGCCAACCCTTATTATCACCAGTCTATGTGTATCCCCTCCTCCCCATGGGTGTCTCCCCCCCAGTGTATGTGTACCCCTCTCCTCATCATGGGTGTCTCTCCCCCAGTCTATGTGTACCCCTTACTCCCACTGGGTCTCTGCCCCCCAGGCTATGAGTACCCCTTCCTCCCCATGGGTTTGTCCCCCCTAAGTCTATGCGTACCCCTCTCCTCACCATGGGTGACTCTCCCCCAGTCTATGTGTTCCCCCTCCTCCACTTGGGTGTCGCACCCCCAGCCCATGTCTGCCCCCTCTCCTGGATGACGCCCTACCCACATTTCTCCCCTCTGGTCATGTGTGGCTTTTTGTTTGCAGTGGAAACAATTTATTGCTCTTTAGCTCCCCCCCATCTCCCCCCCCCCAACTCTCTGTCCTCCCCGAGCCCCCTCCTCACTACCTCTCCAGCCCCAGCTCTTCTCCAGGCTGTCACAAGCCCACGTGTCCAGTGCCCGTGGGTGGGATCAGACAGGGAAAGAAACTTCATGACGGTGGCAAAGTGCTGAGTTTTCTGTGCCAGGTGAGTGAGATCTGGGGCACCAGGGGGCACTAGTGGGGTAGAACCATGTGGCCTGGATAATAAACACTTTAGTGGTTTGGACTGTGCCATGTACATCGTGGGCAGACTGGCAGCTTCTGGTCTGGGTTGCAAAATAACCCATCAGCGCCAGTGATTCCAAAATAATGCATTGGTCACCCATTTGACACTGAAGGCGTTCATTCTTCCAAACTGGCACCGGACACTGATATCAATCCGCATGCCCAGGGCCCCTTATAGCACTGAGCAACGTCAGCTGCTGCAGAAACTCCTAAAAAAACAGACTGGCGATCACTGGGCTGCTTCTGGTACTGCAGCTAACCCTCTCCTGTACTTGCTAGGTTGGGCTAGTCAAAGAGTGTATATAAATATATAATTTGTGTGTATAACTACAGCCATGGTATTTATAGTTTATGTTTTACCCTAACCCGACCTGAACCCCTACATAGAATTCTTAACCCTCAGTATACCTGCCTTATTTGCTTTAGATTGTAAGCTATAGGGCAGCGGCCCCTGTCACATTGTTTCTCTCTGTAAAAGCACTTGTGTACGTCTGGATTGTCTGAACCTTTACCCCTTTGAAAGCCAGAAAGGTATGGATACATCTCTGGCAGTCAAGGTGTTAACCCTTTAAGGATCTATCTATATGTATAGAAATGCCATGCTATAACCATGCCAGTCAGGTTGGCACAACTCTACCCCATATCCTACCAGGGGTTGGGGGGGTTGTAGAAAGGAAGACCAAGTAGGTTTGAGGTATCCTATCAACAAGGGGATTGACTTCAGGCCCAGCCAATCACAGTAAGAGAGGAAGAATGTCCTAGTACAGTAAATAAGTGTGTTGCAATATGGCAGATCAGAGCCACTGTGCTGTCCTCAGGCTGGACAGATCCGGGTTACCATGAAAACTCCCATGGATGAGGAGAAGATTGTGATAGGAGAGTCGGCATGTGTGATGGAGGTGAGGGGGGCAGATACCAAACTGGTCCTGGCCTGTGAGAGCTTAGTCTGAGAGAGAGAGAGAGCGTAGTCAGAGAGAGAGAGAGAGTGCTGAGTCAGAGAGGGAGAAAGTGTGTGCTTAGTCTGAGAGCGAGAGAGAGTGTTTAAAGAGAGAGTCCTTAGTCAGAGAGAGAGAGAGCGTGTGCTTAGTCTGAGAGAGAGTTAGTGTGCTTAGTCTGAGAGAGTGTGCTTAGTCTGAGAGAGAGAGAGTGAGTGTGCTTAGTCTGAGAGAGAGAGAGTGAGTGTGCTTAGTCTGAGAGAGAGTGCTTAGTCTGAGAGTGGTTCTGCCCCTTTTGTGGCTCCTCCCTTTTGTGGCTCCGCCCTCACCGACCGACAACTATGGCCGGTATTTTTTTGAGGAAAAGGTGGCAACCCTACCAGTACAGGGCATATAAAATGGTAGATAAATTGCCCAATCTAGTACATAAATTGTAAATAAACAGTCCCTCATAAAACAGAAGTTGGTGAATGGTGCATGGGCACTGAGAATGATCTGGCCACACCTACAGCTGAGCAGGGTGGGAGTGGTCAGAATGGCTAAATCACCAATCATTATTTAGCTTCCTAGGCAGTTGCCTACTCTGCTTAATGGGCAATCTGTGGAAAAAAAAGTCTGTAATGCATTTTATTTTTCCCTATCTACTTTTTTATTCTGTCAACTAAAAGTATGAAATGTATGGAAATAAAAACTGTTTAACAATATAGCAACAAGTAGAACATTCAGTATACTGTACAGATGATGAGACTATTTTAACCCCTTAAGGACCGGACATTATGGGACATTTCCGTCCCATAACGTCCGCATAGGGGCACGTTGACGGGCCGGTACACGTGACCTGTCACGTGTATCGGCGCGTCATTATGGGGCTTGAAATAGATCGCTCCGATCTTGGAGCGGTCTATTTCATGCCCCATTTTTACTTACAGCGCTCCCGGTAGAGCGCTGTAAGTAAAATGTACGTGACGTACCAGGACCGTCAAGGGTCTTTCAAGAAAGTTTACCCTTGACGGTCCTGGTACGTCAAGGGTCCCTAAGGGGTTAAATATGAGATGCATTCTTTATTACAATGTATTTATCAGAACAATAAAGTTGGTTTGCAAGTATGGCTCCTCTGGGCCTAGAAGAGATATGTGTGTGTACATACTATACTGTTAGTTACTGTGTAAGACAGATGATGAGTCTTATGTACTAAGAAGGACTGCAATTAAACATGCCAGCAGCCACATAGGAGAAAAATAACAATTCCCATTGATTTAAGCCCTATTGATTTTTACCCTTTGAGTGCCAGAGGGGTACAGAACGCATTACAAAGCAATGCGTTCCATATCCATCTGGCACTCAAAGGGTTAACCGCTTGAATGCTTGTGAGGTCTCCAAAGCATTGCTTTTGCAATGCGTTGAAGACCTCTCCAGCACCCAAGGGGTTACATTTAAATTTCAATCAATGGACATGTGGTAATGCTTTTCCTTATTCCCTGTGGTGCAGTTGGTTTTGTTCAGAATGTCAGCATTTCTACTTAGTACATAAGCTTTGACATTTAAAGGGATAGTAACACTTAATATGTAATTATATATATATATATATATATGTATGTTTTATCCTCCTAAGTAAAATAAGGGAACTCCCACTGCTGAGAGGCATTTTATTCAAAAGTTATTGCAGCTCAAACTTGATTTTTTTAGATATCTTAATCTTAATGGCCTGATATTTTACAGTGGCGCTGTTGCTATATCATCCCATGGAGATTTATATTCAAATGTCCAGAGCTGTCCATAGGATGATGTAGCAACAGTGCCACTGTGAAATTAAAGGCCATTGAGGTACTGCACCTAGATAAATTCAAATTTTAGCTGCAATAACATTTGAATAAAACACCTCTCAGCGGTGCAAGTGCCACTGTTTAACTCAGGTGGATAAACCCTAGATTATATTTTTTTACATAATAAGTTTTATTATCCCTTTACTACACAAGTTACATAGAAAACAGCTATGTGAATCGTGTATCAGTGGTTCTCAAACATTTTCCCGAAATCTTTATACAACCCAAGCAACCTTTTAACATCTTGGATGCCAGAGATGTCTGTAGCACACCAAAGGATCACTGACATCCATGGATTTAAAAAGTATCCACATTCAATACAGCAAATGCTTGTAATACTAGTGACATCTGATAGAATGAATGAATGAATGAGTGAATGGAGTGGCAGTGACCTTTAATTTGTTGAAGCTTCAATGAGGAGATGTGATTTTAACCCTTTGAATGTGAGATGGGTGCCCAACACACTGCTCCACAATGTACTGTGTACCCACTTGGCAACCAAAGTATTAAGAGAGACTTGAAGATGGTGAAAGAAGTGCATTGGCGCATGCTGGCAGGTAAAGTTCACTACAGCTAAGGATTAGAGAAATGGTTTGATATGATTGAGAGCTGTAGACACAAATGGAGCTGTAAGGAGAGTGTCCTTAGCTAATTGCAAGGGGTGAAATGGGTTGTTTGGACAGCACTGGTACTTTTTAATTTTTTTCTTCTATCATTTATAACAAGGAGTATTTAGAAAAGGGTGAATTTGCATTTTGCACATTCTCTGTTAGTCTCATCTAATGGTATAAAGCTCTGCCCATCTGCAAGACTCAACTAATGAGATTTTCTGCTGGTCCCAAGTGTGGGTGTGATGCGCTGCTCGTCTTGCATAAGGAGAAGCTCTTCTAGTCTTGTGTGTGATCCTATCCAGCATTTTCTCCACATGGCGCAAACTTCTGCTGTTCTCATGAACTGTCACTCATGGGGCTGTGAGCACTTACTCTCTCATTACTGTTACTGTCTTAAAGGCCTCTATTATTGGGTTTGTGCGAGAGTATGAGGCATCATTGTGGGTGAATGTGTGTGTATGTGTGGGGTCACTTCAGTTATGTATATTTATGTGTGGGGGGACATTTTGTGTGTGTATGTGTGTATAGCCATTACTGTTGTTTGTGTATGTGAGGGGAAGCATTGTGCATGTGTGTGCATCTCTTTGTGAGGGGCACATTGTGTACTTGTGTTGGGGGGGTGCTTTGTGTGTGTGTTATTTTACAATTTTACCCTGGGAGTTGTCTTGTCTAGGAGAGTTTAGATGTGTCACACGCATTTCAAAAGTGAGTCTGATTGCCACAATCAAAAGGGGATAATCTGTTAAAGGGAAAGGAATGTTCTCATTAAAGTGTTGCGCCAAGTCTTCTTTATGGTTTTTATATCAGGAAGCTCTATATTTCTTTACTGATATAACTGTAGTTTAAATGCTATTCAAGGTGAAAGAATCCCCCTCCTGCCCCTTCTGGCCATCTCCCCTTCGAGCTGCAATTCAGTCGTGGGACCAGACGGATTCAGTGAGGAACAATCGTCACTCAGTAAGTATAGGGAAAATCGAAGGAGGGCAGTATTTTCTTTATGCTTACTGAAGATTGTCCCTCGCTGCTTCCCATGTGGACTAGACAGCGAGACAGCGTGGCAAGGGGAAAGGGATGGAAGGAGGATCTTTTCCTCTTGAATAGTGCTTGAACCAATCTGTAAGTATTTATAGCGCTACGTGTTATAAAACACATAAAGAAGACTCTGAGCAACACTTTAATAGCAGCATTACTATCCCTTTAAACAAGATCCACTTAATCCCTATAAGGGTAGTTTTCCTTTAACCCTCTGAATGTCAGAGACGTGTCCAATGGATTGCGAAGGAAAGCATTGGGCACTCCTCTGACACTCAAAGAGTAGACACTTTGAGACTGATGTGCTAAGAAACAAGAACAATTCTGAGGCAAACAAACAGCATCATGGAGGTAAATAAAAAAAACATTAAAGGGGAACTACCACCCCAACACAATATAATCTCTAAGTTTTTGTCTTTTTATCGTTATTAGCAATCCATAGTTAGTTTTCTCCAAAAAAGCATTGTAAGAGCACAATCTTTATACTAAATCTCTACCTGATGACGTCTTTCCCCTTGAATCCATTCTGTGCATGACCGTTATGGAGCCATTCAGCTCCATTGTACCTCCCTCCTTCTTGCCCATCACCCGTACGTCACTGTCCTCAGCACCATGTGACCTGCCGCGCTCCTGGCATCAAGCGTGGTCAGGTCATTTCAGCCTAGTGGAAACAGACCTGTGGTTTATATATAGTGAGTGCTTCACATGCACCCACTCCCACTAGGCTGAAATGACCTGACCACGCTTGATGCCAGGAGCTCGGCAGGTCACGTGGTGCTGAGGACAGTAACGTACGAGTGATGGGTAAGACGGAGGGAGGTACAAGAGAGTTGAATGGCTCCACAGCGGTCATGCACAGAACGGATTCAAGGGGCAAGACTTCATCAGATAGAGATTTAATATTAAGATAGTGCTCTTACAAAGCTTTATTGGAGAAAACTAACTATGGATTGCTAATAACGATAGGAAGACAAAGACTTAGAGATTACATTTTGTTGGGGTGGTAGTTCCCCTTTAAGTTAAAAGTCCCATTCACATCAAAAAGATTTTAGAAAATATAATTTTTGTCCCCTATGGTACAGCAATTTTGTGCGAGAATAGCTCCAATTGGCTTAGTACATCAGCCTCTTTGAGTGCCAGAAGCAATGAGTAGCATACCCCTATTGCATTTAAAAAGGATGCATTTAAAAGAAAAAAAAAAAAAACACTTTAAAGCATTGTGCATCTTTAAAGTTCTTTTATGTCTGTTATTTTATACAAACATTCTCATCCTTCCAAATGGGCCATCTGGACTACATTCTAGTTGGCTACAAGAGCAAGTTTAAAATACTTCCAATCTGGGACGGATGCACCCCTATTGACACTAACGAACATCCAAAAATAGAGCCGTAGTACAGGCATTTAAATAGCCGATAACAATATACGATCAGACTCCAACATATCCTGTTTTCTTTATCAGAAATCAGGAGGCAAAACTAAACACAGAATGCAAAATACAGAATCAGTGAATAACAAGAACAGAGGATATACATAGCCAAACAAAACATCTTACAAGACCAACAATTACTCCTAGGGAAATTTAACTTAAAAACATTACTACAACACTTTCCATTTTTTGTCCCTGTTCACTTGTTTTGTTGTACATAAGCTCCCTCAGCAAATGAACATCATAAAACACAGAATACCTAATACTAAATGCACAGTTAATTTAACAAAACAGAAAGGCACTCAAACCTGCACTAGATTACTTGGCCATATGAACAAATGATAAAGTGGAGTAATCTGGGGCAAGCCAAATACACAATTTGTTTAGGAGTTTTAGGAATACTCATGTGCAGGCCGCTGCATATACCTCAAAGCAGGGATGTCCAAATCCAGGCCTCTGCTTGAGACCAAGGTCTGTCAAAATGACTAAACCACTAATGAACTTAAAGGGATAGTAATATTTAAAATGTAAAAAAATATATGTTGTAGGGTTTATGTCCCCGAATAAAACAAGGGTACTCCCACTGCTGAGAGATATTTTATTAAAAAATTGTAAAAGCTCAAACTTGAATTTTTTAGGTGCAATACTGCAGTGGCCTGAGAAATTACAGTGGTGCTGTTGCTACACCATCCTATGGACTTCTCTGGTCTGTAGACCATAAATCTCCATAGGATGGTGTAGCAACAGCGCCACTGTAAATTTTCAGGTCACTGTGATACTGCAGCTAAACAATTCAAGTTTGAGCTGTTATAATTTTTTAAAATAATATCTCTCAGCAGTGGGAGTACCCTTGTTTTATTCAGCGACATAAACCATACAACATGTATTTTTCTACATCTTAAGTATTACTATCCCTTTAAGAACCTGGTGCTCTTATCTACTGGAGTTAGCCTTTGTTATAAAAGAAGGGATGAAAAGGAGAAGAGAAAAGTACACATTTCTTCCTACCTTGCTCCTAGTGCAGTGTGGCCAGCTGGTACTTTTGTTGTCTCAGAAGAGAGAGGTAAATACTGTAGCACCTTAGAACTTGCTACACTTTTGGAAGGAAAACTTTTTTTGGATGTTAAACTTTCCTTTTAAAGGGGCAGTAAAGGGTAATTGTAAATGTCTTTCTAACTATATATAGATTATGTCTTCATAACTGTGGGAACTGAGCTTAAGACTCACATATTCCCTTTCCTTTTTGCCCTGCAGATCTCAGTGGCCTTCAAGGTTGGGTGATGTCAGAGCTTTACTCAGCTCAACATAACTATCCTCTCCACTGAAGCTATGTCTCTGTGAATTTGTTGACAATTTGCTCCAATGGAAAGGATAAAATCGCCCAAAATCACAAAATGAAGCTCCCCACCCTGCAGAACATGGAGATCTGCAGGGCAAAACAAGAGGGAATGGTAGTTTTAAGCAATGGCAATATGGTTCCTGTAAAAGTCAGGACACTACCTATAGTTAGAAAAGACTGTATCTTAGGCCTTTATTCCTTCTTTAAAACCAGATTTTTAAGGTCCCTTTTAGAATAGAACCTGGCATCCACTCTGTAGGGTACAGTATGTTTCATCTTGAAATACAAAAAAAAAATTTAACATGCTTAAATGGACACTGTCAACAAGAAACATGGTTTATTTTTTTTAATAAACATGCTAAAATGACTATACTAGTGTTGGTATTTTTTCAGTGTTTTCTAGCTTTTTTGTAAGAGCCTATGATCTATGGGACTTATGAAAATTACTTTTTGGCTCCCCACCTAGTCATTGTCTAAACAGCTCTGTGCAGTTACCTGGCTGTTACTTAGATGTTCAAGTAAACATTTTTTCCTTCGATGACACACGCTACCTTTCCAAGCTGTTTCTGCTTGAAATATTCACTGAGACAGTTAGCTAGATCTCTATCCTTACTTACATATCTCCCATCTTCTGTCTTCAGTATGACTATTTCTTGTTTCATTTTTTTTATATTTATTTATATATCTAAAAAATGTGTTGTCCCTGGTTTTATTGACTAGGAAAATTTCTCCTCTGTGTGTGCTTTGGAACAACTAATAATACATTTAGTCTTGTTTAGCCTACCTTGTTTAGATTCCTGTCTTCCTTCTTTTGAGTCTGCTTATATTTCCTCAATGCTACTTTTTCTTCTTTACTAGTTTTGCCACTTCTGTGGAGGACCACAGTGGATGCCTTTTTCTTTTACCTTTACCTTTAATGTAATACCCTAGCTACTTCTTCTGGACTCCATCTAAATATCTGCAGGCTGTCAAAGAGTCACCTAAATATGCTTCCATTTTAGAAAAATCAGCCTTTCTAAAATCTAAAAACGTTGATATCCTTATATTAAACCACACTGACCAATGATCACAGGGGCCCAAGCAATCCCCTACAGTTGCAACTGAAAAAGTTTCCATTTATAAACAACTCCAGTATGGCTGCCTTCCTAGTTGGTTCCTCTACTAATTGACGAAGAGGTAATCCCTGTGATGAGTTTATGATAGCTCTACTCCTTGCTGAACTTGCTACTTGGTTTTTCCAGTCCACATCAGACACATCAAAGACCCTCCCCCCATAAAGATAAAATCCACTTTCATTTTCATCTTAGATATTTCCTCAACTAGAAGATGATCTAACTCCTCTGCTTGTCCAAGGGGTCTATAGATAACACCCATATGAGGAACGATCTTATTTCCATATTTATTCCCAAAGAATAAGTAATATGTAATTTATTTATCATAATAACCTGGTGGTTGTTATTCATACAGTAGTATCGTATATCTAATTATATATTTATTGCAATGTATCTGCAATTGCCTGTGTACAATGATATCGGTTGCAATCTGAGTTTGTTTCAGATCTCATAATAAACAATAGACTTCAATAGACCTGAATGGTTTTTACAGGTCAGATTGTAAACAAAATCTAACAAACAGTAGCCTTCAAGAGACATTATATACATATAAAATAGTATATAGATATAACTGCCTGTGTTAGTAAGTTTTTCTGTTAAATAAAGAACCATGTACTTCTAGGTTATAGTTGTCCTTGACAGATGGAAAAGGACAAATTAGATTGGTCAGTAATTATCTGTCCATGAAATTGTATGTTCTGTGTGTTTCTTGCAGAATATTTTAGGCTCTGATACTTAACATATGCTAAGTATAGATTTCAGGACTACACTACTATCAATATAACAATGCTGAGCATTTTGGAAATTGCTTCAATTATATGTTTGAGCTGCTAAGCAAGTCAGCATGCTTCATCTAAACAAACTGGAATGATAATTCACATGCACTTCAAAGTCACACAGACAATTGCTGGATTCCAGCTGTTGAGGACTACAACTTCCAATTTATCCAGTCAGCCAACGGATGGTGGGCTGATGGGGGGGATGATGGGATTTGCTGCCCCCAGCAGATTAAGGAGGAAGTTAAAGTGTGCTTTTTATTATCATAATTCAATGAAAGCTGATGTTGCAAGATAGTTGAGACAGAAGGAGAGAGTCTACTCCATGGGTATTCAACATGTGGTCATGCCGCCCACCTGACACCAGGGTAAAGCCCACCTGAGATTTATAACAAAGGCATTTTTTACATACATAGCTAGCTCACATGGGGATTATGCACTGAGTCATGATAAAGAGGTGATAGCACAGAGATAACGTCTCCAATTCCTATGTTATTCTATGGAGGATCTCCAAAGCTGGAGAAATCTTAGCGCATTGGTTCCATAGAATATCATAAGAACAGGAGAACTGATATCACTAGAGAAGTAATGTCTACTTTTCTCACCTCTTTATGATGCCTTAGTGCATAACCCCAATGAACTACTAGGCCAGTAAGGCCTAACTGCATGCCTACCACTCCAGAATAGCTGCCTGTTAAAGAGACAGTAAACCTCCAGATTGATTTTACATACTCTGCAACCTCCATTCTGACTTTACATATTTTGCAAGTATCTGTTATATCAAATTGCCTACACTATTTTATTTTTTTCCCCATCTTCGACTATGTAAATTTTTTTACACTTTTATATTCCTGGCTAGGTGCTCTCTGAATTTGTTTTCAGAAAGCTTTCTGTCTAGGACTATGACAGGTGAGAAAGTGCAACAAGATGACCTTCCCTGAACCACGGGGATTGACTGCTGAGCACGTTTCCATCCCTTTTGAAAATATTTGTAATGTCACCTAGCTATTGGCGTATTGGGTGGTGGGAGCCTCACAGGGATGTTAAATTGTCCCACCCTCCCTATTCTGATTTTTATTGTCACAGCTCTTTTCAAGTTGATATGGTGATAGTGGTTCTTGCCAGTGGTTAATGAACTGTTATCTTGTCATTTTGGGGTATTGGGGAGTTAGTCACTCATCTGCTGGTTAACAGCTTGGATGAGAGCAGAGACTCTTGGCACACATGTCATGCCAGGAAGCAGGCACATTGTTTCTTGCTGTGGGTAACTGTTAGTAAATGTTGTGGCCTTTTTATACCCAAATAGCTGGTGGAGTGTGTCCACTGGTATGTACTACTGCAATCATACCCTGTAGTGCCTATCTGTCATTGTAACAACTGGCATTAGGGAATAGCACCCTGTGGCTACCCTGGTACACTCATACATACACCCTAGTGAAACAATCAACAAAGCCTTCTGCTACAGCTTACAGATCACACAGAGCTGCAAAAAGACTGAAACATTCACAGTCCCTGACTGAAAACTCTTTGGAAACAGATTCAGGGAGCTCAATGTCAGAAACATAAACATGTAAAAAATATAGGTGAAGACAAAAAAATAACAAATAGTATAAGCAATTTCATTTTACATATCAAACACTAGCAGAATAGGTAAAGTCAAAAAGGATGTTGACTATCTCCATAAGGGCCAAAAGGGAGTGAAAAGCAATGAACTGCACACCCCTTTGACCCTTAAAGAGGTAAAGTCCTTTGTCGAATTTCCAGCTGGGGATAATCCAGGGGTTAAAAGCTGCATTTAACTCAGTGGGAATTTGAAGTTACCTTTATACACTGAGACTTTCCCATAAAGACAAAGTGGACCAATTCTAGGGGGAAAAAAACCACCACAGGGGTCAAACAAAAATTCTCCAAATTCCCATTGATTTAAATGGGGCTTTAACCCTCTGAATGCCAGAGGGTTGCCCAATGCATTGCTTCACAATGCAGTGGGCACCCCTCTGGCACTCAAAGGGTAAATGCCTTCAATACTAGAGAGGGGTGCAATGCATTACTTCACAATTCACTGGAGACCTCTCTAACATTCAAGTTAGGAACCCAATTTAAACCTTTGAGCTCCACAGAGGTATCCAAAGCATGGTGTTACGATGCTCTGGTTATCTCTCTGGTACTCAAAGGGTACAATCATTGGGAGTTTGTATTTGTGACTGATTGATGTAGTCGGCTTGCCCCTGAACCGCTCCACTTTAATTTTGTGCATAAGGCTCAATGTATCACAGTCGTGTTTTGTGATAAAATGTATCTTTCTCCTTGAGCCAGAAGTGAAATTTCTCTGTAGAGCAGTAGCACTGCAGCCAGAACTAAACTTCAGCTCTAAGAGCATTGTTACATGATCAGATGGAAGTGGTGACAGGGAAGCATCAACCTTACTGCTACTCACAGTCAGATGACACATCACCATGTAACAGTGTCAAAGCCAGTGTAAATGAGAATACGAAACCAACAGTAGTCTTTTGAAAGAAAGATCTGTATCTTAGTGTAAAAAGTATAATAAAACAAAAAGTGCTATCAGATAATGGTTTCTGCTATAAATAGCAGAATTTCATGTACGTAACCCAGTAGGTAGCACTGAAACATTAAGGAACCATATCCATAAAACCATTTCCAAAAGGCTCAGTCTAAGCCAGAAAGATGATCTATCTTCTAATTTAAACAAAAAAAATCAATAGTGCTAAATCAGTATAATACGTCACTAAAATATGTGCAGTCTCTTGGCTGATTTCCATGTGGACCTTACCACCACTAACATTTAGTCATATATTTAGTCAGAGCTAAAAGGGGGGGTAGTACATTAAAATGATTACTTACTAAAAAAAAAAAATCTGCAATTTACCAAGTAACAAAAACCACTCCCCAAATCCCTTCAATCTCTTTTTATTCTATTGACACTATTTATTAAAGGGATAGTAATGTTTCACAAAAACAGCAGCTCCAATTAATCTTCATAGTATTTGGACCATGGAGAGTGTTATTTCAATACTGTCAGAGTTGTAGTTCAAGAGTAATTGAATGATAACGTTTTCCCATCCCACCCCTTTTACCTAGCGTAAGCCATCTCCCCTCAGATGTGGAATCTGGTCCATAGACCAGACAGATAACAACAAGGGACAATCTTCTTACTGTGAGAACAATGAAAACCCTGCCCCCCTGACACGTTTTTCAGGTATTTCCCTTATGCTAATTGAAGATTGCCCCTATCTGCAAGCCATCTGGACACCACCTTTCTGTTCTGAGGTGGGCAGTGTTACATCATTAAAAGGGACGGGAGGGGGATACATTATCATTCAATTACTCTTGAACTACAACTCTGACAGTATTGAAATAACACTCTCCATGGCCCAAATACTATGAAGATTAATTGGAGCTGCTTTTATTTTGAAACATTACTTTCCCTTTAAGATTGGAAAGGCACCAACCAAAATGCAGCTGGGTTCCCTAAGTTATAAGTCTACAGACATTTTTACATATATACCTGTTACACTATGATTTTAAATAAAACAGCAACTTGTTTGAAGCATCAGTGTCACATTAGCATAGTCAATAATTTGGTATTTACAGGGAAAATAGCAAAGCAACCCTTTCTAGTCTGTAGTATCTAAGGATTAATATTGTCTCAGTTCACTTTTATTCCTCTGCACTGCAGAAAGTTAATAATGATAAAAAATCAAGTTTATTAGAAGAAATTTAAGTTTAATGAATCATAAATTATGAATATCAAAAGACTACAGGCGTGTTTTTTATATTATGTGTTTTAAAAGCCGAAACAAATATTAAAGCCACAGTAAGTTATAAAGTAATTTCATGCTGTATGTTTAATAGATATAAATGAGCACTTACAACATAAATATACAATGTATTACTTTAAAATATTTAGTTACTTGAAAGATATACAAGTATATTTAGAAAACCACATACAAATCATGGAGAAGATGCTGTACTGCTTTAATTAACAAGATAATATATACCTGTGTTCATAGCAAGAAAGGTCATAGTCTATGGGAATAGCTATAAGCAATGCAACATGAATATACTGAATAAAATGTATTGGCATGTATATAAATGAACATCTGTTTCAAAGGTACTGTGTCCTTTAAACCACATTATTCAAAACATTGAACAGTAGAAAGCAGCTGCAGGGTAGTTTAAAGAGATAGCAATGTTAAAAAATAAATCAACATATGATTGATCAATTACATTTTTTATTACACATAGTATCTTTTTAAAACCCTTTACATTCATATTTTTCTTGAAAATCCAGTTAAAATTTCCCTCCTCCCACCCCTTTCCATCACGTCATGCAGATTTCTATCAGATCTGAAAGCTGGTCCAGACGGAGGGACAATATTGTGTCAGCATAAGGAAAACCCTGACCCTGACAATATTGTGTCAGCATAAGGAAAACCCTGACCCTGACAATATTGTGTTATCATAAGGAAAACCCTGACCCTGACAATATTGTGTTATCATAAGGAAAACCCTGACAATATTGTGTCAGCATAAGGAAAACCCTGACCACTGAAAATATTGTTTTAGCATAAGGAAAAGCCTGACCCTGATAATATTGTGTTAGCATAAGGAACACCCTGACCCCTGACAATATTGTGTCAGCATAAGGAAAACCCTGACCCCTTTGTCAAGGGGGAAGGGGTTTCCTTATAGCGACATAGTGACAGACACAATACTTTCCTTTGCTGAGATCCGTCCGGTCAAGCAATCGTCTTTCAGACCTCAGGGAACTCTGCATGACGTGATGGAAAGAGGTGGGAGGGGGAATCTTTTAACTGGGTTTTCAAGATTATGAATATGATTACTATGCACTATATAAAATGTATCTCAACAATCATACATTGATTTATTTTTTGACATTACTATCTTTTTAAATCTTTTAAGGACATTGGTTTGAAATATGTTGCACAGCTTTCTGCTCCTTAACAAAGCATTATAGTGTCAATGAAAGACCATTTAAAATCTTTATGTAGAATCTGAATATAAAGCACTGAGGGTCAGAGCAGGTGAGTAATCAATGTCAGCCACAAGTTTGAAGAATGTCAAACAGTCTGATAGCAATCAATCTGAAACCGACTGGATGTTGGTAACAAAGGTTTGTGATTCTTGGAACAGTCTGAGGCACGCTAGGTTGAAAGTCGACTGAAGGATGAGGAAATTCATGGAGTTGGATGGTGAAACAGTCAAGGTCCGACTAGCAGTAGGATGTCGGGAGACTATGACCACTGGAACACTCGACTCCGACAGCAGCCTCCGATGAAGAGTCAATGAGATGTCGGCCACTGATGCTGGGATCTATCCGACCGACTGTCGCGGAGTGGTAAGGCCCAGTCAGAGTTCGATCTGGTTGGTACCTGGCTGGGATCTATCCCAGAGGCTGTCGGAAGGCAGAAGGCCCTACTGGAGCTTGACCTGCCACGCTGAGATTAATCCAACAAGCCAGGAGGTGGAAGCAGGCATAGTCGGAGATCAATCAGTAGCAGAAGAATGAGCTTCCACGGAAGTCGGGGATGGATGCTGTGGTCAAACCGATATAGTAGACTATGTCAACCACAGGTCAACGGAGAAGGTCAGAGTCTAAGAATAAAGCCGGGTCATAATGGAAATTTAAGCAGACAGTGGCAGACAGGAACAAAGCCGGGGTCAAATCAGGATCAGAACATCAAAGATTCATTATGTACGCAGGTTAGCTTGAAGATTGGGCGAGGGAAGTCAGAACCAGGAAGACTTTAAAGGACTATCCTCCAATCATGAAAAAGATGGGCGGAAAAGAAACAGATGGAGAGAGAAGAGCTAAGGAAACAGAGATCCCATGGCTCATAACTCATGTTTCTCTTCCAGTTTTCAGTCCAGATGACAGAGATCTGCACATCTGGGTTATGTTGGCTTCTTTCTCAGCCCTCATAAGAAGTTGGCACCTCCCCATTAGGCACTCAAGGAATAATGAGCATTTAGAAATGCATGCCTTAGTCTGAATACAAATTCTACAATAACAATTACATTTTTATTTGAAATACATTTTAAATATTAGAATACGGGGAAGAGGGAACAAGAAAGAAGGGGCCTGCCCACTTACTGAAACAGCTCTGACAACCTCCTCCTTATTTCTTCTCTCTGGGTGGCTGCCTAGGTTGCCTACTGCTTGCACCAGCCCTGTATGCACTTATACAGCCATGGCAGCAAAAAGGGCAATTTCAACAAAAAAACTGCTTTGGTGCTTTTGAAAGAGCTTTCAAAATAATCAATATGTTATATTAGCAATATTTTAGTTCGAAAAATAGTTTTTAAGTTATCCAGAGGTATTGAGTTTGCTTATTAAGGTACAGAGTGTAGGAACTCTCTGCTTTACCTCTATAATATATGTTGCACTCTCTGACCCGTAACTCTTTAAGATCTAGGGTAGGTGAGCAATTAAAGGGATGTCTCACTGAGTAGAGAAGGTAATGCAGGATTCAGACAGGAAGTGTCTATGCCACATGCCTTATTTAGCATAATCTATACATTTAAACAACTCAAAAATTAGTTTTCAAAATCAAACATGCCTAAAACAACATATAGGTGATTTTGAAAGATCTTTAAAATGTTAAAGGAGAACTCTCACCTCTATGAAATTCCTCCTCATAGTAATGTTCCTTTTGAGGTCATCTGTAATTCATTTTTTTATTTAATGCAGGATATCCTGAGATTTAACATTTTAAAAATGAGCCAGTGACATCAGTACAGGACAGGCTGCAGTACAGCTGTGGACCACATCCTGTCAATCTTTGCCTCTTTCCCACCCCAGTAGTGCCTCGTTTCCACATCCTCCAATGACGGAGCATTTCTCCATGAGAGCTGGAGTGCTATCTTGCCAATGAGAGAGACCCAGCTCACACGGAGGCCTCCATCACAGGAATAGGAAAAGGATTGAACTTGACAGACGCAAGTGTTTTTTCAACCTAAACTACTATGTAACTATGTAATTCACTAAGGTACATATGCTCCAAATGATCCTCTTATTGCATCTTGCAAAAGTTGTAGGGTATCAGGACAGTGTGTGGGTGTTTTGGGGAAGTCCTTTCCTCTATGCTTTGCTTAGGTCCATATACTTAAGTAAGACATATAAAACATGGCATATGTGTACACTTGATGTCATAAAAGTCCTATGTCGGCAGTGTGTGTCTGCCAGCATACATTGCAGCGATCACACATTCTACAGCATACCCTGCATTGCAGATCCTGATATTAGAGACTAAAGTCAGTGAGTCTGCACTGGCAAAAGTGTGCATCAACATCTAATTTGCTGCAGTGATACAACCCAACCAGATATGAAGGAAGCCTTCCGGGATATAATCTTATAGTCTTCAGTTGGGTCCATTCTATTTAACTTGCAATTTGTTTGCACCAAGTTACACACCATTTAATTACTCTGTTGCAACTAAATGTATTTTCATTTGACCTCAATATAGATATACTTTAATGTTTTACTAATTCTACTTAGAGCAGAATTAGTAAAAATTCAGAGAGGAAACTCATCCCAAAATCTTTCCATGGTGTTGGACTAAACAAGTAAAGTCTATGTGTTTAAAAGGGACAGTGATTATTTCTTCTTTACTGCAATGAACAATAAAGTTTTAAAAATGTGACTGATGTCAGCCACACTCTTTAATACTCAATAGTTTAAGAGTAACTTAAAGGAGCAGTAAACTTTTTTTTATGAAAAAATATATATTGTAGGGATTTCCCTACTGAGTAAAATAAGGGTACATCCCATTGCCGAGAGGTTTATATTTCCAGTGTTATTACAGTTTAAACCCATGTTTTTTTATATTAGCAGAGCCCTCTGGTGATCAAATTCTAATAAGTTTTTCCTGTTACATTCTAATGGAGAGGAAAGTCAAGAAAGTCAGTGATATACAGTTCTCCATAGAATGTGATAGAAACTGCCTGTTACTTCCTGTCAGTTAGAACTATCAGGAAGTAAACACAGTAAATTCACTTCCTGATTATTTAAACTGCTATACATTTTGAATCAATCATCTGACATCAGTGGGAGTTACCTTGTTTTATTCAGAAGGAAAAGCTCTATTAAATACGTGTTTTTATAAAAATAAGTTTACTGCTCCTTTAATAAAAAAAAAATATATATATATATGCGTGTCATCAGCTAGTCCTCCTGAGAACCATCTGTCAGTGATTCCCCAGACTGGTTGTCATGACAAACCCATCCAGTGGATCACTGACATAGAGACTTTTGTCCCGGTATGAGTAGATTTAATGCATTCTGTGTACTAACTGAAGCTTAGTCATGCACAGGAGGATTTCAACTACTCATACAAAAGCAACTGTGGGCCAGTCCACTAACAAGGGGGAAAAGGCTGATGTCAGGTAAAGGGGAAGGAGGAGGATTCTTAAAATAAAATTACTTTGAGACTAGTGGGAAATATAGGCTGTGCCGGCTATCAACCACAATCTTTATCCCCTTGAGTTCCATACAGGTATGCAAAGCATCAGATAGCAAAGCTTTGCGTATCTCTCTGGTACTCAAAGGGTTAAAGTGGACCATTCACCTTGAATACTTGAAAACTTTATTTAAAACTTCCTATGTATTATGTTAGCCAAAAAGTCCAGCAGATGTGTAGTGTAGGAGGCATTCACACCTTTATTTCTGGGAAAAGTGAAAGTGCAGTACGAAGCTTAATTAGCATAGGAAACCTCACTGAAAACCATAATTAATATACATTAGCATATTGTACTACACTTAGAGAGCTCACTATACAAAAATAAAAGTAAACTATGCATCTGCTGATCTTCTGACTAACACGAATAAGCAATTTTAATGACACATTTAGATATGAAACTTGAATCAAGGTGACAGGTCCACTTTAGTACTTTATTATGCACCGTAGTGAAGAAAAAAGCATTACTATTGATTTAAACCATGGTTTCCCCTTAGCAGCAAGTGTCTGAATGGATACCAGACTCTTGCTACCTATAAGGGCTGCATGTGCTGTTTCTGGATCCTGACTTACTCTTCCATATCTTGCAGTTTATTTTCATTGTGGGATCAACTATTAGACAGCCATGTCCTATTTATGACAACATACTTGGCTGTCTTGCTGATCTGCCTAGCTATAAAATGCAGAAACAGCTTCATGGACAAGTTTGCTTCCTCAGCAACAGAGATGAGCAAACTTTTTCAGTAAGTTCATGTATAGACAATTTTTGCTGTTCCCAAAGTCCCAAAACATGTTTTCAAAACAGGAATTCATACACTGGGTATCCCTTTCACTCTCTCACCTTCTCGCACTATAGCAAAATTCATATAATCCCAAAATACTTTACATCTTGTGAATTGACTCACAAACCAAACCAAGGCAGTCAGTACTCGTACGTACAGCAGACGTACAGCAACAGTCCTGCAAAAGTGGCACTGTCAGATGGTAGTTCCATTTTAAGGCTATGTCCCTGTGCTGCAGGGTTATTCAGTCGTTGGACCTCCATCACCAATGATGATGCCGTTGTAGTATCCAACAGTGGAGGTCCACAGGTTAACTACTCCTGCGGCATTGTTTCACACTTTTTTTTTTTATATTTGTTCCTTTCATAAATCTGATACAGTAATACATTAGGGATTATGCAGATTTTATATATATTCTCCTGGAGTCAGCTGACTCTACTCCACTGTGTAAAACATAGCAGGGGATTAAGAATGGAAAGCAAACTTGCTTTTCCCATCCTGATGAAATATAGCACATTCAATTTTATATAGCTTAAAGGGATAGTAATACTTAATATGTAAAAAATATATATTGTAAGGTTTATCCTCCTGAGTAAACCAAGGGTAATCCCACGATCGAGAGGTGTTTTGTTCAAAATTTATTGCAGCTCAAACTTTAATTTTTTTAGGTTCCATATCTTAGTTGCCTGAAATTTTAGAATGGCGCTGTTGCTACACCATCCCTTGGACAGCTCTTGACCACAAATCTCCATAGGATGATGTAGCTATAGCGCCACTGTAATATTTTAGGCCATTGAGATACTGCACCTAAAAAAATCAAGTTTGAGCTACAATAACTTTAGAATAAAGCATCTCTCAGAAGTGAAAGTGCTCTTTTTTATAATCAGGATGTCAAACCCTACAATATATATATTTTTTACATACTAATTGTTACTATCCCTTTAACTGCTATCAAGTATGACAGGTTTTGATTGATTTCTGTGATTTTACAATGTACTCTTTTATACAGGACAAGTGGTTCTTTATTATGATTAAACTTTTAACCCATAAAATGGTAGAGATGTCTCCAACATATTGTTTTGCAATGATTCTCAGACATCTCAAGCATCCAAAGAGTTAAATGTTATGAATGATAAACAGCAAAACGAAGCAAAGAAATGGCTGTGGACCTGGAATTTTGCATAATTTCTTGCAGGAAATTCTGGAAATTATATACATACTAGTTGAAGAGTCCGTTATATGAGCCACAGTGCCACTGCCAGCCGGTTGCGGGGCAGTCATGCACAGTAGAGACTGCCCTCACCGCGGCTGATACAGATCTGGACGCTCCTTCGGTGTGCCCCACTCTGTATCAGCCTCGTCACGGGCAGTCTCTACTGCGCATGACTGCAGCACACGCAGCAGTCTCTACTGCACATGACTGTGTCGTTACACAAGTTTTAGCGGATTATTATAAAGGATTCCTTGCTAAGTAGAGCTAAACATTAATCATTATCTAAAACTGCATCATCATTCTAAGTTTCAGGAACTGGGGAATGTACTGAGCCAGATATGAGGCAGCAGTCATGCATTTTCACTGCACTGGATAGATAGACATACAGATAGGCAAGCAGGCAGGCAGACAGACAGACAGGTACATAGATAGACAGATGGCTCCCAGATATGCAGTCTGAAACAATCTGAATTTATTCAGAAGGAAAATAAAATACTCTGTAATTACCTTTGAATATCAACATTTCTCATTGCAATTTTTAGCTGAAGAAAGTATGTGTTCTGTAAATTAATATTAATGTCCAAACCTGATAAATAAAGTCACGTTGATACCTTTTTATTGGCTAACTAAGAAGATTTAGGATGCAAGCTTTCAAGACCTCTCAGTTCTCTTCCTCAGGCATATTTAGCATGCCTGAGGAAGAGACCTGAGAGGTCTTGAAAGCTTGCATCCGAAATCTGCTTAGTTAGCCAATAAAGGTATCAACTTGAATATATTTGCTTCCTGTATTTCTACTGCTGAGACAGGGTACCAACTCTTATATTTTTATAAACCTGATAAAACATCCAACTATAGACCTGTCATTAGCAAAATTGTCTATGTCACCAAAATATATTCCCCTTTTTCTTCTGCAAAGTCATCTCCTTATCAAATACCAAAATAAGCTGCTAAACTATCATTCACCTTAAGTGAAACAGTCAGAAGTCTTCACCTTATTAAGTATACACATATTTTAGATCCATTTACAAGATGTGTTTACATCTCACCGAGAATCAGAGCACTATGTTCTTTGAAAAATGTGTTGCTAAATTAAAAAGCTATTTTATACTATTTATTACAAATCTCCTTATGGATTTTATGTGCTTGAAATGCCCCTGGATTTGATTTGTGAAGATTAAAGATCCTCCAACAGGCCAAAGGAAAATAACATAGAATGTGAAATATATTCATATTTCCTGATATAAATCAAGGTTGAGAAATGTGTCATTTAAGGGCAAAACAACTTCTAGTGAAAATAAATTCACAAAATAGCCCATATTAAAAAAAAAAAAAAAAAGCTACATTGGTAACTCATGAAAAAATAAATATTAAACATACCAATACTGGACATTATTGATTTACATATGAATAATTTCACTGCATGGCACTAATTAATTACCCTTTGAGGCTAAGCGCTAATGATTTCTAAGGATGTATTGATTTTGAATTATCTACTGGGCTTGAAAATGAATCCATTGGGGAGGGGAATTTGCTACAAAGGGCAAATGTAGACACAGTAGGCCTTATGTATAAAAGAAACTGATGTAATTCTGGGCCAAACCATTGCACCATAAGTGAGAAATAAACCTTTCAAAAATATCCATTGTCTAAAAAGTGTTTTTAACCCATTGTCTCCAACCTGAGACCTGTCTAGCATTCAATAAGTTAAAATCCAGGGTCAAAGATCCAAACCTTCTGCAGGCCTCCAGCTGGGGAGGGGAGCATCAAGTTAAGAGGCACCCCAAACCCTTAAAGGGTTAATAATGTCAAAAATAAAGTGTATTCTATATTGTAAATTTTACAAAAATAAAGAATTTTCAGAAACTCCTATCTCACAAACCTTTATGGTTTGAGAGATATCCTCTGCTAAAGTTCCCCTAACTCCCTTTCTCCTGACATAAGCGCTCTGCTGACAGCAGGAGATCCTGTCCTGGGACCAGCCGGCGGCTCTGCAGCAGAGCCTAAATTGCGTTATTAGAAAAGAATTACTTCATTGGAACTGTCTACAAATTGTGCCTGGTTTGCAAGAACACTTTGTAGACCGTTCCAATGAAGTAATTATTTTCCAGTAACGCTACTGCGGCTCTGCTGAAGAGCCTCATCGTGTCAGCCAACACGGATCTCCTTCTGTCAGCTTTACAGCTGAGATCAGGAGAAGTGGAACTTAGCTGAGGCTATCTCTCAAACCATAAAAGTTTGAGAGATAGGACTTTCTGCAAATACTTTATTTTTGTAAAATGTACCATGCAGAATACACTTTATTTTGGCCATTACTAACCCTTTAAGGTGAAGCCTGGCCTGAAGACTAAGGACTCTGACTCCATTTGTTCCTGAGACCCTGCACTGCAGCACTACACAAACACTGGGTGGAAGTCAAGCACAAGAAGTCATGCACACCAGAGGGAAATGCACTAAGGGGTGATAAAGTGGAGATGACTTCTCCAGTTTATCACTTCTCCTGTTATGTTATTCTATGGAGCCAAATCACTAACACTTCTCCAACTTTGGGGATCTTAGTGAATGGGCTGTATAGAATAACATAGGAACTGGAGAAGTGATATCACTGGAGAAGTCATCTCCGGTTTATCGCCTTTTTATCACACCTTAGTGCATAACCCCTCTGGTTAAAAAAAAACAAAAAAAAACCCACAAAATAAAAGCCTTATATAACATTTTCAGTGCCAGAGACGTATGCAACACATTGCTTTGCTCTGATCCTTTTATTTTCCATGTTCCATTTGTACTATTTAATATCTCTGTATGTCTACCCCCTATTATACAGTACTGTGGAATAAGTTGGTGCTTTGTAAATAAAGAAGAAGAACAAGAATATTAGGTTTGCCCTTGAATTATTCTAGTTTGATTTAATAGATAAGGCCCACAACCCCTTTAGGACGGTGGAAGTGCCAGGACTGTCATGGCTGTCCGTGCATTAAGGACTAGTGACCGTCCTGGCATGTCATACATTTGTTATCAGAGCATGCCAGGAGTCCAAGACTGGAGCAGTCAAGTTCAGCCTCTCCCAAGGCCAGCCGGTATCTGTGATCACTCACACGTGCCAGCTCTCCAAACGAAATGGCTCTAGTCCTCCGCTACACAAAACCCATGGTCTTCCTGGTCCTTAGGAGTTAAGGCTGGTGTTTAAACTGACATACCTGAGAACTTTCCGGATCTGCCCAGGAGACTCTTACTTAGCCGCACATTACCGGGTCTCTGGGGACAGACACTGATTCTCCCTGTTCCTCCCATTTCCTGCCCTCTTCTCCTCCTTCCCCACCCCCACTTGTGAATATGCCCTGCCCCTTTTTTTACTTATGTAATGTATATCCCCCCACTGGTGCCACAGAAGGCAAAGATCCCAGGTATGTAAGATGACCAATCCTGGAGCCAAATCCACATCACCATAGGGACCAAATAAAAATGATCAAAATACCTAATGATTTGAATGGGGTCTCTAACGCAACACATAGCGCTTGTGACCTCTAGCATTCAAGGTGTTAAAATTAAAATCAATAGGAATTATTGGTCTCCTCTGGTGTAGTTTTTTGCACCTGAATGGCTAAAATTAGACCTTCAGTTTAATTATGTAGCTTTAAAGGGATAGTATTACTTCAAAATTACTATCCCTCATATTGTAGCCCTTAATAAACTGAGTTAAATGACACCAGAGGCATCTCTCAAACCTTTATGGTTTAAGAGATAGCCGCTTTCAAAGTTTCCTCTCCCCTGCTGTCAGCGTTCTGCTGCCAGCAGGAGAATCCGGTCAAGAGGAGGCTCTTCAGCAGAGCAGATATCTCGTTATGGAAGGAAAAATGATTCATTGAAACAGTCTTCTACGTGTGCTTGGTAACCAAGCACACATAGAAGACTGTTTCAATTAATCATTTTTCCTTCCATAACAAGATATCGGCTCTGTTTAAGAGCCTCCGCCTGTCCCGGGACCGGATTCCCCTGCTGGCAGCAGAACGCTGACAGCAGGGGAGAGGAAACTTTGAAAGCGGCTATCTCTTAAACCATAAAGGTTTGAGAGATGCCGCTGGTGTCATTTAACTCAGTTTATTAAGGGCTACAATATGAGGGATAGTAATTTTGAAGTAATACTATCCCTTTAAAGTAGACCTGTCACCTTGATTCAAGTTTGCATATTTGAAAACTTTATTACAAACATGTGTCATGCTAGCCAAAAGACCAGCAAATGTACATTTATGGAGATATTCATGCTCTGACCACAGGCTATCATATGCTTACTGTGGTACCCATGCTGTCTGATATGCTAATGAAGCTTTTCACTGACGTTCCACGTGCTAATGAAGTGCTGTGCTGCACTACAAAACTTTCACTTTTCACTGAAAGGCGTAAGGGCTTAAGTATCATAAGCCAAAACCAACATTTTTTTAAAGTTCCGCAGCAAGTTTGAATCAAGCACTGACAAGACCCAAGGTGCATTTCACCACCAGAGGATCTCAGATCTTCACATGATTGAGAAAAGACAGAGAAAACACAATTTATTTGCAGCACCAGCATTGTGATACAGCACCCACTTCCTGTTAGTTAACCTTTTTAGCGCTAGAGAAGTATGCAATGCACTGATACTTCACTGATGCTTAATGAAGAAATGGGAAGGGGCTCGCCGATACTATTCTTATTTTACTGGCTGACAGAAGCCATATGTGTTGATGTCAGCAACCGCCAGCCAAGATAGGAAACTGGCATGATTGCAAGTGGTTGCAGGATATTGTAGAGCTCATGGGTCCCCCTGGATGGTTGTGCTTTGTCACAACTGAATCTCCTGTAGTTACAACTCTGCACCTCTGGCACTCAAAGGGTTAATTGTGGGAGTAATCAGTAGTCTTGAATTTAGGGTGGAATTCTGGAAATGGCAATAATTCCCCCTTTAAATACAAGACTGTTAAAAATGCATGGTGCAAGGTTGCTTGGGAATATTTTTTCTACATTTAATGTAATAAATGGGAGGTCTGAAGACATTATCCATAATCCATCAATAAGCAAAAAAGTTGGCTTGCCATGGCAGGGTTATATAACTCTTTTGCTACGAAAGAAGTATTGAGTACTTCTCTCTGCAATATGGTCCAGGTGCTTTGGAACTACTAGGGTTACCAATACATTCTTAAAGGGATAGTAATACTTCGTTTTATCTTTATTTTATTTTGTAGGCATTAAAAAAACATGAAGAACGATATAAGCAAAGTTTCCCCTCCCGCCCCTTTTACCTTGTGTAAGCCATCTCTTCTCAGATGTGGAATTCAGTTCATAGACCAGACAGATAACAGGAGGGGACAATCTTCTTTCTATGAAAACAAAGAAAGCCCTGCCCCCCTTGACAAGTTTTTCAGGTTTTTCCCTTATCTTAATTGAAGATTGTCCCTCTCTGCAGTCTACCTGGGCACCTCCCAGCTGCTCTGGCTGAACAGTGTTACATCAGTAAAAGGGGCGGGAGGGGGATACTTTGTCATTGAAGTACTCTTGAACTACAACTCTGACAGAATTTAAATAACACTCTCCAAAGTCCAAATACTATGATGATTAATTAGAGCTGCTTTTATTATGAAAAATTACTATCCCTTTAAGTCAGTACCTCGGATCCACCCATCACTGCAGGATTTAAAGGGGAAATATACTGTAGGAATAAGTGATCTCTCAATATGTTTAACAAAAGGTCATCTGGATAAGTGTCCTTCATAGAGAAGTCTTGTGTATGTATTTATACATTAATCTCAAAGATTATATACTTGGTGAGCACATGAATTTTAACTATGGGAAGTATATCTGTGTGTACACACACAGAGTGCCGAAAGGATAAGCTGACCAGGTCTCACCTTTATCCGGGGACGCATAGGAAATAGCCATTTTGCAGTGCTTCACTGAAATCAATACAGTCCTGCAGTTTGTATTTTTCCTATGTGTCCCCGGTTATAGGTGACGTCTGGTCAGCCTACGAAAGGATCCAAAATTATACTAGTACAAAACAAAAGAGAAAAAACAAAGTATAAAAATAACAGCTAGTATCAAAATGAATTCACATATATAAAAAATATACACATGAACAGTATGACCACCCCAATCAAGGACCCCCCCACCCTTTCTCCCATAAATATCCCTACATATATATAGACACAAGCCCACCCTTGATTGGGGTGGTCATACTGTTCATGTGTATATTTTTATATATGTGAATTCATTTTGATACTAGCTGTTATTTTTATACTTTGTAATGAGTAAAATTGGAGAAGTGAGTGCCGAGTATGTGGATCTTTTTTTTCTCTTTTGTATTTATACATTGCATTGTATCCGCAGTTGCCTGTATATGATGATCTCTGTTAAACCTGCCTTTAGTTCACACCTCATTATGAAATGGAAGCTTCAATATGTCACCTGACAGTAACATTGAGAAGTGGATCAAATGTCGGCACCATCATTTTAACAGACTCCCTTCTATAATAGTCAAGCTGCTTGTTCTTATTAAGATCGTGTCTTGTTGCTTGAGCTAAGGACTGGAATTGACAACACTCTGGGGGTTAATGCACAAATCTACCAGTGCACTTCTACTAGGGTTGCCACCCAGCCAGTATTTTACGGGCAGGCCGGTAAAAAATTGGCTTCTGTCCAATGTTAAGTCTATGGAGGGAATGCCATGGCCAGTATTTTTTTTGAAGAAAAGGTGGCAACCCTAACTTCTACTGATGTTAGCCTCTTACACCAGTGTGACTGAACTTCAGGGTATGCACTAGAGCAGTGTGGTTCTCAACCAGGGTACCGTGGCACCAGCATAGAATGTCCCTTTTTTCTATGAAGACTCTGACAAAAAATTTGAACATTATTTTAAATATAAATTTATGGAATTTGTTATGCCCAGTATACTTGATTTTGACGTAGTTTGTTTGTCCTAATAATAACATAAGAATAATATGTATCTATCCCCTTTGACAAATGTCTTTAAAATATTAGGAGTGTCCTGAAAACCCTAGGCTAAATAATAGGGGTATCTTGAGCAAAAAAGTATCGAGAACCATTACACTAGACTAGAGTCTATAATCACTGTAATGCCTACTTCAGCACACACTCAGCTGTTAAGACTTCAATTCCTACAAGCCCCATCTGCCTGCCCAAAGCATATGCAAGAAGATGGAGTAAAGTGACACCATTTCCTTTATGTCATTTAATACACGGGAGGGGGTGCACTAAGGGGTGATAAAGAGATGATAACATGCAGGCGATAATGTGGAGATGACTATTCCACTTCACCAATTTCTGTTATCCTATCGAGCTAATGCACTATGATTTCTCCCACTTGAGAACTGTTAGGGCATTGGCTCCATAGAATAACATAGGAATTCATCTCCACTTTATCATCTCTTTATCACCCCTTAGTGCAGTGGAGGGCTGGCAACTTGTGACCTAGGGGGCAAATACAATCAAGTGGCCCATTTCTACTATCGTTTGAGCCCACTGTCCCAGCCCATACCCTTTTGTTAGTTTTAAAATAGGCATAAATGTGGAGTAAGGCAAGTGATACAGTGTAGCTTACAGTTGAAATGTGTCTACACTAGTGCTGCTACAGAGCTCACAATTTAAGTAAAGCTACACTAATGATACTATAGAGCTTACAAGGGAAATGGGTTATGCTACTAGTGTAGCTCTATTTTGATTGTAGCTCTGTGGTATTATTTGTGTAGCTCCATTTGAAATGTGAGCTCTATAGTATCACTTGTGTAGATCAATTTCAATTGTAAGCTCTGTAGTATCACTAGTGTAGCTTTACAGCAGCATGTGTAAAATTGAGTGAGGCAGTGGCCCACTGATGCCCCCCAGGCCAGCCCTTCCCTTGCCTTAGTGCATCTCCCCATGGTGTTATACAAGGAAAAGAGGAAAGGAACATCCCAAACCTCCCATAGACTTCCCCTTGGTGCAAGCAGCTTTAACCCACTGAGTGCCAGAGGGTTACCCCTCTGGCACTCAAAGGGTTAAGAGGAGAATGTTCAGTGTAAGTAGCTTAGCAAATTGTGTTAGACGTGTAGAGCTAGAAAATCGATTCTAGGCCCTGTTTTTTCTCTCACTCGTATTTGTAGATCCCCCCCCATTCATCAGCTGTTTCATAATTTATAGTTACATGACATTGTGAGAAACTGTTTTGTTCATTTTAAACTAAAGCACAATATATACTTAACATCATTTGCACATAACATTTAATATTACATCAAATTTAGCATATACAGTAAGTCAAGCCATAGGGTAGACCATGTGCCTGTTCTTTAGATAAAATCCATTGTTGGAGAATGCAGACCAGCAGAAACATGAAGAATGATTACCGCTGTACACACATAACCCAGAGGGCTGCTTTGTACTTGTGAAGCAGGATTTATTCACTAAACAGTAACAGCCATCAATTAATATTTTCTTTATAACAGTCATTCAACTCAAAATGCATAACACAGCAGGCTTATCATAATGCCCAAGCTTTAAATGAAGGGAGTTGATCTGAACAAATGAGGGTTATTATAATCTTAATGGGTTTTCATTATGTACAATTAGAAATATTATATCCATATAGGGCAGTGTGTGTATTTATGTATTAGTTATGTTATGTACTACAGCAGGGTTTTAGTTTAACCACTCAGATGCTTGCAAGTTCTAATATGCAGTGGGGCATACGTATCAAGATAATAAAACCTGGAGTAATTCAGGGGCAATCCAACGACATCATAGGGGCAATTAAAAATTGCCATCAATTTAAATGAGATTTTTTTAACCCTTTGAGTGCCAGAGGGGTACACAATGCATTGCGAAGCAATGAGTTGCGTATCTCTCTGGCACTAAAAGGGTTAACACTTAGAATGCTAGTGAGGTGTCCAAGTTCTCATTGCAGAGTGTTGGAAAACTCTCTAGCTTTCAAGGAGTTAAAATCTCATTTATATCAATGGCACATTGTATAAGTTTGCCCCCAAAATATTCTATTTTTTAACATATACCCCATTGTAACCATACAGTTCATTTCATAACAATGGCTGCCCTTTATTAAAATGGAATCCATACCTTAGAACAACCAGCATACCTTGATATACACATTTTTTGGGCATGCGGTAGGGGTCATGTAATGATCTAATAAGTATTTGGAGGCCCGTATGTTTTCAAAGCATGCTCTCTGGGCTAATTACTGGAAATCAGATCCGGATAGAGTCCGGATCAGTGAGTGCTCATCTGAGTTCGACTAGTGGTATAGCACATTCCTATATATCATTGCACTCATGTTATCTAGGTTCCCACAGGGCTGGATTTACATCTCAGGAGCCTGTAGGCACAGAAATCTGAAGTGCCCCCCCATTGGCCATCTCTACAATGCTCCAAATCTCCACATTACCCCCCATCTCCATATTGCCCTCACATTGCCCCCATCATCTCCACATTGCCCCCATCATCTACACACTACCCCCATCACCTCCACATTGCCGTCACATTGCCCCCATCATCTCAACATTGCCCCCATCAACTCCATATTGCCCCCATCAGCTCCATGCCTCCATCACCTCCACATTGCCCCTATCAACTCCATATTGCCCCCATCAGCTACATGCCCGAATCACTTCCACATTGCCCCTATCAACTCCATATTGCCCCCATCAGCTCCATGCCCCCATCACTTCCACATTGCCTCCATCAGCTCCACATTGCCCTCACATTGCCCCCATCAACTCCACATTGCCGTCACATTGCCCCCATCATCTCAACATTGCCCCCATCAACTCCATATTGCCCTCATCATCTCCACATTAAGCCTCACATCCCCCCATCCGTTTCCTACCTCCCTGGTGGTCCAGCGGCAGGAGAGATCTGTGCTTCTCCTCAGACCTGTAGCTGCTGGAGCTCCCGCGCGGTCTTCTCTTCAGTAATGCAGAGCGCTGGGAGATGATGTCATGATGATGTCATTTCCCAGCGCCAGGGCCGGATTTACATCTCAGGCGCCCCTAGGCACAACAACGCCTGGCGCCCCTAGCCCCGCCTTTGCCCTACCCCTAACCACACCTCTCACTTGGCCACACCCCTCCATTGACCACACCCATTTTTAGATTTATTTTATTCTTCACAGTACTGTGACAATTTCCCAGACAATGGCAAGATGAGGAAATGAGGTAATTATTCTGGTGACTAGAGCTACTAAGCAGCTAGTCGCCAGGTGGGGACTTAGTGAAAGTAAGGATTGTGTGGGATGGTAGTTCCCTGTGTTCCCAGCACCTTTGTAAGTGAAGTAATAAATACAAGCTTGGAACACCAGAAATAACACAGATGGTTGCTACAGCACACATTTAAAACTAACAGTACAGTACATCCGCCTAAGAAGTAAATATAATTGTGGGCAACACACATACCTGGCTAATGTATACCACTGCCACCTGTCCAAAACCACTGGCCAGCCTGCTGTCTGTAGCGCCTCTGAGCCGAACCACAATTGTAGTCCACAACTGCCGCCTGCCAATGTAACCCTGGTAACCCGATGCCGCCTCTGAGCCGAACTAGTCCAGACAAGTTCCACAGCTGTTGCTGTTACTGTAGCCCTGGAAACCCACCTCTGAGCCGAACTACAACTGCCGTCTGCCACACTGGAGCTCTGGGAACCCGCCTCTGAGCTCCAACAAAGCGCTGACACAGGCTTCAAATGTGGGGTGTAGGGCGCTTATGGGAGCATTTATTTAATTCAGAGGCGCTCCCAACACCTCCTTGTGGGCAGCTTCATGATCTCACAAGACATCCAGAGGTAGCCAATGAGAACAGAGAGCGGTGACCAATGACAACAGAGAGCCTCTACCTCTGTTCTCATTGGCCACCTCGGGACGTCTTGTAACATCAGATGCAGCAGTGGGTCACGTGGGGCGGCCCCGGCGGCATACACTACTGAGCCAGTCAGAACAAGGTAACAGCGCCTGCGCCCTCGAGTTGAGGGCATATCCTAGGCGCACGCTCACAGGGAAATTTTACACAAATGGCAGTTGTGAGGCACCTGGATTTGTGGGCGTGACAATGGCACTGCAAGGCGCCCCTGAAAATCGGGCGCCCTAGGCACGTGCCTTGTCTGCCTATTCAGAAATCCGGGCCTGCCCACGCTCTGCATTACTAAAAAGCCGGGGGAGCTCAGCAGCTGCAGGTCTGTGCCGAAGAAGGCACAGACCTTACATGCGGCGGGCGGCGCGGCACACCACTTCCCTTTTAAAAAAAAAAAAAATATTGATTCAAGAGGCAGGTACCCCTCTGTAGGGTGCACCTGTAGGCAGATGCCTACTCTGCCTTATGGAAAATCCATCCCTGGGTTCCCACAGCACTACTGGTACTGAACCATTGTATTACCTTTGAAAATGTAAATAGTCCATGGCAGTAAAGTGATCTTTACTTTCAAAGATTTGGTTATGTACATCACCAGAGCTTTGAAAATAAAGATAATTTAATAAAAATATTCAAGAAGTTGTCTTCTTATCAGTAAATGTTAAAACCAGTTTATTAAACATTTTCCTGTTGAAGTCTATGGGGAAAACTGGAGATAAAAGCAGTGATAAAATTAGCACCTACAATAGAATCCAGCCTCAGGTCTGCTCCTACAGAAGCCGACCTATCATGGAAGCCAGGGAAGCAATGTGCAGCCTAGCAAATCAACTGGAGAGTGGGAGTCAGGTGAGAGGGACTGAACTGAGGCTTTAGTCTTGCACTTACATCTCCTAGGGCTGCGACATTAGACTTCAAGTGGATGTTAAGACAACTTTGTTTATTTTAAAGATAATGTAAAACTGCCTGTAAATTTTACTAGCCTTTTCTGGGTATACTACATTTTTTTTGTAAAATAAATTAAAAATGTTGGTGCCCCCTAGATTACTGCCTCTTTTACAGGGTGACAGAACTGTTGCAGCCCATTACAATAATTCTTTGTCTTGTGTTTTAACACTTACCTTTCTCCTCCATTCCACTGCTGACTGTGAAGTAGGGGAGGCATGTCTCCTGGCCAGCCCACTTAAGAACCTACCAATATTAGTGGCTGGCACACACTTTGTTCTGCCAATCACTGGAGTTTGTGACGAGGATAGCAACATCTAACATTGCTCATGTGTAAAGTCTGCCAGCGGCCCCATAAGAAAATGTGCAGACCTTGCTTACTGCAACTTTACTTCCCTGAAATTTGGAATCTGGTCCCCGGACTGGACAGATCCCAGCGAGGGACAATCTTCCTTCTTTCAATATAAGGAAAAGCCTGCACCCTTGATGGAAGAGGGCAGGTTTTTCCCTTATGCTGGAAGAAGATTGTCCCTCGTGTTCTGTCCAAACTGGCTTGCTGAGGCTGCTGAGGTAAGTAAAAGGGGAGGGAGGGGGGAATGTTATTAGAGAATAAATGTCAATCAGCAAAGGCTTATAAGGTTTTACTGCTACACATCATTACAAAAATGTAGGAAGAAGACTCAGTTGTACTTTAATAACAAAACATTACTATCCCTTTAATGCAAATGTGGATTTTTGTATACAACTAATGTTGTGAATATATTGATATTACTACTCACTGCCCTTCTATTCAGAAAGCACAACAAGTGGTGCTTCAGTAAAATAGCATATGTTTTTATGTAGAGTAGCCACATTTACTCATTTATCATGCTGGCCTGTAAGCATTCCTTGCCCACCAGCTGAGGGGTTAGGCATCTGTGAAAATATTTTTTTAAAAGGGGCAAAAATATGTTTGCACTGGGGTCCTCCAATTACACTGAGGCCAATGACATGAATGCATATTGCATCCTCCAATCTCTGGAAGCCACTTAGGACATCAGCCAATTATATTTGTCTATATTATTGTGCTCCACACTTGCCTGTCTGGTAAATGTCACACTTCAATGGTCACTGCCATTCATTGCTGGTTAAATACAGCTCCTGTGTGTCCTTATTTGAATGTGCCCTTAGGCCTAGTTCACACAAGCAAAATGTTGAAGCAACACGTTCACCATTGAAAATGACGGTAGATGGAAAAGTCACTCAGATATTTTCTCTATGCTATGTGTAAAAATTCTTGCAGTTTAGGGAATAAACTCCCAGAACAAGTTACAATAATGAATATGGATAATTTGGATGTGGTAGCTATAACTAAGTCTTGGTACAGTGGATCTCATGACTCCTACATTCTGTAGTTACACCTGGATACATTCTTTACAAAAAACACAGACAAAGAAAGAGGGGAGGAGGAGCTGCTCTTTATTTAAAGAATGACATAAAGTCTACATTAGTAAAGGGTGTTAAAATAGAATTAGGGAATATTGAATAACCATTGAAATTGGTGATAAGGTTGTTTGGGTAGGACACATAGACCTCTATGACAAGCTGAAGTATTAAATGATGCATTGAAATTACTAAGATGTCAGTTAGAAGTGATGTAATAATTATGAGATTTTGTAATATGCCAGCTGTGCGTTGACAGACCTGTTATTGTAACACAGAACAGTAGGGACAATATGGATTCCTTGCTATGGCCATCCTTAATACAGTTGGTAAAGAAGCCACCTCACAACAGAACAATAATAGATTTGATACTCATGAATAGTGATGTAGTGTTAGATGTATCTGTGGGCAAGAACCTGGGGACCAGTGGTCACAGTCAGTTTGTTTTAGTGTACTGGTAATATCTGTGAAAACCACACTAAATCAAGGGATTTAAAGGGCAACCTTAATCAAGAACCCAGTTTTATATATTTTAGTAACCATGCTGAAATAGCTATACTAGTGTTGGTATTTTTTCTGTGTCTTGTAGTTTTTGTGTAAGAGCCTAAAATTTATGGGACTTGGGCTCTTATCCAAAATTAGATTTTTTTTCTCCCCCCCATCCAGTCATTGTCTAAACAGCTCTGTGCAGCTGCTGTAAAATCTAACAGTAGTTAAAGAATGAGTGGGACTGCAGGATTATTTTATCAGTGTTCTTTAGCCTCTTATGGGACCATTGTGTAGTTTACCAGAAAATGACACCTTGCACACTAGGCTTTGCAGAAGTACAGAGAGGAAGGGAGAAAATTGTACAAATAAAACTGAATAAAAATTGTGAATCATTAACAAAACTGATAAAATAACCTGACTGGGTTGATTACAGATATTGTACAGAGTTGTATTAGAGTTCAATATCCAACATTAGTTTCCTAACAATGTTTTCACTTTAGGTTTTAGAAGGGCAGATTTTTTTCTCATGATTAAGCACATAAATAATTCCTTATCAGAAAGAAGATTGTTTTAAGGTGTTCACGAACAATGATGATAACAAAAACATTCAATTTTATCTGCATTGAATTCTACATCAGACATGTAAACAAAGGTAAGAGAAAAAGAAAACCAATCTGGTACTCCAGAAAGGCATGATGCAATTAAAGTCAGAAAGTGGTCAACATGTGGAGGGAGATAAGACAATACTCAGTCTGCAAAAGGCTGTTAAGAAGGGAAGTAGAAGGACTGTTAATCCTAAACATGTATACACTTATCTGTTTACAGAGGATGATGTTTTACTCATACTGAAAGTGAATAAATCAGTTAGTACAGATTAGATTTAGCCAACAGTTTGAAAAAAAACTTAAGTCTCTTCTTGCAGCACCTTTAGATTAACTTTATAACCAATCTTATTTGCCATCATAGCGCCATTTCAAGGTCAGAAAGGAGTACCATGAGTCTGATATCAGTAGGTGGGTAAAAATTGGAAGTTGTTGAAAGGAAGATATGTTTCCTATAAGAAATCTAATGACTTTCAAGATCCACAGAAAAATGGCTTTACAACAGGAAGATCTTGCCAGACATATCTAGTTGAATATTACAATTACATTACTCAAGTTATACACAAGGGTGAAGCAGGAGATGTAGCCTATTTAGTATTAGTAAAGCTGTTCACACTATACCATACAGGAAGCTAATACTTAAGATGCATAGCTTACAACTGGACTAAAAGGACAGTGATTGAATAAAAATTGGCTGAAGTACAGGAGACACTGTGTCATAGTCAATAGTATTCATTAACAAGAAGGATGTGTTACTATTGGAGTGCCACAGGGACTGTGCTAGGGCCTGTTCTATTCAATATGTTATTTATTAATATTACTAGCAGTGTACAGTGTTTTTTCTTATGGTAAAATATGCAACAGGGCCGGCACTTCATGAGGGATAAATGAAATGTATAAGGATTTAGGAAAATTGGAATAATGGACAAGAAAATGGGATCTAAAGTTTAATGCAGAAAAATGAAAGATAATCATAGTGAGGAACTTTTTGTGGAGGGCTCCACAGAGAGGGGAGTATTATGGTGCCGACAGGGAAGAAAAATTATGACATTTGTTTCAAAAGTGGGTGGGGATTAATATCGATTGGGGGTGGAGCTTACCAAATAAAATAAAAATATTCTGAATAAGTTGGAGATAGAGAAGAAGAGGCCAGGGTGTGGGAGGAACAAAATGGAACGAGCAGATGTGGGCAGAGTTTCATTAGAGACTCCCCACATCTGGTGAATCAGCCTCTGCCCCAGAGACCCAGTAATTAGAAGCTAATCTTGGATTCTCCGGGGCAAATATGTAGAGTTCCAAACTATGAAGATAACAATGCAAAAAGATACATTTAGGACATGGTATTTTGTTGACAAAATTGTTACAGTAAAGGAAATTGGAAGCTATTATTTCACATAACTAGAAAGTAGGCAAGCAATGCATTAAAGTAATCGAAAAAGTTAATTCCAAATAGGAAGAGGCATTAGCAGCAGGAAGAGAGAGGTACTATTGCCACTCCATAGATCACTGATAAGACCTTACCTGGTATACTTTGCACCATTCTGGAGACCACATCTCCAGGAGGACCTTATTAAATTCAAGGTACTTCAAAAAAGAGCCTCTAAAATGGTGAAGGGTCTTCATAACAAAGAATTCCATAGGCATAAGAGCAAAGAAGGGCAATTATCGAGTAAACCAACTGCATCATACGGGACAAATAAAACAAAATCACAACATTATGTTTGATTTAAATGGGATTTTTTTAATCCCTTAAATGCTATAGAGGTCTCCAATGAATTGCTTTGGAATACATTGGAGATCTTTCTAGCATTTATTGGGATCAAACTTCTGTTTAGATCAGTGGAATTTTTATATGTCCCTTATGATGAAACTGGTTTGCCCCAGGATTGCTCTAATTTCTATTTACCGTAAAATCTCAGGTATAATACGCACCTGTGTATAATACGCAGGTGTATATTATGCCCAAGATTTTAGGGGAAAACAAGAGTGCCTATGTATAATACGCACCCTTGTTTTCCCCTTTACTTAAAGAAAAATATTGCTGCCGGCTACCTTCCCTCCCTCCCTCCCCACACAGCGCGACCCAATTTAAAAAGAATTCTTACTTAGTTTTGCTGCGCTATAGCTGGGTGAACCTCTGTGCCATCTTCCCTGCGGGCGGGCGGCAGGCTTGCATTTGCCGCCCGCTTCCTTCAATGGACTGTCAGGGCCTTCCGCCTCCAGCCAATGATAATGCAAGTGCATTATCATTGGCTGGAGGTGGAAGGTCCTAAAAGTCCATTGCAGGAAGCGGGCGGCAAATGCAAGCCTGCCGCCCGCCCGCAGGGAAGATGGCACAGAGGTTCACCCAGCTATAGCGCAGCAAAACTAAGTAAGAATTCTTTTTAAATTGGGTCGCGCTGTGTGGGGAGGGAGGGAAGGTAGCCGGCAGCAATAAAACTCCGCAAAGAAAAAACTCTCGTGTATAATACGCACCCCCCACTTCACATAAGGTGAAGTGGGGTGAAATTGTGCGTATTATACCCGAGATTTTACGGTATGCATACAGCCAGGGAAATTGTAATTAATGGACAGTGTTAACTGGAGGCCTCTAATCTCAGTGGCCTCACTTTGGGTTCTCAGTAGTCCCAGTTTTACAAAAAGAAACCTATTTAACTGTGTGTTCTGATCGTCAGGGTGAGTAAGGATCTTTTGGGTGAACAAGACAGAAATGTAGCTATGTTATCTCTCTGATTGAATAAATTTACTAAAAAGTCCCACGGGTGCTGCCCCATCCTTCTTCCACTTTCTATAACATTATAGGGATTGTGCACCTGGGCATTATAGCATTTTGGAGTGAGTGCATTCCTCACCAGTGTATATATATATATATATATATATATATATATATATAAAACATGGGGGTGATGGCAGCACTCACTGCTTAGATGTCTTCCTTGTGATCCGGGTGCTGCTCCAATATACGAAATAGATACAAATATGGATGATGAAGAAGCACTCTCGGAATTCCATACAACTAAGAGATCACATGAATGTTTATTGAAATCGACGTTTCGGCCAACCACTGTGGCCTTTATCAAGATTCTATTCATGTGATCTCTTAGTTGTATGGAATTCCGAGAGTGCTTCTGCATCATCCATATTTGTATATATATATATATATATATATATATATATATATATATATATATAATATGGGCACAAGTTGTATATAGGCCTGCATGCCCATACTGAATTGTTGGCATTGTAGCATTCTTAATTTTTTTTTTAACTCTCTCCCCTCCCATACCATCTCCTGTGTTTTTCTTCTCTTTCTCCCCCCCCCCACACTCTGCCTTGCACAGGGTATTTACGACCCTCTGCAAGAAGAGTGTTGATTTTCTCGTGGTCCCTGTCTTATCAGTCCCGCTGTGTTAACCCCAGCAAACAACACAGCTTTGAATTCAATGTATTTACTGTGAAGTCTGTATCCTTGTGCTCAGAAATGCTTTAGACTTGAGAAAGGGAGTTTATCCTGAAAGCTTGTCAATCCAAAATTCTATTAGTCCAATAAAAAAGATATTACAAGATATTAATTTTGTTTGTTATTTTACATCTATATCACTGGACTAATACGGCTACAATCCTAACTATATATATATATATATATATATATATATATATATACTAGTTGAACAGCCCATTACACGGGCCACAGTGCCACTGCCACCTGGTCGCGGGGCAGTCATGCGCAGTGGAGACGGCCCGCGTCACTGCTGATACAGAGCTGGACGCTCCTTCGGAGCGCCCAGCTCTGTATCAGCCACGGCGTGGGTAGCAGTGTCTACTGCGCATGTCACGGCGTTACACGATTTAGCGAATTATTATATAGGATAATACTCAGCCTGGGATAGCGCCTAAGCCTCACAAGAGACAGCACACAAAACCATTTATCCTGAAGAAGGTCCTCTCTGGATCTAAAACGTTTGGCATAGATGTAATAAAGTGAAACACTTTTTTCAGAGATCTCTGGATTTGTGTGCTGTCTCTTGCGAGGCTTAGGAGCTATCCCAGGCTGAGTATTTTTTATATATATATATACATAGGGGTATACAACACATTGCTTTGCAATGTGTTGTATACTCCTCTGGCACTCAAAGAATGAAGCCTGTCCTATTGTTACCTTTTCTGTGCGAATTAAAGGGATAGCAATGTCTATATTAAAGTTCTGCTCTGAGTCTTCTCTAAGCTTTTTATAACCAGTAGCGGTATGTTTACGTACTTTCAGTTCTGTAGTTCAAAAGATATTCAAGCTGAAAGGATCCCCCTCCAGCCACCTTCAGGCCGCCTACTCTCAGATTTGCAATCCTGTTGTGAGACCAGACGGATGCAGCGAGGGACAATCTTCAGTCAGTAAGTATAAGGAAAACCTTCCCCCTCTTGATGAAGAAGGACAGGATTTTCTTTTGCTCTCTGAAGATTGTCCCTCACTGCTCTCATCTGGACCAGACAGAGAAGATCAGTGACGCGGATATGTGTTATAAAAAGCTGGAAGAAGACTTGGAGCAGAATGTTAATATAGACTTTACTATCCCTTTAAACTGCATCTCCCAGGCTTCCCAGTCCTAACCTTATATAGAGAGATACTGCAATTTTGAAAAATGTACAGACTCAACTGCATATTACACCAGATGAGGCATAGCTTCAGTACCCTTATAGCACGTATAAGCAAAACGTGGCCCTCCAGCTTTGGCTGATTGAGAATGAAATGAGTACAGACCAACAACAACCAAAGAACCAAAGCCTGCCGATCCATGCCCTAAAGAAAAATCTACCAATGTCTAGTTCCCTTCGTCTAAAGACTAAATGACATTTACAATTTGCTTAAAGGGGATGTTTCACCCCTTCACAACTTTGCCTAAATTGTTTCAATATATATTATAACTAATGAAAAGTGTAAATATTTTTTTAAAATAAACCGTTTGCTTGGAGAAATTTAAAGAATAAATGCAGCTCCGTACCCACTTCTGGCCAGACTGTGTGTAACTAATCTGTACTGCAGTCTGACCCTTCCATCCATCCTTCTCTGATGACGGAGCTGTCTGTCTGTAAGCTGGAGCTCTCTCATTGGCAGAGATCGATTTCTGGCCAATGAGGACGCTCCAGCTTACAGACAGACGTCATCAGAGAAGGATGGATGGAAGCATCGGACTGCGGTACAGATCAGTTAACGCAGTCTGTCCAGAAGTGGGTATGGAGCTGCATTTATTCTTTAAATTTCTCCTAGCAAACGGTTTATTTTAAAAAATGTTTACACTTTTCATTAGTTATAATATATAACGAAACAATTTAGGCAAAGTTGTGAAGGGGTGAAACATCCCCTTTAACCCCTTGGATGCTAGCGAGGTCTAACAACTTACTTTGCAATTCCTTGGAAATCTCTCTACGATCCAGCAGGTTAATCTGCAAATCTTGCTTTATAAACCTGTATATTCTTCCCACGCATATGCATGTGTTTATTTTTTTTGCCTGTAATGATACTAATTAGTCTATTTATATTCATTAGCATCTTATTGCTAAAAATACAGATGATTTCTAGGAAAACAGAAACAATTACTTTCTTCTATTCATGTCACATTCTCTTGTGGTCTCAATTTTGGCGAGTAGGCCGTAACATGTAAAAATAAACTCCGCCACAGGGGACAAATACCATTTTCAAAATGTCTATTCATTTGAACGTGGCTTTTTAACCCTTTGGGTGCCAAAGGGATGAGCAATGCTTAGCTTTGCGGTGTGTTGCGTACCCCTCTGGTATTCAAAGGTTTAATCTCCTACCTGATAACGCGATCTCCATCGCATAGATGTGAAATGCGTTGAATACCTCTCTAGCAATCAGGAGGATAAAATCCGATTTTGAATAGACTGAAGTTTTTATTTATTCCGTATGATGCAACTGGTTTGCTTTTAAATTGCTCCAGTTAGCTTTTATGCCTAAGGCCATACATCTGAAAACCTGTACTATCATTACAAGAACCATGGGGAAGTGTTAATCAGTTATTCCTATTCTTAAACAGAAAATAATATGATGTTATATGTATGACATTGAAAAGTAGCAACATGAATGTATTCATAGTAACCCATGAGTGCTAAGGGAGGTTTCAAGGTGTCAGGCTCTCCTCTGAATCCCAAAGAGTTAAAGTACATGTAATAACATTTACTAACCCAATGCTTTGCATACCCCTCTGACACTCAGAAGGTTAAAAAGTTATACCGAACCCTACTTAAAGGGATAGTAATGTTTCACAAAAACTGCAGCTCCAATTAATCTTCACAGTATCTGGGCTATGGAGAGTGTTATTTCAATACTGTCAGAGTTGTAGTTCAAGAGTAATTGAATGAAAAAGTATCCCCTCCCACCCCTTTTACCTAGTGTAAGCCACCTCCCCTCAGATGTGGAATCTGGTCCACAGAACAGACATCTCACAGCAAGGGACAATCTTCTTACTGTGAGAACAATGAAAACCCTGCCCCCTTGACAGGTTTTCCAGCTTTTTTCCTTATCTTAATTGAAGATTGTCCCTCACTGCAATCTACTTGGACACCACCCTGCTGATCTGAGATGATCAGTGTTACATCAGTAAAAGGGGTGGGAGGGGGATACAATATCATTCAATTACTCTTGAACTACAACTCTGACAGTATTGAAATAACACTCTCCAAGGCCCAAGTACTATGATGATTAATTAGACCTGCTTTTATTATGAAACATTATTATACCTTTAAAACACTTCCATAACCCCCAAAAAGCCATGAGCCATATGTACAACGAAATCAGTTCAAATCAGACAGTAAAATGCATATTGTCTTTGCTGTCTTTGGAGGAATTCTGGTCCTGGCAAACAGATTTCTAGCAGCAAATAAGTTAAGTCCAATTTAAATCAATGGGGTTTAGGGTATTTTCATTTCCTTACGGTTCAGCTGTTGTGCCCCAGTATTGCTCCACTCCTCTCCTGTCCTTGTACATAAAGCCTGGTGACAGAATTTAACCCTTCGAGTGCCAGAGGGGTCCCCAAAGCATTGTTTTGCAATGCATTGAGTACCCCTCTGGCACTCAAAAGGTTAAGAATATCTGGTATAAATGAAAGGCTGTCCCGAGATTGAAATAATGAATAAGTATGGGTCACCCTCAAATGAAAGCCATGCATCACTTAAATAAAAATAACACTTTATTGTTGCAAACTCCAAGACTGGTGACAGCTCCTGTCTTAACGTGTTTTGAGTGGCAAACCAGGATTAATCATAGAATTCTATAGATTGAAATGTCAGAGTATTTTTTATATAGATGGGGAAATAGAAATACTAGATGGGATAATTGTTTTTTACTGGTTCTCAAATTCTATTTTAGAACTTAAGGATGCCATAATTGGGCAACTGAAAGATGCCAATCCATTGTATCAATTTGAGTGCCAGTACACTGCACACCCTTCTAGGACTTAAAGGGATAGTAATACTTAAAATGTAAAAAAAAATATGTTGTAGGGTTTATCCCCCTGAGTAAAACAAGAGTACTCCCACTGCTGAAAGGTGTTTCATTCAAAAGTTATTAATTTTCAAAGTTGAATTTTTTAGGTGCAATATCACAGTGGCCTGAAATTGTACAGTGGCGCTGTTGCTACACCATCCTATGGAGATTTATGGTCAATTGACCAGAGCTGTCCATAGGATCGTGTAGCAACAGCGCCACTGTACAATTTCAGGCCACTGTGATATTGCACCTAAAAAAAATCAACTTTGAAAATTAATAACTTTTGAATTACACACCTTTCAGCAGTGGGAGTTCCCTTGTTTTACTCAGTGGAATAAACCCCTACAAGATATTTTTTTTACTTTTTAAGTATTACTATCCCTTTAAAAAGAAGAATGTATGAAATCAAGTCACACTGCATGATTTTTACTTATATATTCTTTGGCTAAATGAGTGCCAGTGCTTATGGAGAGACCCATTTGGTACATTTCGGTTCACTGCTCCACCAATGCACAGCTTCTGTGCAAACAACTCCATACTGCCTCCCCCACAGCAGGTGAAATAAGAGGTAGAATTATGAGCTGAGTTACTCTGTTCCAAGTTCATACGTAGCCTGTACCACTGAAGCAGAGGAACAGAACTGCAGATGTCCAATATGCCCACACACTGCCCACTCATTGATACACATGGAACACTGTTGCTATTCTGTCTCACTAAGAGGCAGCCTCCTTAAGTATGATTGGAGCAATTAACTGCACCATACAGAAAAATGACTCCAGTTCTTCAGACCCAAAGTTTTATAAATAGGTGTTAAGCAAACACCATACTATCCAGAACAAAAAAAGCAGGTTAAACATGTTGCAGCCAGAGTGCTTGAAGTGTGTACTGAACTGCAGGAACCTCCTGAACTGAAGGGTTAATCAGCAAGAGCAAGGCTTTTTCTTATTGATCAGCATCAAAGGATACGTGGAAATGACCTCTGTTATGCTCTGTATGCAATGGACTCCCATGACAATCTTGTCTCCTTCTGTTCATAGATCATCTAGATTCCCTGACCCCACAGGATACCTGTGAATCATTATACTAGCGAGATATTGCCAAGGATGATCTCTACCAACCAAGCCTTCCTCCAGTGCAAATATGTAAACTCTACATGGCCAGCACCCCAACACAGTCCAAAAAAGCAGACCATTTGCAATGTGGGATTACATTGTAAACTCTATGGGTCAGTCTGGTCCTTCCCTGTGTGTGTATAGATAGACAGACAGACAGACAGACAGAAAGAAAGTGATACACAGATAGATAGATAGATAGATAGATAGATAGATAGATAGATAGATAGTGATAGAGAGATAGATAGAAAACGCATTACAGTGTTTTAGAAATCCATCTTTTGCATGAAGTAATGACTGTTTAACCCCATTGATATTACATGTTTCAGAGGCACTGAAGTCATCATCCAAGGGGTTAACAGATTAACCCTTAGAGTGCCAGAGGGGTGTACAACGCATTGCTTTGCAAAGTCTTGTGTACCCCTCTGGCATTCAAAGGGTTAATGGCTGGTGGACTTGAAAGTCTGAGGTGTTATCTGTTCAGGGAAGATAAATGATCCCAAATCTGGGAGGGGGTTTTAACCATTTTGTGCACCAGATGAGGTGTGACAAGCCGGTACTGCATGACGCTCCGCTACTTCAAACCGTTATTTATTCGGGCTACAACATATCCTAGGACAGTAACGCATCCCGTTGCTGCAGAACTTATTGAGAGATAGAGTTGCCAACGTCCTGCATTGCACTTATTTCTAGGAGCAATAATGTGAATGACAGCTCTGAGGCCCAAGAGGATCTGCAGCATGTTCTAGATAACCCCCACCCTACCAATCTACAGTATACACAATGGGTAAGGAGGCCATTAACCCTTTGAGTTCCAATTGGATAAGCAATGCCTTACTAACCCCTCTCGCACTGAAAGGGTTAATGGCTTAATGTCTTGATCATTGAGACTCATTTTCCCAAATGCTACCAAGCTGGATCAGGTGCCTAGAATGATGCTCCGTCCCTTACCTTTCAAAGAACAGCCGGATCATGAAGATGCAGAACGCCAGAGGAATGGCCAGATAGAGATCATCAGCTTGAGGGAAAGTAGCCTCCTCCGTGTTCTTCAGATCCGCCCAGGTTACATTGTGTGGCAACCAAAATCTTTCATTCCAAAACCAAACTAGGATCCCTGCCATCTTGATCACTTGCCCTTTCCGTGGGATAGGATTCCTGGGTGCCAAGCAGGCGGAGTGCTTTGGGGATGTGTTGCGGAACAATGATGCTCCCTAGCCTCTCTGTGTAGGTGCCTCTGGGCAGGACCGGTTGCTAATCAGTCTGTGCGCTGCCTCTTTTTATTTTTTTCCCCTTTCTCTTTCCCTTCTCCTCATTAGGAAGGAGGCGGACTCTTCACCCACACACACACACTCATACAGACAGGAACATACACACCAAACAGACAGGCACACATACACATGCACAGACAGACGGGAACACATGCACTGGAGCATCTGCAGCCGTAAATCCTTCAACTCAGTTGTAAGCGTGCTTTTGATTGGGCAGGACACACTGTGCTATCTAGGATAGTGGAAATCAGTCCTTCATTGGGCACTGCCTCGTTTGTCCTCGGCACAATTTAGGGCAGGCTTCTTATGTAGCTGCAGTCTGCAGCATCTTATTGCCTTAAATTGAGGGGAAACCTTCAGATAATCGCACCAGGCACGGTATACCCCGCAGCCTCCCCCTGACCATAAATGGGCAGCTTCTATGTACAGAATAAAAATACTAAGTCTTTTAACATTTTGTGTACGTTGCATATCTATCTGACACTCTAAGGGTTAACTCCTGACCTTGAATGCGTTGGAGATGTAGCTAACGTCCAAACTGTTGGCTCTTTGAATGCCAGAGGGGTTAAAGAAGTGTCTCATTGATATGAAAAACAATAATACTTGTAATAATAATTATTATCAGTGATGACAAAATGTCACCTTTTGAATGCTAGTGAGATTGCAATGCAAATACATTATCCACTCTGGTGCTGAAGGGGTTAATACATATATTTTAAAAAGCAGGTGGACAGATACTAATGGTGCCATTCAATAAGATAAAGAGGTGAGATGTGGAGCAAACCAGCTGCACTATTGAGGACAGATAAAAAATTACACAAATTATCAGTGATTTGAAAGGTGCGTTTACTGATTGGATACCAGAAAGGTCTATAAAGCGCTATGGAACATTGCATTGAAGGCCTCTCTGGCATTTAAAAGATTAACCCTTTGGGTGCCAGAGGGGTACACAATGCGTTGCGTACCCCCTCTGGCACTTAAAGGGTTAAAAGCCTTATTTAAATCAATAGGAATTACACAATGTTTAACCCTTTGAGTGTCAGGGGGGGTGAGGAAATGTGTTGCATGCCCCTTTGGCACACACATAGTTAAAGAAAAAAAAAGTGGAGCAATTCTGAACCAAACCAACAGCACCATAGGGGACTGATAATATTTACCATTGATTTATATAGATCTATTCATCCTTCCAATGCTAAATATATCTCCAATGCATTGTGAAATAATGACCTGTAGAACTCTAGCATTCAAGGGGTTAAAAGCCCCATTATTTCAATGGGAATTTTCATTTCTCCCTTTTTGGCCTAGTCGGTTTGCTCCAGAACTGCTCCTGTTTAACTTATTGAATTCCACTATAGGTGTTCAAAATAAATCATTATTGTTATACTTATCCTTAACCCCTTAAGGACCGGCACGCGCACGAGCGGCCACGGGGCTTTTTTTTTTCTTTAACGATTCCGGTTCAGGGCTTCCGGAGCAGCATACAGCTGCTCTGGGAGCCCTGAATTCCATAATGTACCAGGACCGTCAGTGATCCTTAAGTGCCGGAACGCCGTGACAGTCCTGGTATGGCAATGGTCCTTAAGGGGTTAATCTAGTACAACATATAGCTGTAGAAAATATAATGAGACCATACAATGACATACAGAACCTGATCAAGAAAATGATAGTGAGGGTCCTGCTTGCCAGAGCTTACAATCTAAACCATAAGAGGCATAAGGTGAAATGGAGAGTAAAGGCAGACAAGGTAAACAGTTGGACCCAGAATAGTTTGAAGGAACTAATGAGTTTGGGAGTAGGCCTGTGTGAAGAGGGGTGATTTCAAATAGCAGTTGGGTGAAAGTCTGATATGGAATGGCAGTGAGATCCATAGCTTGAGTGCAGTCCAGGAGTAGACTTGTAGATGTCGGTTAGTGGTGGTTATGAGGATAGATGACAGCTGAAGGTCATGTGAAGAGCACAGAAAGCAGGTAGGGAAATATTTGGATATAAACAAGGACATTTATTGGGGAGCTGAGTTGAAGGGAACTTTGTAGATCAATGTCAGATTTTGTTTTTCTCTCTGAATGGAATGGGAAGACAATGTAGGGACTTGCAAAGAGGGGAAGCCTTTGAGGATCAATAGGATAAGTAGATCTGTGGCAGCACTGTTTTGGAATGAATGAAGTGGAGAGAGGCAGGTTAATGTGAGTCAGCTCAGAGGTATTTTTCAATAACAAAAACTAGAAAAGATTAGCGAATAGATGGGAGTTTTGGTGCATACTGGATGAAGGAGCTAATATGTGAAATGCATTTTAGATGCAGATGGCAAGACTTTGAGACTGATTCAAATCGGGGGGAAAGGAGAAAGCAGAGTCGAAGACAACCCCTAGATAGAGAACCTGTGAGAGAAATGTAATGGTGGAAAGGTAAACTGTGAGGGAGGGGGTAGGGTTTTGGCTAAACTGAGTTTCAAGCAGAGAACTGACATCCAAGAGGAGACAGAAAACAGGCAGTTGAAGACATAAACCATAACCAGTGCACAGCGGTCTGGGAGTAAAGGTATGTTTGTGTGTATTAATAACAATAATAATAACAACAATAATAATAATAAATACGATTAGTATTATTATTTTTATTCTTATAGTGAGAGAGTGGTGAGCAACATGTGGTTCGTTGTTACCAACCATACTAGAACTCAATGGGGGTTATGCACTAAGGCGAGATAAACAGGTGATGACGTGGAGATGACTTCTCCAGTGATATCACTTCTGCAGTTCCTATGTTATTATATAGAGACTATGCACTAAGATCTCAAAAGGTGGAGACGTTTTAGTACATTGGCTCCACAGAATAACATAGGAACTGGAGAAGTGATATCACTGGAGAAGTCATCTCAGATTTATCACCTCTTTATCATTCATTAGTCCATTTCCCCAATGGGTTGTTATTATTAATATTATTATTAATAGTAGTAGTAATACTATTGTTTATTTATTAAGCACCAGCGTATTCAGCAGAGCTGTACAGCAGGGTAACATACAATGAAGACAGTAACCCTAATAATATTTTGGAGACAGCCAAAACAAGAGGTAGTATGGTCCCTGTCTACAAGATCTTACAGTCTAGAGGAGGTTAGCACATATATAAGGATTTTTTGGAAAACAAATTCTACATGTATAAATAGATAAAAACACAACGTGCAAACTTCTGGGTGTCAGAAAAATAGGCAACACACTTCCCACCCCTCTAGAGATCCATGGGGTGAACATACACTAGAGCATTACTAGAAAACAGATGGTTAAACTCTATGTAAAAAATATTAATAAGAATCACTACTACAACTACCACTACTACTTCTACTACTTATACCACTGCTACTACTACTACTACTACTACTACTGCTATTACTTCTACTACTTCTACCACCACCACTACTACTACTACTGCTACTACTTCTACTACTACTACTACTTCTACCACCACTACTACTACTGCTACTACTTCTTCTACTGATACTATTACTACTACTTCTACTATTACTACTGCTACTATTACTACTACTAATAATAATAATAATGTTTAACCATTTGTGTACCAGATGGGCAGACGATGTAAAATGGTGCAATGCTTTTCCTCCCCCTTCTATATTTTAACATAAAATCAAATCTCTAAAAAAAATACCACTAAATCTATGTATTTGTTCCTTTTAAAATGTGCTCACAAATTAAAAAAAATACATCTTTTCTACCATAAGACATACTGTACACTGAGGAGCCCTTTAGCATTCATAAGATGTAAAGCCTCATCTGGTAACTGGTGGAACCTTTCTGTGTCCCCTATGGGTTGTTTCAGACTTGCACCTCTGTAGATTTCTGTACAGGGTCCTGTTTCAATAAAGTGACAGCCAACCTCCTTCACGGCTTTACATATTCTGCATGTGCATAATAATAAAAAGTAAATTTTAACTATACTTTTATTTTTATTTTGTTTTCATATTCATCTATCTTTTAACATTTTTTATGTCCATGGCAGTAAGCTAACTGTTCCCAGAGAGTTTACAGTCAGAAATTGTGAAAGCTCAGACAGTGATGCAATGTAACACTATCCCTGAAGCAGTTAATGCTTTGTAATCCGTATTTATTAGACTACTGCAGGGATGGTGTTACATTGTATCAATATCCCTAATTTTACACTCCATGAAAGAAGACTCTGTAAAAAGAACTGCAGTAGCAATATGTCAATCCTGCCGGCATGCTTATTTGGTCTGAAATAACTACATGCACTACATGTAGTGCAGTGCGGCAAAATATGTCAGTATCATGTCCTGAAATCGACTGACATCAACTAAACTACAGTTTGGTAGAAAATTGTCACAAATAAGCACTAACCCCATGAATGCTAGAGAGATATGCGATGCATCACATTGCGATGTGTTGATGAACTTTATAGTATTCAAGGGGTTAAATGTTACAAGGGTGGAGTTATCTGTATTGCACCTAAAGAGTGACATGCTTCCCCCACTTGATAAAGATATCTAATGGTTATGCCTTTTCTACATGAGCCACATCTCCAGGATCCAAGGGGTTAAAGGGTGTCTTCTAAAGGGTGCCCGATGCAGTTATGCTCAGAAGAGACTGCCCAAATGCAGACCAGATGTATTGTATGTTTGTTTGATGCAGTCATGCGTAGTAGAGACTGGCCAATGCATTCATGTGCAGTAGAGACTGCCCAAACTCAGGCCAAATGTATTATAGAGAGTAGAGACTGGCCGATATAGTCATGCGCGGTAGAGACTGCCCGAACACAGGCCAGATGTATGTTTGTCTGATGCAGTCATGCGCAGTAGAGACTGCCCGATGCAGTCATGCACAGTAGAGACTGCCCAAATGCAGGCCAGATGTATTGTATGTTTGTCCAGTGCAGTTATGCACAGTAGAAACTGGCCGATGCAGTCATGCACAGTAGAGACTGTCCAAACGCAGGTCATATGTATTGTATGTTTGTCCAATGCAGTCATGCACAGTATAGACTGGCCGATGCAGTCATGCACAGTAGAGATTGCCCAAAAGCAGGCCAGATGTATGTTTGTCCGATGCAGTCATGTGCAGTAGGCACTGCCCAAACATTTGGCCCGTGTACACAGGCTTTTACACTAGTATTTAATATGTAAGGTCTTTGGTAATTTAGCCCTTTGAGTGCCAGCGGCCAGTAGCAATATGTCAATCCTGCCAGCATGCTTATTTGGTCTGAAATAAAGTGTACAAATACACATGTAGTGCAGTGGGGCAAAATATGTCAGTATCATGTCCTGATATCGACTGACATCAACTAAGTTGCAATTTGGTAGAAAATTGTCACAAATAAGCACTAACCCCATGAATGCTAGAGAGATATGCGATGCATCGCATTGTGATGTGTTGATGAACTTTATAGCATTCAAGGGGTTAAATGTTACACAGGGTGGAGTTAGCTCTATTGCACCTAAAGAGCGACATGCTTCCCCTACTTGATAAAGATATCCAATGGTTATGGCTTTTCTACATGAGCCACATCTCCAGGGGTTAAAGGTTATCTTCTATTTTTATATATAAAAGGCCAGATGTATATTTGTCCGATGCAGTCATGTGCAGTAGAGACTGGCCGATGCAGTCATGCACAGTAGACACTTCCCGAACACAGGCCAGATGTATGTTTGTCCGATGCAGTCATGCGCAATAGAGACTGCCCGATGCAGTCATGCGCAGTAGAGACTGCCCAAACGCAGGCCAGCTGTATTGTATGTTTGTCTGATGCAGTCATGCACAGTAGAGACTGCCCAAATACAGGCCACATGTATTGTTTGTTTGTCCGATGCAGTCATGCACATTAGAGACTGGCCAATGCAGTCATGCTCAGTAGAGACTGCCCAAACGCAGGTCACATGTATTGTATGTTTGTCCGATGCAGTCATGCACAGTAGAGACTGGCCGATGCAGTCATGCTCAGTAGAGACTGCCCAAATGCAGGTGACATGTATTTTATGTTTGTCCGATGCAGTCATGTGCAGTAGAGACTGGCCGATGCAGTCATGCACAGTAGAGACTGCCCAGAAGCAGGCCAGATGTATGTTTGTCCGATTCAGTCATGCACAGTAGACACTGTCGCAAAGCAATGTGCTCCGTATCCCTCTGACAGTCAAAAGGTTAATAGATTTAACTACTTGAATTACTTTGTAGATACTTCCTTTACAACATTATTTAACCTTCTGAGTGCCAGAGGGGTACGCAACGCATTGCTTTGCAATGTGTTGCGTACCCCTCTGGCACTCAAAGGTTTAAATATAACCGCATTATGGAGTATGTCATTTATGTCCATCTGGAGTAATGTAAAGCAACTGGCACAAGATAAAAAGTGAAAATTCTGGGCTAAATGAACTGATCTATAAGGGGCAAAGGAATATTCCCATTGATTTAAATGAGGCTTTTAACCCATTGAATATTAGCGAGGTCTCCAGTGCATTGCTTTACAATGCTTTGGAGACCTCTCAAGCATTTTTGATTTAAAAACTCCATTTGGTGATTTTTACTTGTCTCCTGTATCCCTCTTTAGGAGGGACAGTCCATCATTGAGTCCCAAATCCCTCTGTCGTTCTTTCCTTCTCTGGTGTTCCTGTGTTTAGGAGATCAGACTGTGTGGTGTGTATATAAGTGAATCACATTGCTCCACAGCAATAAGACACACATTAATGTTTGTTTACCCATCAATATGTGTATATAAATTAGTCTGTGTAAATAAAGTAGTTTGGTCTTGTTCTAAATCCTGTATTCAGTTACACAAAGAGGTTGTAATAAGTAATGAAATAAACTAAAAATTATAGCTAATGTCACATCCATAAGCCACGACCCCAGCAACACCCCATAAACCATATGTGTCTCTATTTGGCCATTTGAAATGTTGGGAGGTATGCTGTGGTAAAACTGGTTTGATCCAGAATTGTTCCACATTTGCCTTTGTGTAGGGCTTTATATCTGCACCTATGATAGATAGATAGATAGATAGATAGATAGATAGATAGATAGATAGATAGATAGATTTGCAATGCACTGAGACATCTCTATTATCCAAGTTAAAAATAGTCTACATCCATCTTTGACTTTCATATCGTTACATTTAAGTTGTCTGTCTCCAATCTCCCATTGTCTGAACATGATAAATGTCTTAATCTTTGTAGATGTAAACGTTGACCTTTCTTTTTTTCTTTTCAATTACACAAAGAGATGGGAGGAACTGCACCATAAAAGCATGCTGACCAGAAGCAACCTAAGAAGAAGCATTGAACTATATTGTCTAACCCATGAACCATCTGGAATAGAATTCAGAGAGATGGATTGGGCTGTAACTGTAATAATCTTGGTAGTTGGTGGAGAAAAGGAGATCTGGGTGCTCTATAATAGTCATTCTTACATCCGGTCCTCAGGGCATACCAAAAGGTTACTTTTTAACCCTTTGAGTGTCTGAGGGGTAATTCTGACGGGTTAATTCTGCCGTATAGGATAATACAGTATTATGCATTTATTTACTTATTTTGAGAGAGTTTAGAAAAAAAAATTGCCAGCACTGAGTTCCATGCAAATGTCAATGTAATCCTTCCCAGAGTGCAGTTAGTTTCCTCCACAATTACCTACTATGTGCCTATCCATAAGGGCAAAATAGACACTGTGTTTATAATTCTGTATTTCCCAAAATAAAATGTAACATATTATTGTCTATGTCCCTATTCATATGGGCTACTAATGTAACTCTTGTGCAGCACATGTTGAAAGCTGGGGTAGCTTGCAGCAACTGTGGTGTGTTCAAGGCAAAAACATCCAAGCTGCATTAAGCCTGATTTGCAGTTGCAGTGTAGATGGTTTTTATAGCAATATTGGAGGTTAGGATGCTTTTCGCAATTTCCAGGTACTGTCCGGCTAGCATGTCATCAGCCAGTAATAAATGGCCACACTACTGCCCCACTCCTTACACATATAAGACAACTGCAGGAAAAAGCAAGATACCAGAGGTGAGTACTATTCACCTCACGAGCTGTTTAAATGATTATGCTGCTGCATTGTAATGCTGTTTTAGTCACCTGTAGGAACAAAGTTAAAATACCACTCACTATTATATATCATGCGCCTCATATTGTAACATACATTCTCACAGATACACACACAAATGCATGCATAAGCAGCATGTACACACATATACATCCACATAGACATGCACACACACGCATGCATAGGCAGCAAGTGCAGACACATATACACGCACACACACACACAAATGCAGGCATAAGCAGCATGCACATACACACACAAATTCATACCCAAACAGGCACACACAAATGCATGCACAATCACACACACACACAAATGCTTCCCCAACACACACACGTGAATATGTATATGCATTCAGGCATAGAGATGTATCCAATAAGCCAAACAGGAGCAATTGTGGAGCACACCAAGTTTACCACAGGAGAACATTTTAATAAATTCCTTAAATATTAGAAATGTCTCCAATACACTACAAAGCTATGTGTTATAGACAGCACTGCCATTCACCGGGTTCAAAGTCACACTTATATTAGTGGTAATTTCAGGCATTTTTTTTTTTTTACTTGTCCCTATAATACAGTATATGTGCACCATAATTACTACATTTCTTTTGTTGTGTGTCCCTTTTTGATTAAAGAGCTTGGCATTTTATGCAATCTTAAAGACTAGAGCTATGAATCAGAGTTATAATGAGGATAATCAGAGATCACTTGACATGGAACACTGCTTACTGGGTCAAACACTACGCTACTGTCTGATGTATATGTTACTTTGAGTGATGTGGGTGTCCACTGTAGTGAGCTGGGCAACCTGCTGACAACCAGATGTTTAACGTTTGAGTGCCAGAGGGGTATGCAATGCATTGCATACCTCTACGGCACTCAAAGGGTTAAGGTAGATTACCACACATCGTGTCTGTGTGGAAGTATATAGAGATGCTTTATTGTGCACTTTTCCAATCAGAAATATAAATACTAGTCGTTGTCAGGATTTCCAATTAGGAAGAATAGTGAACTGCCCAGAGCATCACATTTTGAAAGGCTGTTCAGGCCATTCCCACATGCTGTTTTGTTTTCTCAATTCACCAGGCAACATCTAATGGTTTATAGTGGTTGATTTACTGATTTACCTAACCCTTTACTTACAATTCTTTAACCTCTTCGATACTTCAGGCCTCTCAAGCACCCAAAGGGTTTAAAATACTTTTTGTGCTTGTTTGTTATAGGCTAAGTGTAACTACTGTGTCAGTGGTTGGAGCAGTGGGTGGTTTTACCTGAGGTGTGGGGGGGGGGAAGCCACAAGAGAAAGTTAGGGCACCTAGGATGCCCTACCGGGAAGAGTCTGTGACTTAAATACAGCACTGAGGATCTCATGCACCAGTGAGGAGCTCTAAGGTGAGGGAGGCTTTTCTTCTGATTAATATTTTTATAAAACCTGTTACACAAATTAAAATTTTCTAAATAAAATCTGATCATTTGTTCTACTTCACAAAAGGATTTTATATAAATGACCTGTATACAATTATCTTTTCTATCTAAATGCTTTAACATTAAAAATTATTCAACTGTATTGTAGATTCATAGTAGATTCTTATAGTCGGGATTCTCTGATGAAGTGTTGAGTAAACAGCACAAAACGCGTTGGAAACCCAATTGTTTAATGCAAGTGCACATCTCAGGATCTGCCCGCAGATGTTATTGACAATATATTTATGTTTGCCCATATATAGCTACAGCCAACCCAAAGAGGACAACAGGTAGCTTGCTTAGCTTGTATACAGCTATAACAAAAAGCCGGCCAAAGGTCACCTCTGCCCGCATACAACTATATACTGAGACAAGGGAAAACAAGAGAAGAATTGCACCTCCAGATCGGAGAGAGAGAGCACACCTCTGCCCTCTTAATTTTGTGGACAATACTTCTAAAGGACGGGGAAAAAGCACAGACATCTGTCCGCTATAAGTCCACTAGAGACAGGCGAGGTATATACACGTGAATACATTATAATATATATTGCAGTAAGTGCGGAGACATACCAGCAGACGTTCACTTTACTCTCTGGGGAGTTGCCCAATATACTTGTGGGGCTCATAGTAAAAGGAACTGTTAAATAAAGACGGGGGACCTGTAGTGCACATTGTATTGTATTGTATGTTTGAATTCTTAATATTTTATCATTGTATATTCCTAGGATGAATACAATGGGTTAAGGACCACTGTGATTGAATATCAAGGTGATGATAAATGACCCTATATGTATATCCTAGAATCACGGTGCACATAAACCATGGAAAAGGCTAAGCTGATACCATAATATTTGAGTAGGTGAATTTCTAATACGTTTATTTTTTCTCCATGCAATACCTTACATCGCTTTTATATTGATTAGATGTTTTTTACTTTATGCACGTGATGTGGACATTCGTACCCTGCCGCTATTCTGTGGGACACGGATGTCCACTTTATGATGTTTGTCAGGGATGGGGGGTGAGGGCTTGCCTGTGGGGATGTTCAGCTGCGGGTTGGCATAGTGCGTCTCAATTCGTAATGGTTGGGACAGTGCGGTGCCTCCCGCGGCTTGGACAACATCGGGCACAATGAGTCCACACATTTTGTTTTACTGCTGAATTATTGGTTGGAAGTTATACACACATATAACCCGATTCTTCTTAATGGGACACTTGGTTCAATATTTCTGGACGATCAGATATGATATAATTGTAATTGACATCAGTATTATCTGAGGATGGATCCAGTCTGGTATATCTTCTTTTAAAATCTATGATTGGATTATTTGGAAGTTCATACAATGGAGGAGACTTTAAAAAGTCAGTGCACAACTAAGATGCTAAATAATAAATGAGAAGTATGAGAAGTTAACCCTATTATAGGCTCCATGATGTCTATGAGACATGGCACATGTAGAACCAGGGGTTATCCAAGACTCAGTTTGTGGGCCTTGTAGGCTCTTCTTGGACTGCTACCTATCACTGTGCCCGTGATTGCTGCCTTTTAGTGTCAGTTACCTGTAGGGGGCTCCCCTTCGGCTGTCTGCCTTCAGTACGCCCTGCATTGCCTATTTAGACTGAGCCTGGGCACCCTTTGGTGGCCCTTTCGTACTGTCACGGTTTGTTAAGACTCTCAGATGCAAAGTTAGGTAAAAACACAACTTTATTGAAAAGTTTAAGAAAATCCCATAGGATCTCATACACGTACATATATATACTAGAAATGACAGAAAAAGCAGTAATAATAGTGAATTAGGCTCTACCGGCCTTGCCAATATACCGGGCAAGGCAGCCTGGACAGGCAAATGAGGAATAGGTGGCTCTACCGGCCCTGCCAATATACCGGGCAAGGCAGCCAGGACTGGTACACTCAGGATGGTTGGCTCTACCGGCCTTGCCAATATACCGGGTCAAAGCAGCCTAGCAGAACACAAGAAATATACAGGCTCTACCGGCCCTGCCAATATACCGGGCAAGGCAGCCTAACGGAACACAAGAAGTATACATGCTCTACCGGCCCTGCCAATATACCGGGCAAGGCAGCCTAACGGAATACATCTAAATACAGGCTCTAACGGCCCTGCCAATACCGGGTAAGGCAACCCAAGATGTAATGAAGGAAGGGTATACTATTGGCCTCCCAGTACGCGGGTCCTGGTTCGCTCCACTGCCTCACGGCTATTGTTGCCTCGATATACAATTGGCTTCCCAGTAAGCGGTACTGGTTCGCTCCACTAGCTCACGGCTATTGTTGCCTCGATATACAATTGGGTTCCCAGTATGCGGTACTGGTTTGCTCCACAACCTCACGGCTATTGTTGCCTCGATATACAATTGGGTCCCCAGTACGCGGGTACTGGTTTGCTCCACAACCTCACTGCTACTGTTGCCTTGATACTGAATTGCGTACCCAGTACGCGGGTACTGGTTCGCTCCATTGCCACCCGGCTGATACTGCACTGTAGTCTGTGTTCCCCAGTATGCGTGTACTGGTTTGCTCCATGCTGGTTTATGCTGTCAAGTCCTAGGCAGCTACGTTGACTCCCCAGTATGCGGGTACTGGTGGCTCCCTGTTGTTCCTTGGCAAGCCACTTATGCTTAATTAGCTCTGCATTTCATCCATGTGAATGTTCTTGTCATCTGACGGTCACTGAGGCCTCAGTGGTTGCCAACCTTTCCGTTAAGGCTGCCTTGCCCGGTATATTGGTAAGGCCAGTAGAACCCTTCCTTCATTACATCTTTGGTTGCCTTACCCGGTATTGGCAGGGCCGGTAGAGCCTGTATTTAGATGTATTCCGTTAGGCTGCCTTGCCCGGTATATTGGCAGGGCCGGTAGAGCCTGTATACTTCTTGTGTTCAGTTAGGCTGCCTTTCCTGGTATATTGGCAGGGCCGGTAAGGCCTGTATATTTCTTGTGTTCCGCTAGGCTGCCTTGCCCGGTATATTGGCAAGGCCGGTAGAGCCAACAATCCTGAGTGTACCAGTCCTGACTGCCTTGCCCGGTATATTGGCAGGGCCGGTAGAGCCACCTATTCCTCGTTTGCCTGTCCAGGCTGCCTTGCCCGGTATATTGGCAAGGCCGGTAGAGCCTAATTCACTATTATTACTGCTTTTCCTGTCATTTCTAGTATATGTATGTACATGTATGAGATCCTATGGGATTTTCTTAAACTTTTCAATAAAGTTTTGTTTTTACCTAACTTTGCGTCTGAGAGTCTTAACAAACCGTGACACTACCATATATGAGGGTATTAACAACTGCCTTTAAATCGGACTCCGTGATGTCTGTAAAAGTATAGCACACATAGAGCCAAGGCGGTGAGACGTAAATTCCTCAAAACATGTCTCCCATGAGTTGTCAACATACCATCTGATAATCTGGCCATTTCTGTGGATATGATACCAACCTCGCTGGGAGGTGGATGCATGCTTGTACTACGTTTGGAAGAAAGGCAAGATCCGATACACATGAACTCTCTGTATAGGGGGTCATTGTTTAGAAATGATCGTATGGAGATATTAATGTAGATTCTAGTAATTACAGATCGGGTGTTTAGTATTGTGTGGTTGAAATGTATGTTTTTTTGCATTTGTATGCATACTTTTTCATTAGATGTTATTAGGTATATAATTATATATGGGTGGCGTGTCCGATGTAGGTGCAGGATAGCTTTTCTCCTCTGATTCATTTGATTGAATTGATACATTGTATGTTGTTTCACAGTTGTTAGTTTTGTCTCCACTGTTAGGCTTTGATTTAGTACTCCTCTCGGGCTGGATACTGGTAGTGAAGTGCTGACAGCTACGGCAGTAGGATGTTTGGGGATTGCTCTGTGGTACCGCAAGAGTTAACAATGGATGCGGTCCACGATAGTGCGTTCCAGCGCCCGTGGTGTCGCTGTTGCGCTGACCTCGTGGTGTTTGAGTGCGAGGGGACTGCTGTATTTAAGGTTAGTGTTTGTGTGATATTATTGTCTTGATAAAGGCCCCTGAGTGGGTCGAAACATTGATCTCTGTTTGCTAATAAAAGAATTATTCAAAGACCTAGGAGTGCCCTTGCATTTGGATGGGGTTATCTCATTCTACACATTTCTATATCTATCTGAGAAATTCAAATGTTTGGACACTCATTTATCATATAGTCACTTGCCTGGGTGCCAGTTACATGTAGTGAAATATAGATGACAAAGAAATGACAGAACTCACAGGGCTTGAAGGAAGATCAAAACTTGTGCTTCTTTATTACAAACGTTTCGATCCTCGCTGGAGTCTTTGTCAAAGTCAAGAAGCACAAGTTTTGAGCCCTGTGGGTGCTGCCATTTCTTCAAGTCATCACTAATAATAAAAGACCAGATGTATGTTTGTCTGATGCAGACATGCGCAGCAGAGTCTGCTAGAACACAGGATGCAGTCATGCATAGTAAAGCCTGCCCAAACGCTGTATGTTTGTCCGATGCAGTCATCCGCAGTAGACACTGCCCGAACACACAGAATGCTGGGAGGTGTAGTTCTACGGTAGTACATCTGCAGTGTAGTTCTGCAGTAGTACATCTGGCGTTACATAGCCATTTAAATAGCCGTTGGTACCTTCTGTGATGCACTTTGTCCATGTACATAGGCTTTTACAAAATATATATATATATATATATATATATATATATATATATACACACAAATATGGAGTAATACAAAGCAACCAACAGGTACAATATGAAATACACAAATATACTCAGCCTGGACATTCAAAGAAGAGACAGCACTCCATGGGGTTAAACAGCAATAGAAGGTAGATTTATTGAACTGTATCCATCACTGCCTAAACTTTTCGGTAAAAGTCTTTGACCAGTGATTGATACATTTCAATAAATCTACCTCCTATTGCTGTTAAATCGCCCTGAGTGCTGTCTGTTCTTGGAACATTCAGGCTTTGAGTATATACTGTGTGTGTGTGTGTGTGTATATATATATATATATATATATATATATATATATATATATATGTATATATATATATGAGAGAGGGAAAGAGAAATGTGTGCTTGTGAGAGAAAGGTGTGTTTGTGGGTGGAAAGAGATATCTGTGTATGTGTGTGCATGTACGTGTATGTGTTAGTAGGTAAAGCATGGTAGCGTGTTAACCCTAGAACATGCAGGACACTAGTTGAGTAAAAATTATACCTTTATTGACTAACTGAATGAAGCCATCAGGACAACTAGGTGGCTTCTTCAGGCATTAAACTTGCTTTAACTGTGACAAGGAATTTATGTCACATTATCCAACAACATAAAAATATCTTTGGTTCCTTTAGATGGCAGGAGGCTGCACATCTCATTGTAAGTTATGGGTTGTGCACCCCTCTGTTGTTTTGAGGGTTAACCCATACATTCCGTTAACCTAGCCATCTCTGGTCAGTTTCATGGAGCAAGAAAAGGGTAATTAATCTTGTTTGCATTTTCTAGTCTACTTCAAATATCTGTAACAGAGACTAGAGTATAAGTTATGAGTATAAGTTATAGCCTACACTGATAGTGGGGAATTTGACCCTTTGGGTGCCACAGAAGTATCCAGTGAATTGTGTTGCAGTGTGGTAGATGCCTCTTTGGCAGTCAGGAGGTTAAATGTTAAAACAATATGCATGATTGTTTAAGTCATCTATTGTGCATTCAGCCTTCATTCTTATTATGTCTGTAGAAGAGACCTAGTTGTCTTGAAAGCTTGCATCCAAAACCACTCAGTTAGCAAATCAATTAAATGATTTCTAAACTAAGCGGTACAATGGAGTAAAGCAGAATAATGTGTTAATTAAGCAGTAATTTGAATCTGATAGCAGCTCTCTGTACAGAGTCCCATTTTGTTGTCCATTTACCTCTCCTATATGGAAACTAGAGATATGATTGGTCTGTGGCAGTGTGAGAGTGCAGTGTACCCTCTGGCACGTTCTGTGCTGATATGTATTCAGACTCTGCAGTGTCTCTGTCACTGAGAGGCTGATGTACTAAGAGCATTAGAATAATTATAGGGCAAAGGCACCATATGGGATAAATAAGAATGTTGATTGATTTAAATTAGGAATGTAATCCCTTAGATGCTAGAAAGGTCTACAAGGCCACATTTAAATCAATGGGGAAAGTTTATTTGTTCCCAGTGTTGGAGCTGGTTTTCTCCAGAATGTTCTTCTCAGTACATCAAATTAAATAGGGGGATATACTAATAATACAATTTTATGCGATTCTAGACGTTGCAACTAATTTCTTAGCACTTCACATGCATAATGCCAGTCTGGTCAGCTACCTACACCAAAAATTCTCCTCGGCATGCTGGTGTTCCCAAGGGGAGGGTATGGGGAAGTTCATGGTCATAGGTATTTGCAGGGGGCAGGGGCAAGAGGGGGTAACATACACCTAAAACCAGGGCTGGTTTTTAGGCGGGTTCCAAGCATGCACCCATGCACCCAGGGTGCACCCATCCCAGTAACCCCAGTGCCTTCTGAGGCCCAGACCTCTATAGCCATCTTCCTCATGCTCCCTGGAGCTCAAATAATACAGAGTGTCATGATATGATGTCATTTCCTTGAGTGTTCTGTTACGGAGCTGATTTGGATTGTGAGGGAGCAAAGGTAGGCAAGCAGAAGAGGGTCTCAGGAAAGAGGAGGCACTGGGATATCAGACAGTGTATGTGTGAGCTGAAATTACTAGTGCACTGTAGAACAAGCTGCAGTCTTACTCCCCCATCTGTCCACTCTCTTACTTGTCCCCTACTCAGTCCCATTTTCTCTCACTTCAAACCCTTCTGCCCCATTCTCACTTCTCTTCTAAATTGCCACTGTTTTTCCCTAACTCTCTGTTTCTCTCTTCTCTCCCCTATTGCCCCCTTTATATCTCCCCCCTCGCCTCTCTATCCCTTTTGCCTTTCTTTCTCCCCACTGCCTTTTCACCCTTTATACTCACTCTCCCTTTGCCTCACATTCTCCCTAAACTCATTGGTATCAATAGGGTAGCTGTACTTTGATTGAATGTCCTGTGTTATCAATAGTATAGCGCAGTTTCAGTTGTCGGTTTTGTAGTATCACTAGGGGTATCATTAGTGTAGCACCATTTCAGCTACAATTACTGTGGTATCACTAGTGTAGCACCATTTCAACTGTAATCTCTGTGGTATCACTAGTGTAGCACCATTTCAACTGTAATTAGTGATGAGCGAGCACCCCAATGCTCGGATGTTCGGGTGCTCTGACCGAGCACCCCCTGAGGCTCGAGTGCTCGGCCGAGCATCCGAGCCCCATTGAAGTCAATGGGAGGACTCGAGCATTACACCAGGCACCCCCTGCTCTGATGAGGGGAGGGTGCCTGGTCCATAGGAAAAGGGCAGAAAAAGATGGAAACACTACAGAAATGGTTCAGGGACAGCATAGGGAGGATGTCTGGATGCACCTTGGACTCCAACATCGCTGCTGGGAACGATCTTTCGCCCGTAGTACGCCATTTTTACAAACTGACCGTAAAACACACAAAAAGGAAAATAAAAACGACTTTAGGCGAAAAATTGTTACCAAACAGTATTTGCTGTATATTTACTTGTATATCATCTGCAAATTCTCCCAAAAATTTCATCGATTTTCTGAAGTGAGGCCATGATTAAGAGGGAAACGTGCGCAGAGGCAAATTATCCCCAAAATTTCCTTGATTTTCAGAACTGAGGCCATGATTAAGAGGGAAACGTGCGCAGAGGCAAATTCTCCCAAAAATTTCCTTGATTTTCAGAACTGAGGCCATGATTAAGAGGGAAACGTGCGCTGAGCTGACCATCTAAAACATTATGGGTGAGGGTCTGCTGCAGAGCTGACCATCCTAAACATTATATGCGAAGGCCCGCTAGTGAGCTGACGCTATAAAACATTATATGAGAGGGCCCGCTAGAGAGCTGACCCAATAAAACATTATATGAGAAGGCCCGCTGGTGAGCTGACCTATATAAAAATTGTCAAACAGGGCCCGCTGGTGAGCTGGCCCTATATAAAAATTATATCACAGGGCCCGCTGGTGAGCTGGCCCTATATAAAAATTATATCCCAGGGCACGCTGGTGAGCTGGCCCTATATAAAAATTATATCCCAGGGCATATGGAAGAGGAGGAGGAGGATGAGAACATTAAGAGTCAACCATATACCCGTTTTTGGGGTGGAAGGGGTGAATGGGAATACAGAGTATTCCCATCATTGTAAATAACATATATAAAGTGAGTTTATGTTCCCCCGGGGCTTTCCTCCAGTGGAGTGGAGAAGTCAGGGGAAATCCAGGCCTTGTTCATTTTTATAAGTGTCAACCTATCAGCATTGTCGGTGGAAAGGCGGATACGCTTATCTGTTATGATGCCACCAGCAGCACTAAATACCCGCTCAGACAGAACGCTGGCGGCAGGGCAGGCCAGCACCTCCAAGGCGTAGAGTGCCAGTTCATACCACGTGTCCAGCTTGGACACCCAGTAGTTGTAAGGCACAGAGGGATCATTGAGGACGCTGACACGGTCTGCTACGTACTCCTTCACCATCTTCCAAAACTTTTCCCTCCTTGTGACACTAGGCTGCGCATCAGGGTGAGGGTGCTGGCGGGGTGTCATGAAGGTGTCCCACGCCTTGGAGAGTGTTGCCCTGCCTTTGTCGGAACTGCTGTGTGCTCCCCTTTTCTCCCCTTCTCGGTTGGCCAAGGTAGCACGTACTCTGCCGCCAGCGTTGTCAGATGGAAAATTTTGGAGCAATTTTTCAACAAGAACCTTCTGGTATTGCACCATTTTGCTTGTCCTCTCCACCGGAGGAATGAGAGATGAGAAATTCTCTTTGTAGCGGGGGTCCAGAAGGGTGAACACCCAGTAATCCGTGTTGTCTAAAATGCGTACAACGCGTGGGTCACGGGAAAGGCAGCCTAACATAAAGTCAGCCATGTGTGCCAGAGTACCAACAGTCAAGATTTCGCTGTCCTCACCAGGAGGATGACTCTCAATATCCTCATCCTCTTCCTCCTCTTCTGCCCACCCACGCTGAAGAGATGGAACTAAAGTTTCATGGCTACCCTCTGTAGCGGAGGCAACCGTGTCTTCCTCCTCCTCCTCCTCCTCCTCCTCCTCCTCCGCCTCCTCCAATTGTCGCTGAGAAGACGAAGTGAGGGTGCTCTGGCTATCACCTTGTGTAAGCTCTTCCTCCCCCATTTCCACCTCTTCCACATGCAAAGCGTCGGTTTTAATTGTGAGCAGCGAGCGTTTCAGTAGACACAGAAGTGGGATGGTTACACTGATAATAGCGTTATCGCCGCTCACCATCTGTGTCGATTCCTCAAAATTGCGTAAAACCTCGCAGAGGTCTGACATCCATTCCCACTCCTCACTTCTGATTACAGGAAGTTGAACGGAGAGGCGACGACCGTGTAACAGCTGGTACTCCACTACTGCCCTCTGCTGCTCACAAAGCCGGGCCAACATGTGGAAGGTGGAGTTCCAGCGCGTGCTCACGTCACACAGCAGCCGGTGAGCTGGCAATTGTAAGCGCTGCTGCAGCTTCAACAGGCCGGCCGAAGCTGTAGATGACTTACGGAAATGTGCACACACGCGGCGCACCTTGGTCAAGAGATCATGCACATTGGGGTAGGTTTTTAGAAATCGCTGCACCACTAAATTAAATACATGCGCTAGGCATGGTACGTGTGTGAGCTTGCCGAGCTCCAAAGCCGCCACCAAGTTACGCCCATTATCACACACAACCATGCCTGCTTGCAGGTTGAGTGGCGAGAGCCACTGCTCGGTCTGGTGACTAATCCCCTGCAACAGCTCTGAGGCCGTGTGCTGTTTGTCCCCAAGGCAGATCAGCTTCAGCACGGCCTGTTGACGCTTCCCCACTGCAGTGCTACACTGCTTCCAGCTACTGGCTGATGGGGGAGTGGCGGTGTGTGTAGAGAATTCGGAGGTGGAAACGGAGGAGGAGGAGCCAATAACGTAGGTGCTGGTGGAAACCCTGATGGAGGTAGGGCCCGCAATCCTCGGCGTGGGTAGCACCCGTGCCATCCCAGGGTCCGAGTCGCTCCCAGCCTCCACGACATTCACCCAGTGTGCCGTCAGGGAAATGTAGCGTCCCTGGCCACAAGCACTTGTCCATGTGTCAGTCGTTAAGTGGACCTTCCCAGTAACTGCGTTGGTCAGGGCACGGGTGATGTTACGGGACACATGGTGGTGTAATGCGGGGATGGCACACCGGGAAAAGTAGTGGCGGCTGGGGACCGCGTACCGAGGGACAGCTGCTGCCATCAGGCTGCGGAAGGACTCAGTGTCCACAAGCCTAAATGGCAGCATTTCGATGGCCAGTAATTTTGAAAGGTGTGAGGTTAGTGCTATGGCCTGTGGGTGGGTGGCTGGGTATTTTCTCTTGCGCTCAAATGCCTGGGGTAACGACATTTGGACGCTGTGCTGGGACAGGGAAGTGGATGTGGTCGCTGATGGTGCTTCAGATGCTACAGGTGCAGGGCGGGAGGTATGCGGGCCTGCGCCTTCGACAGGCGATTGGCCGGCACCGAAAACAGGGGAAGAGGAGGCAGTGGTGTGGCCTGCAGACACAGATGGGCGATCCAGGCGTTCCTCCCACTTACTACGGTGCTTGGATGCCATGTGTCGGATCATGCTGGTGGTGGTGAGGTTTCTAGTGTTCATGCCTCGGCTCATTCTGGTGTGGCACAGGTTGCAAACTACAAATCTTTTGTCGTCCGCACTTTCCTTAAAAAAACGCCATACCGCGGAACACCTACCCCTTGGCAAGGTAGATTTACGCAAGGGGGTGCTCCGTGGAACATTTGCGGGCCGGTTTGGTGCGGTCCGCCTTCTTTCTGTAGCCACACCACTGCCTCTTCCAGCCTGTTGCGGTGCTGCAGATGGCTCACCCTCAGGACTGCTGTCATCGCTCGGCTCTACACCTTCCCAGGTGGGGTCAGTCACCTCATCGTCCACCAAGTCCTCCTCCACTTCCTCACTCTGATCATCCTCCTCAAGTCTTGATCCCACCACATACTCGGTCATTGACAACTGTATAACATTCTCCTCAACAAGGTCTTGAGAAGGAAATAGTGGTTGATTTAATGGCAACTGTGTCTCATCATCATCATCATCATCCACTACTTCCTTTGACCTTAAATGCCGTTCACATCTGTCATCTTCTTGTGATTGGGTAGCCTCTAGAGGTTGTGAATCAGGGCACAAGATGTCATGTTCCTCTGCAAGCGTGCTTGGAGAGAGGGTCAAATGAAGGATTGGTGATGAGACGAGCTCATCACTATATCCCAGTGTGGGATCACTTCTTTGACCAGACCGTGTATGGTGGGAGGAAGGATGATCAGAGTGAGGATTATGTTGACCAGACTCTTGGCTACTGAGAGTGGACTTGGTGGAAGACAGGGTGGTGCTTAACCGACTGGAAGCAGTATCAGCTGTCATCCAACCGACCACCTGTTCGCACTGGTCGGACCTCGAGAGTGATGTCCTGCGACGCCCTGTGAAATCAGACATGAAGCTAGGTATGGTGGATGTCTTTCTTTCTTGTGCTCTGGCACCAGGCACAGTTTCTCCGCGTCCTGACCCGCGCCCTGAACTTTCAGGATCACGTCCACTTCCCCGTCCCTTTTTACCCGCCTTCTTCATCTTACACGATATATATGACTTTAATATATATGAGTTTGAAAACTTAACAGTATTTCTTACTATTCTGCAACTCTGCAGAGTACACAGAATAGGCTGCTAAACTGCGGTGACACACACTGAATGGAATAAGTGACTTTAATATTTGAGTTTGAAAAATTAACAGTATTTCTTACTATTCTGCAACTCTGCAGAGTACACAGAATAGGCTGCTAAACTGCGGTGACACACACTGAATGGAATAAGTGACTTTAATATTTGAGTTTGAAAAATTAACAGTATTTCTTACTATTCTGCAACTCTGCAGAGTACACAGAATAGGCTGTTAAACGGCGTTGAAACACACTGAATGGAATATGTGACTTTAATATTTGAGTTTGAAAACTTAACAGTATTTCTTATAATTCTGGAACTGTACAGAGTACACAGAATAGGCTGTTAAACGGCGGTGAAAGACACTGAATGGAATATGTGACTTTAATATTTGAGTTTGAAAACTTAACAGTATTTCTTATAATTCTGCAACTCTGCAGAGTACACAGAATAGGCTGTTAAACGGCAGTGAAAGACACTGAATGGAATATGTGACTTTAATATTTGAGTTTGAAAACTTAACAGTATTTCTTATAATTCTGCAACTCTGCAGAGTACACAGAATAGGCTGTTAAACGGCGGTGAAAGACACTGAATGGAATATGTGACTTTGATATTTGAGTTTGAAAAATTAACAGTATTTCTTACTATTCTGCAACTCTGCAGAGTACACAGAATAGGCTGTTAAACGGCGTTGAAACACACTGAATGGAATATGTGACTTTAATATTTGAGTTTGAAAACTTAACAGTATTTCTTATAATTCTGCAACTGTACAGAGTACACAGAATAGGCTGTTAAACGGCGGTGAAAGACACTGAATGGAATATGTGACTTTAATATTTGAGTTTGAAAACTTAACAGTATTTCTTATAATTCTGGAACTGTACAGAGTACACAGAATAGGCTGTTAAACGGCGGTGAAAGACACTGAATGGAATATGTGACTTTAATATTTGAGTTTGAAAACTTAACAGTATTTCTTATAATTCTGCAACTGTACAGAGTACACAGAATAGGCTGTTAAACGGCGGTGAAAGACACTGAATGGAATATGTGACTTTAATATTTGAGTTTGAAAACTTAACAGTATTTCTTATAATTCTGCAACTCTGCAGAGTACACAGAATAGGCTGTTAAACGGCGGTGAAAGACACTGAATGGAATATGTGACTTTGATATTTTAGTTTGAAGACTTAACAGTATTTCTTCCTATTCTGCAACTCTGCACAGTACACAGAATGTGCTGCTACACTGCGGCGAAGCACACTGAATGGAATATGTGACTTTGATATTTGAGTTTGAAAACTTAACAGTATTTCTTATAATTCTGCAACTCTGCACAGTACACAGAATAGGCTGCTAAACGGCGGTGAAACACACTGAATGGAATATGTGACTTTAATATTTGAGTTTGAAAACTTAACAGTATTTCTTACTATTCTGCAACTCTGCAGAGTACACAGAATAGGCTGTTAAACGGCGTTGAAACACACTGAATGGAATATGTGACTTTAATATTTGAGTTTGAAAACTTAACAGTATTTCTTATAATTCTGGAACTGTACAGAGTACACAGAATAGGCTGTTAAACGGCGGTGAAAGACACTGAATGGAATATGTGACTTTAATATTTGAGTTTGAAAACTTAACAGTATTTCTTATAATTCTGCAACTGTACAGAGTACACAGAATAGGCTGTTAAACGGCGGTGAAAGACACTGAATGGAATATGTGACTTTAATATTTGAGTTTGAAAACTTAACAGTATTTCTTATAATTCTGCAACTCTGCAGAGTACACAGAATAGGCTGTTAAACGGCGGTGAAAGACACTGAATGGAATATGTGACTTTGATATTTTAGTTTGAAGACTTAACAGTATTTCTTCCTATTCTGCAACTCTGCACAGTACACAGAATGTGCTGCTACACTGCGGCGAAGCACACTGAATGGAATATGTGACTTTGATATTTTAGTTTGAAGACTTAACAGTATTTCTTCCTATTCTGCAACTCTGCACAGTACACAGAATGTGCTGCTAAACTGCGGCGAAGCACACTGAATGGAATATGTGACTTTGATATTTGAGTTTGAAGACTTAACAGTATTTCTTCCTATTCTGCAACTCTGCACAGTACACAGAATGTGCTGCTACACTGCGGCGAAGCACACTGAATGGAATATGTGACTTTGATATTTTAGTTTGAAGACTTAACAGTATTTCTTCCTATTCTGCAACTCTGCACAGTACACAGAATGTGCTGCTAAACTGCGGCGAAGCACACTGAATGGAATATGTGACTTTGATATTTGAGTTTGAAGACTTAACAGTATTTCTTCCTATTCTGCAACTCTGCACAGTACACAGAATGTGCTGCTAAACTGCGGCGAAGCACACTGAATGGAATATGTGACTTTGATATTTTAGTTTGAAGACTTAACAGTATTTCTTCCTATTCTGCAACTCTGCACAGTACTCAGAATGTGCTGCTAAACTGCGGCGACGCACACTGAATGGAATACGTGACTTTGATATTTTAGTTTGAAGACTTAACAGAATGTGCTCTAATCTGCAACTTTGCACACTAAACAGAATGTGCTCTAATCTGCAACTTTGCACACTAAACAGAATGTGCTCTAATCTGCAACTTTGCACACTAAACAGAATGTGCTCTAATCTGCAACTGTGCACACTAAACAGAATGTGCTCTAATCTGCAACTTTGCACACTAAACAGAATATATATATTTTTTTTTTGTTTTTTTTGTTTTTTTCCCCCCACACCAAATAACCTGCTGCCCCCACACACAGTAGTCCTAAAAAGGACTTTTGGTTCTTTTTTTTTCACAATTTTTGTTTTTTTCCTCCCTACACTGCCTTTCCCTTCCTATCCTCAGCTCTCCCTGGCTCAGACTGAGCCGAACTCGCTGGTCAGGTGCTATACAGCACCTGACCACGGGTTCTGGCCAGCCAATCAGTGTAATGCCAGCAGCCAACATGGCTGCTGGCATTACACCGATGTCAGAGCCTCCCTGCACGTTTATTGGCTGCGCAGCAGCCGCAAAACGTGCGGGGAGGAGACCCGAACATGGCGGGCGAGCACATGCGGTACTCGTACGAGTACCGCCATGTGCCGAGCAGAGCGATGCTCGAGCCGATCCGAGCATCGGCCGAGCATGCTCGCTCAACACTAACTGTAATCTCTGTGGTATCACTAGTATAGCACTATTTCAGCTGTAATCTTGATAACATCACTAGTGTAGCACATTTTCAACTGCAAGTGCTTTGGTATCACTAGTATAGCTCCATTTTAATTGCAACTTCTGTGGTATCACTATTGTGGCTCCATTTCAATTGTAAGCTATGTGGCATCATTAGTATAGCTCAATTTCAATTGCAAGCTTGGTGGTATCACTAGTTTATCACCATTTCAGTGCAAAGAAAGAGAGAAGAGATGAGAGTTGGTACCGTGTTAGCCGTATAAATACAGGAGGCAAATATAGTTTTTGATACCTTTTATTGGCTAACTAAGCAGATTTAAATGCAAGCTTTCAAGACATTAGGTCTCTTCCTCAGGCATGTTATACAGATAAATATGAAAACATCTCTCTTAAATACAAGTACACATCACATTGTTTAGCATGGAAATCAGATAACAGAATGCAGTCCAGATCCAGATATCTTTGATCAGTCAATGGTAAATTGCACTCTTCCTCTGAGGCTTTAGAGGTATTTACGATGCTCTTGGGTCTGTGGAAAGGTCAGTCAACTTGGATGGGAGACCGCCTGGGACTACCAGGTGCTGTAGGCTTTTGCTTAGAAATTATATTTTGTCATAAATTCCTTATCCCTGTTCAACCCACTACAAATTGCATTAAATTTTAACATTAATTTTACCTCCCATACCTTTCTGTCCCTCTGAGTGCGAAACAGTCCCATCAATACAGTTAATTTAATATCCTTGACACTGTGCCCATTTTGGCAAAAATGTTCTCCCACTGGTGTCTCTGTCTTTTTGTTATTAACACTGGATCTGTGGGAATTAAATCTCCTATGTAGTGCTTGTCCAGTTTCTCCCACATACAGAGCTGTTGGGCATTTTGCACACATGATAAGGTATATTACATTGGATGATTTACAGGTGAAGGTACCATTGATCTTATGGTGTAACTGGGTGTTTGGAATTGGTATGTTGTCCGTGGTGTAAATGTGTGCACAAGTTTCACATCTCTTTTGTAGGCAGGGAGATGTGCCATTTTTTGTATTTTTACTCAGGGCACTCCTCACCATCAGTTGTTTCAAATTTGGAGGCTGTCTGAATGAGAGTAAGGGAGGCTGTGGGAATATGTTCTTGAGTCTTTCATCTGTATGTAGTTTCTTTTGAAAGAGAGAAGGCACTCACCAAACGGCAGAAAATCTCCAACGCTTTATTCAGGATCACATACAATGCGGTTTCATACAGGCAGATATGCTCCGAGGCCATAAGACGTTTCCCCCATTTGGTGAATGCCTTCTCTCTTTCTTTGCACTGTATATTCATGTTCTGGTTGGAAGCTAAGGAGCTGAGAAAAGAGCACCCGGTGAAAGACTGTGTATGTTGACTAGATAATTGGTGTTAGTGTGTGGCTACAGCAACTTTGTGTTAGCACCATTTCAACTATAAATTCTGCTGTATCAGTAGTGTGGCTCCATTTCTATTGTAAGCTCAGTGACATCACTAGTGTAGCACCATTTCAGCTGTAAATGCTTTGGTATCACTAGTGTAGCACCATTTCAATTTTAATCTCTGTAATATCACTAGTACAGCACCATTCCAACTGTAATCTCAGTGGTATCACTAGTGTAGCACCATTTCAACTGCAAGTACTTTGTTATCACTAATGTAGATTCATTTCAATAGTAAATTATGTGGTATCACTAGTGTGGCTCCATTTCAATTATATACTCTGTGGTATCATTAGTATAGCTCAGTTTCAATTGTAAGCTTGGTGCTATCACTATTGTAGTACCACTTCAGCTGTAAGTGTTGTGGTAAAACTAGTGTGGCTCCATTTCAATTGTAAGCTATGTGGTATCACTAATGTGGCTCCATTTCAATTGTAAGCTCTGTGATATCACTAGTGTGGCTTCATTTCAATTGTAAGCTCTGTCACATCACTAGTGTGGCTCCATTTCAAATGTAAGCTCTGTGGTATCCCTAGTGTGACTCCATTTCAATTGTAAGCTCTGTAGTATCACTAGTGTGGCATGGGTGGTTAAGGGTATTATTTTCTTCTTGACTAACGCTATGTACTAAGCAGGAATAGAGGAAAGTTGACTAACTTTACTCCATATTTTCTGCGCATGCTATAGGGTAGCATGGGGCTTTCTGGCAATAAAGCTTTGTGTGTGTAGTGGTATGCATGAGGGGATCATAAGCTCTAGTACATACTCAGGTGTGCAGTCACATGAGTATGAAGTTAGGCAAACCAAAAGTTTTTTAGCCCCCTCTAGCAATCAATAGAAATTTTGGAAATGTTTATATGTCCCATATTATGATACAGTTGGTTTGGTTCAGAACTGCTCCAGTTGTTTTCGTACTTTATCCTAGTTGTCTGTTTTTCTATGGGATATATTGGATGGTGCACAAATCTGCTAGCACAGTTCATCCCACACTTAGACACTGGCATATAAATCATAATTCTGTACTTGGGAGCTGGCAGGAGTGCATACAGTGCACTCTGGTGTGCACACTCTGCCATTGTTAAGAGTTTAACATGTATTGGCTACCTCTCTGGCACTCAGTGGTTTAATTTGAGCAATCGCCAAAAGCCTTGCCGATAGCATGCACAGGAAAATGGACTCAACTGACTATTTCCTCTGCACCTTGTTAGTACATGGTGATAAACAAAGCGTAGAGGTACAGAGTACACATAAGCACCCATACACTCACATAGTGCCCCTCCCATGTCACAGGCTGGGTAAGAAGGAGAATTTTCAGTGTATGCAGAATAGTAAATTGGTGATATGAAGGCACAACATGGAAGAATTAGACCCAGTACCTACTTTAGCATAGAATCCTATTAGTTACACCACCCTGATGCAGAGCAGGATCATCCATTATGGCAATCTAGGCTACTGCCTTTGGCCCATGACAATGTGAGGGGCCCTGGCTGCAAGTAATGGGTCACAGACAGAGGCCCTGGTGTTGTTGTTGCCACTAACATCTTGTGTCAGAAGCCCTTTTTGTTGAAACAGACCAGCATCATGCAGTTGCTTCAACTTCCATTAGAGCATCAACGCCAGTACCTTCTAGCAGCCCTCTGTGTCAGAAGCATCGGATCAAGAGTGGGGGCCCAACAGAGGCGTAACTAGAAGCCACTGGGCCCTGGTGCGAAAATTGGCATGGGCCCCCCAACCACATTGCCCCCATTGGTAATCTCTACATTAGCCCTCACTGGCAATGTCTACATTAGCCCCCATTGGCCACCTCCACATTAGCCCCCATTGGCCATCTCCACATTAGCCACCTCCACATTGCCCCCATTGGCTATCTCCACATTGGCCCCCTCCACATTGGCCCCCATTGTACACCTCCACATTAGCCTGACCTTCGCATATCCCCCATAATTGTCTACCTACACATTGCCCATCCATCTCCACATTAGTGATTAGCCATCTCTGCATTGCCCCCATTGTTCACTTCCACATTGCCCCAATGTATCCACTTTCACTCCATAATACCCCACATTGTCAACTTCCACATTGCATCCACTTCCACATTGGCCACCCACCTCCACATTGCACGCCTAATGTCCCATAGTTAAACTGTCATCACCCCTTCCCAATTCTCACCTCAGTCACAGTGAGCAGACAGCAGCAGCAGCCAGTCTCAACGTGTCCAGAAAGAGCAGCGCTACTACATCGTGCTCCTCTTCCTGCACTTGTGCATATCTTCCGGACCCGGCCCGAACTCCCCCTGGAGTGATACAACCTTACCTCTAGTGTGAGCAAAACCCTTGAGAGGGAAATATTTATACCTGCCTTAAAGGGGATATATCACCCCTATACAAGTGTGTGTTAAATGTTAGGTTATATAGCGACTAGGTGGATTTCTCTATTAATTTTTTTTTAACCCTATTTGGGCGAAAATTAATGTTTAAAGAGTGCACTTCCGGACAGACTGCGGTTACCTGCTCCGTAAATACAGTCTGTAACTCTTCCTCTGCTCCCCTCTCTCTATGCAGCCTCCTCTGATGACAGAGGCTTTCTGTCTGGAAGCTGGAGGAATCTCGTTGGCTAGATATCGATCTCTGCCAATGAGATCGCTCCAGCTTACAGACAGAAAGCCACCGTCATTGGAGGAGGCTGCATAGAGAGAGGGGAGCAGAGGAAGAGTGACAGACTGTGGTTACAGAGCAGGTAACCACGGTCTGTCTGGAAGTGCACTCTTTAAACATTAATTTTTGGCCAAATAGGATTAAAAAAAAATATTAATAAAGAAATCCACCTAGTCGCTATATAACCTAACATTTAATACACACTTGTATAGGGGTGATATATCCCCTTTAATTATTGGTTATTTATTGGTAAATGTTGGAATTTAGGTCTCATTTCAATTGTCTGACCTAAATCAGCTGGTAGGGCAAAAATGGATACCAGCCGACCAAAAAACAAAGTCAGTATTTAATTGCACAACCAGCTGAAAGCACAATGGATTTTAGGCCACAGAAAAGGACTTGTGGCCAAACATCCGTTTTGTTTGATAATTTCCCAAAACACACTCTAAATAACTAGTGTTATGGGAATTTGAAAGGGAAAAGGTAATGATCAGTGCCTGACACACTGTCAAGCACTGATCGTTAGCTCATCTGTATTACACTTACCTGCCATCCATGTCCTTCTTCTTCTATCTTCCTTCTTTTTTCTTGTCTTCTTTCTTCTGTCTTCTTGTGGTCCTTCTTCTTTCTTCCATCATCTCATTAATCTGTAAGAAAAATAAAGCAATATTAATATATGATCCATACACATAACCCACACATCCATGCATAGTTTAACACATTGCGTGCCAGAGGGGTACGAACAGCATTTCAGAGCAATGCGTTGCATATCTCTCTAGGACTGAAAAGGAAAAACAATGCTGAGACATGCAGGTTAATATTTCAAAACATGCGCAAAATCTAATGTTCTGTCCACATTCTAAAACAAAAACATGATATATCCAAATGTACTAAGCAGGAATAGAGGAAAGTTGACTAACTTTACTCCATATTTTCTGCGCATGCTATAGGGTAGCATGGGGCTTTCTGGCAATAAAGCTTTGTGTGTGTAGTGGTATGCATGAGGGGATCATAAGCTCTAGTACATACTCAGGTGTGCAGTCACATGAGTATGAAGTTAGGCAAACCAAAAGTTTTTTAGCCCCCTCTAGCAATCAATAGAAATTTTGGAAATGTTTATATGTCCCATATTATGATACAGTTGGTTTGGTTCAGAACTGCTCCAGTTGTTTTCGTACTTTATCCTAGTTGTCTGTTTTTCTATGGGATATATTGGATGGTGCACAAATCTGCTAGCACAGTTCATCCCACACTTAGACACTGGCATATAAATCATAATTCTGTACTTGGGAGCTGGCAGGAGTGCATACAGTGCACTCTGGCGTGCACACTCTGCCATTGTTAAGAGTTTAACATGTATTGGCTACCTCTCTGGCACCTAGGGTATTATCCCTTAATTTCTCTGCCACTGTGTGTGGTCGTGGTGGTGGCAGAGAAAGTGAATAGCAGCACTCCCCCTCTCCTGTGTACTTCACAGGCCGACGCCCATTCCATTGTGAGGGAATTTGAGCAGAGACTGCCCATAGAGTTGGATCTAAGTGTAGATTTTGCATTTGGAGTGTGTCCCCTTTGTTTTTCTGCTTCTGTTTTTGTTTCCATGTAACATTACGTGCAAAGAAGTATCAATACCATTAAAGCAGGCCATCCTGAGGCTGAAAGTCTGAATACATTGATCAGAGGCATAGCCAAAACATTAGGTGTGTCAAAATCAACTGTGTGGTGCATTGCTAAGAAGCACAAATGCATTGGAGAGCTCAGCAACAGCAAACCTCCTGGTTGACCAGGGAAGAACAGTGTAGTGGATGATGAAAGAATGCTTGCAATTGTGAAGAAAAACTCCTTTTCAACTGTTGCACAATTCAAGAATACTCTTCAGAATGTAGGCACAGAAGTGTCAAAGAGTACCATAAAGAGAAGACCACACCAGCATAGGCAGAGAGGGTTTACCATGAGATTCAAACAACTGGTAAGCTTCAAGAGCAGAAAGGCCACATTACAGTTAAATAAAAACTACTTAAAAACTTGTTCTGAATCAAAGTTTTATGGACAGATGAGAACCTGCACCAGAGTGATGAAAAGAGGAAAGTGCGGAAAAAGAAGGGAACTGCACATGATCCAAAGAATATTGCCTCATCTGCGAAAAATGGCACAGGTAATTTTATGGCTTGGGCATGTATGGCTGTCACTGGAACTGGCTCACTTGTCTTTATTGATGGTGTGACCACCGACAGAAATAGGATGAATTGTGAAGTATATAAAAACATCTTAACTGCTCAGATCCGACCAAATGCCTGAAAACTCATTGGAAGGTACTTTATTCACTTTACAGCAAGACAATGACCTCAAACATACTACTAAACCAAGGAGTTTTTTCAGGGGCAAAAAGTGGAATGTTCATGACTGGCCAAGAGGATCACCAGACCTGAATCCAGCTGAACATGCATTTCATTTACTAAAGACAAGAGTGAAGGGAAAAATTCCCCCCCCCAAAAAAAAACTGAAGATGGCTGCAGTACAGGCACGACAGATAAACACCAGGGAAAATACCCAGAGTCTGGTGATGTCTATGGGTTGCAGATTTATGCAATGAAAAGGATTTTCAACAAAATATTAAATACTATATAAGCAATCCGAAATGGTAATCTTGAGATGGCACAGACTCCCACACTTACATATTTCAGTAGTAAATATTGCCAAATATAGAACAATTTTACTAAACTAGTGATTTATTTAAATCAGTATGTTTTATATAATGCATCCATGACCAAAGTGTAAAACGGATACTAGAAAATAAAATATTTGGCAACATAAAACAAATATTCACTTGCTGTGAATTTTTCACATATACACCAAAAATGCCAATATGTACTCTATAATACAAAGAGCCATCCACAGCAACAAACTGCAATTAGCTCAAACAACAGAAACATGTAATAGCAAGTATAAAAGATGACCGGCCCGTCAACGTCTGTATTATGGAAACAAGAGTGCAAGGCTCCGAAATCCCAGAACTAGCCTATGATCTATGTATTGTACCTGTATCCCATAAACACTAATATAAAAAATTGAAAAAAGTACCATATAGCCCCACCATTGTGTTTTTTTACATATTTATCTGCTCTAGGTTTGACTCCATATAATGCCACCATTTGAGTTTTTTAAAATATTAAATATGATGACTTTATTTAAGATTGTTATTTGTACAGTTAATTTTGGTCCCTTAAAATGTAGGAAGTATGTATAAAAAGGGCTGAAATTCCTGCACTGTTCATGGTTTATGGATGTAAATACTCCTTTCATGGAAATGGAGGACTTGACATATGAGGAACGACTAGACAAACTTTGTTTATTTACTTTAGAGAAAAGACGACTAAGATGAGATCTTATCACAATGTACAAGTATATGAGAGGTCAATACAAGGATCTCTGTGGTGAGCTATTCATTCCAAGGCCTGATCAAATGACCAGGGGGCATCCTTTGAGATTAGCGGAAAGGAGGTTTAGACTTTAGCACAGGAAGGGTTTTTTTACAGTAAGGTCTGTTTAATCATGGAATTCCTTGCCCAAGGATGTGGTTATGGCAGATACAATGGATACATTTAAGAGAAGATTAGATGCATTTGTTTCAAAAGGGAACATGCAGGGATATACGGTGTATTGGTAGGCAAATCAGTAAGGTCTGATAAAGACTAACTTATTTGGTAGCAGGAAAGCTATATCATCCTCATTTCTCTGGGTTATGACGCAAGGGTTGAACTTGATGGACTTATAACTTTTTTCATCCTAATTTACTATGTTACTACGTTACTTTATTTGAATACTCTTAGGGGGTCTCCCTAAGAGTGAAGGGTAATCCAGACGTGGACCCCTTGCTCTCAGTGCCTAGGGAATTCAGCTGCACCCTCCTGACAAGGCCCAACTAGGCCAAAACGTACGTCGGGGGTTAGCTGGTGTTCCCGTGCAGGGGGGGACTTGCCCATCATTTTGGAACTGGACTGCCCTTTTGGGTGGGATTAGTCTAATACGTATGTGGAAATTTCTCCTCTGTAATGGTACTAGTGAGCTAAAATGTGATGCTTCTGGGTGGTGACTAGTCTTAGAACAGGCCATTGTGCTGTTGTTCATTCCCAGAAGCCTCTCACATTCTCTATGTTTACTTGAATAATCTTAAGGGGTCTCCCTAAGAGTGAAGGGTAGTCCAGATGTGGATCCCTTACTCTCAGTGCCTAGGGAATTCAGCTGCACCCTCCTGACAAGGCCCAACTAGGCCAAAACGTACGTCGGGGGTTAGCTGGTGTTCCCGTGCAGGGGGGGACTTGCCCATCATTTTGGAACTGGACTGCCCTTTTGGGTGGGATTAGTCTAATACGTATGTGGAAATTTCTCCTCTGTAATGGTACTAGTGAGCTAAAATGTGATGCTTCTGGGTGGTGACTAGTCTTAGAACAGGCCATTGTGCTGTTGTTCATTCCCAGAAGCCTCTCACATTCTCTATGTTTACTTGAATAATCTTAAGGGGTCTCCCTAAGAGTGAAGGGTAGTCCAGATGTGGATCCCTTACTCTCAGTGCCTAGGGAATCCAGCTGCACCCTCCTGACGAGGCCCAACTAGGCTGAAACGTACATTGGAGGGTTAGATGGTGTTCCCGTGCAGGGGGGACTTGCCCATCATTTTGGAACTGGACCGCCCTTTTGTGCGGTATTAGTCTAATATGTACGTGGAAATTTCTCCTCTGTAATGGTGCTAGAGAGATAAAACATGATGCTTCTGGGCGGTGACTAGCCGTAGAACAGATCATTGTGCTGTTGTTCATTCCCAGAAGCCTCTCACATTCTGTATGTTTACGTTACTAATCTAACCCTTTATTATCTTAGTCATTGTTTCCTTTCAAATCCAGTGTGCTGGAGTGCAGAGCCAAAACAAGAACACTTGTGTCACTGTCCAAATACTTATGGTCTACACTGTATAAAATTATGTAGCAAAATGTAAGATGCCTCTTAGCCTGGTATAGATTCAATGTAATAGATAACATAAACCCTAATTTTGCACATATATTATTTAGTGGTATATGGCCCTTGATTCACTGTTTTATTCTTAGTCTGGTCTGAGAAGAATAATGTTTGAATTCCCCTCAGTCTAGAGATTCAAATTCACTATATTCCATCTTGCCATTGCTGTTTTGCCTGAAAGCTACACAGCACTCCAGCACTGTCAGTCAATGATGACCTTTTCTCAGAGGCTATCTGACCACCTTTCTTCTGCCATTTGCAGCATGAGGACAGTATTCTATAAAACAGCATAGCTGGAACACTCTGATTGGTTCTCCTGGATGCACTCACAACCAATGGGATTGTCTTCATTTTAATCCAGTACTGTTATTTAAATTCAAATGAAAGCTCTCATTTATATTTATGGGAACAAATTAATTATAACATTTTTGAACTCTAAACTATACCATATTGATTTCTTTTTGAATGACATCTCAAATATCAGGTCATCTATCATAGCATAACTAATCCACAAAACATACAGATGCCTGGAGGACAAGCAAAGTCTTTGTACTGTAAGTCTGCTATCAAATTTCATTCATCCATAACGTTGCTGTTTTATATGATAAATCCAAATCTAGTCACATGACTAGAGCACTCATTATAAGAAACTATTGGCATGGTTTTCCCTGGGGTAAGGGATAGAGACAAAGAATAAATGATGAAACAGGGCATTAGGTTACTAAATTTTCTTGAAAGCTGCTCATATAAGAGATAATTGGGGGAGAAAGAAGAAATCTGCTAGCACAGCTAATTTTCTGATTTGGGACATTGGCTTTCTTCTCATGTTCCTTCAACCTGCATTTCGGGGGTGTAATAGAGTATATGATCAACTGAGAGCATACCAGTGCACACACTTAAAGGGAAACTATCAACTCTATACAAGTTTGCCTCTGTGAAATGTTCCTATAGCAATAACATGTAATTTGTGTGGGTTATTTTATACATATATATTGCACGCTATAGGAAAATTAACATTTTAAAAATGACGTCACTTCAGGACAGACTGCAGGTACAGCTATGTACCACAGCCTGTCAGTCTTCATCTGTTCCCTCCCCAAGTTCTCTCTCGCCAGCTTACATGGAGAAATCCTCCATCATCGGAGGAGGTTGGAATGAGGCACTGCTTGGGGAGGAAACAGACAAAAATTGATAGACTGCGGTACAGAGTTGTACCCGCAGTCTATCCTGAAGTAAGGTCCTGGCTCATTTTTAAAATGGTAAATTTCGCCATGGCCTGAACTGTATATAAAAAAAACCCCACACAGATCACGTTATCGTTATAAGAACATTATACAAAGGGAAACTTGAATAGAGGTGATAGTTCTCCTTTAAAGTTAAGACTCAATGCTTCACAAGAGCTTACACAGGAAAACTGAGTAAAGGTACGACACTCTTCTCTGCATCTTGTTAGAATTTAAAGTAAAATAAGTACTTTCTTCCCCTTGCGGCAAGTATAGGGCTAGATTTACATGTAGGCTCCCCCTAGTCAAGGCACTCTAGATGCCCTTAACTCCACCCATGACCACACCCCTGTTCTTCACATGGTCCCACCCCCAGACTCATCCACTTCTTCCTAGCACAGAAAGTAACTTTGCCCTATAACAAGCAAAGCCAAAAAAAACTTTAACCCCCATGGTTGCTTCGCAATGCACTGGAGATCTGTCTAGCATTCAAGGGGTTAAGCAATAGCCTGTAAAGGGGGTATAAAACTGGCACAGGGACATTGAGATTGTTCTTGCCACACCGACAATTCACAATGTGGGTGTGGCCAGCACAGCTGAGAGACCCCTCAAAATTTGGAGTTCTGCGCAGTTGCCTATTGGGAAATCCAGCCCTGGGCAAGCAGAGATTAAGAGAGTGTTTATGGTGTACGTTTCATAGTAAATTGGAGTTAGGCAGGTGTAACACAAAAGAAATAAGATCCAGAACCAATTATAACTCATAATTAAATTAATACTTCTCCCTGATGGGCTTTAAATGTCCATTAATTTAAACAAAGCTTTTTAAAGCCCCATTTAAATCAATGAGAACCTGAGCAATTTATATGCGTTCTGTTCACTATGGTATTGTATGTTGGCTGTTGCCAAATGTAAGCTGGCAGTAACCCTGCTCTGTGGAGGGGCAACTCCATATAGAATAAGCAGGCAGCTATTGATCTAAAAGAGGAACCCAGAGCAAATCAAGCGCGGGGATAAAACAAAGCTGCAGTGAGACAGGTATTAGGAAAGCAAACAGCTACAGACAATCTTCCGGAGATATAGGGTGACCCACAGTAGGCAAGATGCTGGGGAGCAAGGAATAGGTTACAGTACTGGCTAGAGTGGGCTACCCCTAGGCAGTCTCACTGCAGCCAAAGCTGGACTAACGAGGCTGGTCATAAAATATCTTACAGTGGTTTACAAGATCTACTCCCTTGGGAGCTGACTTGTTGAAGAAGAAGGGGCTGCATTATACACTCCAAACAGGAAAAAAACATGCCCCCTTCAGTTCAAAGTCATGTGGTGCCACACCCAGCAATCCTCATATACGGCTGTGGATGGCTCTTCAAACACAAACACAGCAATTTATGGGACTGCACATACAGCTCTGAGAAGTTTGTCCACAAAATCTTAATTGCATTTGAATCCCACTGACAGCTGATGGGCAGCTGAATGGGTCAGTTTTCTGACCCCTCAAAAGGCTAACAGAAGCTATTTCGGGGCTGTACAGTATAGACCAGGTTTATTAAAAAGTACTGAATGTCAGTTTACTAAGCTACATATGCCAAAAAACCTGCACTTAATGCAGATTGCACCCAGTCTTTGGGCGTTTCAGGGTATTCCTTTTGTGAGGACCAACATCTACATAATTTATTAACATTGTATAGGCAATTTGGTTGCCATCCCAATATGTTGCCCTACACATGCTATGGGGCAAGATTACGGTGGCTTTGGAATTAAAATCTAATGCTGGCACAGTGTGTCCCTCAGTATGGACTACAGTGATCTGCAATGTAATCTCAAATCACAGCAGACTGGCTGGTGCCTGAATCCTTAGCATCCACTTACATCATTCCTGCTAATGAACAAATTCCCGGACATGGCTGCATCCTACTATGTGACCAGGTATTTGGTGCACATGTTGTATGATTCCAGGCATGGAAAGGAGAAATCAGTGATAAAAATACACATCAGGGACAAGCAAGGTTGTAAGAGACGCTGTCTGGGCTTTTTTTAAATCTTAATCTACACCCTTTGACTTCAAGTGTTTGCACAAAGCTGCAATGATGTAGGGCACTGGGGACTATTGCATACACCTAGGGCTGGTATGAATTTACATATTGTATGGATTTTTAGGACCACAAAACTGCTCTGGCCACAATCTGACAGTTTTGTTTTTTTATTTGTCATACCTGCAATTAAATGGTGTGCACTAATGTTTCTATCTATCTATCTATCTATCTATCTATCTATCTATCTATCTATCTATATATGTAGAAAGATGAGATGCACTGTTAGCCACAGGTAAATCTGGATGCCAGTCAGGAAATAGATTAATACAATTCAGGAGGGAGAGATGGCACTCACTAGGAAAACAAATTGATGAATATCCAAACGATGTTTATTTCGACGTTTTGGCCAGAGATTGTGGCCTTTATCAGGAATACACATCATAATGATACAGAGTGTTTTATACCCAAATAAGCAACCCCTACAAACAAAAACGTGGTGCCAAAAAAGTAGAACCAATCTACAACAACAATCGTGGTGAGATACATTGATAGACATAGAGAATAGCCAATCCCGAGTGTTACATTGTGACAAACGCTGCGTTACTGGATACAGTAGCAATGAAAAAGTCAAATGTGGTAAAACCCAGGAAACTGAAATAAAATCAAATAACTAAAAGAATTGTTATTAAGGTGGAACAAAAAACATTTCATTAGTTAGACAACGGTACACCGATAGAACATACACATGTAATATCTGTACTTAGGTAGATAATGATAAATATCGCATGGCAAACTACATATAAGGGCTGATAATACTGTAATGATGACATCAGTATAAATAATGTGTGTAAAGGGCAGCACGGCGGCAGCACGGTGGCTCAGTGGTTAGCACTGTTGCCTTGCAGCGCTGGGGTCCTGGGTTCAAATCCCACCAAGGACAACATCTGCAATGAGTTTGTATGTTCTCACCTTGTTTGCGTGGGTTTCCTCCGGGTACTCCGGTTTCCTCCCACACTCAAAAAAAAAAACAAAAAAAAAAACATACTGATAGGTGAATTTAGATTGTGAGCCCCAATGGGGACAGGGACCAATATGAGTGTAAAGCACTGCATAATCTGTGTGCGCTATATAAATAAAGAGTTGTTTTTATTATTATAAAGGTGTATATTGTCCCTTGATATGTAAAAGGGACATGAGTCCTTATGAGTATAAGGATAATAAATTACTAGACTTAACACAATTAATCTACATGTCGAGTCTCCAGCTCATCGCAGCGCATAAAATAGTGTCGGCATGTGAGTAGGCTGAGGCTGGATGAAACTGCTCTGATACTCTAATAATGCTATGCTGGACAAAATAATATAAAATCAGCATATGCAGTGAGATGCATTAGCAGTAGCGAAGTGATATACCCGATCGATAAACCAATGTGTCATGCACTGATGGACACACGTAAATCTAAATCGATATATAGAACATCCATAAGGCAAAGTATGGGTATGAGTTACTCACAATAACTTCAGCTTAATTAAGAAGGGGTATTAATGTCATGTAGGAAACATATTGCCCTATATTGTATATACACACAATGCACAGGATGAGTGATGACAGAGAACTTATATAAGTTATACAAAAGCATGAACTATTTGTCCATCAAATAACACACAAATCGAGAACTAGAATATGATAGTCTGTTTAGAATAAACAGAAATTAGCATTCGCAACAACTTAAAGATATGGAGGCAAACTTTCAATATGTAGTGGAAAGAATTATAGCAATACACAAGCTATAGTTCTGTACAGAGATCTGTACAGTCTTCAAAGGAAGTAGAATTCCATATAAGGACAACAGTTGAATAAATTTGCTGTCTTCCAAGTCTAATGTCTGATGTCTTATGAACAACCCAATAGTATAAGTGCTGTATTGTCAAATTAGATGAAGTGCTACGGACTGATTGTTGTTAAAGCATAATAGAAATATTAACTCACCTCGGCCAGATGGAAGTCACATATAATCACGTACCTTCATGTTCTTGCCTTACCCTTCTGTGTCCATAAACGTGTGTAGTTCAATTTGTGAGCACCACTAGTGTTAAAATCCACATATTTCCACTGGTATCGTCATGTCATAGATGGGATTTAATTCCTGTGAGTACACTAGTATTTGTAATCCATATAGTAGATTGAAAGGAATCTTCTTATTCTGTAGCAAATGCATAGCTTGTTAAAATCACTGTGGTCCATGCTGGAGAATCAAATATATCCTCAACCATTGCCGGAAACCGTTCGTAGTGATGTACATCAAGCATGAAGACAGTGAAGTGTAGAGATATCCTCAACCATTGCTGGAATAACCTTTATAACCAAGATATAATACATGGAGTGTATACCAAGCTGGAGGAATAACTTCTTGACTGAATACTGTTAAGGGTGCAAATTCAATCACTGCGTTGGGATTCTGTCACGGTTTATTATGACTCTCAGACACAAGTTTTAGGTAAAAATTAGTGTTGAGCGAGCATGCTCGGCCGATGCTCGGATCGGCTCGAGCATCGCTCTGCTCGGCACATGGCGGTACTCGTACGAGTACCGCATGTGCTCGCCCGCCATGTTCGGGTCTCCTCCCCGCACGTTTTGCGGCTGCTGCGCAGCCAATAAACGTGCAGGGAGGCTCTGACATCAGTGTAATGCCAGCAGCCATGTTGGCTGCTGGCATTACACTGATTGGCTGGCCAGAACCCGTGGTCGGGTGCTGTATAGCACCTGATCAGCGAGTTCGGCTCAGTCTTAGCCAGGGAGAGCTGAGGATAGGAAGGGAAAGTCAGTGTAGGGAGGAAAAAAAGCAAAATTGTGAAAAAAAAGAACCAAAAGTCCTTTTTAGGACTACTGTGTGTGGGGGCAGCAGGTTATTTTGTGTGGGGGGGGAAAAAAAAAAAAAAAAAAAACATATATTCTGTTTAGTGTGCAAAGTTGCAGATTAGAGCACATTCTGTTTAGTGTGCACAGTTGCAGATTAGAGCACATTCTGTTTAGTGTGCAAAGTTGCAGATTAGAGCACATTCTGTTTAGTGTGCAAAGTTGCAGATTAGAGCACATTCTGTTTAGTGTGCAAAGTTGCAGATTAGAGCACATTCTGTTAAGTCTTCAAACTAAAATATCAAAGTCACATATTCCATTCAGTGTGCGTCGCCGCAGTTTAGCAGCACATTCTGTGTACTGTGCAGAGTTGCAGAATAGGAAGAAATACTGTTAAGTCTTCAAACTAAAATATCAAAGTCACATATTCCATTCAGTGTGCGTCGCCGCAGTTTAGCAGCACATTCTGTGTACTGTGCAGAGTTGCAGAATAGGAAGAAAAACTGTTAAGTCTTCAAACTAAAATATCAAAGTCACATATTCCATTCAGTGTGCGTCGCCGCAGTTTAGCAGCACATTCTGTGTACTGTGCAGAGTTGCAGAATAGGAAGAAATACTGTTAAGTCTTCAAACTAAAATATCAAAGTCACATATTCCATTCAGTGTGCGTTGCCGCAGTTTAGCAGCACATTCTGTGTACTGTGCAGAGTTGCAGAATAGGAAGAAATACTGTTAAGTCTTCAAACTAAAATATCAAAGTCACATATTCCATTCAGTGTGCTTCGCCGCAGTTTAGCAGCACATTCTGTGTACTGTGCAGAGTTGCAGAATAGGAAGAAATACTGTTAAGTTTTCAAACTCAAATATTAAAGTCACATATTCCATTCTGTGTTCGTCACCGCAGTTTAGCAGCCTATTCTGTGTATTCTGCACAGTTTCAGAATAGGAAGAAATACTGTTAAGTTTTCAAACTCAAATATTAAAGTCACATATTCCATTCAGTGTGTGTCACCGCAGTTTAGCAGCCTATTCTGTGTACTCTGCACAGTTGCAGAATAGGAAGAAATACTGTTAAGTTTTCAAACTCAAACATTAAAGTCACATATTCCATTCTGTGTTCGTCACCGCAGTTTAGCAGCCTATTCTGTGTACTCTGCACAGTTGCAGAATAGGAAGAAATACTGTTAAGTTTTCAAACTCAAATATTAAAGTCACATATTCCATTCTGTGTTCGTCACCGCAGTTTAGCAGCCTATTCTGTGTACTCTGCACAGTTGCAGAATAGGAAGAAATACTGTTAAGTTTTCAAACTCAAATATTAAAGTCACATATTCCATTCAGTGTGTGTCACCGCAGTTTAGCAGCCTATTCTGTGTACTCTGCACAGTTGCAGAATAGGAAGAAATACTGTTAAGTTTTCAAACTCAAATATTAAAGTCACATATTCCATTCAGTGTGTGTCACCGCAGTTTAGCAGCCTATTCTGTGTACTCTGCACAGTTGCAGAATAGGAAGAAATACTGTTAAGTTTTCAAACTCAAATATTAAAGTCACATATTCCATTCTGTGTTCGTCACCGCAGTTTAGCAGCCTATTCTGTGTACTCTGCACAGTTGCAGAATAGGAAGAAATACTGTTAAGTTTTCAAACTCAAATATTAAAGTCACATATTCCATTCAGTGTGTGTCACCGCAGTTTAGCAGCCTATTCTGTGTACTCTGCACAGTTGCAGAATAGGAAGAAATACTGTTAAGTTTTCAAACTCAAATATTAAAGTCACATATTCTATTCTGTGTTCGTCACCGCAGTTTAGCAGCCTATTCTGTGTACTCTGCACAGTTGCAGAATAGGAAGAAATACTGTTAAGTTTTCAAACTCAAATATTAAAGTCACATATTCCATTCAGTGTGTGTCACCGCAGTTTAGCAGCCTATTCTGTGTACTCTGCACAGTTGCAGAATAGGAAGAAATACTGTTAAGTTTTCAAACTCAAATATTAAAGTCACATATTCCATTCAGTGTGTGTCACCGCAGTTTAGCAGCCTATTCTGTGTACTCTGCACAGTTGCAGAATAGGAAGAAATACTGTTAAGTTTTCAAACTCAAATATTAAAGTCACATATTCCATTCTGTGTTCGTCACCGCAGTTTAGCAGCCTATTCTGTGTACTCTGCACAGTTGCAGAATAGGAAGAAATACTGTTAAGTTTTCAAACTCAAATATTAAAGTCACATATTCCATTCAGTGTGTGTCACCGCAGTTTAGCAGCCTATTCTGTGTACTCTGCACAGTTGCAGAATAGGAAGAAATACTGTTAAGTTTTCAAACTCAAATATTAAAGTCACATATTCCGTGTAAGATGAAGAAGGCGGGTAAAAAGGGACGGGGAAGTGGACGTGATCCTGATAGTTCAGGGCGCGGGTCAGGACGCGGAGAAACTGTGCCTGGTGCCAGAGCAGAAGAAAGAAAGACATCCACCATACCTAGCTTCATGTCTAATTTTACAGGGCGTCGCAGGACATCACTCTCGAGGTCCGACCACTGCGAACAGGTGGTCGGTTGGATGACAGCTGATACTGCTTCCAGTCGGTTAAGCACCACCCTGTCTTCCACCAAGTCCACTCTCAGTAGCCAAGAGTCTGGTCAACATAATCCTCACTCTGATCATCCTTCCTCCCACCATACACGGTCTGGTCAAAGAAGTGATCCCACACTGGGATATAGTGAGGAGCTCGTCTCATCACCAATCCTTCATTTGACCCTCTCTCCAAGCACGCTTGCAGAGGAACATGACATCTTGTGCCCTGATTCACAACCTCTAGAGGCTACCCAATCACAAGAAGATGACAGATGTGAACGGCATTTAAGGTCAAAGGAAGTAGTGGATGATGATGATGATGATGAGACACAGTTGCCATTAAATCAACCACTATTTCCGTCTCAAGACCTTGTTGAGGAGAATGTTATACAGTTGTCAATGACTGAGTATGTGGTGGGATCAAGACATGAGGAGGATGATCAGAGTCAGGAAGTGGAGGAGGACTTGGTGGACGATGAGGTGACTGACCCCACCTGGGAAGGTGTAGAGCCGAGCGATGACAGCAGTCCTGAGGGTGAGCCATCTGCAGCACCGCAACAGGCTGGAAGAGGCAGTGGTGTGGCTACAGAAAGAAGGCGGACCGCACCAAACCGGCCCGCAAATGTTCCACGGAGCACCCCCTTGCGTAAATCTACCTTGCCAAAGGGTAGGTGTTCCGCGGTATGGCGTTTTTTTAAGGAAAGTGCGGACGACAAAAGAATTGTAGTTTGCAACCTGTGCCACACCAGAATGAGCCGAGGCATGAACACTAGAAACCTCACCACCACCAGCATGATCCGACACATGGCATCCAAGCACCGTAATAAGTGGGAGGAACGCCTGGATCGCCCATCTGTGTCTGCAGGCCACACCACTGCCTCCTCTTCCCCTGTTTTCGGTGCCGGCCAATCGCCTGTCGAAGGCGCAGGCCCGCATACCTCCCGCCCTGCACCCGTACCATCTGAAGCACCATCAGCGACCACATCCACTTCCCTGTCCCAGCACAGCGTCCAAATGTCGTTACCCCAGGCATTTGAGCGCAAGAGAAAATACCCAGCCACCCACCCACAGGCCATAGCACTAACCTCACACCTTTCCAAATTACTGGCCATCGAAATGCTGCCATTTAGGCTTGTGGACACTGAGTCCTTCCGCAGCCTGATGGCAGCAGCTGTCCCTCGGTACGCAGTCCCCAGCCGCCACTACTTTTCCCGGTGTGCCATCCCCGCATTACACCACCATGTGTCCCGTAACATCACCCGTGCCCTGACCAACGCAGTTACTGGGAAGGTCCACTTAACGACTGACACATGGACAAGTGCTTGTGGCCAGGGACGCTACATTTCCCTGACGGCACACTGGGTGAATGTCGTGGAGGCTGGGAGCGACTCGGACCCTGGGATGGCACGGGTGCTACCCACGCCGAGGATTGCGGGCCCTACCTCCATCAGGGTTTCCGCCAGCACCTACGTTATTGGCTCCTCCTCCTCCGTTTCCACCTCCGAATTCTCTACACGCAGCGCCACTCCCCCATCAGCCAGTAGCTGGAAGCACTGTAGCACTGCAGTGGGGAAGCGTCAACAGGCCGTGCTGAAGCTGATCTGCCTTGGGGACAAACAGCACACGGCCTCAGAGCTGTTGCAGGGGATTAGTCACCAGACCGAGCAGTGGCTCTCGCCACTCAACCTGCAACCAGGCATGGTTGTGTGTGATAATGGGCGTAACTTGGTGGCGGCTTTGGAGCTCGGCAAGCTCACACACGTACCATGCCTAGCGCATGTATTTAATTTAGTGGTTCAGCGATTTCTAAAAACCTACCCCAATGTGCATGATCTCTTGACCAAGGTGCGCCGCGTGTGTGCACATTTCCGTAAGTCATCTACAGCTTCGGCCGGCCTGTTGAAGCTGCAGCAGCGCTTACAATTGCCAGCTCACCGGCTGCTGTGTGACGTGAGCACGCGCTGGAACTCCACCTTCCACATGTTGGCCCGGCTTTGTGAGCAGCAGAGGGCAGTAGTGGAGTACCAGCTGTTACACGGTCGTCACCTCTCTGTTCAACTTCCTGTAATCAGAAGTGAGGAGTGGGAATGGATGTCAGACCTCTGCGAGGTTTTACGCAATTTTGAGGAATCGACACAGATGATGAGCGGCGATAACGCTATTATCAGTGTAACCATCCCACTTCTGTGTCTACTGAAACGCTCGCTGCTCACAATTAAAACCGACGCTTTGCATGTGGAAGAGGTGGAAATGGGGGAGGAAGAGCTTACACAAGGTGATAGCCAGAGCACCCTCACTTCGTCTTCTCAGCGACAATTGGAGGAGGCGGAGGAGGAGGAGGAGGAGGAAGACACGGTTGCCTCCGCTACAGAGGGTAGCCATGGAACTTTAGTTCCATCTCTTCAGCGTGGGTGGGCAGAAGAGGAGGAAGAGGATGAGGATATTGAGAGTCATCCTCCTGGTGAGGACAGCGAAATCTTGTCTGTTGGTACTCTGGCACACATGGCTGACTTTATGTTAGGCTGCCTTTCCCGTGACCCACGCGTTGTACGCATTTTAGACAACACGGATTACTGGGTGTTCACCCTTCTGGACCCCCGCTACAAAGAGAATTTCTCATCTCTCATTCCTCCGGTGGAGAGGACAAGCAAAATGGTGCAATACCAGAAGGTTCTTGTCGAAAAATTGCTCCAAAATTTTCCATCTGACAACGCTGGCGGCAGAGTACGTGCTACCTTGGCCAACCGAGAAGGGGAGAAAAGGGGAGCACACAGCAGTTCCGACAAAGGCAGGGCAACACTCTCCAAGGCGTGGGACACCTTCATGACACCCCGCCAGCACCCTCACCCTGATGCGCAGCCTAGTGTCACAAGGAGGGAAAAGTTTTGGAAGATGGTGAAGGAGTACGTAGCAGACCGTGTCAGCGTCCTCAATGATCCCTCTGTGCCTTACAACTACTGGGTGTCCAAGCTGGACACGTGGTATGAACTGGCACTCTACGCCTTGGAGGTGCTGGCCTGCCCTGCCGCCAGCGTTCTGTCTGAGCGGGTATTTAGTGCTGCTGGTGGCATCATAACAGATAAGCGTATCCGCCTTTCCACCGACAATGCTGATAGGTTGACACTTATAAAAATGAACAAGGCCTGGATTTCCCCTGACTTCTCCACTCCACTGGAGGAAAGCCCCGGGGGAACATAAACTCACTTTACATATATTATTTACAATGATGGGAATACTCTGTATTCCCATTCACCCCTTCCACCCAAAAAACGGGTATATGGTTGACTCTTAATCTTCTCATCCTCCTCCTCCTCTTCCATATGCCCTGTGCTATAATTTTTATATAGGGCCAGCTCACCAGCGGGCCCTGTGATATAATTTTTATATAGGGCCAGCTCACCAGCGGGCCCTGTTTGACAATTTTTATATAGGTCAGCTCACCAGCGGGCCTTCTCATATAATGTTTTATTGGGTCAGCTCTCTAGCGGGCCCTCTCATATAATGTTTTATAGCGTCAGCTCACTAGCGGGCCTTCGCATATAATGTTTTATAGCGTCAGCTCACTAGCGGGCCTTCGCATATAATGTTTTATAGCGTCAGCTCACTAGCGGGCCTTCGCATATAATGTTTAGGATGGTCAGCTCTGCAGCAGACCCTCACCCATAATGTTTTAGATGGTCAGCTCAGCGCACGTTTCCCTCTTAATCATGGCCTCAGTTCAATAAAATCAAGGAAATTTTTGGGATAATTTGCCTCTGCGCACGTTTCCCTCTTAATCATGGCCTCACTTCAGAAAATCAAGGAAATTTTTGGGATAATTTGCCTCTGCGCACGTTTCCCTCTTAATCATGGCCTCACTTCAGAAAATCAAGGAAATTTTTGGGATAATTTGCAGATGATATACAAGTAAATATATAGCAAATATTGTTTGGTAACAATTTTTTGCCTAAAGTCGTTTTTATTTTCCTTTTTGTGTGTTTTATGGTCAGTCTGTAAAAATGGCGTACTACGGGCGAAAGATCGTTCCCAGCAGCGATGTTGGAGTCCAAGATGCATCCAGACATCCTCCCTATGCTGTCCCTGAACCATTTCTGTGGTGTTTCCATCCTTTTCTGCCCTTTTCCTATGGACCAGGCACCCTCCCCTCATCAGAGCAGGGGGTGCCTGGTGTAATGCTCGAGTCCTCCCATTGACTTCAATGGGGCTCGGGTGCTCGGCCGAGCACTTGAGCCTCAGGGGGTGCTCGGTCAGAGCACCCGAACACCCGAGCATTGGGGTGCTCGCTCATCACTAGTAAAAATCAATTTTATTGAAATAATAAATTGATAACGTAGGATGGCAAACACATACATACAGATATATACAGAATATAACAAGACAGAAAGCAGACTCTACCGGTCCTGTCAATATACTGGACAGGACAGTCTGAAGTAGCAGAATGTTAGGCTCTACCGGCCTTGCCAATACCGGGTAAGGCAACCTGCAGATGGAATAGCATAACGGTTCTACCGGCCTTACCAAATTACCGGGCAAGGCAGCCTCAAAAGATTCAATGTAGGCTCTACCGGCCCTGCCAATACCGGGTAAGGCAACCTCAGATGGAATGTGGCAAAAGGTTCTACCGGCCTTACCAATACCGGGCAGGACAGCCCAGAGATAGTAGCAGCAGTCAGATGGTAATGGCAAATTGACAGGATCGTAAGCAACCCAGTGTACACACACTGAGACCAACAGGGGAATCGTAAAGCCGCAAGACTTTGGAGCAAACCAGCGTCCGCACGCTGGGACCAATACTGACTTGTATAGCCGATAGGCTTTGGAGCAAACTAGTGACCGCACACTGGTGTAACAAGCAAGTTTTGTATAGCCGCAAGGCTTAGGAGCAAACCAGTGTCCGCACGCTGGGACCAACACAGGATTGTATAGCCGATGGGCTTTGGAGCAAACCAGTGACCGCACACTGGTGTAACAAGCGAGTTTGAATAACTGCAAGGCTTTGGAGCAAACCAGCGTCCGCACGCTGGGACCAACACAGGATTGTATAGCCGATAGGCTTTGGAGCAAACCAGTGACCGCACACTGGTGTAACAAGCGAGTTTGAATAACTGCAAGGCTTTGGAGCAAACCAGCGTCCGCACGCTGGGACCAACACAGGATTGTATAGCCGATAGGCTTTGGAGCAAACCAGTGACCGCACACTGGTGTAACAAGCGAGTTTGTATAGCCGCAAGGCTTAGGAGCAAACCAGCGTCCGCACGCTGGGACCAACACAGGATTGTATAGCCAGTAGGCTTTGGAGCAAACCAGTGACCGCACACTGGTGTAACAAGCGAGTTTTGTCTAGCCGCAAGGCTTTGGAGCAAACCAGCGTCCGCACGCTGGGACCAACACAGGATTGTATAGCCGATAGGCTTTGGAGCAAACCAGTGACCGCACACTGGTGTAACAAGCGAGTTTGTCTAGCCGCAAGGCTTTGGAGCAAACCAGCGTCCGCACGCTGGGACCAACACAGAATTGTATAGCCGATAGGCTGTGGAGCAAACCAGTGACCACACACTGGAGTAACAAGCAATGTCGCCGATGCGACCAGGCAGGAGGTTGCCAGGATACAGGAGACAGGCGATGTGATGACAGGAACCAGCAACGATCAGTCAGGTCAGGAAACCGCAGAGAAGAAGTTCATCAGGAACTGCAACACCAGAGACTAGGCCGGAACCAGGACTGGAATTACTCAGCATGCAGGAAACACTGTAACAGTAGAGATCAGGAACTCAGGAACACATGAGAACAGGAACTCAGGAACACTGGAACAGAGGCCCAGCTATCACTGGCATAGTGATAGCAAGAAGGTCAGAAACAACACGAAAAGGCACTCAAAGGGTGCCCAATCCAGGTTTAAATAGGCAATATCTGCAGACAGCCAATAGAAGCCCCCTACTGGTGACAGACAAGGAACTGCAGCAATCACGGGCACCGTGATAGATTCACACTGGAGAATATGATAATATCCTCAACCATTGCTGTAGATCTGTGCTGTAAGAGGAAGTCCACTTGTGGTAAACTTATATGGATGATGTAGATCAGAAGTGAAGGTGTATATATATATATATATAATAATTGATTTAATTATTTGGCGTAATACGAAGAAAAGATAGACAAGTCATACCTTTCTACAATGAAAAAACAAGGCAAGTAGCACTCCTTCTGTGATACCAGATGGTAGAACTCAGAACTCTGTCACCTTCACCAACACAAGCAAGAGGAGTCATCAACACAAGCAAGAGGAACATCTGGAAGTGACACGTGTGCCCTCCAGAGACAAATGCAGATGGAGAGTTTAGACTCCTCCAAGGAACAGTTATCACTTCAGCATCTCTTTAGATCTACCATTAGTATAAAGCTTCTCTTAGATCATCCAGAAGGAGTAGAACATGAATGAATATGAATGTTTTATATAGTACCACAAGTTTATGCAGAGCTTTACAATTAAGGGTTTAGACAATACTGGGTGAAAAGTGCTTAGGAAAATAGAAACACTGGAAATGGGGTCTGTCCTCAAAAGTAATGTGGTGGGTTAATTACCGGAAACTTCTGGGTTGCGGTGTGAAGGGCTCCCACCTTCAGGGTTAACAGAGTGGTTTCATGCGTAATGTGAGATGGTAGCAGGGGTCTACCATCAATAGCCTTCACAGCCAGTGGAGAAGAATGGGACTGCAACGGAACCTCTTTACTGGCTGCAAATTCTGCATCAATAAAGCAGCCCACAGCACCCGTATCGTGTAGTGCTGGGACAGGGGCTGACCTGTCCACCCAAGAGATGCACAACCTCAACATGGGCTTATATGAAAAATTTTCTGGGGACTGAGAAATGCCACCTAAGATCTGTCCCCGACAGGATCTTAGGTGCGAGCGTTCTCCCAGGCGTACTGGGCAGGAACACAACATATGTCTTGGTTTGCCACAGTACAGACACAGTCCTTCCCTCCTCCTGAAGGCCCTCTCCTCCTTCGAAAGCCAGGTAGCACCCACCTGCATATGTTCACTCCCTTCACAGACAAGCCCAGGAGGCATGGGAGGCGAGGGAGGATAGGGTGGGCCAGTAATATGAGGAGATAGTCTGCCCGGACCCTCCGCAGGTGCTCCCTAAATGAGGGCCTTTCTCTGAGTCTGGTATCTATTAAGATACAGAATGAAATCAATTCGTCAAGTACGTCAAGTAAATCAAGGGCCGCAATTTCATCCTTCATAGCATCATTTAGCCACTGGAAGAAGGCGGCTGCCAGGGCCTCATTATTCCAGCCTACTTCTGCTGCCTGAGTGCGAAACTTAATGGCGTACTCAGCCACAGTATGAACGCCCTGGCGAATGGTCTTGAGGTTTTTTGAAGCCAAGACCACATGGCCTGGCATGTCAAACACATTTTTGAACGATCTCACAAATTCCATAAAGTTATGCACAATTGGTTTATCCGTCTCCCATAATGGATTAGCCCAGGCCAACGCCTTGCCTGTAAGGAGAGAAATAAGGAAACCGACTTTGCTGCGCTCAGTCGGAAAGGCATGCAACACCATCTCTAGGTATATGACAATTTGGATGAGGAACCCACGGCAGGACTTTCGGTCTCCCCCATACCACTGAGGAGGCTGAGCGGAACCAGACAACCTCTTAATCGTGCCCGCAACAGGAGAGGTAGAAACCACTGGTGCCAAGGGTGGAGGGGGGGAGGCCACCGTTTGTGGGTTCAGGCGTTTGAGATGTGCAGTGCACTGCAACAAGGCCTGCAAGGCAAAAGACAATTGATCAAAATGTTGATCTTGTGTCTCCATCCTGTCCAGGATGCTTTGAAAAGCTGAATTACTATTACCGTCCGTATACATGGCCCTTGCGTACTGTCATGGTTTCCCAGGAACAAACCAGGAGTCAGTACAGTATAGTAATACAATCTTTATTGATAAACAATAAGGTAGCATACAGAAGTAAGGAATCAGGAAAAGCAGAGGGCCACTAAACTGCAACACTACTATCAGAGATAGTAAGTTGCCAAGAAAGACCACTTTGCTAGAGACTAGGCTGAAGCTGCTGGTAGTCTCCTCAGGAATCAGGAACAGGAGCAGGAATGGAACAGGAGCAGGAACACGAAGTCTTGGTTCAAAACCACAGGAAAGATATCTGACTCATGCCTGCAGTCAGCAGGTAGATCTAGGGATCTCCCTAAAGATGATATGGTAAGGAAGAAGTACTGACTGAAGCCTGCAGTCAGTAAGGAGATGCCAGAGCGATCCTGACTCATGCCTGCAGTCAGGGAGTAAGATCTTTACCAGACCCGCAGGTCTGCACCAGATTGGGTGTCTACTACACAATGGGAGCAAGCAGGAGAATACTCAGACAAAGCCACAGGTCAGCACCAGATCGGATAGTCAGACAAGCCGGGTAATGCACAAATTGGGTAGTCAACCAGAGCCACAGGTCTGCACCAGATTGGGTGTCTACTGTACACGAGGAGCAGGCAGGAGAATAGTCAGACAGAGCCACAGGTCAGCACTAGGTTGGTTAGTCAAATAAGCTGGGTCATACACAGTTCAGGTAGTCAGCCAGAGCCACAGGTCCGCACCATATTGGGTGTCCACTACACAATGGGAGCAGGGAAAAAGGTAGTCAGACAGAGGCACAGGTCAGCACCAGATTGGATGGACAGACAAGCCAGGTCTTACACAGAGCCCAAACTAAACAGAACTGTTTGTACAACGACGCAAGGGCAACTGAGTCAGGACTCAGACTGCCCTTTAAACCCCTCCTCAGGAAGTAGGTAGGAGGAGCAGGCTCAGAGGAAGGAAATAGGTAGGAGGAGACTAGAGGAAGCATGGCATAAAACAGAGGCCTGCTTCACTCTGAAGTCTCGCGCCTGCAGATGACGCGTGGAATGACACCGAGCATTGCAGAAGCGGCGGCGCTGGAACCAAGGTAAGCTGTGACAGCAAGCTGGCTGTAGGGTAAAGGCGTATATCTATTAAGCCTAGAGAATTATACAATGGTCAGATACAAATTACAGAAAAATTAGCAATGTACCTCAGTTGGGTCAAATGACTAGAATATACATGATTCCACTTCTCACTGATGTTCCAGGGGATACCCCGCCTATATACACTTACTTGCGGTACTCTCTTAATGTAAGCCCATCGATCACACATTCCCAGTCAACTTCGATGAACCTCTTCCCTGTCCTCGCCTTCTTTATAACCTAATTTCAATGACTTAACTTATAGAAGCCTTAACTTGGTCAGATATGAAGATATTTGAAAAAATTGATAAACAAATGTAAAAAAAGTTCTAAAAATAATCACACTAAGTGCAACGTGTTTTGGGACACTATGTCCCTTCGTCAAGCAAGAGTGTGATCCAATTAAACCGGATCTCTTGGTGGGAACAGGTTTAAAAAAAAGGCTCTAAACAATCAAAGTGATAGAGTAACGGATAGAACGTTTGTATGTAATTGATTGAATACTGTCGATTATTTCTATTCAGTCAACCCATGTAGATACATTGTTTACATACAACGTAAGGATAAACTAAACGGTTCTGTTATTTAGAACTTAAACACACGTCCCCTGTATTCCTTCTGCATTCAAATGTTTTATGTCCTGACATATTCAGTCTACTGGACTCAGATAAGTGCAATTGGTATTGCTGTGATTTTCCCTTGTTTTAACTTTTATTGTAAGTATATTGCATTATACCAGTATAGGTCTCGTGGTAGAATTCCAGACATATATTTTCTTATATTTCATTTGGAACTTGGAGTATTAGATTTGTTTGCTATTTATGGTTATACTACAGTACTTACCACATCAGTTACTGTAGATATACACACACAGTCTCTAGTTTGTGAGATTGATTATTTATTTAGTCATTTTAAACTTAAAGGGATAGTAATACTTTGTTTTAAAAATCTCTAAAATTGTAGATATTAATAATAGAATTAGCATAAGCTACTTCCCATGTCCCAAAACGTCATAGCTTTTGTGTTCGTAGCATTTAAACGTCCCCCACTACTTCACTGGAATGGTCTATAAAGTGTGCTTGCAAACCAGGCACACTTTGTAGACAGTTCCAGTGAAGTATTTCTTTATAAACATTGTGATTTTGGCTCTGCTGAAAAGCCTACGTCTGGTCAAATGACCAGATTCTGCATCTGTCAGCTAGAACGTTGATGTATGAGAAAGGAGACAGAGGGGAGATGTTTAAATGCTACGACCACTAAAACTATGATGTTTTGAGACATGGGATGTAGTTTATTCTAATTCTGTTATTAATATCTACAATTTTAGAGATTTTTAAAGCAAAGTATTACGATCCTTCGATATCCCTATAGTATTTGGACTTCATTTTTCTAACTTTTAGTGGTACTAGTTACAAAGTCCGTATACACGGGCTGATCCGGAGCGGGGAGCTCAGGATGGCTCACAGCCTGTCTGTGCTCCCGGCTCTGGGGCAGCAGCGGAGGTGCTGGGTAACAGTTTGTCACCCAGCAGCCACTGCTGCTGCCCTGGAGCCGGGAACACAGACAGGCTGTCAACCTTCCGGAGCTCTCCACTCCAGATCAGACCATTCTGCGAGTCCCTACTGCGCATTTGCGGTTACACACACAGTGAGCAATGCATTCTAGGTCTTTATGCTATAGGATATGTGTTCTAAATACATATATCACATATTTTGCAGTGTTTTTGAGTATCATCATGGACTTTATTTCCACTTCTAGTAGGTTTCAACAAATCGCCATGAGGAATTTCTATTTTGAATAACTTATGGTGAGTTTCTAATATACGACATACAAAATCTGCCTTTTACTAACATTGCCTTTGTCTGCAATATATATTGTTTGTGGCTTTCTGAGTGTTATTGGTGTAATACTAGTGATTGCTATAGTGTGTTTCTTTGTTTAATCCTTTGAGTGCCAGAGGGGAACGCAATGGATTGCTTTGCAATGCGTTGCGTAACCCTCTGGCACTCAAAGGGTTAATTTACAGTACTATGCAAAAGTCTTAGGCATGTGTGAAAAAATGCTGTAAAGTAAGAATGCTTTCCAAATAGACATGTTAACGGTTTATTTTTTTCAATTAAAGGGATAGTAATACTTAAAATGTAAAAAAAATATGTTGTAGGTTTTATCTCCCTGAGTAAAACAAGAGTACTCCCACTGCTGAAAGGTGTTCTATTCAATAGTTATTAATTTTCAAGTTGAATTTTTTAGGTGCAATATCACAGTGGCCTGAAATTGTACAGTGGCGCTGTTGCTACACGATCCTATGGACAGCTCTGGTCCCGGGACCATAAATCTCCATAGGATGGTGTAGCAACAGCGCCACTGTACACTTTCAGAGATATTACACCTAAAAAATTAAACTTTGAAAATTAATAACTTTTGAATGAAACACCTTTCAGCAGTGGGAGTACTCTTGTTTTACTCAGGAGGATAAACCCTACAACATATTTTTTTACATTTTAAGTATTACTATCCCTTTAACAAAATGCATAGTGAAAGAAAAATCTAAATCAAATCAATATTTGGTGTGACCACCCTTTGCCTTCAAAACAGCATCAATTCTTCTAGGTACACTTGCACAGTCAGGGATTTTGTAGGCATATAGATGTATTATTAAACAATTATACCAAACAGGTGCTAATGATCATCAATTTAATATGTAGGTTGAAACACAAACATTAACTGAAACAGTCACAGCGGTATAGGAGGAATAAAATTGGATGAGGAACAGCCAGACTCACCTAACAAGTGAGGTTGTTGTAGACAGTTTAATGTCAAAAGGCATACACCATGGCAAAACTGAGAACAGCAACAAGACACAAGGTAGTTATACTGTGTCAGCAAGGTCTCTCCCCACAGAAATTTCAAGGTAGACAGGGGTTTCCAGATGTGCTGTCCAAGTTCTTTTGAAGAAGCACAAAGAAACAGGCAATGTTGAGGACAGTAGATGCAGTGGTCAGCCAAGGAAACTTAGTGCAGCAGATGACACACACATCATGCTTACTTCCCTTCTCAATCGGAAGATGTCCAGCAGTGCCATCAGCTCAGAATTAGCAGAAAACAGCGGGATCCTGGTACACCCATCTACTGTCCGGAGAAGTTTTGTCAGAAGTGGTCTTCATGGAAGACTTGCAGCCAAAAGCCATACCTCTTATGTGGAAACAAGGCCAACTGGCTCAACTATGCACAAAAACACAGGAACTGGGGTGCAGAAACATGGCAGCAGGTGCTCTGGACTAATGAGTCAAAATTTAAAATACTTGGCTGTAGCAAAAGGCAGTTTGATCACCGAAGGGCTGGAGAGCAGTACAAGAATGAGTGTCTGCAGGCAACAGTGAAGCATGATGGAGGATCCTTTCAAGTTTGGGGCTGCAGGTCTGCAAAAGGATTTGGGGAGTTGGTCAGAATTAATGCTCTCCACAATGCTGAGAAGTACAGGCAGATACTTATCCATCATGCAGTGCCATCAGGGAGGCATCTGACTGGCACCAAATTTATTCTGCAGCATGACAGTGACCTCAATCATACAGCCAAAGTCATTAAGAACTATCTTCAGTGTAAAGAAGAACAAGGAGTCCTGGAAGTGATGGTATGGTCCCCACAGAGCCCTGATCTCAACATCATCTAGTCTGGGATTACGTGAAGAGAGAGAGAAGCAACTGAGGCTGCCTAAATCCACAGAAGAACTGTTGTTAGTTCTCCAAGATGTTTGGAAGAAACTACCTGCAGAAATCCTTAACAAACTGTGTGCAAGTGTACCTAGAAGAACTTATGCTCTTTGAAGGCAAAGGGTGGTCACACCAAATATTGATTTGATTTAGATTTTTCTTCTGTTCATTCACTATGCATTTTATTAATTGATAAATATAAACAATTAACATGTCTATTTTTGAAAGCATTCTTACTTTACAGCATCTTTTCACACCTGCCTAAAACTTTTGTATAGTACTGTATGTCCTGTATAGGGTTCACATTTTGGGTATCGTGCATGGAGCAAAGCAGGATTGCTTAGTGTTTTGCTAAGACAAAAAGTGCTTGCATTGCATGCCTTAATTATCATAAACTATAAGTCTAAGTAACTCAAAGAATCGTTTTCTAAATAAAAAAGGCCAATAAAACATACATGTGATTTTGAAAGCTATTTCAAAATCAAGAAGTTGTTTTTTTTCAGGTGATATTGTTCTTTTGATACATCAGTCTCATTTATTTCATCTTATTGAGAAGGTAATAAATCATAGTGATTATTTTGTTTTATAGCTAAGATCATCACTCACTGTAACAAAATCATTAGATTAACATCACCCTACTCTAAATGGATACTCTTTGTTCTCCTTACTAATGATGAGAACATTTCAGAGTAGCTGACTCAAATGGAAGTCTATTAAGTTTTTCAGATAAAAAATGTACCTTGCAATGAATCAATATACATGTACTTTCCTGGAAGGAAAGGTGCTTGATGTCTTACATTTTCTTGGTACTGATATGCTTTTGAAGTATTGTTCTAAAGAAATTACCCCTCAGTTCTGTGAAATGAGCCAAATGGTAAACAGAGTGGATGATATTGAAGTTGTGCTTACATATTCCTTTGATAGTGATGGACTGTTAATATAACTTAGATAGTGGCAATGTGCCACTCCACACCTTTATCAGTGTTAGTGAATGCCCACCTGTAGCTGTTACTAACAAATGTAAGTGTCTTTTCCTGCTGTTTAAATCAATCTGACACCCAATGCTGGGAGATGATTAATTAAAAAGTCATTACAGTTCAAATTCCCGAAATGGTGGTGCAGCAGTTATCACAATCTGTGGAGAGCTGTAGCCTTAGGCTTACCTCTCCCAAATAGTGCAACACAAGGATTGTCTATACCAGAGATTCTAAACTGCAATCCTCAAGAAACCTTAACCCTTTGATTACCAGAAGAGTATGCCATGCATTGCCAAGCAATGCATTATATACTCACCTTTCTCTCAAAGAGTTAATACTACAGATTTTAAGGATGTTTCTGCCTGTGAATAGATTATCCACTAATTACACACCTATGCTCAGGCTGGAAAATCCTTAACCCTTAACAACTGATGACGTGCCAGGACTGTCACGACGGTCCTCGTGTTAAGGACTGGTGACCGTCCTGGCAAATCATTAATTTTTTTGAGCCCGAGGTGAGCTGTGATCACTGGGAGAGCCTGAAACTGACTGCTCCGAGACCGGAGCAAGTCAGTTTCAGTCTTTCCAGCTGGGAGCCAGTACATGTGATTGCTCATGCGTACCAGATCACCAAACACAAAACAATTGCATTGGCCCTCCAGTGCACCCACCCCTGGACCCTGTGCTCTTCAGTGGGTTAAAACTGCTCTTTTAGAAATACTTATAGATTGTGGGTGAGAAACTCTAGGCTAGACACTAATTTGAGCTTCAATAACTTTGGTGTGAAGCATCACAAAATCTATTTTGAGTGCCCATATCCAGCTGTTACCGTAAACTAAAGCTAGCGGCTGTTATTGGTGTTACTTGAGCTAACACTATAACCACAGACTTCCACTTCCACTCCACATTTAATACACTTGGGATTTTTTTTTATTTGTTCCCTAAACCCAGTTGCTTTGCTCCAGAATTGCTGCACTTTGTTATGTGCATATCCCTCATAGTGTAAACTGTTTCCTAACAAAATAAAAAGAAATAAAAGCTTGCTCCAACTGAAATCATGGTTTAACTCTTTAAGATGGGTGTGCAACATATAGCTAAGCACACCCCTTTCATCCTTAAAGCAATGATTCTCAGCCAGGGTGTATTTATGCATCTTTATTTGTATAACGCCATACATGTACACAGTGCTTTACAGAAATAATAATAGTACAATACAAAAATATAGGACAGTGTTAAGAGCATCAGGATGAAGTGCGATCATTGCATTTTAAGTGGGGGAAAAGTGCAGCAAAGGGAATTATACATTGGGAAAGGCACCCTGCCCCAAAGAGCTTATAATAATTCTCCTTCAGTAATACTGAGCCAAACCTCACCGGTGTTTGGTAGAGCTTAAATCATTACCAGTATTGACTCTCCCCCGGGTGTTGGCTAGTCAGCAACAGCATGTTTGATTCACTTCAAGAAAAAGGTAGAACTGATAAGAACAGATACTACACTTTATCTTAAGCAGGCAGTGATCCCATGGCCCTTCCTTCTGGTCTGGAGGGTCAGCTTTAAGTCTGTAGGTGTTGTCATTCTGATTGGGGGGGTGTCAAATGCTAGTGGCCTGCGGGAGAGGGAGTGCTTGGGTGCAACGTTTGGGAGTGGAGCTCAGGTTCGTAGGCTGTCTGAATAGACCCCTGCTGTGGTGAGGGCCAAACTAAAGGTGCCAGCTGCAAAGTCGGATGACAAACCCCAGAGAAGCTGTAAGTGAGCCCACAATGATAATACACAGACAGCACCTACTCGCCAGGGGTGAGTGAAGGCTAGAGTACACTGAGTAGGGTTCAAGTATAGAGTATGGGGGCTATGGGTAATATCGTAGAACTCTCCTAGGGCAACAAGCTTGAGAAGTCACGGAAAGGCCAAAGGTAGTACATGGAAGGTCAGTAAGTGATATCAGTAGGCAATTAGAGTGGTCACTAACAAGCCAAGGACATACACAAGACTTCAGCATAGACAGATAAATCAGCAGGCAATATGGATGGTCAGAGACGAGCCAGAGGTCATACACAGAAGATCAGCATAGGAAAGGAAATTAGCAGGCTATGTGGATGGTCAGTGGCAAGCAAAGGGTCAAACACAGGAGATCAGCATAGTCAAGGATATCAGCAGGCTATACGGATGATCAGTGGTAAGCAAAGGGTCAAACACAGAAGTTCAAGGTACTAGGTGAATATACTGGTTAGCAGTAACACTAAGGACAAGACTACTTGGTCAGGGAACAGTATAAAAGTGTGCCTGAGAACCAGAGCGGCTGCCTAATACAGGCACAGCTGTCTGACATAAGGGATGAAGCGCTGTCTCAAAAACTCGGAAGTGTGGCATGACACTCCGAGAGAACGGGGTGGCGAGAGCAGGCAGCAAGATGGGCAAGAAAAGCCGCTCAGAGAACAACGCAAACGGTCACAAGGGGGGTTCATGACTGATTCATCTGACAGCTAGCCTTGTTGTAAATGGCTTCTGGGCAGGGGAGCCAGTAAGGCTCATAGCCGTGTATACTTCCCCTGAGAAGGAGAGGCTGGATCTATTCCCAGCTAGTGACCTCCAGGGTAGTGATGATGGGCAGAGACTTTAACTGCCCAGTTGGGGAGAGGGGGGCAGAGTTTTAGCAGTGAGGTCAAGTTAGATGTAACATCCAGTCTGCTTAGGCAGATGGTCACTGATGCATCCCTGAGGGATGCTGCGGGATCCACGGGGGCCAGCTCTGCAAATTATACTTGGAGCAGGCCGGATGGCTCACAGTGTTCATAGACTGAATATGTGGGTCCTGGGCAAAGGCTTTCATTCTGGCCCAGGGTTCTGGAAGCTTAATTGTACCCTGCCAGAGAGGCAGGAGATAGTGGAGGAGCGGTGAGGTGTATATGTGTATTGGCGCCAAGAGCCCGCTTCCCCAGTGTGTCCGACTGGTGTGAGCTAACCCAGGTTAAAATTCACAGTTTCTTTCAGGCAAAACGAAGAAACCTGATGTGTGCAAGGAAGAGAAACTTCAAGAGATTAAAAAGGAAACTGCAGTCTCTGCAGGACCTTCAACTCTGCAACTGGGATGTGAGGGATGACCTGGAGGAGACCAAAGAGAGCCTGAAAAGGCACTTTGCGGAAGTACCCAAGTGACTCATCTTCCATTCCAAAGTGGAGATCCTAAAGAAGAGTGAGAAGTGTAACTCTTTCTTTTTAAGAAAACTCCACTTTGCCCACACCACCCTTAGTGAACTGAGATATAGCTAAGAGAAAACTCCACTCTACCCACCCCACCCTTAGTGAACTGAGATATAGCGAAGATATTCTACAAGAAGGGAGGGGTCACAAAGATAGTCATAGACAACAGAAAAGCAGCTAAGTTCCTGTCAGGTATCACTAACACCACTGATCCTGCTGGTAAAGCTGGTAAAGCCAAATAGTTCAAATAGTCCAAATAGTACAAGAGGTGCAGGATCCCAGGCAGTGATGGTCACCCAGGAGAATCTATGTATATGAAGTTGTGGGACCTTATTGGTCCAGACCTGAGGAGATGTGGTAGAGGGCAGTATGCCTCCCATGCTTGAGAGAGGGCATGATAACAATTTTGTATAAACTGAAGGGGGAGAGGTGCAACCTTAAAAATTGGAGGCCTATCTCTCTCCTGAATGTGGATTACGAGCTCCTCATCAAGGTGCTGGCTACTAGGATAAAGGCTGCCATTGGAGAGATCATCCACCCGGATCAGACCTGTGGCATGCGAGCCACAGAATAGCATATAGCCTTGCTCTAATCCAGGACATGATCCACTACATCAATGATCCAAATGTCAGGGCTGCCCTGGTCTGCCTAAACCAGAAAAAAAACCTTTGGTAGATTCTTACCAGGGTTCATAGGCAGGGCGTTGCATAGTTTGGGTTAAGGGAGATGTTCTATTCATATGTTAACCTAAATTATATGTTCAGCATGGTGCTGGGGAACGCCTGAAAGACTGACCCCTTCCTGTCTTATCGGTGGTCAGACAAGTCTTCTCTCTCTCATCTCTTCTTTTTGTTTGTTATATAGAGCTCTTTGCTCATACTGCATGGACAAATTCACCATCTTCTACTCAGATCACCAGTTGGTGAGAGCACTCAGCAAAGCTTCATGAGCCAAAGTCAGTTGCACACCATACATCACCATAGATAGCTTTATAATATTTTTAATAAAGTAGTTATTTCATTCTTGATCCTGGAGCTGTCCTTTCACAGTCCTTTTGTTGTTGTTGTTTTTACCTTTTGTTTTTATTTATACATTTATCCCTGTCCATTTGGAGAGAAATTTCAACCCCAGTACGAGAGTGGATAAAGCACTTTTGGTTACAGCAGAATGTGTGAAGCTACCCGAGTGGACACAGATAATTATCTTCTGCTGGTGTGTCAGATTTATTTCTTGCCATCATATTTGCGAGTACCATATCATCTATTATACACACTTAATTTTATAATGGATTTACACTGTTGGGCACCCTCTGTGTTTTTTATTTTCTATATTGTCAACTGTTGGGAAGTTAGAGACAATGCTCTTCGGACAGTGGGACCTGACTTCTGACCCTTTCACCTTCTCATCTGTTCTTGGGATCTGGTTTGGTGGAGAGGACACGGCCCTTGAAAGCTGGGATGGGAAACTTGCCAAAGTAAGACAGACGTTTGCATTATGGAACCTCAGAGACCTCGCCATTGAAGAGAAAATACTGGTACTGTGGAACATGATGATCCCTGTTCTTCAGTACATGGCCACGCTTGCTACAGCCAGCACTTCATCTGGGGCTCCAAAATGGACAGAATAAAGCGCATAGTAATGTTCAAGGATCCTTGCAAGGGATGAAAAGGAGTGCCTGATATCTCCACTATTCTGAGGGCTTACTTTGTCTGCAATTGTGTGAAATCCTTTAAGAAGCTACAAGCAAAGCTCTATAGGCAACTCCACTTTTTCCTTCTCCGTCTATGGAGGGGGTCATCTCGGTCAAAGTGGAAAAGTTCAATCCATTGCAACTCCACCTCCTCATGGTTCTACCTGGATGCCTCCAAGTTTGTAAGGTAGCACCTGCTGGAAGGAGCCAAGCCCAATTTGTAGACCCAAGGACCCTCCAGAAACTCATCAGAGCTAAGAACATGATGGAACAAATTTCAAAGCTCCCTGATGCCACAGTAGAGACTGTTTGGAAAAATGTGGCATCAAGCGGGCTGACCAACAGACACAAAGACATGCATATATAGCCATACAGGGAGCCTCCCCCTTAGGACATTTATGCATGCAAGGGGGCAGTACAGATACAGACATTGTCCCAAGGGCATTATTGCAGAGGAAACAGCCTTCCACTTGTTTTGGCAGTGCCCATTTGTACAGGCTTTGTTGGTTGCTCTGGACTATTCCCAAGCTCACATGCACTGGATGCTATTCAGGAAACCTGGTGCATCATGTGCAGTGTAAAAGGACGCTTTGTGGTTTGCCAGAAATCGCCTGGTGCTGAGGAGAAAGCAGAGTTTAACCCTTTGAGTGCCAGAGGGGTACGCAACGCATTGCAGAGCAATGCGTTGCGTACCCCTCTGGCACTCAAAAGGTTAACCCAGGACTGGAAAAGAATGATTCACAGCCTCCTTAGAGACTATTCTATCATAGTCCTGAAGAGGAGGAAGATTAAATCTCCTCCCCCATGGCCAACTCTCTACCCATCCCCCAAGTGTCTACCCTGCCCACCACCACTCATTCACCCCAAGCCTCTGCCCAACCCCCCACTCCACATCTCCACACCACCCCAGGCTGATGTACTAATAATCTTATAAACCGTGTAAAAGTGCAATACATGGAAAATGTAAAGAAAAATGGTGATGGTATGATTATATTATTGTATTGTTGATTTAAATGTATGCTTCAGCATAGCGCCATAACAAAAATATGTTTACAAGAAATGTTTGTACCATGACTTGGATATGCTAATAAAGATTATTTTCAACCCTAAAATGGATGCATGACATTGTTTGCTTCTGTTGTTCAGAGAGAAGTTGTCTGGCACTTTGTGGCTGGGCTGTCATTTCTGGGCAGGATCTGTATGATGTGTTACAGGATGTCTCTTCTCTGGGTGTCACCTCAGAGCTAAAGTGATTGTATCTTGGAAAAGGTCTTGCAGATCCTGCTGCAGTATTTTTCAGGCTTGTCTCTTGGCGAGCATCTCTGTCTCTTTTTCATGTAATTTCCCATTAACCCATTGCATTCAGAAGACTAAGATGGATCCAGCCGTTTTATCCAAAGTGTTAACTAGCAGATCCTTCCAGCTTTAGTGCAGTCTGTCACACAAAACTGGCATTATGAAAAACAATCAAGATGGAGCAATTCTGGTGCAAACAAACAAACTGCACAACTGGGGACAAATAAACATTTAATTTTAATTGAATGGGACTTTTAACCCTTTAAATGCTGAAGACATCTCCAACACGTTGCAAAGCAATACACTGAAGACCTCTCTAGAATTCAGAGGGTTAGAAAGCCCTATTTATATCAATAGGCATTTGGATAATTTGCTCCCTATTGTGCAGATGGTTTGCCCCAGAATTGCTCCAGTTTGTTTTATATGTGAGGCCCAATGATTCATCAGTAAGTGCCATTGTAAGTGTTAGCAAATAACATTGGATTTTGATGTGATACACTAACAATTAGGAAAAGAAATATGACCAAGTCATAATAGGAATGTACATTTACAGTAGGTATGAATATTGCGCCATCTGCTGTTCAAATATAAAAAATCTACAAAACATCTGCCTGTGACTATAACCACACTGTGCCAGTGCACTGATGACTATGCACATTAAATACATGCTATGCATTAACCCTTGAGTGCCAGAGGGGTATGCAACGCATTGCTCTGCAATGCTTTGCGTTCCTTTCTGGCATCCAAAGGGTTAACCCTTGAGTACCAGATGAGGTATGCAACATATTGCTTTGCAATGTGGTGTGCACAACCTGGCACAAAGGGTTATAATAGTGGAGTAAAGCAGCAGAGCACATATGAATAGACTCAAGGTTTAACCCTTTCCTTGCCAGAGGAGTGTCCAAAGCCTTACAAAGAAATTATTTGGATGCCTCTCTTTCACTGAAAGTGTTAAACTTACCCAGTGGATGCTTTAGGGACATATCCAAGACAATGCAGAACAATGCCCGGGGTATGTGTCTTGCATCCGTTGGGTTAACATACTAAGTATGACTGCAAAGAATCTAGCATTACCGCTTGAAGTAATAACTTTATGTATAAAGAATGCAGAGACATTTCAGGGGAAATCAACTGTACAAAAGAGGACAAATAACAATTCCAGGATCTTTTAATCCCTTGAACACTGAGAAATATATTACAGACCACTTTGTCTTTACACATTAGACTCAGTGACTGGATATATTATGGGGTATATTGGCCTTTAAAGTGGGCCAGTCACCTTAAACCTCTAAGGTTCAGAGGGTGTGCCCTCACTGGAGGCAATTGTACCTGTTCAGTGAGCAGTGAGTTTTGCTTCTAACATAATTAATTAATAATGGGCAGGGAATTAGCATAATGTGCCACCAAAACATAAAGGCTAATTGCTCAAAACCTTATTTGGTTTACCGATTAATGTCTAGTACAATGTTTACAGTAGGCAGATTCTATTTCTTATTAACCCTTTCAGTGCACCCCTCTGGCAAAGAAAGGGTTAAAACAAACACACCTCGTTTTAGTGTCACAGGTCCAGAGGAAAAATACCAGCTTGTTATATATTTCACAATGAATACTAATGGGGTTAAAATAAGGCCTGAGAAATTTCAATATATTTTCTTATTTTCCATGACAGCTGAAAACGTATTCCCATTATAGTCAGTAAGATATAGGCAGGGCTCAAAATTTCTGCTCCCCACTAGCCAATGGCGAGTGAAACTTTAGCCCTGGCGAGTAGAAATTCAGCCCTGGTGGTTATGTTATGGCTTGCAGTGGCGAGTAACTTTTCAAGTCTGGCTAGTAGCAAAGGACTTAAAATTATAAGCCCTGATATAGGTATTATCATTGTGGCACAAATGGATACTAAACATACCTCCCAACATCTCATATAGCCAAAGAGGGGTACTTTTATTTTAGGTGGTATTGCTGGGGGCGTGGCTGGTGGGTGGGGCAGAGGTATAAAATAATATATGGTGCACCACCTCTAAGTAATAGGGGTGTGGGTGTAACACCAAAGGGAATGTGCTAGTTGTTGGATAATACCACCCAAAATATGAAAAGAGAGAAAAAAGAACAACAATACAGCACCAAACCCACCCCCACACCTAGGTCACACTAATTGAATGTAAGGAAGGGAAAAATAAATAAAACTTAACCTTTATTAGAAACTTCTAAAAAGCAGCAAATTAAAATAAATTAAAATAAATAAGATAATTCCTGGCCATAATTATCATTATAAGTATAACGATAAAGAGATGTATAAACGATGTACACGGTAGCAAGTATATATTCTTTGTTGTGACACAAATTAACTATGTGATGACCTATCCAGACTATTACAAAGACCGGCTGACGTTACTTAAATTGAATTCACTAAATATCCATTATATATATACAAAATTATTTGCAAAGAAAAAGTTTCTATTATAGTTGCAGAAGTAATATAGGCTTAACATCGCCAATTGCGCTATCTTTTGATCCAACACCCTAGGACCAAACGCGCTAAATAGAAAAGTAAAGTCCGTCGTCTGTATGGAAAGGAACTGGGCGGCTTCCCAGTTCTTAACTCAATTGAGTTGAAACAACTCGATACAAATAAACAAATATGTATGGAGCGTTCTGACAGCCCCTCCGTCCCGAGCGCTCAAGACGGAGCTACCCAAGTTAATAGGCAATTACAGAGCTATCGCACTCGAGAGTAAAACAGTGAATCACACCCATTCCATCACATAGTTAAAAAGTAATACTCCACAGCAAAATGGAGTATACCTATATAGTCACAGAGAAAAAAAGAGATATTTATAATTCCCATAATCTCTCACATATCTCCCTCCCGTTACTGCAAGATGTTCTGCAATAACGATATACTACAATCCTTGAGATGATGTACAAACACACCTTAATCCCTAACATCTATATCCCTATTATCCGTACTACCGCTAACTCAAACAAAAGCCATCGTAAAGGCTCAGGATATCTACATAACTTATCCTAACGTACGTTTCGCTAAAATGCTTTGTCAAAGGGTGCTGGACGCCCGCTCTGCGTTAGCTTTATACCCATAATTCCTCACCAATTAACTTAGTTTAAGAGAAAAATATTTAACCCCTTCCTAGTGATATACGTGAGTTGACACCATTGTAGTATTTGAACATACAGCATACTATTAATATAAAATGGATGTGTCCACAGTTACAACCTCAATTAAACCTAAATTCATTAATAAAAAATATATATTATTTGCTTATTAATAAAACATTAAAGCAATCTCAATATATATTATTTGCTTATTAATAAAGTATCAAAGCAAATTCAATTGAAAGTAATGAAGCATCCCAATGTAACACATGCCCTCCTTTGTAAACAATATGCTCCATGTACAATGTCAAAGAAAACATATTACTCATCTAATAAATCTTTAAATTTAGATATATCAGACACCAAAAATCTAAGTCTCATTGATTATGGGCTAAATATGCTAAATTAATTCTCCCCCCCTTGTTTAGAAGGAGTTAATTGTTATTTTTGGTGTCTGATATATCTAAATTTAAAAGACTTACTGCCTCTTTAACCCTTTAAGGACTGAGACGTGTGTGGGTGGGTGATGGGGGCACACATTGTTTTGCAATGCATTGCATACTCCTTTGGTTCTTACAGGGTTAATGTTAATTGGGCATTATTATTAATCATGTGTCCTTCTTGTTCTTGCTTTGCTGGTAACCTTTTTTTATTTATTTTTTTATTAGAACTGCAGAGCAGCATCTTAACTTCAGCACAAATTAGCGTGACAGGTCAGTCTTGTAGCGGTGTTAGGCAACATCCTCTGCTGGCGATGAAAGGTAGAGAAATTGCACAGCTGGGACAATATTAGCTAAGCCACTGTACTTGTCATATCTGCTCTTCTGTCTTGTTATATTCAAGTGCTACAGGCAGCTGCCACTTTCATTTTAGAACAGTGTCACCTACCTTAGTTTACAGCAGCATAAAAATCTAATTATAACAATGTATCAGAAGTCTAATTGTCTCCCTTAATAATAACATATATAAGCAGTTACCAGGTTACTGATGGACTTTAGCTCCATCTAGTGGGATTTTTTCATGTAACGCATCTATGTACAAAATCTTCAGACATTGTTGTATGTGCATTTCTTGTGTTCAAAAATAAAAGTGAATTAATTCTGGGGCAAACCAACTACAGTTCCAGTGAAGGTTTTGGTAAGCACACCCAAAGAAAAAAGCATATTTGAAATTGCTGGACTGCAACCAATTTTGACCAAATAGCTGAAAGCAAATACACAAAGTATTGAAGCACATCCATATTTTCATCATTATCGACCCTTTACTCTATGGCATGTTGCCTGCATATCACCACTATATTAAACATGAGGTTTTAGTCACATATCATGGCCATAGTTGCTTGCCTTCATGCCAAGATATTCCATTATAGGCAAGTCCTAACCTTAAAGGTATAGTAATGTCCAATAATAATGTTATGTTGTATTGTAGATTAAAAAAAGAAAAAAAAAGAAATAAATTATGTGGAGCAAATCACATCTCTCAAACTCTCAATGTGTTACATACCCCTCTGGCATTCATGGAGTTAAACCAGCAAACGCTGGTAAAACTTCCAAAAGTACAATTCCAGTCCAAGTTTTGGTAAGAATACCCAAAGAAAAAAAACACATTTAAAATTGCTGGAGTGCAAATTATTTTGACCAAAATAGCTGAAAACCAACTTCACCATAGAAACAAATACAAATTCCCTAAATCAATATTTAAATTAGGTTTTTTACCCCCTTGATGAACAATGGACAGGTCTCTAATAGACTGTAAAGTGTCCCTGATATATTCTTGTAAATCAATACAATAAAATGCTGTAAAGTAGGAACTCTTTAAAAAATAGACATGTTAATAGTTTATGTTATTCATAGCAAGAGTGGATAACATTATTCTGCCATTGTACAAATCATTGGTAAGACCTCACCTCAAATATGTTGTGCAGTTTTGGGCACCAGTTCTAAAAAAGGACATACTAGAGCTAGAGAGGGTACAGCGAAGAGCTACAAAATTAATTAAGGGAATGGAGGACTTGAAGTATGAAGAATGACTAGACAAACCGGGTTTATTTACTCTAGAGAAAAGACTACTAAGAGGAGACTTTATCACATTGTACAAGTATTTGAGAGGTCAATACAAGGATCTCTATGGTGAGCTATTTATTCCAAGACCTGATCAGGTGACCAGGGACACCCCTTTAGATTAGAGGAAAGGAGGTTTAGACTTCAGTAGAGGAAGAGTTTTTTTTACAGTAAGGTCTGTTAAATTGTGGAATTCCTTGCCCAAGGAGGTGGTTATGGCAGATACAATGGATACATTTAAGGGAACGTAAAGAGTTATACTGTGTATTAGTAGACAGATAGAGATAAAGTGAGATACCTTGGCGTTGGTGGTAAGCTTACACACGGATTGGCCAATTTGTGGAACAAAATTCTCACTTATTTTCACTTAGATTTATTAAGAGTTATTACATATGCTAAATACAGGGCACTTATATTCACAGTATAGAGAGGAGTGCAGGATTGTCTTTTTTGTATGTGTTTTTCACTTTTGGGTTTAGGCCTAATGTTAGGGGGACTGGAGAACCCTCTCATTCTTTGCTGCCATCTATATTTCAAACTTTATTCTTATATTAAATTATAATATGATATGGATATTTTATAGTGAGTAAGCGTTGTGAGCTTTCTTCTCTTTTCTGCTTTTGTTTCAGACAGATAGGAAGGTCTGATAAAGACTAACTTATTTGGTAGCAGGAAAGCTATAAAATTCTCAATCACTGGGGTATGAGGCAAAGGTTGAACATGATGGACTTGTGTTTTTATTCATCCTAATTTATAATGTAATTAACAAATTGCATAGTGAGTGAACAGAATAAAACTCTAAATCAAATCAATATTTGGTGTGACCACCCTTTGCCTTCAAAACAGCATCAATTCACTTGCACACAGTTTTTTAAGGAACTCAGCAGGTAGGTTGTTCCAAACATCTTGGAGAACTAATCACAGTTCTTCTGTGGATATAGGCAGCCTCAGTTGCTTGGCTCTCTTCATGAAATCTAAGGCAGACTCGATGATGTTGAGATCAAGGCTCTGTGGGGGCCATACCATCACTTCCAGGACTTCTTGTTCTTCTTTACGCTGAAGATAGTTCTTAATGACTTTGGCTGTATGTTTGGAGTCTTTGTCATGCTGCAGAATAAATCTGGAGCCAATCAGATGCCTCCCTGATGGTATTGCATGAGGCACAAGTATCTACCTGTACTTCTCATCATTGAGGAGACCAGTAATTCTGACCAAATCCCCAATTCCATTTGCAGAAATGCAGTCCCAAACATTCAAGAAACCTCCAACATGCTTCACTGTTGCCTGCAGACACTCATTCTTGGCTTCTCTGGAAAGTAGATGTGTGAACCAGGGTCCCACTGTTTTCTGCCATTTTATGACATAAAACCACTTCCCCTGAGCAGGCAGAGAAATCATTTTGAAAACAAAGAGCACCACAGCCAGAACAAAACAAGAATGTGGGTCATCATAAATTGTGGATATTAAGCTCTGTAATGCCATTTAGGTGACCCTCATTGTACCTCAGAGTTTGTTCTTTACAGGAACTGTCCACTGTAGTTAATTCCTTAGATTGTAAGCTCTGTGATGTTACGAGGAACAAACACTGGAGACTGTAAGCTCTGTGGTGTGCTGTAGGACATACATTGTAGATAGTAAGTTCTGTGGTGTTATGAGGGAGACCTTCATGGCCCCATAAAACTTTCACTTTACTGAATGTGACCCACTCTGGGTGATTCTTTATGAGATATTTTGGGCTTAGTGGAAGGGACTACTCACTGATGTAACAGCTTTTTACAAAAGTAGAGAAAAAGGTTCAGGCAATCTTATGGAATCTAAATGGAACTGAAGTAATTCTGCAACTGCACCGTAGGAATCAAATCAAAATTACCATTTATGCAAATTGGGGGTTTAACTCTTTGGATGATAGAGAGGAATCCAAAGCATTGTGAAGCATTCAAAGGGTTAAAATCCACCAAAACAATGCTACTTTTTAGGCTTTTCATTGTCCCCTATAGTGCAGTTGGTTAGCTCCTGAAAAGCCGAATTTTTTCTTAGTCTACCAGCCTCTCTGTCTGTCACTCCAGCCTTGTTCCACTGCCCACTGTAGTCACAAACCCAGACATGCTGCTTGACACCCCAGTATTGCCCATTGTGTCACTGGTAGTCACAGAACCATATATAAACTGCCTGACACCCCCTCCTTGCTTGACTATTCAGTGGTAGACAGAGAACCATGCATGACCTGTCTGACACTCCAGCTTTGTTCCACTGTTTGCCATTACTTATATTATTTCTTTTTCTTTGTCTCTCATATAATGCTGCAATATCCTACAGGTTTCACATAACAGTGCAATGCTCTGACTTTTTCAGGAACCAATATAATGCTCTGTTGGTCTAGTGAAATACTCAAAAAATGAATGTTAATCAAAAATTAGCAAACATTTATCCACTGTACAGATTAAATAACCTGTTTTCATCAGATAATCCATACGTTATGATGGTCAAGGGAGGGCTGGCCTGGGGGACAGGGGGACATTTGCCCCCTGGGCTGGTTATATGTCTGGGCTGGTTGGCCACTGCCTCACTCAATCTCCCGCTTGCTGCTGTAAATGGAGCTACACTAGTGATACCACAGAGCTTACAATTGAAAAGAAGCTACACAAATGATACCACAGAGATACAATCCAAATGTAGCATAACACTTTTCCCTTGTAAGCTCTAAGGTATTACTAATGTAGCTTAACTTAAATTGCAAGCTCTGTAGAGTCACAAGTGTACCCCCATTTCAACTGTAAGCTCTGTGGTATCACTTGCCTTACTTCACAACATTAATGGCAATTTTAAAAGTAAGAAAAAGGGGTGGAGCTAGACAATGGTCAGAATGATAGTAGATATGGGCCACTTGATTGTATTTGACCCTCAGTACACACGTTGCCAGTCCTCCCCTGCTGATGGTTGCATTGCATTTACAGAATTCCATGTAGAACCATGCAAATAAAGACACATAGCACAGTTACTTTTAGATATGGATTTGGAATCTAAAAAGTGACTGAGCTGAATGTGTTCATTTACATGAATTGCCATGAAATTCTGAGAATGCAATGCTGTTCAGTGTAGTGATTTTCATATTTTTTTGTTTTATTGATTTTTTTTTTATTATTATTATTTCCAACTCACCATAACCATACTAGGGAACTCTCCGAATCTGCTCTGGAGGTTCCGGGTTTCAGAATAAATTATCAGGTTTCCAGAGACAGAGGCTGATTATCTGGATTTGAGTTCTATTGCCCTCAATGTCCCACCCATTCTGTCTACTCCGACATCATTACCTATTTAAGTACAAATTCTGCTTCTCAACCCATCCAATTCATGTCACTCTGATTAAGTCCCGCCTACATTGTGATGTTGTCAGAGACTTTGTCCTGGTGGAGAGTAGAGAGTTAATTTTAAAAAGCAGAATTGTTTGAAAGTCTGTTTAAAATGTACTTAAATTAGCTCATTCTTCTAGACAAAGGGGACCTCTTTCCATCAATAGGAGTGAAAATGGTTGACTGACTTTATGGCAAGTTATGGCTAAAATCCAGACAATTATACTAGGGGAAAGATAACAACGTCTGGGATTTTGGGTCATAACTTGTATAAAAGTCTGGGAGTACAGATTCCATGGATGACAGGTACATGAAATGTGATGACCTCTTGACATATCACTACAGATCACACAGATCATAGGGAAAATTTTAATGTGGAGTAAGAGCGCCATCTCCAGGGTATATAGCGTTATTACTAGTGTCTGGAATTTTTATCATAATTTATGCGTGACATCATAGTAAAATTTCAGAATCAAATACATATTTCTTCTATATTTGAAGAAACATCATTTTCTTATAATTTTTATTAGTGGACTGGCCACCCACTTTTAGAAATTATAATAAGCCATACTGACTGTAGTGATTCTGGAATTAAGCAAAATTGATTCATTGGTAAATTGTCATATTTTGCCAGATAAGGGTAAAATAGTTGATAGCAGTGAGAGCTATATATCCTTGTTTATTTATTAGTTGATATAATTGTTATATTTCTAGAATATATTGTGTTTCTTGAAAGGTTATAATAGCAAATATTTGATCTGGGGAATTCTTTGAATTCATTTATTAACCCTTCAACTGCTATTGGTCTATTTATTTTGAGGTGTTTCTGTGGATTTCTTTGTGTATATTTTTAGGTCTAAACTTTTGTACAATGGGAAGTTTATTTAAACCTTTCACTAGACAAAAGAAGCCACCATCTTGGGTGTGGCATACTATATGGAGTACCCTATAGGATTGCTATGGTCATGTTTATGATATATGTTGCATGAAGTTTGGTATACTGTCTAGACATATATTATTAGATTTGATTCTGAGTATATTCTTGGTATAATCTATTATTGACTATATTAAATGCTATTTATAGGTTTTATTCAGATGGTATACAATATTGAAATCAGTAGATAATTAAATGATAGCGATCTAAATCTGGGATTTTATTCCAGTTAGTTTCTCTAAATTTTGCTATTGCATCCGGTACAAGGAGAATTGTCAGAGGACCTGGCTTAATATTAAAGCTTACTCACCTGACAACCTACCTTAAACCTCAATTAGCATAGTTTATACAGTTTCTGGGCCAGAGGTATTTATATATGCTGCTGCCTACTGTATTTTAATTAATTGTGAGGATCAATTATCCTTTTCTATGCTGCCGAGTTCAATTATTGTTATTTAATACATCTGAATATGCCTATGTGTGGTTAACCAATTGCTGGTAATGCTAATTATGATAATTGTGGTTTGAGTTACTGTATATCTATTGCAATTGCTGGTCACTCATTTATATAATTGTTGTTTACACTATATATATATATATATATATATATATATATATATATATATATAGTATATTTTACTTAAATAAATTATATATATATATATATACTAGTTGAAGAGCCCGTTACACAGGCCACAGTGCCACTTGCATCCGGTCACGGTGCAGTCATGCTCAGTAGAGACTGCCCGCGCAGCGACTGATACAGAGCTGGACGCTCCTTTGGAGTGCCCTGCTCTGTATCAGCCGTAGCACGGCCAGTCTCTACTGCGCATGACTGCAGCACGCGTAGCAGTGTCTACTGTGCATAACGCGGCGTTACACACAATTTAGCGAATTATTATATAGGATATATTTTGCACAAATTTGCAGGAATTGTTATATTAATCAATTTGTTACTGGGAAGTAGCGTGTCAATACCTAGTATAGTGTAAACTTCTCAAATTTAATTTTATCTATTTATGTGAAGATATCCAACCTAATTGGTTCTCCTGTTAACCCTATCCTATCTGAATATCTTCAACAATGTGAATAGTGTCATTTGAACACTACTATCCCCAGTTAAGTGTGTTCCCCACCAACTCTGGTCACTCTGGTTAAGTTCCACCTACATTATGAGGCAAATGGCATCATTTGAACACTGCTATCCCCAGCCCTGTGTGTGTGTTTCTGTGAAGCCCATGCATAAAAATGTTCCCACATATGACCATAACCATGCTAAGATGAGAAATGTATTTAGTTTTCAAGCACATTGCTCTTCCGTTTTGGTACTACTTACCATGGTGTGAATTATGGAAATATGAATATTTTGCTCTAGTTCAATGCAATTTGCATCCATTCTCTCCCATCATGTTTTCTTCTTTAGATAAGTGTTGTGATTAACTCCCCTGTGTTCTAGGAAGGAAATCCTTAACCCGTTGAGTGTCAGAGAGGAAATCCTCAAATCCTGGCCTATCAATGGCCCTAAGAGAGCAGCTGGAGAACTAAAACATTGCTTCACAACGATTTGGAGAGCTCTCTGTCTCTGCCGTACAATGAATCAAAAACTACCCCTCATATTCACTAGCAAATTCCATAATGTTCTAAGTACAGAACTGTACAAGTGTTCTTCTTTTTTGATCCTGTTTACACTTTATTTTCACTTTTGACACACCCCTTAATGCATAAATCACTTTTCACTTTGGTTTACTTAACTAAAACCAGTTTAAAGGGATAGTAATACTTTGTTTTAACTTTATTTTATTTTGTAGGCATTACAAAAACATGAAGAACGATATAAGTCTTATGTCTCAAACCTTTATGGTTTAAGAGATATTCACAAGCAAAGTTTCCCCCTCCCGCCCCTTTTTCCTAGTGTAAGCCATCTCTTCTCAGATGTGAATCTGGTTGTAAGACCAGACAGATAACAGAAGGGGACAATCTTCTTCCTATGAGAACAATGAAAGCCCTGCCCCCCTTGACAAGTTTTTCAGGTTTTTCCCTTATCTTAATTGAAGATTGTCCCTCTCTGCAGTCTACCTGGGCACCTCCCTTCTGATCTGGCTGAACAGGGGGGGATACTTTGTTTGTGAATATCTCTTAAAGCATAAAGGTTTGAGAGATAAGACTTCTATCGTTCTTCATGTTTTTTTAATGCCTACAAAATAAAATAAGGATAAAACGAAGTATTACTATCCCTTTGACTCCAGTTTTCAATATGTGTATATGAGAGTGAATGTTACAAATTCTCCACTTATTAACCCTTTGAGTGTCAGAGGGGTATGTAATGCATTGCAGAGCAATGCTTTACATACCCCTCTGGCACTCACAGGGTTAACCCTTTAAGGACCAACAAACTGCACACTGCTAAAAAGGCAAAAAATGCACTTATGTATAGGTACATATCTTGTGAAAAAAAGTTACAGCTCAGTCTATTGCTGGTTGATCCATATTCCCTGCTATTTCTATATCTAAATGTATAAACCTAATTATAAAGGTCTGTCCTAATTTCCCTGTCCCACCTCCTCCAGTACTTAAAACTGTCAGTGACAGCCTCATTCCTATTCACTGTGCAGTTGGATAGGATTGTTGCAGCTGCCAATAGGAATCAACAACTGTTTCTCTAGTACTCACGGCACCAGCTCTGGGGAAGAGAGAAGGGGATCTAAGTACATTTATATTACTGTTACTGCTAGTGGTGGTAGTAGCAGTGATTAACTGTTAAAACACACATCTGTGGGGCCTGTGGGGTTAAAAAAGGAATTGCACTCTTTGACTGATATTTGACAGCACACGTTCCACAGCAGCCAATTTCCTGCTGAACACAGACCCAGTATTCAGCCCACAGATACACGCTGTTCAAGTGCATCACAAAGAGATCTTTATGGAGAGAACCAAGTGATTGTAGAATGGACTTCTGTCGTTCTCGATCATAACTGCTAATATTGAAAAACACAATAACAGCCTTTAGAGCCTGGGAAACATTTTTGTAAGGCAGAGCTCACACAAGCATTCATCGTGTTTCATGACGTAACTGCCTAAAATAAACAGAAATAAACAAAAAAATAAACTAATCCTCAAACTGAAATACTTTGGACCATATGCAGAAAGTAAAACTTGGAATAATTCTTGAGCAAACCAGCTGAACCATTTGTTGCATAGCTTTTGGCATACAGCATATGGAGTATAGCGTTTGGTGAATTCCTTATAGCATTGGCGTATTGCATATAGATTTTGGAGTATAGCTTTTGGAGTATTTCATATGTCAAATAGCGTTTGACCTATTGAACACAGAGTTTGACATTCTGCATGTAGCGTGTGGACTTTTGCATATATATATGGCATATAGCTTTGGTATACTGCATATAGCACTTGGCGTGTTGCTTTTTTCTTATTGTGTATAAAGTTTGGCGTAAAGCCTTTGGCGTATGGAGAACAGCGTTTGGCATATGGAGTTTGACTTTTCTTGTATACCGTTTGGCGTATAGCATATTGTATATTATGGTTGGTGTATAGCGTTTGGCATATAAACCTTTGTTTATAGAACTTTATGTTTGGAGTATTGTGTATAGCGTTTGGCATATTGCATAGAGAGCTTGGAGAACAGCATTTAGCGTATTGTGTATATCATTCTGCTTTGTACGTAAAGCATTTGACTATAGTGTTGTGCGTAATGCTGGAGGTATGTCTCCATGGTTAATTTAACTCTTTAACCCCTTAAGGACTACGTGATGTACTATGACCGTCACGGTCCTTAAATACTTAAGGACCGATGACGGTCATAGTACGTCACATACTTTTTACTTACAGTGCTCCACCGGGAGCGCTGTAAGTAAAAACGGGGCATAAAATTGACCACTCTAAGACTGGAGCGATCTCTTTTAGGCCCCAAAGCGGCGTGCCGATACACGCAACAGGTCACGTGTACCGGCATGTTGGCAAAGATAAAAGCTCTTGGAGAACAGCATTTGGAGTCGTAAGTAAAAATGGGGCCTAAAATTGACCGCTCCAAGATTGGAGCGATCTGTTTTAGGCCCCAAAGTGGCGCGCCGATACACGCAACAGGTAACGTGTACCGGCATGTCGGTAAAGATCAAAGCGGTCCTTATGGGACGGAAACGTCCCAGGACCGCTGGTTGTTAAGGGGTTAAGAACAAGAGGTATGTGCAAAACATTGCAATATGCTGCACATTCTTTTAGTCCTTAATGATTTAAACAAAAAATTGAAACGCAGTTTACAAAATGTTTGCATGGTGCACACTTCAGCTTCATCAGTTTTATATGCCTAACGGTTATATATATTCATTAATTAAAAACAATTCTTACAAGTTAAATGCTGTGATAATGGAACTGTCACTTTGTAACAAAAATGTGCTTTTCAAATAGCTTTAAAAATCACTTAGATTTATGTTAGCCATTTTTTTTTATTTTAAACAATAGGTTATGAGATATTTAGCTTAATTCATTTGACATTTTAAGCAAATGAACTAGCAATGGCTGGCAGGAAGGGACAGCTGGGATGGGGAGCAGTGTGGAATGCCTGCCAGAACTGTCTAATTTGCATAAATATTTTACAAACTATTCTTTTAAAAAAACAGGATAACATCAATACAGGTAATTTTGAAAATTCTTTCACAATCACTTATTAGTTACAAAGCGGTACTTCCATTTGAATTATTTTAAACTCTTGTGATATATCTAGTATCCAAGGGGTTAAAACCTTCAGGAACAGCCTGTAATCTTATCAGCCGTTTAAGGATAAGAGGAGTGTACATTACTGTGCTTTGAAATGCCTTGTGTACCCCTCTGGTTCTTAAACAGTCAAATAATATCTGTATAAAAAACAATAGAAGTTTAGAGTGGAAAAAGCAAGATGTTAATTGCAATGCTTGGTCATAAGACCTTCTACCCATTCCTGTTATCACAATAGGTCTGTCTGTGCTGAGATATTGACACAAGACTACTTTACATATTACACAAAGGCAGAATTCATTCATTGTTTTCTGTTCATGAGCTGCAAAATGATATTGTTACCATCAGGGCTTATAGTTTTAAGTCCTTTGCTACAAGCCAGACCTGAAAAGTTACTCGCCACTGCAAGCCAAAACATAGCCACCAGGGCTGAATTTCTACTCGCCAGGGCTAAATTTTTACTCTCCATTGGCTAGTGGCGAGTGGAAATTTTCAGCCCTTTTTACCATTTTACTTTAAAGGGATAGTAATGTTTCACAATAAAAGCAGCTCCAATTAATCTTCGTAGTATTTGGGACATGGAGAGTGTTATTTCAATACTGTCAGCGTTGTAGTTCAAGAGTAACTGAATGATAAAGTATCCTCCTCCCACCCATTTTACTGATGTAACACTGATCACCTCGGAGCAGAGGGTGGTATCCAGGTGGATCACAGAGAGGGACAATCTTCAATTAGCATAAGGGAAAATCCTGAAAAACCTGTCAATGGTGGCAGGGTTGTCATTGTTCTCACAGTAAGAAGATTGTGATTTGTCTGGTCTGTGGACCAGATTCCACATCTGAGGGGAGGCAGCTTACACTAGGTAAAAGGGGCGGGAGGGGGATACTTTATCATTCAATTTCTCTTGAATACAGCTCTGACAGTATGGAAATAACACTCTCTACTATGGAGATTAATTGGAGTTGCTTTCTATTTTGAAGCATTACTATCCATTTAAATCAAAGAAAAGACAAAGGGTTGTATATTCAAATGTGGATGAATTCTGGAGCAAACCAATTGCACCACAGGGGAAAAGTATAAATTACAAAATTTCCCATTGATTGAAATGGGGCTTTTAACCTGTTGAATACTAGAGAGGTATCTAATGCATTGCAATTTGCTGGAAACCTCTCTAGCAGTTAAGGGGTTTAAATCCCCATTTAAATCAATGGGACTTTTCTGTTCTCCCCTATAGTGCAGTTGGTTTGCCACAGAATTCCTTTACTTTTCTTTTGAATGCACAGCCATACACTATGCATGAAACAACATATCATAACCAAAGAGTCAATGACACTCTTAGATGTAATGTTAAGTTTAACCCCTTAAGGACCACATGTAATGGTAGGTTTAACCCCTTAAGGACCTCACAGCCTGAAGTTAAGGACCACGGGCCTTTTTTTTTTTTTCGCCATTGGATTCAGAGAAAAAAATATGTAAACAGTTCATATATTAAGCCACACCCCTTTTATACGATCCTCCAATCAGCTCTACATCTTCCATATAAACTGTTGGACTCCTGAGCCCGCCTACTCTTTCTTTGCTGCTCTGCAGGAGATAAGTATCTTATAATGGTTTTAATAAAGTATTTCATGTACTGCCCTTTCATTTTTAATATTGTTTAAATGTTTTATTTTGTGAATTATTTTATTATTTTCTATGCTTCTGTATACTTTGGCTTAAGGTTATCCCTTTTTTTTTTAACTCTGGCATTACCTTGCTTGGTTTTATCTTTTGTCTGTCAAGCAGTCCCCCTCACCTTGCTTTTCATTCAGACGTTATGTCGCTTATTTGTAGTCTTCTCATCTGTCAAGCAGCTCTTAAAGGGACAGTAATACTTAAGTATTACAAATCCCTATATTAAAGCCCTAGTAAAAAAAAAAACGTATTGCCCCCAATGTCATCTCTCAAACCTTTATGGTTTGAGAGATGAACGCTTCTAAAGTTGCCCTCTCCCTCCCCCTTCCCCGTAGTCAGCATTCTAGCTGACTCAGGGAAATCCGGTCAGAGATCATCAGGCTGCTCTGCAGCAGAGCCGCGATCGCGTTAACTAAAAAAAAAAAACAAGCACACGTAGAAAACCATTTCAGTGAAAGTGTTTTTTTAGTTAACGCGATCAGGCTGTGCTGGAGAGCCACCTGAAAGTCATACAACTCTGTTCCCTGCAGTCAGCTAAAATGCTGACTACGGGGAAGGGGGAGAGAGAGGGCAACTTTAGAAGCGTTCATCTCTCAAACCATAAAGGTTTGAGAGATGACACTGGGGGCAATATGTTTTTTTTTACTAGGGCTTTAATATAGGGATTTGTAATACTTAAGTATTACTATCCCTTTAAACTTGGTTGTTCAAGATGCCGCATCTCTGGTCCTCATATGCAGGCCTGTGTATCCAGCATTGCCTGTTGTGCAGACGTAAAACATACCCCCTATGCTTCCCTGCTTCTTCTAGTTTATTGGTCATGGTCCTACAGCCCATTTAGATTTTGGTCAAGCCTCCTGCTCCCATTGGATGACTGCCATATATATTCCCAGCCATGCCTCTGTCCCTTGCCAGTTCCACAAGCTTGTTAGTTGGGTTTGTTGGTACTCTGACCTTCCGGCTTCCTAAAACCTGACCTCGGCTTGTCTGACCATGCCAGTATTTCTGTCTTCTGGTTTCCTGACCCGGCCTTGCTGAGGTATCCTTTTAAACATCTTGTATAAAAGATTGTGCAGCTACATGCCACATTTCCCACGTCGCTGTGTTGAAAAGGGCGACAGGAGAATCTCGCCCCTGCATAAAAATCGCAAGATTCTTGTGTCACCTCATTAAATGGCGCCCATGCCAGCAGGGGATTGGGGTTAGGCTGGGGGCTACCGGGGTATGATAAGGATATGGAACTATCATCAGTATAGGAGGTGCTTCAGGTTGGGCTCAGTGAACTGGGCAATTCACATGTATTCTGGGGAAAACCCATTAGTGCAGTTGGGTATTCACTGGACTGAGGATCCTGGGTTTCCTGGGGTAGTATTGAAGACGTGTTAGGCTCACTAGCTACTGGTCACTGCCCCAAGGTAGCAGCACTCCATCAGTACAGGTCATTCCCCAGGGCGATGTCTATGGGAAGATGTTTAATGACAGGTCGAAGAGCATAAATGTGCAGTGCTCATGAGGTCAGGTACTGATGTTAGAAACATAGAATTTGACGGCAGATAAGAACCGTTCGGCCCATCTCGTCTGCCCATTTTCCTACAGTAAAATCCTCAAACCTTTTTTGGTCCTTAAGCCTTATGCCTATCCATGCATGCTTAAATTCTGTCACTGTATTAACTTCTGCCACTTCTGCTGGTAGGCTATTCCACTACTACCCTCTCTGTGAAGAGAAACTTTCTTACATTACATCTAAACCTGTGTCCCTCTAGTTTTAGACTATGACCTCTAAAATTTTTACTCCTTTGAAATATACTTCCATCCTTCACTTTGTTGAATCTCTTCATGTATTTGAATGTTTCAATCATATCCCCCCTCTCTCTTCTCTCCTCCAAGCTATACATGTTCAGATCCTTTAGACTACACTGATATTTCTTTTCCTGTAAACCAGTCACCATTTTAGCAGCCCTTCTTTGAATTGTCTCTAGAGTATCTATATCCTTCTGGAGATGGGGTCTCCAGTACTGTACACAATACTCTAGGTGAGGTCTAACTAGAGATCTGTAGAGTGGCATGACCACTTCCCTTTTTCTGCTACTAATGCCCCTAGCTATACAACCCAGTTCCTTGCTTGCATTCCCCACTGCTTTATTACATTGCCTGCCTACCTTTAAGTCATTAGAAATAATTACTCCCAAATCCCTTTCCTCTGTTGTCTCTGACAGCACATTACCCTTAATAGTATATTTTTCCTTTGAATTTTTATGTCCTAAGTGCATTATTTTACATTTATTAACGTTATACTGCATCTGTCACACTCTTGTCCATTCTTCTAATTTACCTAAATCATTTGTCATTTGGCCTATTCCCCCTGGAACGTCTATCCTATTGCAGATCTTGGTATCATCTGCAAAAAGGCATACCTTTCCTTGAAGACCTTTTGCAATATCACTAATAAAAAGATTAAAAAGAATGGGCCCCAGTACAGATCCCTGAGGTACTCCACTAGTAACACTCCTTTCGTACGAATATCCTCCACTGACTACCACTCTCTGTCTCTTGTCACTCAGCCATTGTCTTATCCATTGAACTATTTTTACATCCAGACCCAAACACTGCAATTTATTAATGAGTCTTCTATGAGGGACAGTGTCAAATGCTTTACTGAAATCTAGATAAGCTATATCTACTGTTCCCCCCTTGGTCTATTATTTTAGTTGCCCAGTCAAAAAAATCTATGAGTTAGTTAGTTTGGTATCTTGCAAGCCATTTAAATTCAGATATTCAACAATTCTTTCCTTTAACATAGTCTCCATTAATTTCCCCACTACTGATGTAAGACTTACTGGTCTGTAGTTACCAGACTCTTCCCTGCTACCTTTTTTGTGAAGAGGTACTACATTTGCTAATTTCCAGTCTTCTGGAACTATTCCTGTCACTAGTGACTGATTGAATAATTCTGTTAAAGGTTTTGCCAGAACACACTTAAGTTATTTTCATAACTTTGGGTGTATACCATCTGGTCCCATTGATTTATATGTTTTTACCTTAGAAAGTTGAAGTAGAACTTCTTCCTCTGTAAACATGCATGTTTCCCATGTCTTGTCATTTTGTTTTTCTAACAGAGGCCCCTTCCCTTCATCTTCCTCTGTAAAAACTGAACAGAAATATTCATTGAGGCAGTCAGCTAGCCCTTTATTCTCATTTACATAGTTTCTATTTTTTGTTTTCAGTCTAACTATTCCTTGTTTCATTTTCCTCCTTCCACTTATGTATCTAAAAAATGTTTTATTCCCCTTTTTTATTGACTGGGCAATTTTTTCCTCTGTCTGTACTCTGGCACATCTAATAATGCATCTGGCCTCCTTCAACCTAGTCTTGTACCAATACCTATCTTCTTCCTTCTGAGTCTGCTTTATATTTCTTAATTGTTTCTTTTTTCTCTTTTACTATATTTGCCACTTCTGCTGAGTACCACAGTGGTTTTCTTTTTCTTTTACCCTTGCTGACATGTCTAATACAATGCTCTGTTGAGTTTAGTAAAACACATTTCAGATAATGCCATTTGTCTTGGACTCCATCTAAAGATCTCCACGTTGTTAAAGTCTGACATAAAAATGTTTCCATTTTAGAAAAATTAGTCTTTCTAAAGTCTAGAACCTTTGTTTTTGTGTGCTGCAAGTCAGCCTGTCTTTATATTAAACCACACAGATTGGTGATCACTGGAGCCCAAACACTCTCCTACAGTTACATCTGATACAAAGTCTCCATTAGTAAATAATAAATCTAGTGTGGCTTCCTTCCTAGTCAGCTCTTCTACTAATTGACTAAGAGATAATCCTTGTAAAGAATTTAGGCTATCTCTACTCCTGACTGAAACCTGCTGCTTGGTTTTTCCAGTCCACATCAGGAAGATTAAAGTCACCCATAATTATAACCTCACCTTCCACAGTCATCATAGTTACGTTACTTCTGTATATGTCCGAGTTGCTGGCAGTTGCAGCGCTGCCAGGTGGCAGTGACATCTCGGGCCCTAGATGATGCAGCTAGGTAGCTCCCGCTGGAGTGGGCAAGGAAGATATTGTAGTTGGTGCTAGTCCAGGGTGTATAACTGAAACATGTTTGGATACTTTGGGCCTGGTATGCATCCAGTAGGGTTTTAGTGGCACCATTTTGTCTGCCAGCACCACTGTCACTTACAAGGTGATTGAATGCCTCTCTGCCATCCACGTCTGGGTTTCCAAAAAAGTTTTTACATTGCCATAATCTGCATAGAGTCAGACAGTATGCAGCAGAGCTGCGCCGTTTAAGAAGGAGACATGAGAATCTTGCACTTTTATGCAGAGTTTGATTCTCATGTCACCCTTTTCACCACAGAGTCATGGATAATGTGTCGTCTAGCTGCATGATCTTTCAAACGTAACCATAGCCAACCATTCTAACTTCTGGCTTCCTGACCTGGTTTGGCTGACCATTCTAACTTCTGGCCTCCTGACCCAGCTTAGCTGACCATTCTGACCTCTGCCTCCTGACCCAGCTTGGCTGACCATTCTGACTTCTGGCTTCCTAACCTGGCTTGGCTGATCATTCTGACTTCTGGCTTCCTAACCCGGCTTGTCTGACTACTTACCACTTGGCTTCTAGCTTTCAGTTCCCCCTCTCCTTGTCTCTCCTACTGGTCCTGGTCCTACATGGTTCCCAGTTACTCACATCCTGGTTGCACCCCTACTCAAATGAGGTGGAGCAGTCTGGTTTCATGACCAGCACCTTTATCCAGCTTCAGCTACAGCAATGGAGTACCTGGCACTCAATCACCGCACCCAAACATCGATCCCAAGTGTCTCACCTTAGCATCCCAGCAGTACAGAAACTACGGGGGTCCCTACTCCCCCCATAGTGACAGATACACTACACAGCAAACTGATTAATTTTGTAATCATTTCAGTGGAGAATTTGCTTGTAGTGGTGCTAGGCAGTGGTAATATATTTGGCTATATGTTGATTTTAATATTATTGACTTTTATTCCCATACATTTTGGTATTTTGTCTACCAGATAAATTTCCATTTATTTGTGTATTAAATTTTCTCTTGGTCCATACATTTGTTTGTTTCTTTAAGAATATCCCCCTTCCCACTCAAAAAAAAATAAATGTTTTCCTCCTCATTTTTTGTCACAAGAATCTCAATCAAATTGTCCCGTTTACCAAGATGTTTCTAGTGAGCCCATAAATTTGTCTGAGGATCATATTCAAGCATTATTGGATGCTTCAGTGAACAAGTCAGTGGCTAATTCTATGAATTCATGTATGGAAAAAATGAATCAGCCTCTAGCTAAATCCCTAGCTAAGGTTCTCTAGTAATAAACCTAAAGTAACTTTTCAAACTCCTGTGCAAAATATCATTGAATTCAGATACAAATTTGTCTACTGATGCTATTTTTCAGTAAAAAATTTGGGGTAAGAGACAATGATCAGATGATGAATGGATGGACAATCCACCCTCTGAAACTAGTAAGGAAAAATCTTTATCTACTGATAATGCTAAAAAATCTATTTTTGGAAGAACAGGGACAACCTATCAAGGTACCAGTGATACCGCTTGCCTGTGATTCTGTCCGGTTGTCCTTGGTCTATGCTGCGGGCAGGACCTGGCCACCTTCATGCAGTGTGTGCCTGTGACATTGCGTTCACTATTTTGTAGCATTAGGCATGATTGGTCAATGGAGTCCTGCCCTCTGGTAGCGGCCTTATAGTCTACCTGCGAACTGGGCTTAGTTTCCCTTTCGTGGTGTTTCTGTGCGTTACTCCAGTGTTGCTCTTGTTTGACCCTAGCCTCTGTGTCTTATGCATTCCGTACCCCTCTGGCAAGCAAAAGGTTAATAAAATCCTGACTTTCCTTTACAAGCTAGGAAAATCCTCCATTTAATTAGAATGCTGAGTCCCTGTTATGTTCAAAGTCTAACTGACACTATATCAACGTATGTGATTTTGAAAGAGTTTTCAAAATCACCTATATATGTGTTACCCATTCTATATTTAACATTATTGTTCCTCTAATTTAGCTTTATTCATTTATCAGCTTACGCACTTGAGGAAGAATAGGCTGGTACAGCCTGGTGTTTCAGATAGTAACATTCCATTCTCCCTCCCAACTGCCACTTCCTAGAAGGAAGCACAGGCTAATTTGCAAAAACTGACAAATAAATTAAGCTAAATAAATCTCCCATACTATACTTTTAACCCTTTGAGTGCCATAGAGGTATCCAACACATTGCATTGTTAATATAAATATAGGCATGAACGTATTTAGGCCTCGGCCGACTCATGCAAAGGGTTAAGCTTTCACAGAGGTTCTGCGAAATGTTTACAAGCTGAATTGCTTCTGTTTCTGTGATTTCTAAGTATTTTTCCTCCAACCCCAATTGCTATTCATAATCCAGCAGTGTATTCAGAGGCTGGTATTTCTGTAACGCACTGTAAAAACATCAGCTCCTTTTAGTAACCCCTTTTGAAAGCAACAAGAAAAAAATGTAGTTGGATTAGCATCAGACAAATATGTAGTATACTTTTTTATATAAGATGCTCCGATATATTTTGCAGAGGAAAATCTATACATATAACTAAGGGCAAAGAAAGGGAAGTAATTCCAGGCAAACTAACAGCACTATAGAGGAGATATAAAACCTCCCCACAGTCCCAGTGATCTAGTATTTAAGGGGTTAAAAACCCCATTTAAATCAAAGGGCATTTTTTTTATTTCACCCCTGTGGTTCTGGTGGTTTGCCCCAGAATACACGACTTTTGTTTTGTGTATGAGGCCTTTAGTCCATACCTGGGACCCTTCTTGACCCAAGCCTCCAGAAATCCACTAAAGTTGGGTGGGGGGGTCCAAATGACATGATATACAGTACATCATAAAGTGGAAGAGGGTCTTCATTGGGACAGTTAGAATTGGGAAGAGGGGAGGAGCGGTTTGCCCTTAAAATGTGTGGAGAGTAGGAAGACCAGGGCAGAGAGTAATCAGAACTGGCAGTGAAGTAGGCAGAGTTACAAGGGAACTCACTGAACCCTGTGAATCAGCCTCTGCCCACAGACCCATCAGTGAAGTATGAAAACTTAAGTCTTCAGGTCAGGTCTCTGGAGTTCTCAGGGATGATTTAACCTGCCTTTACAGTAGAGAAAATAGCTGTCAGTCCACTAACTTTCAAGGAACCTTATTAGTTGATCACTTCGGGGATGGTAATGTCGACAATAAATGTGCCTTGCTCATTATACCTTTTTAAAATGAATAGTATGTTCTGTAACTCCCTTACCTTCATATTTGCCTTGAAAGTCCATTTGCAAGTTTCCCCCTCCCACCCATTTTGATCACATCACACTGACTTCCCTTAGAGCAGAAAGCTGGTACGGGACGATCACAACGAGGCACAATCTTCTGTCAGCAGGAAAACCTGCCCCCCTTCGTCTAGGGAACAGGGTTTTCCTTACACTGACAGACACAATATTGTCCCTCACTGCGATCGGTCCGGTCAGTGGACAGGATGTCGGATCTGAAGGGAGTCAGCATGATGTACTGAAAATGGGCGGAAGGGGGAAGCTTTTAATTGGATTTTCATGGTGAAAATGAAAGTAAGGGAGTTACAGAATATACTATTCATTATAAAAAAGTATATTGAACAATCGCAGCTACATTTATTTTTGGATATTAGTCTCTCTTTAAAGATTTCAAAATCAAGGACGTGCTGCATTAACCCTTTCAGTGACAGTGAGGTATGCAATGCGTTGCTTACCCCTCTGACACTGAAAGGCTGAAACTTTTTTATTTAGAATGCTAGTTTTTTTTTAAATTTATTTAGATTTATAGATTATACTAATGAAGGTATGCCAGACAGGCACTTCCTGTCTTAGCCCTATATTATCTGTCCCAGCTCACTGACTCTTAACCCTTTCAGTGCTGGTGAAGGTGGGCAATACGTTTCTGAGCAGTGTCATTGTGTGGCGGAGGTAATGTAGGGCTAAGTGCTTGCACAACATACTCTAGTTAGGATGATGTAGTAATGTAAATAACAGAAAACTATTTAGAAAATAATTCTAATACAACATATAGGTGAATTTGTTAGTTCTTTGCGATGAGTTGAATATCCCTCTGGCACTCAAAGGGTTAAGATTTAATTGTGAGGTCTCAGTGGAGAGAGACTGATTTTCCAGCTTAATTATTTTCCAGGGTAATATGGCCCATTTCCCCATCTAACCCTCCCACTTCCCCACCTGTTCCTCTCACTTCCTGGCCCACTTTAGTTGAAACCCTAACCCTTCTCCTCTCAAACCTGCACACACAGATTAAGACCCTCCCATATTATGACATAAACCTCATCATTTGGATACTCCTATACCCAGCCAATTTTCTTACTCCAGAGGGCTGGCAACAAGAAGGTTCCCAGGTGTGGAAAGACAACATTCTTTATTTTACTCAAAGTAATGCATTGCGTACCACTCTGGCACTCAAATGGTTAAAGAAGTATTGCTCTGCTGGTGGTAAAATGCCTTGTTGTTCTCAGGTAATATCAAAATATCAACAAAGTAATATATAAAAAGTTATTTGGCTAGCTACATGGCATATCCAGTCTAAAATTAGCCTTAAAAAAACCTATCCTACTGGAGGTATCTACATGATCCATGCAAGTTATGAGCTTGTATTCCCACAGACTATGAAAACAGATATTGGATGGTATCTGGGATTGTGGGAGATGAAGAGCCTTTCAGGCATGTCAACTTTTGTCTCAATCCATTTAACATAAATCCCTTGTGCATACACATTGTTTTGGACATGACCTTGAGGTACATCACTTTTCCTCAAATGGAAAATTTAAAGCATCCATGTAACAGGCAGATAAACTGATTTAGACCTGGATTCCATTGTATTTTTTATTTTATCATGGGTGTTATCTACAAATTTTCCAAACTGAAAACCTAGGGGCAAATACAAATTCCAGAATTTCTCTTTGATTTAAATGTGGCTTTTAATCCTTTAACCCCTTAAAGGGATAGTAATGTGTCATAATAAAAGCAGCTCTAATTAATCATCATAGTATTTGGACTTTGGAGAGTGTTATTTCAATACTGTCAGAGTTGTAGTTCAAGAGTAATTCAATGACAAAGTGTCCCCCTCCCGCCCCTTTTACTGATGTAACACTGCTTAGCCAGAGCAGAAGGGAGGTGCCCAGGTAGACTGCAGAGAGGGACAATCTTCAATTAAGATAAGGGAAAAACCTGAAAAGCTTGTCAAGGGGGGCAGGGCTTTCATTGTTTTCATTGTAAGAAGACTGTCCCCTTCTGTTATCTGTCTGGTCTATGGACTGCATTCCACATCTGAGAAGAGATGGCTTACACTAGGTAAAAGGGGCGGGTGGGGAAACTTTGCTTGTGAATATCTCTTAAACCATAAACGTTTAAGATATCAGACTTATATAATTCTTCATATTTTTTTAATGCCTACAAAATAAAATAAAGTTAAAACGAAGTATTACTATACCTTTAAGGACTAGCGTGCCTGTGGCTGGCACCTAAGGACCATGGAGCTTTTTATTTTTTTCATGTGCGATCCTATTCAATGCTCTCTAAACGTCATGCAGCCACATGGGGAGCCCTGAAATCCATGATGTGCCAGGACCATCATGGGTCCTTATGGAAAGTTCATCCATGACAGTCTTGGCACATCATGGGACCTTAAAGGGATAGTAATACTTCGTTTTATCTTTATTTTATTTTGTAGGCATTAAGAAAACACGAAGAATGATATAAGTCTTATATCTCAAACCTTTATGGTTTATGAGATATTCACAAGTAAAGTTTCCCCTCCCGCCCCTTTTACCTAGTGTAAACAATCTCTTCTCAGATGTGGAATGCAGTCCATAGACCAGACCGATAACAGAAGGGGACACTCTTATTCCTATGAAAACAATGAAATCCCTGCCCCCTTGACAAGCTTTTCAGGTTTTTCCATTATCTTAATTAAAGATTGTCCTTCTCTGCAATCTACCTGGGCACCTTCCTTCTGCTTTGGCTGAGCAGTAAAAGGGGCGGGAGGGGGACACTTTGCTTGTGAATATCTCTTAAACCATAAAGGTTTGAGAGATAAGACTTATATCGTTCTTCATGTTTTTTTTAATGCCTACAAAATAAAATAAAGTTAAAATGAAGTATTACTATCCCTTTAAGGGGTGAAATGACAGAGAGTTCTCCAGTGCATTGCAGAGCAGTGTGTTGGAGACCTCTGGAGCATTCAAAGAATTAGAATGCCCTTTTAAATCAATGGGGATTTTTATTTGTCTCCATGGTTTCAGCTGATTTGACTGAATTGTTACAGCTGGTCTCATTCAATCAGCCTCAGAGGACTTCATGGACAGAAGAAAATAGGATCAAATCTGGAGCATACTAATTGCAAAGGAGGCAAATTAAACTAAGGAGAACTTTCACCCCAAGAAATGTTAATCTAAATTAATTCTTCTATTAAACTGTGTGGGAGGTTCATTTAAAAAGTCTATAAAGTGGGACTTACTAAGATATATGTGTACCTGGTGAAGTAGCAATCATGCTCCATGCGGTACAAGCTGTACTGCATGGCTTCACTTTAAAGTGATAGTAATGTTTCATAATAAAAGCAGCTCTAATTAATCTTCATAGTATTCGGGCCTTGGAGAGTGTTATTTCAGTACTGTCAGAGCTGTAGTTCAAGAGTAATTCAATGACAAAGTATCTACCTCCCGCCCCTTTTACTGATGTAACACTGCTCATCCAGATCAGAAGGGAGGTGCCCAGGTAGATTGCAGAGAGGGACAATCTTCAATTAAGATAAGGGAAAAACCTGAAAAACTTGTCAAGGGGGGCAGGGCTTTCATTGTTCTCATAGGAAGAAGATTGTCCCTTGCTGTTATCTGTTTGGTCTATGGACTGGATTCCAAATCTGAGGTGAACAGTCTTACACTAAGTAAATGGGGCGGGAGGGGGAAACTTTATCAATCAATTACTCTTGAACTATAACTCTGACACTAGTGAAATAACACTCTACATGGCTCAGATACTATGACGATTTATTGGAGCTGCTGTTTTTGTGAAACATTACTATCACTTTAACCCCCCTCCGCCCTGTCTGGTAACCCCTCCTTCCACCTGACAAACCTAGCGGAATGACTGAAGTAAGGGGCAATCACTTCAGCAGTGACTGACATATAGAGAAGGAGAGCACAGCTGCTCAGGAAAACATCAGCATCATGGATGGGCTCTCCTTCTTCCTATCGGGCACAGAGGTTGGCAAGAATACATAAAGCTACAGATGTTATATACATTGCATTGCTATTTTAGTTATTATTGAGATGGCTGAATTTATTTGGAAAGGACATGATTCTAGATGATAGATCTGCTTTAAGTAGGGCTTTTATCCCATTAAATGCTAGGTAGATCTCTGGCACATTTTAACGTAATTTGTTGAAGACTTCTTTAGCATTCAAGGTGTTAAAAGCCAATTTGAAATAAATGGATTTTGGGCAATTTTTATTTCTCCCTTGTGATGCAGTTAGCTCGCTCCAGAATTCTTCTACTTTTTGTGTGCATAAGGCCCAGAGTACGGGCGTAACAACTGGGGGTGCAGAGGGCACAGTTGTGATGGGGCCCGGCATCTATTGGCCCCTGGACCAAATAGGTTCTACTTATGATCCATGGAGAATATTTTTGTGCTGGGGGTCCAACAAACTGTTTGCATCAAGGCCTTTCAATGTCTAGTTACACCACTGGCCGAATGTCTTAAAGGGACAGTAATGTCCCATAAAAAAGTATGCTTGTTTTGTAGAGGTTTAAAAAATACATTATTTGGCACAAATCCTATCTCTCAAACTTTTATGGTTTGAGAGATATTTGCTTGTAAAGCTGACAGCAGGAGATTCAAGCTGTGCAACGCGAGGAGGCTCTACAGCAGAGCCAAAATAGTGTTATTTAAAAATAACTACTTCATGGGAATGGTCTACAAAGTGTGCTTGCAAACCAGGCACACTTTGTAGACCTTTCCAATGAAATAATTCTTTTTAAATAACGTGATTTCGGCTCTGGTGCAGAGACGCTGGCTGGTCCCCGGACCGGGATCTCCTGCTGTCAGCACAGTGCTGACATCAGGAGAAGGGGAGGTAGGGGAGAACTTTACAGGGGATATCTCTCAAACCATAAAGGTCTGAGAGATAGGATTGTGCCAAATAACTTATTTTTTAATCCTCTACAAAACAAGTGTAATATTTTATGGGATATTAGTGTCCCTTTAATTTTTACTTTGCATTATTTTTATTAAAAACTTAATATTTAGAATGAACACACTTTTACATTCAACTTCATTTTTACATATTGGTCACTTCCTGAAAAGATGTGTGCAAGGATGCTTCTCTGACATATTAATAACCCTTTGAGTCCAGAAGGGTATGCAACCACAGCAGAGGACACCAATAGGTTGATTTCATTTGCCGCAATTAGACCTAAACCACAGTGACACATTATTCAATAGGTTCAGAAGAAAATGAATGGAAAACAAATAGAGCACAGAGACAAATCCATACATGCACATGGCAGGAGCCACTCAACACATTTGCAACAAATTGAAAGCTACCCTTAATGGGAATAGGGTGTCAGAGGCAGCAAAGTATTTGTCCTCTGCCTAACAACTGGTTAGCTATTGTTCTGAAAAGATGGTTGCACCATCAACAGTAATGGTTACTACTCGCAGGATAGGTATAGGAAATCTGCTGCTCTTTAGTTGCTCATGGACTGCAATTCCTATTGTCCTCAGCTGACCTTTGGACATTTGATTTTTGGGTTAATTCCATGGACCAGAATTCGAGACCCTTGCAACTTTGCTATGTTTTAATTGTATCAATTAATATTCAATAGTAGATGGACTCAGTCCTACCACATAGCATTTAACCTCTTAACGAAGCATGACGTACCTGTACATCATGAGGCTGCGGTCCCTAAAAGACCAAGGAAATACATGTACGTCATGGAATTCCGGGCCCCCCACGCAGCTGCACGCTGTTCAGGGAGTCTGGAATCGAATGGTTAAAAAAAAAATGCTCCATGGTCCTTAAGTGACCACACCGTGCATGCGCGGACGGTCCTTAAGGGGTTAATGTCCAAATTCCATCAAGAACAGGCTAGTTAGCTGGGTTATAGGAAAACTGGTTATATTATATGCATTTTTTAGAAAAGTGGAATTTTGCTGATAGAACAGACTGCAACTGTGACTGCCTGAATTATCGGTCAGGATATTTAATGTTAAGATTAAGAATGTTTACAGCAGAATTACTTATATTCTCTTCATGTGTCCCTTTACCACTTTAGATTGTAAGCTTTCGAGCTTCTAGCGTTTCATTTTCCTAAGCACTTGTCACCCTGTATTGTCCAAACTCTTAAAGTGATAGTAATGTCAAAAATAAGGTAGATCTCCAAGTCTTCATTATGGTAAGTATAACAATTTGCGCTATGTTTAATAACTTAATTTGCAGTAGTTTTAAACATATTCAATGTAAAAAGATCACCCTCCCACACTTTCTGGCTGTGTCTAAGTGTAGTCCGGATAGAGAGAGGAGTGGGACAAACTGCAGTAAGCAAAGGAAAATCCTGCCCTCCTTCGTTGATGGTGTGTGGGGGGGGCAGGGTTTTTCCTTATGCTTATTGTCTTAAGTTTGCCTCTCGCTGCATCTGTCCAGTCCCACAACCGGATTGCAGCTCCAAGGGAGCAGTAGGGGGATCCTTTTACATGTAATATCTTTAAAACTACAGCAAAGTAAGTTATTAAACATAGAACAAATTGTTATGCTACCATAATGAAGACTCGGAGATCTAGACATTACTATCCCTTTAACTATTTCAGTCCCAAAGAGGTATGTATTGCAGTGCACCTCATTGGATACTGCTCTGACACTCATAGTGGTACATTGTAAAGAGCTGCATAAACTTGTATATAAATAAACATGTTCTTTCATTCATATTGGCCATATCCTATGGGGACCATGGCTAGAGGCACATTTGTAAAAACATGGTAGGGTTAATTATTTCCTCAGGTAGAGTAAGTGGACTGAACAAGGGAGTAAAAAACTGGCAATACCTATATCCTGTATTATCTGCATTGCAATTTGTATAAATGTTAGCAAAGTAAACATGTGCATATGTTAGGCGTACATAAAAGGAAAATATGTAATGCAATCCAAACATTACAGTAATTAACTACCCATGCCTCAGGCTTCCTCTGCTGAAAGGGTCTAGACTTAGGCAAGATGTATGAGTGAATGCAAAAAGAAGAAAACCTAAGACTACAATCCTAGTTGGTAAGTGTGGATTGCAGGCAATCTGCCCATTAACCCTTTAAATGCCAGAAGGGTACACAAAGCATTGCTCTGCACCCCGCTATCACTCAAAGAATTAAGGGAGTACAATTGCAGAAGCTTCAGTATTTCATCTCAGTTTTGTAATAACAGAAAAATCCTAAAGGTTCAATGGTCCTTATGTATAATGAAGTGAAGCAATTCTGGAGCAAACCAACTGCATCAGAGATAGTAAATAAAACTTCCAAAATCCTCATTCATTTAAATGGGCCTTTTAAACCACTGAACTCTACACATTGCTGGGGAAGCTCCATTCATAAGAATGCATAAGAATGCATAGAGGCTTGTATGTGCCCTTTGCCCATTCATAAGATTGTACACAGGGGCCGGAGTCATGCTACATGCAGGAGTTCCACAGCTGGGGAACAGAGTGGAGCTGTGTTGGCTCGGTGACAACTGAGTCTTGTGTTAGACCTGAAAAGAGTCATCCATATGTCAGGGATGATGTTTTGGAGACCTCAGTGAAGAACTGTATATATGATACAGAGCAATGGGTACTCCATATGCTGTATATAACAGACTGGAGACAGAGGTCTTCATAGATCTCTCCCTTCAGTGTTTAATGCTGCAAGGATGGTGTTACTTTGCATCACTATACCTACTTTCACAGTGCCTAACAGAGAGCTCCCTGGTAGAGAGATCCAGGACGGTCATTGTCAGGCATACCTCACAACTGTCCCTTTTTAGAAGGGACAGTCCCTCTTTTACACCCAAATCCCTCTGTCACTCTTTCCCACCCTGATGTCCCTCTGTTTAGGAGATCAGACTGTGTGGTGTGTATATAAGTGTTTCACATTGCTCCACAGCAATAAAACTCACATTAATGTCTGTATAAACTTCAGTAAATTTGTTTATGCATTATTCTGTGTAAATAACATGCTTTAGTCTTGTTATAAGTAATTTATTCAGTTACGCAAAGAGGTGTCAGTAGGTCATGAAACTGCCTAAAAATTATTCGTAATGCCCCTCCCACCAAGCATGCCCCCAGCCACACCCCTAAAACAAAAGAGTCCCTCTTTGGCCATTTCAAATGTTGAGAGGTATGGCCAAGGGTATAAAAGTGATAAAACATAACAAAAGATGAAAAAAAAGTAAAACAAGTTTCAGCATTTTGACTTCACATATTCTGAAAGATACGTAAAGTCAAAAAGTACATTCACACACACACACACACACCTCAAGTTACACAATGAATAAGATCTAAGCTAGTTAATGTACTGACATTTGCACACATAGACCCTTATTTATAAAAGCGAACTGAGATTCTTGTGGAGTAACTGCACCATAGGGGACAAATAAAAATCCTGTTGAATTAATTTGGTGTTTTAACCCCTTGAATGACAGAGCAATGCATTGGGGACCTCTCTAGCATTCAAGGGGTTAAAAAGCTCTATCGAAGTGCATGGAAATCTAGGAATTTTTTCCTTTTTGCTTTTATAATTATGGGCCATATCTCCTATGTTCAGAGGTTTTTTTAATATGTTCTCATACAGTTTACAATATTATTACACTATTTTATGTATGTATATGTGTATCTTTATTTATATAGCGCCATACATGTATGCAGCACAGAAGCTATAATAGTACAATACAAAAATACAAAATTGGGTTAAGAGCATCAGGCTAAAGTGCTATCATTGCATTATTTATGGGTGAAAAGTGCAGCAAAGGAAATCATATACTGGGAAAGGGACCCTTCCCCAAGGAGTTTACAATCCAATTAGAGATCAGGATGACATACAGAGACAGTAGGATGAGGATCATAAGTGCAAGTACAAGGCGTAGTGAAGGAAGTGCAGAAGGATTCTGATGTTACATAGTTACATAGTAATTTCGGTTGAAAAAAGACTTGCGTCCATTAAGTTCAACCCTTTTTCTATCCAAAAGAAGGCAAAAAACCCCTTAATACAGCAATTTCAAATTCTGCTTTGAATGGGGGGAAAAAATCCTTCTTGATTACAAATGGCAATCCAGTTTCTCCTTGGATCAACAAGCACTAAATACTAATCCCAACACTAACATACATAAACCTCTTTGTGACTATTGGTGTGTACAAGGAGGATATTGTTACTAAGATACTTCCTTGAGCAGATGGGTTTTGAGGAGATGCTTGAAAGTGATCAGTGTGGATGATTGGCAAATAGTGATAGGGAGGGCATTCCAAAGTCAAGAGGCAGCCAGTGGAAAAGGTTGTATCCGAGAGATGGCTCAAGTGTAGGGAGAGGACAGGAAAAACCCTTGAGAAGAATGTGACGGAAGGGGTGTAGTGGGAGATGGATCACTTTTGAATGGTCACACGCAGAAGAGCGTGCGACCATACAACTATTTCAGCAGGTCGCCTGGCTAAAAAGCACAACATGAGAATCTCGCAGTGCATGACAGCGCGAGATTGTCACGTTGTATAGTCAATGGGCGCGTTAAGCACACGGAGACAGCTGGAGTGCCTCCATGTGCTGCAGATAATCAATGGGGATTTGTGGGAATGTTTATTTATAGAGCAGTTAGTTTGCTACATAATTGATTTAAAAAAACATGTATTATATCCATTCTGTCTCATAGTTAAACCCTTTGAGTGCCAGAGGAGCAGGCAAAGCATTGCAAACCATTCCTTTAGCCCAGATGCTGTTGTTTCCCTTTACCCCCCGAGCATCCCATCATCACCATAGCGATCCACATCTTCACAAACATGATCATCAATCTAATCAATGTGGACTCTTACCTCTAGTCATACTACCCATCTGATCAAATTGTCGTGACATCACTGCCCATAAAAGGACTGAGGAACAGGGAAGGGTGCCCTGGCCCTCCGGTGTCACCGCTATTTGCATGAGGTTTGCTGGAGCAATGAATGGAGAGGAGATGCCTTGCACAAGTTTCTGGACTTTTAAGGGTAAAATAGATTCACATTTAGAGGCAGTATATAACGTAACACCCATTCAACTCCACTGATAAGAGTTTTGTAAAGTTAACCCTTGAAGGACCAACTGGATGTGGTGCGGGTCACAACGCGCTGCTAAGCAGATCATCAGACACACCGTCTGGCCTTTAAAAAGTTGGATATATAGCATTTGATATTTAAGGTTGAGTTTTAATCCTTCAAGTACAAAAGTGTAGGAGATACAGTGTTTCATCTTCGCCTTTAACCCTTTGGTTAAATGCAATAACACGCTCAATGCAATCTCACGCTGTCATGCACTGCAAGATTGTCAAGTCGTGTTTTTTAGCCAGGCGACCTGCTGAAAGTGTTGAATGGTTTCACACTCTTCTGCATGCGACCATTCAAAAGGATACCGTGGGAGATAAGGGTAGAAATATAAGAGGGTACTGAAGAACAAAGATACAGTGAGGGAAAAAAATATTTGATCCCCTTCTGATTTTGTACGTTTGCTCACTGACAAAGAAATGATCAGTCTATAATTTTAATGGTAAAATGTAAAATTTTGTGTATAATGCGTTGCACACCGATCTGGTCCTCAAGGGGTTAAACAGAAAGACATACTTTGGTAGGTGTCTATCACACAATGCTGGTTTTCCTATTTATACTGTGCTATGAATGAACCTAAACAAAGCAGACACACTCAAGGTATTTCTAACATAACAACTTTGCATACTGTGCAGGGAATTAACATAAAGTGCCACTCTGTGTCACCAAAACATAAAGATTAATATTTTAACCCCTTAAGGACCCATGACGTGCCAGGACCATTATGGGTCAACTTGCCATAAGGACCCATGACGGTCCTGGCATGTCATGGATTTCAGGGCTCCCCGCGTGGGAAGCCCAGAACATGATACAACAAAAAAACAAAACAAAAAACCCCCAAAACTGTGTGTTCTTTAAGTGAGGGCCTTGTGTGTGGTCCTTAAGGGGTTAAAAGCTATTTATTTTACAAAACATTACTTATAACAGCTGTTAGCATGATTATTAATGAATAATTCATAATTTATATTATGTTATAACTTTCTTTACTGACCTGCAGCAGAAAACCCTTTGAGTGTCAGAGGGGTACGCAACGAATTACAGAGCACTGCGTTGTGTGCCTCCTCTGGCATTCAAAGGGTTAACTAACAGAATTCAGATAAAAACTTGCTAGTCCTATGAGTTCCAATCCAACCATTCAGTGACTAGTCCTCATATGAAACTGTAGAGCTCCAACTGCAACTTCTACTTTCTTTGGTGTTCCCCCTGGATAAGTATCTAATTTCATGCTCACATTTAATTTCTGTTTATTTTAGAGTATTTAATTTATATTTTATATATTTTTATTTAATGTACTAGCTCACCTATACCCTTAATGTATAAAATATATATATATTCTATTTATGTTCTTTTTCATTGTATGTAGCTCTGGAACCTTACTTTAGTGCATTATTATTTTTAGTTTTCACAGAGCTTTTTTTCCACTATTTTCCTGTTTTATGACAACTCTGGGTTATTTATCGTTTAGAGGCCGCCACACGCACACATGGTGGCAATCTTGGGTTCTATAATATTTAATCTAGGAATCACTTATGCGCAGTGGCCGTCTTTCATAATGGTGTTACACATGCGTGATGGCCATTGTGGAAGAGGCAAAGGAGTTATATATTTTTAACACACAAGCTTTCCAGCCATATTGAATGAACCATTGAATCATCGCTTTCTATGCGTGAATGGTGACCATTTTCGCTTGTTTGTTTGTGACAGAAATTGTTCCCCTAAGTTTGTGGCACTCCAGGTTATTGTGTCATACTGAGCTGCTTCATATTGATCAACTAATTTTGGTATCTCCATACACTACTACTGCTTTCTATATAGTACTATTACATTTATATATTGTTTTATATATGCAGGATGCATTGTAATTATATTATAAACATTACCTTTGAAATGTCTATGAATAAGCAGGAGTCTCTTAAAAGCACATCACCATCTAAAAAGGGAAGACTTTTGCATCACTTTTACCTCAGGTGACCAATACAGTTAGCACAAATGTTCACAATATATCTGTTGACCAATGTATTAATCTTCCTGAGGAATAAATTCAAGCATTAATGAATACTTCCTTGAATAAGTCAAAAATGTAAGCTATATACTCTTGTATAGGGAAAATGTCTGAGGCATTATCAAGATCCATTTCTGAGGTTCTATCACAGATTACGAACCCTAAAGAAAGTTGTGAATCAAATATGTTTGTGCAGTCAGACATGTTCTAGTCTGCTAAGGATTAGGAGTCCAAAGTGGAGGTTCAGTACATTGAACATAATACTGGCAGTAAGGGAAAGTTCAGAAGAAGACATGCTCAATCCTCTGAGCGCACAAGAGGTGTAGAAACTTCTTTCTATAATAAAAGGCTAAAGACACAGATTATGAATATTGTGGCTCAAAACCATAGATAAGACCCTAAATATGGGAGGTAGTACATTTGTGGGTAAAAATGAAGCTCACAAAAAATCCAGATTCTTTGTTTCTCTTTTCACTGGTGAAGAATAATTAGATAATAAATCACCTCAGTAGGAGCACACTGAATCTAATTCATGCCGAAATAACTAAAACACTTGTTTCTATCAAATATAAGATAGTTGACAACCTTAAAAAAGTCTACAAAGTTATTCTAGATAAAGAAGGTAACCCTGTGTTTGATCAAATAACATCAAACACCTGTGATCATCTGAATACGTACCAGTGGAGCATGTATCCAAGTATATAAAATATTGGGTCAGATATCCTCTGCATACTGCAACCAGGAATAAACTAAGGGCAGCATGCCCAATGCAATCTGGGAGACCCCTGATCTGGACCCTAAGATGGCCCAGTATTTAAATCAGGTAAGGACCAAAGAAACGGTATCAGCAGGTCCTTACAGTACTGTCAGGGCAGATTGTTGGATGTATTGGACCCATTAACAAAAATGTTTAATTTAATGGAGGAACCAGTGATTAATAATATCCCATTTGATACTTCCACCCTGAGAAGATGGATCCAGAGAACCATATATTTGGTAGGTAATGTGTATGCTGTGTTTTCTATAGAAAGGAGAAGATTTATTCCATTAAGAATTGATGCTAAATTGACAGAAATGGCTTCTTCAGAAGTAGGAGCTATGGCTGAGGGTCTCCTATTTGGAAATCATTTTATTGAAGAATTGGAACATTTTGTAACAGCCTTTACAGCCTTGGAAAATGTTCAGAACTTAATGAAGAACATTTTTTTCTCAGAATAGTTTTTGGGAAGGCTGGGATAGGCAGAGGCAACATTCCTGGCCATAAATATCAGGAACCCAGAGAGGTTTCCACAGGCATGACCTCAAATGTCATTAGAGGACAAACCCCCTTTGAGACAGAACACTGTGTTTTTTGGGCTAAGCTGTATTTGAGGAACTAGTCAGGATACTACAAAACGTTATACTAATACCTAGCGTGTCTTATATTTATATTTATTTTATATTGTATAACTGTATGACTTATTTGGATATTAAACATTTTCTGGAGACTAAACAGCAGCACTTTGTGGGATTTTCTAACCTTCAACTGAGAGTACCTGAGCAGAGGCAGGTTAATACCTCTGCAGGCCTTTGTAGTTGGTGGTGGGTATATTCCCTCTCATAACCAATCCCTTTGTGAGTGTAATTGATCTACTGTATAGTCAGTTGTCACTAAGATAATAGGCACTATTGGGTGCCCTTTTGTTTATACACATATATATCAGAGATACACATCACACACACACGCATATATATTACAGACATTCAAACAAAACATATATATGCACACACCAGCATATATGTACTGCTACAACCACCACCCACACACACGCACATGCACACACCACAGACACATCACGTACATACACACACACATGCAGGCACACACACACACACACACACATATTTATGTTACACATGTTAAATATTGATTGATGGACTAATATATTAGCACATGGGCCTCCTGTGTTTGATCAATAGATTTCCTTTGTATTTGTTATCCAATTTTTGGGGACCTTGCGTGAGCAGATTCACTCTTGGAAATTTGCAAAACAGAGCAATTAAAAGAACAAAAACATATGAACTGACTAGACTCAAATAACTCCCTGCTAATTAGTGTCGTTTTATAAGTTTTACATGATCGTTGGAATATTTTAACCCTTTCAACGCCAGGGAGATAACAAACGTGTTACAATATGATGGATACCTTTCAGGCACTCAAAGGGTTAACCAGCCATATAATGGACTTGAAAGTATTTATTTTCCTAAGTGCTGCAGAATGCAAATTTATTATAGCCGATTTCTATATATATGGGATCCTGGAACATAAGATGCTAATATTCTCAGATTATTACTAATATCAGTGTACTGTACTTTTATCATGTTCAATCAACATGGGAAATCCTACAAATCTATGTAATTATTGTGTTTGCAAATATATACTATACTTATACAACCAACAATAAACTGTTAATCTTCAGTCTTTATGCAATTAAAATTTCCATAAAGATCCTTATTTATAGCTCACACTTAACTGCCTTCTTTTCACCGAGTGACCTCTGAGCAGAGTCACTGAGAGAAGTTCTATAGCAGTCATGTGGCAAATCATGTAATGTTTTCTGGCTTTTGTCTCAAAGTGTATACCTGTGCATGTGTACTGAAAAAGATCTGATCATAATTGGACATTATTCATCAAGGTAAAGAGGTGTAATTCTGGAGGAAACCAATTGCACAAAAGGGGAAATGAAGCTTTTTAACCCCTTGATTAAAAACCCTGTTTTAGTCTATGGGAATTTGGGCATTTTTTTCTCCCATCTGCGAGTGACCAAATTACACAATTTATGTCATAATGTGAGCGTGGCTTAATAAGGTTGGGAATGGAAGGTAGAAAGCCAGAGTTTCCATTGAAATGGGAAAGGAAGTGGGTGGGAGTGGTATCCTATTAGAATAGCTTCACCTAAATGGGGACTGTCAATAGGGCAACATCAAAATGGTAGGGAAGAACCACTGCTATCAAATCTATCCTATAGCCATCTTTCTTCATTAAGCATCATGATAAATGTAATTATTTGGGTCATGGACATAACTAGAACCTGGAGAATAGAGTCAACATGGAAAAGAGACTAAATTCCAATTTAAGCAGGGTAATTGACTCATGCGTTCAGTAAGTGCATATAGTGTATATATAATCCTTATAATTGGATGTGGGGGGGGGGCAAGAGGGGAGATAGAAAAGTAACAAGGAGCAGTGGGAGAGAGGGGCAAAAAAAGGAGAGATTAGGACCCTCCAAGTCACCAATCGCCCGCACAGCCTCCACCCATGCTCTAAGTAGGAAAAGGGAGCATATCCTAGATATGTCCTTATGGCTATAGAGAAGAATTCCAAACATTCAACTTGGGGTCATGAACTCAATGGTCTTCGTTTCTATATTTCAAGTCATGCAGATTTATGAGGTTCTCCATGCAGCACATGGAGCCCCCACTAGAACCCAGCTGAAGAAAAAATAATATCCTTTGTTTTATGGGCTCTTAGGCTCCCGCCTGTGTGATGATGCATGGCTGGTTTCTGTGTGACCTATTCATCTCTATGTACATGCTCCCAAAAGTATCTGTACATCCAGGATCACTCCTCTTTTTTTTTTTTTTTTTTCATTTTTCAAAGAGGAGATAAGCAGTATTTCAAATGGCCGTCTCACCTCCCAGGAGTTTTGTTGCTGTTGAATTACAGAGAGAGGCTTCATGTGATGCATGGATCTCTGCTGAAAACATTAGTAAGCATAATGCATATCTACATGTATTCAAGTAATAGAGACACATTTGTGTATAGGTGTTAGTGTCTCTTTAAGCACTTCGCTGCTAAGTATGAGATAGGCTACTTCCTCAGTAGAGTTCCTAAAACTTCCAAGAACTTGACTCACCTTGTCCTCATTAAAGGGCCAGCAAAATGGTTAAAATCATTGACCGTGACTTGCCTTGGTGGTAGTCTATAGTCCCAAAATGCTCTCTTCCTCCTTATCCATCAGAGCCAATTGTGTCGATATGATTAGCATACTAAGGGTTGAAGATACTAAAAACATGGAAGGAGAATAAGCATATTGGAATCCGCTATATCAGCGCCTACATGTCCAGTTTGTTTTTGGGGTACCCTCATTTGGAAGGATGAGGGGATTCCCCTCTTTTATTTTTGGGCATTATTTTAGCAATGTGTGTGATTATGATATTTCCACATATTACTATATTTAAACTGAAACACAGGTTTGGAAATGGGGAGCCCTAAAAAGCCAGATCTCAGTTCTCTTTGCACACACAGGCACAATGCTACCTTCCTTTGATATGTGGTATTTTAACTCATTATTATGTAGTGGTACAGAGAGAGAGGATATGGATTTATTCACCATGGCAGCCATTGGTGTGATAAAGAACTCTTTAAGAGAGACTGTTTGCATCCCTCTGGTAGGGGAGCAGAGGTATTAAGACACAAATTTAGAAACTACATTACCAGTCATTTAAAGATTAGGAGGTATCTAAATAATGTAAGATATAGCCTGCTGCCCCTCCCCTACGTGGTGACAAGATTAAGAAGCGTTCTGATCAGAATGATGTATATAGTTTTAAAAGTCATAAGTCAAATGCAGAAATAGCACATATAAATCCAAACATGCCAGAAAAAAGCACTAGAAATTATCTCTATGGTATGTGCACAAATGCTCATAGCTTAGGAAATAAACTTCCTTAACCAGTTACAATATTTACAAATAATATGATTCTCATGACTGTGAAATAGTTATACCTGTGTACAAACGTTACAGAAAATACAGACAAGGGAAGAAGGGAGGAGGAGTTGTTCTTAATGTAAAGGATAAAATAAAGTCTATAATAATACATGGTACTAAGGTAATATTAGAAAGCATTTGGGTAACTACTGAAACTAGGCATAATGTTATCCAAATTTTACTAAATTATAGACATTCCCAGGACAAGATGAAGCATTAGTTAAACCCTTAATGGAGGTAAAAGCAAAGATGCCAGTGAAATATGGGAGATCTTAATATGCCAGATGTGGACTGACAGGTCCCTCTTGCTGTAACAGAGATATGTAGAGATATTCTGGATTCCTTTAGAGTAGTATCCTTTATACAATTGATGAAGGAGCCAGCTCACAAGGAAACAATCCAAGATTTGATACTCATGTGAATACTGATTTAGTGTCAGATGTATCACCGTGTGAGAGCCTGGATACCAGTGATCACCATTCAGTGTTGTTTAGTATACTGGTAATGTCATATGTAACCACAATAAAACAAAGGTCTTAGATTTTAGGAAAGCAGACTTTCCCTCTTATGGTTGAACACATAAGTAATTCCTTAACAGAAAGGAGATTGCTTCATGGTTTACAGGAACAGTGGGAACAACTAAAACATTCAGTTTTATCTGTTACTAAAGTCTGCACTAGGAATTTAAACAAAGGCAAAGGAAAAGGAAAATACTGGCAGACTCATTCAGAGGACAATATTAGTGATGAGCGAGCACCCCAATGCTCGGGTGTTCGGATGCTCTGACCGAGCACCCCCTGAGGCTCGAGTGCTCGGCCGAGCACCCGAGCCCCATTGAAGTCAATGGGAGGACTCGAGCATTACACCAGGCACCCCCTGCTCTGATGAGGGGAGGGTGCCTGGTCCATAGGAAAATGGCAGAAAAGGATGGAAACACCACAGAAATGGTTCAGGGACAGCATAGGGAGGATGTCTGGATGCATCTTGGACTCCAACATCGCTGCTGGGAACGATCTTTCGCCCGTAGTACGCCATTTTTACAGACTGACCATAAAACACACAAAAAGGAAAATAAAAACGACTTTAGGCGAAAAATTGTTACCAAACAATATTTGCTGTATATTTACTTGTATATCATCTGCAAATTCTCCCAAAAATTTCCTTGATTTTCTGAAGTGGGGCCATGATTAAGAGGGAAACGTGCGCAGAGGCAAATTCTCCCAAAAATTTCCTTGATTTTCAGAATTGAGGCCATGATTAAGAGGGAAACGTGCGCAGAGGCAAATTCTCCCAAAAATTTCCTTGATTTTCAGAACTGAGGCCATGATTAAGAGGGAAACGTGCGCAGAGGCAAATTCTCCCAAAAATTTCCTTGATTTTCAGAACTGAGGCCATGATGAAGAGGGAAACGTGCGCAGAGGCAAATTCTCCCAAAAATTTCCTTGATTTTATTGAACTGAGGCCATGATTAAGAGGGAAACGTGCGCTGAGCTGACCATCTAAAACATTATGGGTGAGGGTCTGCTGCAGAGCTGACCATCCTAAACATTATATGCGAAGGCCCGCTAGTGAGCTGACGCTATAAAACATTATATGAGAGGGCCCGCTAGAGAGCTGACCCAATAAAACATTATATGAGAAGGCCCGCTGGTGAGCTGACCTATATAAAAATTGTCAAACAGGGCCCGCTGGTGAGCTGGCCCTATATAAAAATTATATCACAGGGCCCGCTGGTGAGCTGGCCCTATATAAAAATTATATCACAGGGCCCGCTGGTGAGCTGGCCCTATATAAAAATTATATCCCAGGGCATATGGAAGAGGAGGAGGAGGATGAGAAGATTAAGAGTCAACCATATACCCGTTTTTTGGGTGGAAGGGGTGAATGGGAATACAGAGTATTCCCATCATTGTAAATAACATATATAAAGTGAGTTTATGTTCCCCCGGGGCTTTCCTCCAGTGGAGTGGAGAAGTCAGGGGAAATCCAGGCCTTGTTCATTTTTATAAGTGTCAACCTATCAGCATTGTCGGTGGAAAGGCGGATACGCTTATCTGTTATGATGCCACCAGCAGCACTAAATACCCGCTCAGACAGAACGCTGGCGGCAGGGCAGGCCAGCACCTCCAAGGCGTAGAGTGCCAGTTCATACCACGTGTCCAGCTTGGACACCCAGTAGTTGTAAGGCACAGAGGGATCATTGAGGACGCTGACACGGTCTGCTACGTACTCCTTCACCATCTTCCAAAACTTTTCCCTCCTTGTGACACTAGGCTGCGCATCAGGGTGAGGGTGCTGGCGGGGTGTCATGAAGGTGTCCCACGCCTTGGAGAGTGTTGCCCTGCCTTTCTCGGAACTGCTGTGTGCTCCCCTTTTCTCCCCTTCTCTGTTGGCCAAGGTAGCACGTACTCTGCCGCCAGCGTTGTCAGATGGAAAATTTTGGAGCAATTTTTCAACAAGAACCTTCTGGTATTGCACCATTTTGCTTGTCCTCTCCACCGGAGGAATGAGAGATGAGAAATTCTCTTTGTAGCGGGGGTCCAGAAGGGTGAACACCCAGTAATCCGTGTTGTTTAAAATGCGTATAACGCGTGGGTCACGGGAAAGGCAGCCTAACATAAAGTCAGCCATGTGTGCCAGAGTACCAACAGTCAAGATTTCGCTGTCCTCACCAGGAGGATGACTCTCAATCTCCTCATCCTCTTCCTCCTCTTCTGCCCACCCACGCTGAAGAGATGGAACTAAAGTTCCATGGCTACCCTCTGTAGCGGAGGCAACCGTGTCTTCCTCCTCCTCCTCCTCCTCCTCCGCCTCCTCCAATTGTCGCTGAGAAGACGAAGTGAGGGTGCTCTGGCTATCACCTTGTGTAAGCTCTTCCTCCCCCATTTCCACCTCTTCCACATGCAAAGCGTCGGTTTTAATTGTGAGCAGCGAGCGTTTCAGTAGACACAGAAGTGGGATGGTTACACTGATAATAGCGTTATCGCCGCTCACCATCTGTGTCGATTCCTCAAAATTGCGTAAAACCTCGCAGAGGTCTCACATCCATTCCCACTCCTCACTTCTGATTACAGGAAGTTGAACGGAGAGGCGACGACCGTGTAACAGCTGGTACTCCACTACTGCCCTCTGCTGCTCACAAAGCCGGGCCAACATGTGGAAGGTGGAGTTCCAGCGCGTGCTCACGTCACACAGCAGCCGGTGAGCTGGCAATTGTAAGCGCTGCTGCAGCTTCAACAGGCCGGCCGAAGCTGTAGATGACTTACGGAAATGTGCACACACGCGGCGCACCTTGGTCAAGAGATCATGCACATTGGGGTAGGTTTTTAGAAATCGCTGCACCACTAAATTAAATACATGCGCTAGGCATGGTACGTGTGTGAGCTTGCCGAGCTCCAAAGCCGCCACCAAGTTACGCCCATTATCACACACAACCATGCCTGGTTGCAGGTTGAGTGGCGAGAGCCACTGCTCGGTCTGGTGACTAATCCCCTGCAACAGCTCTGAGGCCGTGTGCTGTTTGTCCCCAAGGCAGATCAGCTTCAGCACGGCCTGTTGACGCTTCCCCACTGCAGTGCTACACTGCTTCCAGCTACTGGCTGATGGGGGAGTGGCGCTGCGTGTAGAGAATTCGGAGGTGGAAACGGAGGAGGAGGAGCCAATAACGTAGGTGCTGGCGGAAACCCTGATGGAGGTAGGGCCCGCAATCCTCGGCGTGGGTAGCACCCGTGCCATCCCAGGGTCCGAGTCGCTCCCAGCCTCCACGACATTCACCCAGTGTGCCGTCAGGGAAATGTAGCGTCCCTGGCCACAAGCACTTGTCCATGTGTCAGTCGTTAAGTGGACCTTCCCAGTAACTGCGTTGGTCAGGGCACGGGTGATGTTACGGGACACATGGTGGTGTAATGCGGGGATGGCACACCGGGAAAAGTAGTGGCGGCTGGGGACCGCGTACCGAGGGACAGCTGCTGCCATCAGGCTGCGGAAGGACTCAAGTGTCCACAAGCCTAAATGGCAGCATTTCGATGGCCAGTAATTTGGAAAGGTGTGAGGTTAGTGCTATGGCCTGTGGGTGGGTGGCTGGGTACTTTCTCTTGCGCTCAAATGCCTGGGGTAACGACATTTGGACGCTGCGCTGGGACAGGGAAGTGGATGTGGTCGCTGATGGTGCTTCAGATGCTACAGGTGCAGGGCGGGAGGTATGCGGGCCTGCGCCTTCGACAGGCGATTGGCCGGCACCGAAAACAGGGGAAGAGGAGGCAGTGGTGTGGCCTGCAGACACAGATGGGCGATCCAGGCGTTTCTCCCACTTACTACGGTGCTTGGATGCCATGTGTCGGATCATGCTGGTGGTGGTGAGGTTTCTAGTGTTCATGCCTCGGCTCATTCTGGTGTGGCACAGGCTGCAAACTACAATTCTTTTGTCGTCCGCACTTTCCTTAAAAAAACGCCATACCGCGGAACACCTACCCTTTGGCAAGGTAGATTTACGCAAGGGGGTGCTCCGTGGAACATTTGCGGGCCGGTTTGGTGCGGTCCGCCTTCTTTCTGTAGCCACACCACTGCCTCTTCCAGCCTGTTGCGGTGCTGCAGATGGCTCACCCTCAGGACTGCTGTCATCGCTCGGCTCTACTCCTTCCCAGGTGGGGTCAGTCACCTCATCGTCCACCAAGTCCTCCTCCACTTCCTCACTCTGATCATCCTCCTCAAGTCTTGATCCCACCACATACTCAGTCATTGACAACTGTATAACATTCTCCTCAACAAGGTCTTGAGACGGAAATAGTGGTTGATTTAATGGCAACTGTGTCTCATCATCATCATCATCATCCACTACTTCCTTTGACCTTAAATGCCGTTCACATCTGTCATCTTCTTGTGATTGGGTAGCCTCTAGAGGTTGTGAATCAGGTCACAAGATGTCATGTTCCTCTGCAAGCGTGCTTGGAGAGAGGGTCAAATGAAGGATTGGTGATGAGACGAGCTCCTCACTATATACCAGTGTGGGATCACTTCTTTGACCAGACCGTGTATGGTGGGAGGAAGGATGATCAGAGTGAGGATTATGTTGACCAGACTCTTGGCTACTGAGAGTGGACTTGGTGGAAGACAGGGTGGTGCTTAACCGGCTGGAAGCAGTATCAGCTGTCATCCAACCGACCACCTGTTCGCAGTGGTCGGACCTCGAGAGTGATGTCCTGCGACGCCCTGTAAAATTAGACATGAAGCTAGGTATGGTGGATGTCTTTCTTTCTTGTGCTCTGGCACCAGGCACAGTTTCTCCGCGTCCTGACCCGCGCCCTGAACTATCAGGATCACGTCCACTTCCCCGTCCCTTTTTACCCGCCTTCTTCATCTTACACGGAATATGTGACTTTAATGTTTGAGTTTGAAAACTTAACAGTATTTCTTCCTATTCTGCAACTGTGCAGAGTACACAGAATAGGCTGCTAAACTGCGGTGACACACACTGAATGGAATATGTGACTTTAATATTTGAGTTTGAAAACTTAACAGTATTTCTTCCTATTCTGCAACTGTGCAGAGTACACAGAATAGGCTGCTAAACGGCGGTGACACACACTGAATGGAATATGTGACTTTAATATTTGAGTTTGAAAACTTAACAGTATTTCTTCCTAGTCTGCAACTGTGCAGAGTACACAGAATAGGCTGCTAAACGGCGGTGACACACACTGAATGGAATATGTGACTTTAATATTTGAGTTTGAAAACTTAACAGTATTTCTTCCTAGTCTGCAACTGTGCAGAGTACACAGAATAGGCTGCTAAACTGCGGTGACGAACACAGAATGGAATATGTGACTTTAATATTTGAGTTTGAAAACTTAACAGTATTTCTTCCTATTCTGCAACTGTGCAGAGTACACAGAATAGGCTGCTAAACGGCGGTGACACACACTGAATGGAATATGTGACTTTAATATTTGAGTTTGAAAACTTAACAGTATTTCTTCCTAGTCTGCAACTGTGCAGAGTACACAGAATAGGCTGCTAAACGGCGGTGACACACACTGAATGGAATATGTGACTTTAATATTTGAGTTTGAAAACTTAACAGTATTTCTTCCTAGTCTGCAACTGTGCAGAGTACACAGAATAGGCTGCTAAACGGCGGTGACACACACTGAATGGAATATGTGACTTTAATATTTGAGTTTGAAAACTTAACAGTATTTCTTCCTAGTCTGCAACTGTGCAGAGTACACAGAATAGGCTGCTAAACGGCGGTGACACACACTGAATGGAATATGTGACTTTAATATTTGAGTTTGAAAACTTAACAGTATTTCTTCCTAGTCTGCAACTGTGCAGAGTACACAGAATAGGCTGCTAAACTGCGGTGACGAACACAGAATGGAATATGTGACTTTAATATTTGAGTTTTAAAACTTAACAGTATTTCTTCCTATTCTGCAACTGTGCAGAGTACACAGAATAGGCTGCTAAACGGCGGTGACACACACTGAATGGAATATGTGACTTTAATATTTGAGTTTGAAAACTTAACAGTATTTCTTCCTATTCTGCAACTCTGCACAGTACACAGAATGTGCTGCTAAACTGCGGCGAAGCACACTGAATGGAATATGTGACTTTGATATTTTAGTTTGAAGACTTAACAGTATTTCTTCCTATTCTGCAACTCTGCACAGTACACAGAATGTGCTGCTAAACTGCGGCGAAGCACACTGAATGGAATATGTGACTTTGATATTTTAGTTTGAAGACTTAACAGTATTTCTTCCTATTCTGCAACTCTGCACAGTACACAGAATGTGCTGCTAAACTGCGGCGAAGCACACTGAATGGAATATGTGACTTTGATATTTTAGTTTGAAGACTTAACAGTATTTCTTCCTATTCTGCAACTCTGCACAGTACACAGAATGTGCTGCTAAACTGCGGCGAAGCACACTGAATGGAATATGTGACTTTGATATTTTAGTTTGAAGACTTAACAGTATTTCTTCCTATTCTGCAATTCTGCACAGTACACAGAATGTGCTGCTAAACTGCGGCGAAGCACACTGAATGGAGTATGTGACTTTGATATTTTAGTTTGAAGACTTAACAGTATTTCTTCCTATTCTGCAACTCTGCACAGTACACAGAATGTGCTGCTAAACTGCGGCGAAGCACACTGAATGGAATATGTGACTTTGATATTTTAGTTTGAAGACTTAACAGTATTTCTTCCTATTCTGCAACTCTGCACAGTACACAGAATGTGCTGCTAAACTGCGGCGACGCACACTGAATGGAATATGTGACTTTGATATTTTAGTTTGAAGACTTAACAGTATTTCTTCCTATTCTGCAACTCTGCACAGTACACAGAATGTGCTGCTAAACTGCGGCGACGCACACTGAATGGAATATGTGACTTTGATATTTTAGTTTGAAGACTTAACAGAATGTGCTCTAATCTGCAACTTTGCACACTAAACAGAATGTGCTCTAATCTGCAACTTTGCACACTAAACAGAATGTGCTCTAATCTGCAACTTTGCACACTAAACAGAATGTGCTCTAATCTGCAACTGTGCACACTAAACAGAATGTGCTCTAATCTGCAACTTTGCACACTAAACAGAATATATATATATATTTTTTTTTTTTTTCCCCCCACACAAAATAACCTGCTGCCCCCACACACAGTAGTCCTAAAAAGGACTTTTGGTTCTTTTTTTTCACAATTTTGCTTGTTTTCCTCCCTACACTGCCTTTCCCTTCCTATCCTCAGCTCTCCCTGGCTAAGACTGAGCCGAACTCGATGGTCAGGTGCTATACAGCACCCGACCACGGGTTCTGGCCAGCCAATCAGTGTAATGCCAGCAGCCAACATGGCTGCTGGCATTACACCGATGTCAGAGCCTCCCTGCACGTTTATTGGCTGCGCAGCAGCCGCAAAACGTGCGGGGAGGAGACCCGAACATGGCGGGCGAGCACATGCGGTACTCGTACGAGTACCGCCATGTGCCGAGCAGAGCGATGCTCGAGCCGATCCGAGCATCGGCCGAGCATGCTCGCTCAACACTAGACAATATATATGTTTACAAGATTAAACAGAGGGAGGCTAAGTACATTATAGCATGTACTAAACTCCAACAGAGTAGAAAATAACTAAATCCGTATAATTGTGACATCTTTCTTTAGGTATATTGGTAAAAAGATAAAAAATAAAGAAGGCATGATAAGATTAGTCAGAAAATGGTAGTATCACGGTGCCCGAGCTATTGCTGGCGACATTCTGACAGGGCTACTTCCTGATGCCTTTTATTGGTTGGTGTGGCTTTTCTCCGCCCAGTACTAGTCCTTAAATACTGAGCCATGTCACTTCTCCGGTGCCTTTTCGTGGTGTTCCTGTTGCTAGCGCTTGCTCCAGAATTTTGTGTGATTCCTGTGTATGACCTGGACTGCTTGACTACTCTGCCTGTATACGTTCCTGCTCTGTGTACTGACCCGGCCTGGCTGACGATCCTGCTCTGTGTGCAGACCCGGATTGGCTGACGTTCCTGCTCTGTGTACCGACCCGGATTGGCTGACGTTCCTGCTCTGTGTACAGACCCAGCCTGGCTGACGTTCCTGCTCTGTGTACTGACCCAGATTTGCTGACGTTCCTGCTTTGTGTACCGACCCGGCCCGGCTGACGTTCCAGCTCTGTGTATCAAACTGGTTTTGGCGGACATTCCTGCTCTGGGTATCTCTCAGGCCCGGCCCGTTGCTCCATCCGGTATCCGGCTAAGGGCTGTCAACCGGTGTCCTCTCTGTCTACGGACAGTTCCTCTGTTGCCTCGTTGCTGCTCAGGCAGCCTTGTTACTGTGAACCGGTCACCTATTGTGTCTCGTGATCTGACACCCGGTTTGATAGATCCAACTGGTTGCACCACGGTACGCTTGACCTATTACTGCTACAAACTGAGGTTGGTCTATTCCTGGGCGCCTCAGGCTGTTCTCACTATCTGGCAGTCTACTCCAGGTCTGAGCGTTCGTTAACCCCTTGGGGGTTGGTGCCATTATACACTGGGTCACAGTCTTTGCAGTCTCAGTTGGCCATTACTCTGTGCCTACAGTTGCAGTCCTCCATTACTGCTCCGTCAGTCTACCGCTTGTCCTGGGTGTCCGTTTACTCCTGTGGCCTTAGTCGCTATTGTGTCACTCTCTGCGTAGTGAGTGTCCTGTGGGCCTTGCACTATTAGGGCCTGTCTGTCCTCCTGGCCTAATAGCAACTATTTCACTGCTGTCTTGTTTGGGAATCACATGAACTGTACCTGACCTGTGTCAGTATTATATTATTGCTGTCATATATATATACTGGACCCGTGTGGGTATTGATTACTGTAACCTGACCTGTGTCAGTACTATATTGTATACATATATTACTGGACCTGCGAGGGTTATTCTTTTTCTGTGTTTTTTTCAATAAAACTGTGTTTTTTGTCTAAACCTTCTGTGTCTGAGTGTCCATAAAACAGTTACAGGTAGATATGTGGACGTAAATAAGCAAATACCTGTATAATTATTTATTTCTGGTCAGTCTTAGCAAGAGGTTGAGAAGAAGGGAACCCCAATTAAAAAGATCTGTTAATGTTAAACCAGTGGATACTAGACCATTTACATAGGATAAGGTGTTACTCATGATTATCAGAATTGAAAGTGGATAAATCAATTGATCAGTATGAGGTTCATCCAAGAGTATTACATTAAAAGAGCTTAGGGCTGTACTTGCAACACCTTTGCCTGAGCTTTTTGTCTCTGTTGAGGAGTGGTTCCAGATGACTGGACAATTGCCAGTGTAGTTCTGCTACACAAAAAATTACATAATTTATAACAGGTTACAAAAACTCAATAAAATATGCAATGTATGCACTGTGTCTTAAAAACAATAATATAAAAATGCAAAAAATCTATATCAATCATAGACTATCAATGTCCCATCTAGCAAGCAGCATATAATAAGCTATATGTTCAGATGAAAGAACTTTTGTTGGACCAAAAGCGCGTCCCAATATGAGAGGTAGTGGCAACAATGTGTCTTTCCTGACCATAAGACCACTTCAGTCCAAAGAAGATTGTAACTGACCCTCCATTGGCATATATATGCAGCTGACAACGGGGAACCTCAGCTACTGATCTCTTATGGGGCTCAATGCTGGAATGTCCATATGGTTTAACCTTTCCACCTCCCTGATGTAGGTATTTAGCAAGATGTGTTGCCTGGTGTGGAAGTTCAGCAAATATATTGCCCTCAATGTAAAGCCCGGTTCTTACCTACTGTGTCAAGATGTCAATGAGATAGCTGCTTCACTTATTCCTCACTTCAACGGTGATCTGATGTTTGCCAATTTGTAGCAGAGGAGTGTAAATGGTGATATATTGGCAGTCAGCAGACAAAGATTTCTCCATTTTAGAGCAATATAGCAGAATTATTCACATGCTTCCATGCTAATGCTCCTTTATAATGGATAGATACAGTCTTCTAATAACAACTCTGACGCGTTTCACACAACTATACTTTTTTTAATGAGTATTGATTAATTATTCATCCCCAGGTATGATGCTGTAAATGTCAGAGAGATAGATGATTATTCCTATTGGCTTATTTGGCATCACATCCAAATGCACAGACAATAGGATTACAGCAGCCACTGAGAGCATCATCTCTTCCAGTTCCTGCACATTTAACTCTGCAAGTTAATAACTAGTAGCCACAGATCCCCATGAGCACTGTCCGGAACCCCTTCCCCCCAGCCCTGTTCTCTTACCTACAAGTAGCCACAAATCCCCATGGGCATTGCCTGGGCATTGCCTGGGCAAGGGAACAAGGCTGGGGGGTGTCAGTCAGTGTGTATGTGTGTATGTGGGGGGGGGATGATGGGAACATCACTACTGTGTGTTAGCCATACATACACTGACTGATTTGTGGCTAGCAGTAGGCATGGGAACAAGGCTGAGTGCCAGGCAGTGCACATGGGGTTCTTTTTCTACCAGTGGGCAAGGGAACAAGGCTGGGGGGGGGGTAAACATTGTACATGGGGATATGTGGCTACAAGTCGTCAAGGGAACAAGTCCGGGGGCCACGCAGTGAACATGGGGTTCTGTGGATACCAGTGGGCAAAGGGACAAGGCTGGAGACACCTGACAGACACAAATCCCCATGGATGCTGTCTGACCCCCAGCGTTGTTACCTTGAGAGTGCACAAGATGCATGAAATCTAATACAGAGGATGATTGTGTACTGCTTGGTGTAGTTTTTACTCTTTGAGTACCACAGGGGTACTCAATGAATATGCTTATGAAGCACAAAGGGTTATGGAGGGATGCTGTTTGTGGTGCTGAAAGGATCCTCTCCAATCCCCTACTGACCGAGTGGGGAAGCAGAGAGAAGGCACTCAGATTTCAGGGTTGTCTACTGCTGGTGATGTGTGAGAGAGAGCATCCTTTCCATATCCTTTCCATACTGACAGCAGTTCAAAACTCTCCCTGCTTGTGATTGCTTAAGGGCTGTTACTGCATAGGAAACTAATGGGAGATCCCAGCCTCAGGTAGGCGAAGTTGAGACTGTGAACTCCAACAGCAGAGGCTGCTATCAGAGCTTAGTGCATGTGGTGAACAGACTCATTAACATAGAAACACATTCCCATGAATACAATGATGGCTCATTATCCTGTTTTTCCTTATGGAAATGAGTCATTATGCTGAACTTCCATATGGAAATAGGCCATTCTCAATATGATAAGTGAAAATTCGTAAACCTGTCAAAGACATGTCGGATGGATGTCGATGTGGGTAGATTTTTGTTGGATTTATGGGGATGTGATGTTGAAGACACGTTAGTGAATACTGTTGATATGCCTTCGACACTGCTCAGACAGGATATCGACATTAAGAGCCCTCTTCGACCTTTAGTGCATCTCCCCCATAGTGTTGTTGCATCCTGTATCTTTTATCTCTTTCTGTTCCATCACTTTCACATCATATCGCAGTTGTAGGATAACTTTGGAAACTTTTCAATGATTCGTCTACCTCAACTATCTCAAACAGAGAAAGATCAGTCATAATACAAACAGGTAAGCTATACCCTCAAACAGGGCTTAAAATTGGAAGTCCTTTGCTACTAGCCACACCTGAAAATTTACTCGCCACTGCAAGCCATAACATACCCACCAGAGATGAATTTCTACTCGCCAGGGCTACATTTTCACTCACCATTGGCTAGTGGAGAGTGGAAATTTTGAGCCCTGTCCTCAAACCTCTTCCCCACTTACTTCTGGTATGTAAAGATTTAAACTGTTCGGCTCTACAGCTTGCCTCAGTAATCCAGAAGGTAGCCGTAAAGTTATACTATGGTGTAGAACTTAGAAATGAGAAAATAAATATGAATAATAATAAAATGCATTAAATACAATAAAAGAAAATGAAGGCATGAAGCAAAAAAGTTCAGGTAAAAACAAGAAAAGGACTAGACACCAGATAGGAAAACTGGTTATCAACTCAAACTGGAAATATGGGTGTGTGGTCTAACACCTTCCAAAAACCTGCCACCCTGAAACAGCGTCCAGTACCTTCCCCAAATCAGTGGAAATATCAGCCCAAGGTGTTTCGTGCACACACTGCACTTCCTCAGGAGCATCAAGTGCAGAAGACTGGCAGATTTACCTCTTTGTGCGTAAATCTATTTAAAAAAAAAAAAAAAAAAAAAAAAGTTCTATATTAAAACATTGAGACTCCATGGCTAAAGGCTCTAAGCCTCTATATAGGCAAATGGTCTTTCACACTGATCATGTATGCATGTGTATAACCCATGCAGCCTCATAAAAATAATCCCTCCAGTTTAACATTTATTATTCATGCAGAAGGGGCAGAGTATATATGTGAAAGGTGGACGCACTTGCCTGGGCCTAGGGCAACAGAAAACCTAAGTACATCACTGACTGTTACTAAAACAACAGATGCAAAACCAACATTTGTTTAAAGTCAAATGTGCACCACTTAGCCTATGTACGTCAACCTTGTTATTGAGCTTTGAAATTGAAAATAAATTTGTTTCTCACAGTGTGTGAACTTTTTGCCTTTTTCTTTACAATGCACTTCCCAATGTTGTCTTTAAGACTGTGTAAATTTCTCTGAATATGGTTGTCTCACCCTTAATTTAAACAAATCTTGTTTGAGAGAATAGATCAATATTGATACTTTTTGTGCAAATATGTTTGTAAAGAATTTCCTAATCTGTAGTCACACTTCTCGTGTGTGGGCAAGACCTGAGCAGCTTCTGGAGTTGTTGAAGGTGTTTCAGTTTGGAGTGTTGTATCAGTCTGGAGTTACAGTCTAACAGGGCTACCATCAGAAACCCCAGGGCCTATTATAATTATATGGACTTAATACATGTAACATTCTTTTATTGCACTAGTAGCTTCCTAGGCAGGTAGGTAACAGTTCCTGGTGGGAGTGGGTTGAACATATCTAATCTTTCTATATGCTTGATTATTCATAGTCAGAGCACGAATCTGACAAATACTTCAGTGTGTTCTTTGGAACCTATTCCAACCCAAGGTGCAACCACTTTTATCTCACAGGTAGCATACACAAAAAAGTAAATATAAAATAGGTGAGTGCTGTATGAACAGTAATATAAGTATGCAGGCAACTATAATCGCTATGTTATAACAGAAATTGCACAAAAATGTTAATAAATGATACTTATGGTACACGGCTAAAATCTAGTAGTATACCACATGTGGCAAATCAAATAGACTCGCGTGTGTAAAAAGCGGAGAATAAATCCATGTATATTATTCGATGAAATAGGCATAATGAAGGCACATGGAAAAGAAAAAAGAAATATAACACATAGCGTGATCTGTATAGAGATATTGCAAACAACGTGTATATATAAAAGTCCCATTAAATGATTCTTCCTATATAATAATAATAACTAGTATTTATATAGTACCTTTCTCCCAGTGGGACTCAAAGCACTTTCAGAAGTAACCAAATCGGCAGCTGAAACAATAGGCGCTATTATTACCCAATGAATGGTGCTCATTTATCAACCACAGAAGGATGAAGGACTGAGTTGACCCTGCAGGGATTCAAACCTGCAGCCTTGAGCAGGCTCCGTAGTCAGGGAATTTACCACTGAGCTATCTCACCAGCTTTGTTGAAGTAATCCTCTATAGCCGGATTATTTTCTTTTTCAGTGAATAAAGGGTTAATAACTCACCTTTAAAAGGTAGCACCTGACTGGCAAGGAAACCAGGCAAGCTATATCAGAGTGTGGGGAATTTAACACAAGCTGGCCTCACTCAGCTAACATCGGATATCATTAATCAATAAGTAAGTGGTAAATGGAGAGATGATAGTACTCACAAATTCAGATGTGCCTGGGAAGTATTCAAAACTATCCCAGGACTAACAGGGCATGTGGGGATACAAAGCCTCCCTCACTTGGTCTCCACAAAGTTGTCTGCAGTGTGAGTAGTAGGCGAGAAGAAAAGCAGATGTTTATTTCCCAACAGCGTAGAGGGAAACTTGTGCATAACAAAATGCTAAATTCAAAATGTAAGTATCACTTACACCAGTTAAACACTAATATTTTAAAATTTCATATATATGGGGATAAAAACAAAAAGGCTCAGCGCTTTTCATAACATATAGTTATTTCGTCAGGAGATAAAGAAATAATGAAATTCCTATTTCATTATTTCTTTAGCTTAAATTTTGAATTTAACATATTTTTATGCACAAGTTTCCCTCTACACAGGCTGGGACAAAAAATAGGCCCGGGCATTTAAGGCTGAGCGACCCATTTTTATTTTTTGAGCAGCCCATGGGGGAAGGGGGCGTGGCGGTGGTGGGCATTCGTTCTTTGTTTTTTTTTTTAAGCGCCCCGACCGGCCCACCAGGCAAATGCCTGGTATGCTTGATGGCCAGTCCGGCGTCCTGCCTCTACACTATTGGGACATATATATCTGCTTTTCTTCTTGCCTACTACTCACACTGCAGACAACTTTGTGGAGACCAACAGGGCCGGATTTGTAATTAGGCAGAGTAGGCATCTGCCTACAGGCGCACCCCACAGAGGGGCGCCTGTTGTTTGGATCCCCCGCTTGGTGCCCGCGGCCCACAACAACACGGTGAGGTATCAGTCTGTGCCTTCTTCAGCACAGACCTGTAGCTGCTATGAGCTCCCTCATTGGCTCTTTAGTAATGCAGAGCGCTGGGAGATGACATCATCTCCATGACATCATCTCCCAGTGCTCTGCATTACTGAAGAGAAGACCGCGCTGGAGCTCCAGCAGTTGCAGCTCTGTGCAGAAGGAGGCACAGACAGACCTCTCCAGGGTAGGAAACAGACACGGGGGGATATGGAGATGATGGGGGCACTGTGAGGGGCAATATGGAGATGATCATGGGGGCAATATGGAGATGATCATGGGGGCAATATGGAGATGATGGGGGGCTAGTTGGAGATGATGGGGGGCAAGTTGGAGATGATGAGGGCAATGTGAGGGCAATATGGAGCTGATGGGGGGCAATGTTGAGATTAGGAGCATTGTGGAGATGTCAAATTGGCGGTGGTGTGGGGGGGGGGCGCGTCAGATTTCTGTGCCTACAGGCTCCTGTGATGTAAATCCAGCCCTGGAGACCAAGTGAGGGAGGCTTTGTTTCCCCACATGCCCTGTTAGTCCTGGGATAGTTTTGGATACTTCCCAGGCACGTCTGAATTTGTGAGTACTATCATCTCTCCATTTACCACTTACATATTGATTGATGAGATCCGATGTTACCTGAGTGAGGGCAAACACTCTGATATAGCTTGCCTGGTTTCCTTGCCAGTCAGGAGTTACCTTTTAAAAGTGAGTTATTAACCCTTTATTCACTGAAAAATAATATAATCCGGCTATAGAGGATTACTTCAACATTTATATAGGAAGAATCATTTAATGGGACTTTTATATATACACGTTGTTGTTTGCAATATCTCTATACAGATCACGCTATGTGTTGTATTTCTGTTTTCTTTTCCATGTGTCTTCATTATACCTATTTCATTGAATAATATACATGGATTTATTCTACGCTTTTTACACACACGAGTCTATTTGATTTGCCACACGTGGTATACTACTAGATTTTGTAAGTATCATTTATTTTTTGTGCAATCTGTATGTTATAACATAACAATTATAGTTGCCTGCATACTTATATTATTGTTCATACAGCACTCACCTATTTTATTTTTACTCTGTCATTTCACTCTATTATTTTAGACAGAGGTTTGGAGACTCTCATTTGTCACTGTATTTTCTATTAGTAGTAATACTTTTGCACTAAGCGCTCACGTACATTACTATTTGTATACACAAATATCTATCTATCTATCTATCTATCTATCTATCTATCTATCTATCTATCTATCTGCCTATCTATATGAGAGTCCTCTTCACCTTGTAGAATTATGAAAGTAGCTGCACTGCTTTGTTACTCAGTGAATAACTTCCAACATATAACTATTTCAACCTTATGAATGCCAGAGGGGTATGCAACGCATGGCAAAGCAATGCTTTGCATACCCCTCTGGCACTCAGAGGGTTAAATAAAAAAAAGGTTCATATAATCCGTCCTAGAAGTGAAACATGTTTCCCGTCATTAGTGTAATGGCATGTCACATTATATTGTAGATAGAGTATGACATGAGTTCACGAATCAATACTACATAACAGAAGTGATAAGAGTACTATTTACAGAGTGCACATAATGGGCTTACATAGATATAGCTGTAGTTTAAATATTGTTTTTAGAGATTAAAATAAATGAATGTGCAGGCCAGTAAGAAATAATTCAAAATAAAAAGATGTATTTACACATAGCATATACAGGCCTTAATTCCATTGCAGTTGGGATTTGTGTATAAATGTCTCCTTACACATTAAAGGCATAGTAATGTCTATTTAATAGTCATTCGCCGAGCTTTCTTTATATTAAAATTAACAGATTGCGTTATGTTTAAGTCCTTACTTTTATGTAGTTCAAAAGTTATGAAGAGATAAAGATCCCCCGCCCCTTCTGGCCTCCTCCCTCTGAATCTCAGATTGGGACGTGCGACACGATGGCTGCAGCGAAGGACAAACTTCAGTAAGTATAAGAGAAATCCTGTCCCCTTTGATGACGGAGGGCAGGATTTCCCTTTGCTTACTGAAGTTTGTCCCTCGCTTGAGCCATCCTGAACAGATTGCAGATTCAGAGTGACGTAGCCAGACGAGGCGGGTGGGGGATCTTTATCTCTTCAAAACTTTTGAACAACACAAAAGTAAGGACTTGCATATAGCGCAATCTGTTAGTTTTAATATACAGAAGACTCGGCTAATGATGTTTAATTAGACGCTACTAATAGAAATCTGTTAGGCAAAAACTATTGAAAATAACTATCAACTGCAATGAAATCTATTCCACAGATTGGGAAACCCTTGCAATCACCAGTACCTACTTAACACTGTAGCATGTGTGTTTATGTCAATGGGTCTCAAACATACGGCTGTATTGCATTACAGGTGATAAATGTTATCTCTGGTTGTATTTCACAGATTCCTGCTGAAGTCTATGGGGAAATTTATAGATACCATTGAAGTTATCAACTGCAATGGAATCCAGCCCTTAATGCTATGGTGGAATTATTTCATTCCATTTGGAATCCCATTGAACCCTAATATTGAAATACTTTATCCTTTGTATTTTAGACAGGTCATGAGTGCTAACATCTAAGGGGATAACACAGCATCAGCATCAAAGGTATTTGAATGGTACATGGTACTGGTAATTTAAGAATTGTTACACTAAAATATATTGGGTAATCGTAATCAGATAATTACATTTGAAAATGATTTTTTCTTTGAAGTGGCTGGGATATAGTTCTAAATACAAGATGCATCTTAGAGGAAACAAAACTGCACTGTTTCTATATTACACACATAAACCATTTGCCAATCCAGCCTATACACATTGCTTAAAATGATTCTGTGGAACCTCTTACACCTCTACAGGGAAGGCTGAAGTTCCACACAACAAGTTTTGGAATGGTTGGTTTATGACCAAAAGATACTATGCTAAAATGAAATTTCACACATACAGCAAATAACACTGGGAGGCAGGATCACAACACTTTAAAGGGGTAATAATACTAAAATGTAAAATGTTATATATATATATATATATATATATATATATATATATATATATATATCCTCATCTTTAATATAGTAGTGATATGCAGGCACAATGCCGCAGAGTAAAGGGTTAATGGTGATGAAAATTTGGATGTGTACCAATACTTTGTGTGTATATATATATATATATATATATATATATATATTTTAGGGCTTATCCCCCTGAGTAAAACAAGGATATTCCCACTGCTAAAGGGTGTTTTATTCAAACTTGTTTTTTTTTTAGGTGCAGTATCACAATGACCTGAAATTGTACAGTGGCGCTGTTGCTACATCATCCTATGGACAGGTCTGGTCAGTTGACCTTAAACACCTTTCCTTTGTTTTACTCAGGGGGATAAACACTACAATATATATCTGTTCACATATTAATGTTACTATCAGTTTAAGGGCTTGAGTACTATCTATAGGTGGCTGTACGCAGACAAGATATCAGGTGTCAAAGAGCAGATTCAGTACCTTAAGTTTATTGTGAACATTCTGATGTCAAGAAGAAGACCTTCCTCAGGTTTTCATATATCTCCACATATATAGCCTATCTATCTATCTATCTATCTATCTATCTATCTATCTATCTATCTATCTATCTTTCTATCTATTTATAAAGATAGATAGATAGATAGATAGATAGATAGATAGATAGATAGATAGACAGACAGACAGACAGACAGACAGATAGATAGATAGATAGATAGATAGATAGACAGACAGACAGACAGACAGATAGATAGATAGATAGAATTTGACAATATACCATTATATCTTAATCTTTTGCATGCTACAGAGATCTCAGCACATTCTTTATCAATATGGTACAGAACTCTGTAGCATCCAATGAATTATTGTATCTATATTTATGTAACAATTATAGTAAGAAATTAAATTAAGCTGTCAATACAGTGGCCATCGTGGAGTTTCACTATGTTGGTTCATGGGTCTGAAAACCATCCAAAGCCTCTCTCACAGGTTCCCTGCAGAAGAGCTGAACTCTGAGATGAGAAAGTCTTGGAATGCAGCTGAGGAAACGTTGCATACAGTGCCATTTAGGCTGCAATGGAGTCTGTTGATTCTTAACCCTTTGAGTGGCAGAGAGGTACGCAACGCATTGCAAAGCAATGTGTTGAGTACCTCTCTGGCACACAAAGGGTTAATATTTAGGCCCTGTAGAAGTAGGAATGGATCAAATGTCTATAGGCCCTATGTTGAAAAGAAAATTCAGTAATTCTGGAGCCAACCAGCTACGTCATAGGTTACAAACACAAATTCTCAACACTCCCATTGATTTAAATGTGTCTTTTAACCTCTTGAATGCTAGAAAGGTCTTAGAATCATTCTATCCCAATGGGCCGAAAGCCTCTCTTGTAGTCAGAGAGTTAAAAGCCCTGTTTAATAAATGGGAACTTATATTTGTCCCCATGTGTAAGGGTTGACATCACTTTTTAACCCTTTGCAATGCGTTGCGTTCCCTTGCTGCACTCAAAAGGTTAAGCATACCTCTGATGCCTTCCAGCACAGGATTCCAATTTCTAACCTCAAAGCAACTGCTAGAAGCCATTTTGTGGCTGCACAGTGCTGCCTATGGTACCAAGTCTGCTCAAATAAGTAACTATAACATAATCGTTATAATAGTTTCTTTTTATTATATTCCTTGTTTTACTTTCTTTTTGTTTATCAGATAGGGTGACCATGGGTCCCGGAATGTCCGGGACTGTCCCTTATTTGAAGCTTATGTCCCTCGTGTCGGGTCATCTCCCACCGGGACAATGAAGTGTCCTGGAATTAAGCCAAGCCACCCACACAGCAGCACAAACAGTCACTCACTGACTCTGTTCCTCAGCCCTATTCTGCCAACCGGGACCAAACAGCAGGTCATCTATGTCATGCCCAATTCTAAAATGGTCACCTCAGCTAGCTTTCAGCTGTCAAGCACAGCCCCAGTCAGCTGACAGTCGCCTGACAGCTACTGAGGGTGATCAGTGTCAGTGAGTTTAGGTTCTATGTGCGCATGCGCGCTGCTTCTAGGCCGGGGACAGGAGGTGCGGGGAGGGGAGCAAACATGGCGGCGACCAGCAGATAAACGGTACCGTTAGAGAGCACAGTGGGGAGAACTGACTCACTTGGACTCTTCCACCAAAAAGGCTTTAGCAGTGGCCAGAGGAGGAGGAAGAGTCGCGTGCAACTGTTACTGAGCTCGTGAGAATAGGAGGGGCAGGAGCCCCAGATATAGCGCTGCTCCAGTGAGGTAACGTGCTGATTCAGCTGGTCAGTATTCTTTGAATGTAATATGTGTATGTGTTATTTAGGGTGACCACATGTCCCGGAATGGCAGAAAGGAAATGTGGTCACCCTATTATCAGATCTGCATTTAACAGCCAATTCCTTCCCTTTTTTTAGAACTTCTTTTATTTAAAAAAAGGAAAAGGCAAAAATAGATTTCTTTCCTATACCCCCCAAATAAGAAGCTGTTAACCAGAAATGTTTTGTGTGTGTAGAAGCACTTAGAGTTCCCAGATAAGCAGGAGAGATTGCTTAGACTGTCTGTCTTTTAGATTTTATCCCATTTTCTCATAGAATACTCTGGTGAAACAGTTTCTCTTTCTTTTTTGCAACCATTTAAACTTTGAGGAATTTTCAAACATATTTCAGATTTATTCTGTGAAATTCTGAAATTCCCTTTGAAGCAGAACTATCACCCTGAATAAAGTCTCCCCCAATAATTAGGTATATAGAGATAAGCTTAGAAATAGTACTATTATCCAGCATAAGAACAGCGTTAAGAAATCCTACTTCTTCTGAGACTGACAGCTAGGCATCTGCACACCTGTGCTGCCAGTCCCTTCCTGTTAACTTTTTTTATGAAAACACATATTTTATAGAGCATTTCCTGCTGAATAAAACAAGGTCACTCCCATCGCTGTTAGATGTTTTATTCAAAATTTATAGCAGTTTAAATAATCAGGAAGTGAATTTACTGTGTTTACTTCCTGATAGTTCTAACTGACAGGAAGTGACAGGCAGTTTCTATCACATTCTATGGAGAACTGTGTGTCACTGACTTTTCTGACTTTCCTCTCCATTAGAATCTCACAGGAAATCTAATTAGAATTTGACCACTAGAGGGCACTGCTAATGTAAAAAAACGTGGGTTTAATCCCTTAAGGACCCATGACGGTCCTGGACCGTCATGGGTTGTTATACCCTTAAGGACCCATGATGATCCTGGACCGTCATGGAATTCCGGGCTCCCGGCGCGGCTGCACGCCGTTCGGGGAGTCCGGAATCGAATCGCAAAAAAAAAAAATGCTCCGTGGTCCTTAAGGGACCGCAAAGTATGCTCACGGCTGGTCCTTAAGGGGTTAAACTGTAATAACTCTGGAAATATAAATCTCTTGGCAGTGGGAGTACCCTTATTTTACTCAATAGGAAAATCCCTACAATATATTTTTTCTCAGAAGAAGTAAGATTTCTTAATAACGTGGTACTTACACTCGATAATAGTACTATTTCTAAGCTTATCTCTATATGTCTAATTCTTGGGGGGGGACTTTATTTAGGGTGATAGTTCAGCTTTAATGTCATTATTCTATTTTTGCATGATATTGTCATAAGCATTCCAACCTTTGTTCAAAAAAACTATTTTTCAAGCTTTTGTTTTCTATTTCCAACCATCCTCCATATTTTTATTAACCCTTTGAGTGCCAGAGTGGTACAGAATGCATTGCTTTGCAATGCGTTCTGTACCACTCTGGCACTCAAAGGGTTAAATTTCTACATTTTTTTTTCTCTTACTACGTCTTTGTGTCCTTTCTACTGTCTACCTATTTCTTTCTTTCTTTCTCTCTGCAAAATAAATCTCTAGTTACTTTTTCCATTTTTTCAACCTGTATGATTTATTTATGATTTTAGTTCTGTTCTCACCATATAGGAAAAGAGATCCATCTCATGAAACACAAACATTGTATAGAACTTTCACTTTAAAACAAGGAGAGTGACCTTATTAAAAAATATTCCAATGCATCTGCATTGTATCGTACGTTAGAACCATATGAAAAGATAAACACAAAATGTTTATGGGATTTCCATTTTATGGTGGTGTTGTTACTATTGCTTTTTATCACTAGATACCCAGACCAACAGTGGAACCATTAAATGGAGTGACCATGAAAACCAATACTCTTCTTCCTCTCATAAAAATACTAATTAGCACTATAATAATTTTTGAATGAGGAATCTCCAAGTGATGGGAATATCTTTACGTTACATGGCCAGAAAAATGTTGTAAGAATGTTCTCCAAAACATAATATTTTTGTTAAAACAGTGCTAGGTTTGCTTTGTAATTTGTTGTGTACCTCTCGGGCACTGAAAGGGTTAATCTGTACATATCCAGATTCTGACCAAACTTACATATATATATGTGTGAGTCCAATTCTGATTTGTAGACTTCATATATCTAAATGGGTAGAATTAGGGACCAGTCATTTCATATGCTACAGATATTAGTATCCCCACCTTTTGGAAGAGCAGCCACATATATTTACAGAACACCTCTTGCAAGAGCAAAAGTCATCAATGATAACCTCATTTCTATTGGCTGTGCAGGTGTGTGATTTCAGAGCAGTCAATACAAACCACAAGCCACCACTATGGAGCTCAAAGCGACAGAAAGCCCAGGCTGTACCTGCGCACAGATGACACAGAGGTGGGTGTAGCAGAGATTAGTAAAATATTGAGTTTTTATGTTTCTACTTTATTGCACTAATGTGCCCTGAAGTAATAGTTCAGCATGCTACAGAAGCTGCCTTCCCCTCTAGCCAGTGCTCCAACAAAGCATGCTGCTCCAGGAGCAATGCAGGGCAAAGGGGTCATATTATTCCTCCCAGTATATAACTAATGTAATTTTGCCTGAGAAGGTTCATTCTACATGGCTCTGTTTGTTATACTCATAACTAGGAGACAAAACAAAACAGAGGAAGATTTAGATGAAATGCCAGAACATGGTTCTCACTCTCACTCTACTGTCAGATAATCAGAGTACCCAGAGGTGTAACTGCAGGGGGCTGACAAAATCACCTATGGCTGCTGTCAGCCAGTAAGATGAGAATAGCAGTGATGAGCCCCGTCCATTATCTTTATTAACGTTTTGCTCACCAAAGATTTGTCCAAAGCATTGCACAACAATGAGTTAGACAACCCTCTGACACTAAAAGGGTTATAGGGGCAGTATTAATGAATTATAGCAAAATATGCTGGATAGGTTTCTTTCAAAAATTAATAAAAATTTAACTTGACATTTTTCCGATAACCTGAGTTCAAGATGTTTTGCTGCCAGGTGGCACTAATGCTGCATCCATCTATGGGAAGCTTGTGTCTGTGACACTCAGCGTTTTACAAGCTGTAATAGTAACAGCACCACCTCTCAAGCATTGAGAGTAGACTTGTTTTAATACTGCCCATGTAATTGTCAACAACAGGGCCGGATTTGTAATTAGGCAGAGTAGGCATCTGCCTACAGGCGCACCCCACAGAGGGGCGCCTGTCATTTGGATCCCCCACTTGGCACCTGCGGCCAACAACAACATGGTGAGGTCTCAGTCTGTGCCTTCAGCACAGACCTGTAGCTGCTGTGAGCTCCCTCATCGGCTCTTTAGTAATACAGAGCGCTGGGAGATGACAGCAGTTGCAGCTCTGTGCAGAAGGAGGAGGCACAGACAGACCTCTCCTCTCCAGGATAGGAAACGAACACGGGGGGCAATATGGAGATGATGGGGGCACTGTGAGGGGCAATATGGGGATGATCATGGGGGCAATGTGAGGGGCAATATGGAGATGATGGGGGGCTAGTTGTAGATGATGGGGGACAAGTTGGAGCTGATGAGAGCAATGTGGAGATGATGGGGGCAATGTGAGGGCAATATGGAGCTGATGGGGGGCAATGTGGAGATTAGGAGCATTGTGGAGATGGCAAATTGGGGGGGGGGGAGGGGGGCGCTTCATATTTCTGTGCCTACAGGCTACTGTGATGTAAATCCAGCCCTGGTCAACAATCTTGTTATATGGGTCCCTGATGCTGCAAACAAATTGCTTTTCTTATCTTTTCCCATTTCTTTTGAAGGCATTCTGAGATCCTCCAAGTTTGGCTCATGACTCACACTTGCTCTGGGACTTTAAATAATATTTGTTCTCCAGACAATGGAGGGAAATGAGGACAGTCCCAGATTTCAGCCAGAGGCCCAGTAGGTTCTAGTTATGTCATTGAGAACATCAGATGAACTTGGGACACCAGGAGCAAGATAGGCAAAATGTCACTGTCTAGTTGGTGCCTTGGCTATCTGATGAATTTACTGCATTCAGTTAGCTAAAGAAAAGCAATTCTGGAGCAAACCAAAGCACATATAAAAAACATATTTGAATTACATGGTTTTGTAAAAAAAAAATGCTTAGCAATCCACTGGAGACCTCACCAGCTTTCAACAACCCTTAGATTATCGGGAATATTCATTTTACCCCATGGTGCAGCTGGGGTGCTCCAGAATTGCTCTTCTTTATCTTACTGAATAAGGCCCTTACTGTGAAATAGTGTACTGATGTATAAAAGATCATTGTCTCAGGAATATATGTTTCTGTAACCCCTTGGATGCTATACACATCACCAGCATATTGGAAATGTCTTTAGTATCCATGAACTTAAATCGACAAGTTGTTTAGCGTAAAGTCTCAGGTATAATACATACTTTTTTTATCCCTTATCCCATTTCACCTTATGTGGGAGAAAAACACACACACATACATGAATCTTTGGGTCAAACCCTGAGAGTTCCCCAGTATGCTTATGAAACATACATGCTAAAGAGCTACTTAGCAGCCTCACAGCAGGAGTGGTCAACCTATCAGATCTCCAGCTGTTTTTGGACTATAACCCCCATCATTGTCCAGCTGAGAACACTGCAGTTTTAAGAACCCATGAGGCCTCCAGTGCAATTGTTAATGGAGATCCCCCAAATATAATCTAACATTTAGGATCTTTAGGTTTAGATGTAACTTTCCTTTTCCTTTCTCCTTATTTGTGAGAAGAGCAGCCCTATCTGTGTGAAATGTACCCAGAACAGCATTATTCCTCCCTGACCATCCATTCACAGAACAAAATTGGTTTAGTTCTATAAAACTGGGACTGTTGGGAAGCCAAAATAAGGCCCCTGAAACAGGACGCCCCCTGGTGAATGCTCGGTATTCCCAAGTATTAAAATTCACCTGGGAATGATGGAAATGTAGTCCAAGACAACGGAATGGTGGTTGTGGATGGTAGAGTTATAGCTCCACAACATCTGGACAGCCAGATGTCTACCTTTCTTGCTCTAGGGTTGGGATGGCTCCTATGAAATTTTGCAGTAGACATTTTCTTCAATGGACAGTTTTAAAGGGATGAGTTAGTAACCCCATCTTACCAGGACTTTGTATCTCCTCTCTCCTTCCTGCTGCTGCAGGAGAACAGCAGCAGAGCCCTATGACCAATCATTGTGTTCCTTCATATTCCCAGAAATGCGTATTTAATTCAAACACCACAATTGGTGGGGAGCAAACAAACCAACCAAATGTATGCTGGCTAGTGTTGAGCGAGCATGCTCGGCCGATGCTCGGATCGGCTCGAGCATCGCTCTGCTCGGCACATGGCGGTACTCGTCGAGTACCGCCATGTGCTCGCCCGCCATGTTCGGGTGGCGGGGATCTGTGCTGGAGGAGGCACAGATCTGAAGACGCTCCGCTGGACCACCAGGGACTGGAGGTACGGGGGCATTGCGGAGATGAAGGGGGCATTGCGGAGATGAAGGGGGACAGTGTGGAGATGAAGGGGGACATTGTGGAGATGAAGGGGGACATTGCAGAGATGAAGGGGGCATTGCAGAGATGAAGGGGGCATAGCGGAGATGAAGGGGGACATTGCAGAGATGAAGGGGGCATTGCAGAGATGAAGGGGGCATAGCGGAGATGAAGGGGGACATTGCAGAGATGAAGGGGGCATTGCAGAGATGAAGGGGGCATAGCGGAGATGAAGGGGGACATTGCAGAGATGAAGGGGGCATTGCAGAGATGAAGGGGGCATTGCAGAGATGAAGGGGGACATTGCAGAGATGAAGGGGGCATTGCAGAGATGAAGGGGGCATAGCGGAGATGAAGGGGGACATTGCAGAGATGAAGGGGGCATTGACCAGGCACCCTCCCCTCATCAGAGCAGGGGGTGCCTGGTGTAATGCTCGTGTCGCCCCATTGAAGTCAATGGGGCTCGGGTGCTCGGCCGAGCACTCGAGCCTCAGGCGGTGCTCGGTCAGAGCACCCGAGCACCCGAGCATCGGGGTGCTCGCTCAACACTAATGCTGGCATATGAGACTCCAGCAATTCTTGGACTTCATCTCCAAAACCCCTCATCAGAAGTAAGAAACACAAAGCTTTAGTACCCCAATAACCACAGGTGCTTCTCCCTGGTTTTTGTTGAACTGCAATTGGCCAGCTGGAGATGTTGGGAACTGTAGCTCAACAAACGCAGTAGAATGCATATTAAACATTATTGGGTCATAGCAGGATATTCAATATTGGGTTCTCCAGTTTCTGGAGACTACAATTCCCTTCCAGCCAATGGCTGGTTGGAGGTAATCAAAGTTATATCTACAACAGCTGGAGGGCCATATGTTGACTCTCTCTGGATTAGAGGATACACTGGCTCTGAGTAGTTTATAAAGTTGGCAGTGCCATGGCCCTGGTGCCCCAACCCTTTCTACTGCCCATGGTTTAATCTGTAGTGGCAGATTGTATAACAGGATTATTTAATTCTTGTCTTTCTTTAGAACTGGAAATTGAAAAACAAATATCCCATTGTTTGTAAAATAGAGTTCAGAATATTTCACCCTTTGTGTGCCACAGGTGTGCAAAAAAAACTGCTTTGAGATGAGTTACATGCTCCTTTGGCACTCAAGGGTTAAGAGTTTTTTTTCCTCCTCCTGAAATGGTTCTTGTGTAAATATCCACACTGACAGTTTTATTTTGTCTCAGCAAACTGTCACTAATGCTGGAAAAGAAGGCAGCAGAACCTGTATTAAAGTACTTCATAATCATTGGCCTCAGTACAACTATTAATCCAGAGCCGCACCATTCACTGGGCTGGAAAGACTAATGCAGATCTGTAGTGTTTGTACGGTAGGGAGATGTGACTGGTGTTACTTTAACCCATGAAATCCCGAAACATCCTGGAATGCATTGTATTGCAATAGGATGCAAAGCAATGCAACAAAGATTCCCTTAGCAATCAAGAGTTTAACCCTTTGAGTGCCAGAGGGGTATGCAATGTGTTGCGTACCCCTCCGGCACTCAAAGGGTTAAAGGGAAGTAACACTTCTAGTATTCATCCTCCATTTACCTTACTGTGGACATAAAATCCTAATGGCCTCTCTGAACTTTGCTTTTGTTCAATAGATCTTAACCCTCAGAGTGCCAGAGGGGTACGGAATGCATTACAAAGTCCTGCATGTGACAATCAATGGAGATAAACATAGTACATAGTAGTTTAGGTTGAAAAAAGACTTGCGTCCATCAAGTTAAACCTTTTCCTCTTCCCGTTTACCGTTGTTGATCCAAAAGAAGGCAAAAAAACCCTCAGTACAGCAATTTCATATTCTGCCTTGAATGAGGGTAAAAAAAAATTCCTTCTTGATTCCAAATGGCGATCAGATTTCTCCTTGGATCAACAAGCTCTAACTAAATATTAATCCCAATACTAACGTACATAGCCCTCTGTGTTCTGCTCTTTTAAAAAAATGAATTTTAAAGGCATCTAATGTTCTCACTGTTGTTAACAGAACCACAGGACCCAAATTCCTCCCACTATAAATAGTAATCTTAACCACTGAGGATCAGAGGGACATACAAAGCAATGCTTTGCAATGTATTCCACACCCCCTGGTCCTTAATGGGTTATTCAGGCTCATTCCTGCTTCCTTTAAAAAAAAGCAAAAAAACTCCCAGCAACTATCATGTTGGCCGCCATGGGTATGACATCCAGGACTGAGTGAATATGCACAAGGGCAAAATTCATAGGGGCCGTTAGGATTTTCTGGGCATTAACCCCTTGCATGCCAGAGAGGTATCCAATGCATTGCAATATGTTGGATACCTTTCTGGCAAGCAGGGCGTTAAGGTAAGAACAGGGTCATTAACCCTTTGAGTGCCAGAGGGTTACATTCCATTCCCCTCTATCACTCAAAGGGTTAGCACTAAGGAGTTTTAAAGAGGTGATAAAGTGGAGAAGACTTCTCCAGTGATATCACGTCTCATATTCCTAGGTTATTGTATGGAGCCAATACAGTAAGATCTCCAACTCTGAAGAAATCTCAGAGCATAGGCTCCATAGAATAACATAGGAACTGGAGAAGTAATAAACTTTGGGGCTGGGGGGGAGATTCACTAAGGAGTGATAAAGAGGTGATAAAGTGGAGATGACTTCTCCAGTGATATCACCTCTCCAGTTCCTATGTTATTCTGTAGTGTCTATTCACTACGATATCCAAAGTTGGAGAAATTTAGTGTATTGGCTCCATAGAATAACATAGGATCAGGAGAAGTGATATCACTGTAGAAGTTATCTTCACTTTATCACCTCTTATCACACCTTAGTGCATCTCCCCCTTTGAGTGCAAGACAGGCATGCATTTCTCCAACTTTGGATATTGTAGTGAATAGACATTACAGGATAACATAGGAAATCGAGAAGTGATATCACACTTTAGTGCATCACCCCCAGGGCCTTGGATACCTCTCTGGCACTCTAAGAGTTAATAGGTGATGTATCTTCTCCTTTAATGAACTTAAAACCCGTTTCCTTTTATTGTTTTTCCTTTCAGTGATTCAGTAGAGTAGCGGTTTTCAAACATTTTCCTTTGACTGACTCTTCCATTTCATAGGAAACCCCTGGGGAACACTAACAGTCAAGTCATTTAACCCATTGGCTGCTATAGAGCTCTCCAACTTATTGTTTTTTCAAAGTAAATTCAAATGTAGCTAAAAGTAAAGGAGACATCTCTGGTATCCAAGAGGTTAGCATAGTATCAATGTCAATTGTATCTGAATGACAATTAGAATTTGTAACTGAAGACTTAACCCTTTGAGTGCCAGAGGGGTACGCAATGCATTGCTTTGCAATGCGTTGCGTACCCCTCTGGCACTCAAAGGGTTAATTCTTAAGTTAAAAGGTGCTAAGTAATTGCATCTAATACATCTATTTATTGGAAGGTTCTAGGTTATATCGCATATTAAAAGAAAAAATCTGACAACAAAATTGCTCCGCAATGTGTTGGACACCCCTCTGGCAATTAACCCTTTGAGAGTAATATGTGGCACTAGGGTGACCACGGGTCCCGGAACGTCCGGGACTGTCCCTTATTTCAGGGCTATGTCCCGCGTCCCGGGTCATCTTCAACCGGGACAATGAAGTGTCCCGGAATGAAGCCAAGCCGCCCTGGATGTCAGCCTGCAAGCGGTGTGTCACATCATGGACGCCGCGAGGGAGCGCTTGGTAGCATAAATCAGCGCTCCCTCGCGGCGTCCATGATATGACACACCGCTTGCAGGCTGACATCCAGGGCGGCAATGCAGCTTACCTGATCTCCTGGAGGCAAGCGCTCTAGTAATACAGAGCGCTGGGAGATGACATCATCTCCCAGCGCTCTGCATTACTGAGCACAGCGCGCGGGAGCTTCAGCTCTGTGCCGGAGGAGGCACAGAGCACTTTCCACGCCGCTAGACCACCAGGGACTCAAGGTAGGGCATGAAGGGGCAACTAGGGTGACCACGTCCCGGAATGGCAGAAGGGAAATGTGGTCACCCTATGTGGCACACTTCAGGTGAGCATCCTGTCCCCCATTTTCTTCACTGCAAAAACTAGCCCTGTAGGGAAAAAATATATATATAAATAGCCTATACAGATATATCTATGTTCATAAAAGTCTAGTCGTGACCATTAAAGTCAGTATTGCTGTCATTTCATTTTCTTTCAATGATTCATCATTCCGTGCTATGGAGTAATAAACTTCCAATACAAAGACCTCAGTCTAGCCTAAATAGAAAATAGCAGCAGCAGACCAAATCCTTACAACCATTTGAATGCCAGAGGGTTGAGCAGCGCATTGAGAATTAATACGTTTTATAAACCTCTGGCACTCAAATGGTTAATCAAATGATGCACATTCCTGAATTGCTCATTTGATTTATGACATGCACATGGGGTTTCAATATAATCGTAATTGGGAGAAGTAAATAACTTTTTTAATGGAAGATTAACTTTATTATGAAGTAGATTTAAAGGGTGATTATCATGTTTTGTTAAAGGGATAGTAATGTTTCATAATAGAAGCAGCTGTAATTAATCATCATAGTATTTGGACTTTGGAGAGTGTTATTTCAATTCTGTCAGAGTTGTAATTCAAGAGTAATTAAATGACAAAGTGTCCCCTCCCACCCCTTTTACTGATGTAACACTGTTCAGCCAGATCAGAAGGGAGATGCCCAGGTAGACTGCAGAGAGGGACAATCTTCAATTAAGATAAGGGAAAAACCTGAAAAACTTGTCAAGGGGGGCAGGGCTTTCATTGTTCTCATAGGAAGAAGATTGTCCCCTGCTGTTATCTGTCCGGTCTTACAACCAGATTCCACATTTGAGAAGAGATGGCTTACACTAGGTAAAAGGGGCAGGAGGGGAAACTTTGCTTGTGAATATCTCTCAAACCATAAAGGTTTGAGAGATAAGACTTATATTGTTCTTCATGTTTTTTTAATGCCTACAAAATAAAATAAAGATAAAACGAAGTATTACTATCCCTTTAAGCTTTCTCCAACGGATCAGACTTCGTAAATGCCTGCAGCCCCAAACCTGCTCCTATCAGCATTTTGGGGCTCAGAAACTGACTTCCTATGCTCTATTGCAACCCGCAAGTATCTTGCTTTCAGTTATAAACCTCACTGGTTGTATGCACAGTCTCCATAGATCCTCTCTATTGGCTTTTCAAGACCAATACATAGGTTCTATGGGGACTACGTTGCACGGGTCAACAAGACAGAATTGTTCAGTCTCTTTTCTCTTCTCTTCTTCCCCAACTGTCCACTGGGGCTAGAAATGCAGCCCCGGCTTCACAGGCAAGTCTGACCCCAGGGGAGCAGATTTGCTGAAGTGAGTGTTAGTTACCTTTTAATTCGTAGTAGTAAGGGATCTATTTCCCATTAGGAAAAGTAGGCAATGGCCTAAAGCATCATATTGTACTGGTCACACCCACATTCTGAGTTATAGGTGTGGCCAAACCATTCCCAATGCCCAGTCAGCAGTCATCTACTCCTGGTTTGTGGTAGCCGATTTATTTACTAGTTTATATACCTCATTTTTGGTCACTAAGTAATCCCTTGGATGCTAGAGACATCTCCAATGCATAGCAAATTCAGCCAATGGGTTAAGTGTGTTTTTGTGCTTGTAACTTTAAGATTAAAAGAACATAGTCACCTGCTAATAACCACTTCCCTTACTATGGCCAGGCCATATAATCCCCTGTGAATTTTGCTCTTGTGCTTTTATTAAAAAGATAATATCTACATTTGGTCTTGGATAACATGACCCCTAAGACTGATTAAAATTGTTATCTCTGGAACCAAGGAGCAAGGGTTAAATACAGAGGTGACCACTGGAATTTTCTGACCAAAATACAATAAGGGCTGAATTAAAATGCAGGTGCTAATTTTATCTCTGCTTTTATCTCCAGGTATCCACATAAACTTCAATAGGAACATTTTTGATAAAACGGGAGGTAACATTTATCTCCTGCATTTGAATCCAGCCCACTGTAGGGTATTATTATTATTTCATGGGGTTAGTGTTCTTTTAACCCTTTCAGTGTCAGAGGAGTGGCCAATGCATTGCATACCCCTCTGGCACTCAAAAAATTAAGTTAATTTTCTGTGCTAAGCAACAGTAGATGGGGCTGGGGTGTAGTCAAGTGTAGAGCCTGTGATTCACAAAAGGGTGAAGCAAAAGGCACCTTGGGTATCTTGCTTAGGGGAGCTTGAGATTTAAAAGGGGCAATGTAGGGCTGTGTCACAAGAGGTATGGGAAGGGCATTCCCAGTTTTCAATACTGCTTTGTTTACCATTTCCTTACAAATCACTGTGATTTGCATAGCTGGGTAATGTGAGGCACCTCCCTCCCTCAGTCTTACTCGCTCTTTCCTCTCCCTCTACCCACCTCAATGTAACATAGTAACATAGTAAATTTGGTTGAAAAAAGGCACAAGTCCATCAAGTTCAACCTTTTCCTCATAACCCAGAGACATGAATATTATATAGCTTTCCTGCTGCCAAATAAGTTAGTCCTTCCTGTTTTGCATACTAATATACAGTATAACCCTGCATGTTCCCTTTTGAAAGAAATGTATCTAATCTTCTTTTAAATGTATCCATTGTATCTGCGATAAACACATCCTTGGGCAATGAATTCCACAATTTAACACACCTTACTGTAAAATGCCCTTCCTCTGCGAAACCTCCTTTCCTCTAGCCTCAAGGGGTGTCCCCTGGTTACTTGATCAGGTCTTGGAATAAATAGCTCACCAGAGAGATCCTTGCATTGACCTCTCATATACTTGTACATTGTGATAAGATCTCCTTTAGTGGTCTTTTCTTATACAGTATTACAGTGATCCAAAGGCAGCTGGGAAATCTGTCCAATGGGTGCATGTTTGAATTTGAAACCTACTTTCATGGCTTCTAGAGTTGTTACCTTTTCTTCTAAAAAATACTGGCCATGGCATTCCCTCAATAGACTTAACACTGGACAGAAGCCAATTTTTTACCGGCCTGCCGGTAAAATACCGTCTGGGTGGCATCCCTAATGGCTATATCTTAAGTCCTTACAGGTCTTGGCAGGCCATGACTTTAAAATCTGCAGACGCACAGTTTGGTTTGGAAGCCAGGACCAGAGATAACTAAAGATGTAGCCAAGGAAGCGTGCAACTAATTCAAACATGCCACCTGCTGGACAGGTCTTCTGGCTGCCTCCATATGGATCTAAATCATTGAGGTGGGTAGAGGGAGAGGAAAATAGTGGAAGTGAGTGGGAGGGAGAGAGCAGGAGATGGAGGGGAAATCTTGAACTTCTATTATACACAAAAATATAAGGTTTTACCTTGAGATCTGAGTATTATTCATTCATGCATATTATACACAGGTTTGTATTATAGCCAATATTTTACTGTAGTTGATAATTATTATTTTCACTTTCCAGACCTTGCTCTATTCAACCACAAGCCACCAACAAACTCCACTTAACTGAATACCAGAAAATAAACACTGCAGTTTCTCATGTGTCCAAGCAGCAAAGCATTGCAACATTTCAGTGTCAAGGCTACATTATCACGATGCTTCACTGCCAGCAGACACAAGAAACAACACGTTATATTTTTTCTAATATTCAGTTATACAAATTTCTCAGCAGCATCTTGCCAAATGGATCAAGGTCTGAGAAGAGAAAATCAATATTAACTACCCACTGATGTGTTAAGCAAAACATGTACTTTGTTTTCTTTTATTGTGTATATTCAAACATGATATTTAAAAACAACAGTTCCGCTTTAAACTGATTATATGTTATTTTTTAATTATTCCCAGTTTTCACCCATATTTTATTTTGTAAAATAAATATAAATTTTAGTTCTACAAATAAAATACCAAAAAGTCTTCTTGGAGAGTTAAGGTAAGATTGTTCAGGGCAGTCCCACATGTGTGGGGCTCCTCTGACATTTAATGGGTATGTATCCTGATTTACCGAGGCTGATAAACTAAGAGGAATTGGATCAATTTTGGGGAAAACCAACGGCATAATAGGGGACAAATACAAATTCCAAACAATGTTTCCATTGGAGAAAGTACTAGTATTGAATGCTGCTCAAATCTTGTTTTAAAACAATGGAAATTTGCTGAATATGTTTATATTCCCTGATTAAGTTGGTTTGCTTTAAAATGAATGTGTGTGTGTGCCTGTGTTTGTGTTGTGTCTGTGTGGGTGGTGTTTACTGCCCTTCAACATTCAAATCCCTGCACATATACTTCCAATTAAACTCCAACAAAGATACACCTCCATTCAACACCCTCCCTCCTTTACAATGTAATGCTATATTCATCTTAAGAAAAACTAGACTTCTGCATTCCTGAAAACCAGAGTGTTTATAATTGATTTGTATTATCATTATATGGGCAGTATCTGGGAGAAGCAGGTAAAGTCCTGATCTATACACTAATCCCCATGCTACATGGAGCTATCTACACTGATATATACTGGTGCAGAGGGCACTCTGACATAATATTTTCCTTTAATTTTGCCTTTATCTTGAACTGCTAGTTTCTCACAGTAAGAATAGCAATATACTCTGAAAGAAAAGATAAATAAGAAAAATAAGTTATCTTATCCTTTTCATACCACCTTTGCCACACCCATAGGAGGAGAATAATGAAGGCTTTTAAAAGCTTAGCCTCCCCAATATAGACACCCACAATATCAGATTTAAGTGGTAGACACAAAATTATTAATAGTCTACCCAAATACAAAACTCCCCCTACATCTATGATAATACCTTAGTGAATCCCCCCCCCCGTAGTCCACCAAAGAGTTTCATGTGTGCCTCCTCATACATATCTGGTACTACTTAAAAATTTTGGGGAACTAATCCCAAAATAATTGGCTCATAGTGGCCATTAGAATTTTCAGACCAGATTAAGATATGAAGAATTAGTTTTCCTTTAACAAAGTTCAGGAGGGATCCATTTTTAAGATAAACATAATCTAAGAACAAGAGGCAATGACCAAACGAGGGTGAAAAAGTTAAAAAAAAGATGCTTTACAGAAAGGGTGATAGGAGCATGGAACAGCCTCCCAGCAGAAGTGGTACTGGCTAAAACAGTAAAAGAATGCAAGAACTATTGTGTAGAGATATAGCTGTTCTAAGCATTAAATAAATCGTATTCAGTAGATAAGGAAATGGACAGATTAGAAAGTCCAACTGGTCCTTATCTGCTGTATAATAAGGAAAATTGCAGCAATTTTGGAAAAAATGAACTGCACAACGGGAACAGAATAAACATCCCTTTAGATATAAATGGAGCTTATAAACCCTTTGTATGCAAGAGAGATCTCCAATGCATTGCTTCAAAATGCTTTGGTGTGTAACTGATTGCTTTACATTCAAAGAGTTAAAATATAATTTAAATCAAATGTAATGTGTGTGTGTGTGTGTGTGTGTGTGTGTGTGTGTGTGTGTGTGTGTGTGGGGGGGGGGGGGATTTTTAATTTGTACCTGTGTAATGCTGGTTTGCTCTAGAACTGATCTACTTTTTCTCAGAACATCATCATCATTGTGTTGCATCATTGTATTTAGTAATATTTGGCCTACCAGCATTTTGATCTAAAAGAAAAGCTTGAACTACTCCATGAGAAGGATGGATTGGGCTGATCTGGAGCGATGCATATGGGGATTTGAGCCAAACTGTATGACAAACAAAAAAAAAATTCATTACACTAAAAAAAGAATATTGATGGTCCTGGAAATCAGAGGGTAGAATATTAGCATTTTTATTGATGAGGCAGAATGTCAAGTAATGCGTAGTCTAGCACTATGCCTAAAGTAGTGATCAATAAGTGTCCATAATCCTCACTCAGCTCAATGATAATCACTTGTACAGGATTTGGTTATGGGGTCCACTGCAAGGACAACATTAGGCCTTGGAGGAGAGAAAAGAGCGGAATGATATGTTCAGGAGCCCTAACACATCGTTATGATAGAACTCTGCCCATTTCAATCTAGGCAGAAAATACTGATGACTGCTGTGACTCAGTTCGATGTAGGATACATCCCCAAAACATATTTTAATTAGTAATGGATATTGTCTCTGAATTTGGACATAATTCTTTGCTGAAGAACTCCCGTACCCCATACTCCTCTTACTGAAGTATGTCATTCTTTTTAAGAAGATTTCATTGGAAGTAGTTTGGGATCCTAGAGTGGAGGGACAAAGAACAATATGCATCCTTGTGCACATGGTATCCATTATTAAATAAAGATTCAACTTGGTAAACCACATAACTGATTTGTAGTGGCCATTGGAATTTTCCAGAAGGGTCATAATGTATTATGTAGTTTGTACTTTGTTTGATTAGAAGCCACATTTAAATTAATGGGAATGTTTGCAACATTTATTTCTCCCTATCCATGGGCTTCCAAGGAAAGTTTTATAGGAGTAAAATCAGAGTAGGTTCTAAAATCTTTGTCAGCTCTTAGGTACTGGCCTTGGGCAAGTGTGAAGGAGGGGAGAGTGCCCCCTTTTGCCCTTCCCTGCGGACACCCATGCCCCTATGTTGCAGATGCTTTGCTCCACAATTAAAATATTAGTAATAAATCGGCCTGTTTGAAATGGAAAGCAGTCCCAGCTGACAGACCTTCCCAAACACATCCAATATAGTATATTATTATTCTGGCATTGTGTCATGTTTTAGTTTTAGTTACATAGGAACTGCTAACATATAATACTTAATGGGAAATCACATTCAGTTTAAACCTGTCACGAACAGGAGACAGGGACAAATGTGTGACAGTTGTCAGCAGGCTTGTTACAAATAAAATCTATAAACTTCTTAAAATGGGAACTAGCCCTAGATGACACAAGAGTATGGTGGATCAGAAGAGGATAGTGTGACAGCAGAGGATGGTGGGGCTGGTTGGGCAGCAGAGTTTGATGGGTTAGCTTAAGACAGCTGGGTAGCATGGAATGGTGGGGCAGCAGGATATGGTAGAACATTAAAGAATGGTGGCTGATGCTGCTGACAGGGAGTGGTGTGGCAGCAGAGAATGGTGGAGCTGCAGAAGACATTTCCACAGCAGAGGATGGTAATACAGTTGAAGATGGTGATTCTGACTGCTGACAGCAAAAGATGGTAGTATAGTGAAAGATGGAGGCTGCTGACAGTAAATGTTCATAATACAGAGGATGGTTGTTTTGACTTGTGACAGAAGAGGATGGAAGTACAATAGAGGATGGTAGATTAGGTTTCAGACAACAGAGGATGGTAGTACAGTAAAGGATGTGGTCCAAACTGTGGACAGAAGAGGATAATAATAGAGTAGAGCAGTGGTACCCAACACTTTTCTCAGGGAATCCTGACAAACCATGTCTTTAGAATGTCCTTGCTTGTGCACAGGTTAGTTAAATGCTCTGAGACTCTGATTAACACTACAGAAATATTTAGAGAAATCCTACAGTCATAGCCAGTTAGGTATATCTAAGGATGAGGTTGGGAACTACTGCATTAGAGGACAGTGGCTGAGTCTGTTGACACCTGAGGATATAGTACAACAGAAGAAGGCAGTGCAATAGAGGATGTTAGTACAGCAGAGGATGACAGCAGGTAGAGAACTGTAGTGCAGCAGATGATACTTGCTGATGCTGGTGACAGCGGATGATGGAAGCGCAGTATAGGATGGCAGTACACTAGAGTATGGTAGCACAGCACAGGATTGTGGCTGAGGCTGGTGACAGCGGAAGATGATACCACAGCAGAAGTTGGCAGTACAGCACAGTACAGAAAAGCATAGCAGCATATCGGAGGATGGCAGTGCAGTAGAGGATGATAGTACAGCACCGTACAGCAACCGGGGCTGTCGTACTCAGGAAGCACCACCTCCTTCCACTCTCACACAGGAGGAAGCTCTCTCAGCGCCTCCCCCTGTCTCTAGGCTTCCCCTCCTCTCCTCTGTCCCTTGTGCCTGGCTGTCAGGCACACACAGGAGTGAGTCAGTGAATGAGTCGGGAGGAGGGATTTTTTCTTTTTGTAATAATAAAGGTGCAAGTTGGAAGTGCAAGGAAAGTCCGCAGCAGTAAGGAGCAGAGGCGCATCATCATTACCATCACCATCATCCTTCTATATTATGGCAGAACAGAGCGAGTCTCCTGTACACAGCCAGCCCCCTGCACAGCCCATCGGATGGCCAATCTGCAGGGACAGCTACGAACTCCAGGAGGTTATTGGTCAGTCTTTATTTCTCTTATTTCGCCAAGGTATCAGTGACATAGGTTGCCGGTTTCAGGCCTACCGGCATCTCCTGTTCCTCTTCCTCAGTCCAGACCTGATGGAGTTGCTGGAGCTTCTCTCACATATGTCACTGCAGTGATCCTGCACATTACACACCCCTCATTTTATTTTACATGTACAGAGGTACCTGCAAGTTACATCAATATAGGCCATGATCTTACCAAGGAACAGCTGTCCCTTTAAGATCACACCTACTACACCCAAGTGACAGTATTTCCCCTTTAACCCTTTGAGTGGCAGAGGGGTGTGTAACACATTTGAGGAGAAATGGGTTGCACACCTCTTTGGCACTTAATGCGTTAAAATGGAACTGGCACCCTATACTTACGTGCTATCGTAGCCTGTCTTGGGGAACTAGAATGCTGCACCCATGCCCCTTTCGTGCATACATTCAGGGTCTGGTACTCAAAGTGTTAAAGGTGAACTGGCACCCGTACCCATGGCGATGAATGCCTGGGTAGCACTCCAAAAGAAAGTGGAGTCCTGTACCAATGCCCCTATTATGCGCCTGTGCCCTTTCTAGCAGTCAAATGGTAAATAGGGGAATTAGCCTTGCTATGCACCAGTGCTTTACATTGCACTCATAGATTTAAAGTGGAACCCCCCCCGCCCATGCCAAGCCATGCAATATCTGCATAGGTTGGCTGATTAACCTCGCCCCCTGTGCCCCTCAAGGATGCCTAGTCATAGCTAGGTTGTTAGATCCTGTTTGCTGTTGGAAGCTGGGAAACGCAGCTTTGGATGGCATATTGAAACTCGTGCCCTCTCTCTTTCTGGCATCCACACACCATGATAACGGAAACCACAGATCCCTATCTCTGAGTGGCCTTTTGTTTAACTCTGCACTTGCCATATGAGCCCTTTAAACAGAAGCGGTTTTTCACATCCGTTTTTCTTGTATTTTCTGTACTTATACAAACTCCTCATATAAGCTGTTCCCATACATTGTCAGAATACTTCACAAAAGGCTGCAATGTAATAATGTTCCAACAAGTAGCTACATAATTAACCCTTGAAGGGCCGGGGTTGTTAGTACAACACACTGAAAAGCATTGCGTTTTTCACCCCTCTGGTCCTTGAAGGGTTAAAATGAATGAAGCTTGGGTTGGTGGTGTTAAGTGCTACCCTCTAATTTTAACCGTTTGGGTACTGGAGGATTATGCCACTCAAAGGGTTATGAAGAACCTAAGCAGATTTGTTTTTTTTAAAGGGGGGATACATATATGCAATTATATAGTCACATAAAAGGACACATCACTCTCTAATGCACATTAAAATATTTTACCTCACTTAAAAACCATTAGGGGTTAACACTTTGATTAACCTCTAACGTACTCCTTCCTCTTATGTTTAAATGAGATACATATCCAGCTCTGCACCAGATATAACGATTTAAACATATGAATACCAAGGCAGTGTGCAGAGGATTGCTTTGCTCAAAGGCTTAAACCACTATCTAGTTAACCCATTGCGGATCAACATGTCTTGGAGACTTTTTTTGGCACCCACGATTTTAATGTGGGGGTTGAGGGTTATTAAATTTATTTACCCCGTTTAATGTAAATAGAGTTTAAGAATATTTTTAATCCCTTGGATTGTAGAGATCCAATGTGTTGAATACCTTGGCACTCAATGGGTTAAACATAAAACGTGGTTAACAATTTGAATAAAGTTAATTTCCCCCTAAGCTCATCTTTTACTGCTAGTAGTTAAGGTGTTTTGACCAGTTTCCTGCTAGAAAAGGCCTGCAGAGCTTTGCTCAGCAAAATATGTAATTATCATTTCTGCATAACATGTTACTAGCAGTTATTTGAAATATGGCTGATATTCTTTTCCTGGTTTAAATTCCCTACAGACTGATAGGACAGATGCAGAGCAGTCTATATTTAGCTGCCTAGCAGCTACTGTCTTGTACATATTGTAGTAATAGAGACTATAATTTATTTGAATGCATCTCTACACTGCTTATGTAACCAGAGATTTTGTGTACTTTTTCGATAGATGACAAAGCGTATAAAGAAAGGCATATTTTTAATAGCTGGAATAGTCCTTCCTAATGTAGCAGCTGTCTGCTGCAGCATTTGTTGTTTTGTTTAGCAGATCAGCATATTCTAAGATAAAGAATATTATTTTTTTTCATCAGTTTTATAATTATGAGTCTGGAGTGAAGCATTTCTGTGGTTTCAATATGTTCATTCATTAAAAATATCCAGTGCAATGCCAACACAGTCTTTATCTGTACAAAAGAGAAAAAAACTAATTATATAACATTTTTCTAAATAAAATTGCACCAAGTATGATGTATTCAAACTCTGAATGGAAGAGGGGTGCCTAATGCTTTGCAAAGCATTGTGCACCCTTCAAGCACTTAAAGGGTTAAGTATAACTGGGAGCAATTCAACTGCACAAGAGGGGACAAACATGTTTCCAAAATTCCATTTGATCTAAATGGGCCTTGTAACTTGGGTCTGCTAGACAGCTCTTCAACATATTGCTTTGCAATGCATTGATGACCTCTCTATCATTCAAGGGGTTAAAGGGATAGTAACACTTAAAATGTAAAACAAATATATGCTGTAAGGAATATCCCTCTGAGTAAAACAAGGGTACCCCTACTTCTGAGAGGTGTTTCATTCAATAATTATTACAGCTCAAATTTGAATTATTTAGATACAGCATCTCAGTGACCTGAAAATGTACAGTGGTACTGTTCCTACACCATCCTATGGGCAACTCTTGTCAGTTGATCATAAATCTCCATAGGATGTGTAGCAACAGCGCCACTGTACAATTTCAGGCCACTGTGATACTTCATCTAAAAATTTCAAGTATAATAAGTATCGAATAAAACAAATTTCAGCAGTGGGAGTACTATTTTTTCACTCAGGGGGATAAACCCTGCAACATATATTTATTCTTACATTTTAAGTATTACTATGCCTTTAACATTCCTTTTTATGATAGAAGGTAAAATAAGGGTACTCTCACTGCTTGCATATGTGTCTTTGTAGCATTACTACAGCTTAAACTGTGAGTTTGTTCCATTAACTGTTCTCTCTAGTGGCCACGTTTCAGACATACTCTGTTACATGCTATGAGAGAAGTGAGTCACTGACAAAGGATGTCTAAAGAATGTTATTGTAACTGCTATATGACTTCCTGTCAGTTTGAAATTTCAGGAAGTAATGAAGATGTCTCTCGCTTCCTGATTATTTGAACTGTTATAAATGTTGAGTAAAACAACTGCTAACAGGTGGAGTACCTTTGTTTAAATCGGTAGGAAACGTTCTATAACATACAGGTTTTCACAAAAAAGTTTAGTGCACCATTAAAAACTGATCTATTGATGACCGTAGCTGTAGCTCAGCATTGTCAATTACATGCCCTTTATCTTTTGCATAAATCATTAATATGTAAAGAAGTAATTCACGTTTAAAGAAAGGGTAATCAATTATTGAACCTCCAGTTGTTGGGCACTAGATTTTCATTCATGTGGGGTGATGGGAGTTGTAGTCCTTAAAGGGACAGTAATACTTTATTATTACTATCCCCCGTATTATAGATATTTGCAAAATAATTTAGTAGCCCCCAGGTTCATATCTCAAACCTTTATGGTTTGAGAGATAACGGAAGGCAAAGTTCCCCCCTCCCTCCCCCTCCCCTGAAGCCAGCGTTGTGCTGACTGCAGGGATATCCGGTCTGACTTTTATTAGGCGGCTCTGCAGCAGAGCCGCAATCGCGTTAGTGAAAAATAATTATTTCACTGAAATGGTCTTCCACTTGTGCTTGCAAACCAAGCACATGTAGAAGACCATTTCAGTGAAATAATTCTTTTTCACTAACGCGATCTCGGCTCAGCTGCAGAGCCACAAGCCTGTCATACAACAGACTTCCCCTGCAGTCAGTACAACGCTGACTTCAGGGAAGGGGGAGGGAGGGGGGAACTTTGCCTTCGGTTATCTCTCAAACCATAAAGGTTTGAGAGATGAACCTGGGGGCTATTAAATTATTTTGGAAATAACTGCAATATGGGGGATAGTAATAATAAAGTATTACTATCCCTTTAAAGGGATAGTAATATTGCACAATCAAATCAGCTACAATTAATCTTAATAGTATTTGGGCCATGGAAAGTGTTATTTCAATATTGTCAGAGTTGTAGTTCAAGAGTAATTGAATAATATAGTATCCCCCACCCACCCCTTTTACTGACGTAACACTGCTTACTGCAGAGCAGCAAGACTGTCCGGATCACAGAGTGGGACAGTCTTCAGTGAGCATAAGGAAAAACCTGTCAAGGGGGGCAGAGTTTTCCTTATGCTCACAGTAAGAAGATTGTCCCTTGCTGTGACCTGTCCTGTCAAGAGCTCAGATTCCACATCTCAGGGGAGGCGGATTACAGTAAGTAAAAGGGGTGGGAGGGGAATACTTTATCATTCAGTTACTCTTGAACTACAACTCTGACAGTTTTGAAATAACGATCTCCATGGTTCAAACACTATGAAGATTAATTGGAGCTGCTCTTTTTGTGAAACATTACTATACCTTTAACAGATGAATATTCAGTAATTAACTACCACTGATATATCACATCTAATATTACTGAACACTTACGTTTTTAAAATAAGATTGGCACAGGCCAAAAGAGGATTCAGAAGAGGTAGGGGGTTTATGTTAAGATCTGTTAAATCTTGCAATTCTTATAGCTAAGGATGTGGTGATGGCAGATACAATGGATACATTTAAGTGATGTTTAGATACATGTCTAGCAGAATGGGGCATACATTTCTAGACTATGTGTTATTAGAGTAAATAAGAAGTAGAGATGCACCGATACCGATTTTTGAAGACCGAGTACGAGTACCGATACTTTTTTCAAGTACTCACCGATACCAATTACCGATACTTTTTTTGCGGTCATTTGCCAGTTTTCCAAGTACCTATATGCTTTAGGTACTTGGAAAATTGGCAAATGACCGCAAAAAAAAAGTATAGGTAATTGGTATCTGTGAGTATTTGAAATATATTATATATATATATATATATATATATATATATATATATATATATACACACACACACACACACACCACCTCTTGATTCTCCCCTTTTGACTCTTTCTCCCCCTCTTGATTCCCACCTTTTGCTTCATTCTCCCCCTCTTGAGCCCCCTTCTTTTGCCTTGGCTTTCTCTCTGTTTTGATCTCCCTTTCTCCCCCTCCTTGACTCTTGATCCTACCCTTTTGCCTCTCTCTGTTGAAACCCCCTCCTTTTGCCTCTTCTTGCCCCCCTCCTTATGTCTTCTGATCCTTCCTCCTTTTGCCTCTTTCTCCCTCTTCACCCCACTCTCTGCCTCTTTCAACACCCGCTGCCCCATCTTGTCTCCCTTACCCTCCTCTGCCAGGTGCTCACTGTTCTCTCGTGAGCCCCGGCAGAGGTCAGCGTCGGAGCGTTGCCATGGTAACCCGTGGCAATGCTCCGGCACTGCAGGAGTGAGAGAGGTGACCGGGGAGCATTGTGAGCAGCTCCCCGGGCTCCCTCTCTGCAGCACCGACCCTGACACAGGGTATCGGTGCTGGCATCGGCCGCATTTGCGCGAGTACAAGTACTCGCGCAAATGCTGGTATCAGCACCGATACCGATACTAGTATCGGTATCGGTGCAACCCTAATAAGAAGTTGCTCTGGTAAATAGACAAACACCCATCTTGGATTTGGGAAGATTATATAGTTCTAATTTTCTGGGGAATACTGTGGCAAAGGACAAATTTACAGATTTATGTCTTTTTCCCCAAACAAATTATGTAAGTATGCAGTACATGCAGGGCATTATTATATTTAAAAAGACATACACCAACCCGTTCGGTACCTTGGCACTTAAAGAGATAGTAATATTTCTAATAAAGTGAAGTTCCAAATTTTCTTTATTCTATTTTGGGCATGTAGCATTATATTTCAGTACTAAAAGTTTTGTAGTTCAATCGCTATTGAATCCGAAAGGGTTCCCCTCCTGCCCCTTCTGGCCACCTCCTATCAGATCTGGAATCCAGCCATAGGACCAGACGGATCGCAGAGATGGCAATCTTCAGTAAGCATAAGGAAAATCCTGCCCTCGTTCGTCAAGGATGGCAGGGTTTTCCTTATGGTTACAGAGTGAAGATTGTCCCTAGCTGCGATCCATCCGGTCCCATGGCCGGACTCCAGATCCGATGGGAGGCCACCAGAAGGGATGGGAGGGGTTGAACTACAAGCTGCTGGCATTGAAAAATAGCGCTTCGAGCTAGAAATACGAATAAAGACGACTTGGACCTGCACTTTATTAGAAGTATTACTATCCCTTTAAGGAGTTAAATATGATTGTTTTTCGTTTATTATTCCTTCGGATAATACAAGTCTCCAATGAATGTCTTAGCAATGTATTGGAGATGTCACAAACATCCAAGGCAGAGTTTACTGGCTGAATGGGCTTGGGTCCTGGATATTATAACAATACCCCCCCCCCTCAACCTACTTTATATACTCCAGAAAATCCAAATGGCCCCTCTGAATTATTTATTTTCTCCTTGATTCAAGAGATGTCATCCTCAGTCAGTCCTGGATATCATGTCCATAGAAGTGGACATGGTAGTTACTATCAGGGCCACAGGACACAATTTCTGACCACTGGACATGGTAACCTTAACCCTTTAAGGACCAGAGAGTGTGCAACTCATTGCTTTATTCCGGCCTGTAAAGAATTAAGTAGGCTCATGCACTATGCCCGTTTGCGTACCCCTCTGGCTATCAAAGGGTTAAAAAAAATTCTGGCAGCTTCTGGCATGTCCTCCTCTATGGGTATAACATCTGGGATTGACTGACAATGCTGTCTCTTGAACAAAGACACAAGGGAGAAATTCTTAGTGGCCATTAGTTTTTTTGGGTCATAATAAATATAGGAGGCGAGGTTTATTAGGAGGTATTACTCAGAGTCTTGTTGTCAGCCCAGGACATCTAATGGGGTGATAGTCTGCTGATGTTCTGACTGGTAATGGTACGACTAGGCTGCACATGTTACAACAGTAATGCATTAGGTGGGCTTGAGTCATGAGTTTTTGTTAACTGTGTAGCACTCCTGGAACAAGGCATTAATTTGCCCTAGGAATCCTTGCCTTTATATTTGTTTAGCAGAAGGTCTTCAAAAAGTGGTCAGTTATATCTGTATACTATTTATTAGTTGCCTTTGATCTTTTTAGTAGTCTACTTCAGGTCGTTTCAGTTTACAATCTGTTACAGATTGGTGTCCCTTATGAGCCATACAGGTATATTAACATTCATTGTTTTTTGTGATGGGGTGTGACCTAGAGGCACACTTCAACAGAAACCACTATATACAGTAAACTGCAGATATGATTACTGTTGTATGAAGTTACCTGGGAACTTTTCTTGTTAACTCCCTGGAGGGGGGTCCTGTGGTGCCACTGGGGGAGATAAATAACTTGATTTGCATAAAAAGGGGCAGGGCTTAATCATGAGTGGGGAGGAGCTTATGAAACATAGTAAAAGTAGGAGGAATAGACTGGGGAAGGAGAAGAAGGTGGCGGGGAGTGGGAGGAACAGACGTGGGCAGAGTTTGATTAGAAACTCCCCACATCCGGAGAATCATCCTCTGATCTGGAGACTCAATAATGCAGAGTCAAGACCAGAGTCTCTAGGGCTAATCCGGAGAGTTCCCAGCTATATGTATGAAGTACATGTAGTCAGAAACGTAATCTTTTAAACAAATTAAGAGGCACTTAGTCATCCAGTTATTTTTTAAAGATTAGTACTGTATGGGATAGAGAGGGCTACATTACTTCTCAGGCTCATCTTGGCAAGGCGCATTTGGGGCCGTGTTTTCAAAGGGAACGTGTAGGCATTCTGGGGCAAACCATTTGCACTGTAGGGGAGAGCTAAAAATTCCCATTAATTTAAATGGGGATTTTTACCACTTTGAATGCAAGCGAGGTCTCAAATGCATTGCTTGCATTCAAGGGTTAAAATCTCCATTTAAATCAATCAGAATTTTTGGAATTTTTGCTCCCCCTTATAGTACAAATGGTTTGCCCCAGAACGCCTCCATTTTTCTTTTCAACATACGGTCTCAGTTGCGGTCATTAGCCCCGCCCATTGCTCCAATGGTTTATCCTCACTCCTCCATGATAAAAAACACTTCTGCCTTTCTCTGTAAACCAATGCTAAGTTCACTGGTGATTCGTTTTATGTTCTGAAATCGCATATAAAATTGTATTAACCCTTTTGCAAAGCAATGCGTTCGATACCTCTCTGACACTCAAATGGTTAAAAATATGAGATGATTGTGTGTTTTCCAATGGAATTTGAATTTCATGAATCTTGACTTTTCCACCCATAATGGTTTCCTTCAGTTTCAAGATCTCAGCTTTATCCGTACCGCTCTGGCACTCAAAGGGTTAACATTGCACAGTAATTGTGCTAAACTGTGATATTTGGCGAGATACCACTGAAATAAATACACATCATATGTACTTGTGATAATCCACTATAGGACCAAAGATGCAGCTAGATGCAACATGAGATGTATTTTTCAGCAGTGTTAACATCCCCACACAAAACATGATACCAGTTTCATAAGTTTTTACATATGTTTGAACTGTTGTGATTCGTTTGTTAGTGTGAACTGTACCTAAGAGTGATACATTTTATCACAAACCACAACTCATACAATGTTTCACTCTTCCTGAGCAGAGAGAGAGCCAAAGTTGATACATTCTCTGTGCATCAGTGAAAGTATCAATTCAAAGTCTTTGATCAGATAGCCAGAGATACTGTAACTAATCATTTTTAATCATAACTCTCATATCTCAATTTTTACTAATTGGGAAAGGGTGTTAGGCAGGAACAAGACGGCTATTGCCCAGTGACGTACAACCAAAAATGACTCAACTCCTCTCTAGCAACCAAGGAGTTAAATAATGACCAGTAGAGGTATATTTATAGTGGTAATTAATCTAGCCATCATAAGCAATTAGCTGGTGTTTAGCACAAGGGCATTGGAATTCCTCTGGCCACACCCACAACTCAGAATGTGGGCATGTCCACAACAAGTAGTAAGCCCCATCAAAATGTGGTGCTTTAAGCAGGGGCTTTTTATTGCCTGGGTGTTCCCTGCTTCCTGTGTCTATAGGGATTCAGAGAATGTTTAAACTGCCCTGGCTCTTAGTGGCTGCCTATTCTGCCTGATAGAAATCTGGCCCTAGGAATAGATACATTCTGCAGTTAAACTTTACAATCTTAATGTTATTCCACAGAGCCTCATTTTCAAGTGGAGACAGTTTTAATAGACTTTGGGGGAAATACTCTAATAGGTCCATTTACTAAAGTGCGAATTAGGCAGAAATTGTAAAATGCTGAATTTATCTACTTGCCTTGTTCAAACTTAAGTTTCGTTTGAAAATTTTAGAAAATGTGTATATTCTAATTTAACCCCTTGAGGACCAGAAGTGAACACGGTGCATTCCAGAGCAATCTATTGTACTTCTCTCTGATCTGGAATGGCTTAAAGAAGAAAATAGCCCCACTTTAAACATTACTAGTAGGCAACTGCAATAATGTTCTATGTCAGTGCTTCTCAAACTGGGTTCCGTGGAACACCGCGTATCCCATGAAGAACTACAAGCGGTTCCACTGAATATAGGTAAACAATGTCATACAGGGAATCAGGGTTGGAGTGTCAGGCAGTGGGCTATATGCACCAGTCAAAAGTGGAGTACTGTTGAGGCAAACCAACTTCACCATTGAGGAAAAAAAAATAAAAATAAAGATTCATTTTAACCCTTTGAATGCCAGAGGGGTATGCAACACACTGCATTGCAATGTGTTGCATATCCCTCTGGCACTCAAAGGGTTAACTCAAATGGGACCCATTGAATGATAGAGAGTTCTCCAGTACATTACAAAGCAATACACAAGAGACCTCTCAATAATTTAAAAGGTTGAAATCCCAATTTAAATGAATATCAGTTTGGGGGAATTTATGTGTTCCTATTGGTGCATTTGGTATACTCCAGAATCAACCCACTATTTCCTTGTGTGTGTATAGGTGTCTGTGTGTATGAAAGTCTGTATGTATGGGTGGAAGATGTGGACTATTGCATGTACTCTTCAGAAAAATAAGTACTAATATCTAACACCCTTGAGGATCCTACAAAAAAGCCTTGCTTTCAATGAACTCCTTGAGGACCAAAGACATGTGCAACTCACTGTGAAGCAATGTGTCTCACACCCTCCTCAAAAGGTTAACTGTGGTTACTTGATATATGGTAGTCCACAGTTAACTTTCATAAGCATTTGATAGATAACATGTTAACCCCTTGAATTCTAGACTTCGCCAGTTCATTTCAAATAAATGCTTTGGAGACTTACTTTTCATCCAAAGAGTTACCATTTTTGATTTTTAGGGATTATTTAGAATTTCATTTGAAACTGAATGATTCTTCCACAGCAATAAGTTTGTTACCCACATTTCTATGGGACTAAGGGCCTAGTTTAGAAAGATAACATGGTGAACTTCTGGAGCAAACCAGTTGTAGGGGATAAATGAATATTCCTCACATTTGCATTCATTTTCACCCTTTGAATGCCAGAGGGGTATGCAACGCATTTAAGAGTAACGTGTTGCGTAAAACTCTGGCACTCAAAGGGTTAATAAGACTTTCAACCCCTTGTATGCTTGAATGCTAAAGAGATCTAGCATTCAAGGGGTTAAAAGTCCCATTTCAAGCAAAGGAAAGCAAGCAAAGGAAATTTTTATTTGTCCCCTATGGAGCAGTTGGTTGGACAATAAAGCTGGAGGAATTCTGGGGCAAACCAGTTTTGCAGTGTGTTGGAGACACCCCTATCATTTAAAGGAGCAGTAAACTTTTTTATGAAAACATATAAGTTATAGAGCTTTTCCTGTTGAGTAAAACAAGGTCACTCCCACTGCTGTCAGTTGTTTTATTTAAAAGTTATAACAGTTCAAATAATCAGGAAGTGAATTTACCGTGTGTACTTCCTGGAAGTTCTAACTGACAGGAAATTATTTGGAAGTTTCTATCACATTCTATGGAGAACTATATGTCACTGATTTTCCTCTCCATTAGAATGTAACAGAAGAGTCATTGGAATTTAACCACTATTACTAATGTAAAAAAACACAGGTTTAAATTGTACTAGTTCTGTAACTATGCACCTCTCAGCAGTGGGAGAACTCTTATTTTACTCAACAGGGAGCACCCTACAATATATTTTTTTCATTAAAAAAGTTTACTGCTCCTTTAAATCAGTGGTTCCCAGCCTTGTCCTTGGAGTACCTAATAGACCATGGCACAAATTTATTTATAAAGAACTAGTTGAAGAGCCCGTTACACGGGCCACAGTGCCAGTGGCAGCTGGTCGCGGGGCAGTCATGCACAGTAGGGACTGCCCACGCCGCGGCTGATACAGTGCCAGCCGGTCGCGGTGCAGTCATGCTCAGTAGAGACTGCCCACGCTGCAGCTGATACAGAGCTACGTTGTTACACACGTTTTAGCAAATTATTATATAGGATAAGGATAATTTAAGGATTCCGTTCTCAAACACGAACAAGAACACTTTTTATAAATCTCCCCTATAGGCCCTAATTTATGAAAACAAATTGGAGTTATTCTGGACTAAACCAACTGCACCATAGGTGACAAAATAAAATTCCCTAAATTGCCATGTACTTGAATAGAACTTTTTTTAACCAGTTGATTGCATTGGGGACCTCTCTAGTGATCTGTGCGGGGAGCCCGGAATTCCATGACGTCCTGGTACATCATGAGTCCTTAAAGCAAATACAGTCATGACGTACCTTAAGGGTCCTTAAGGGGTTAATGCTTCTTTTCTATTAACTCCACTTTTATAAATACCCCCCCCATGTCTTGAGACTTTCCCTGCTTGCAAACCAGGCACACGTTTTAGACCATTCCAATGAAGGGATTTGTGGTAAATAACTAGATCACGGGTCTGCTCAAGCACCTCCGTGTCGGCCGACACAGATCTCCTGCTGATAGCTTTACAGCTGTCAGTAGGAGAGATCAAACTTTAAATGCCTGTATCTCTTAAACCATAGGGGTTTGAGAGATACGTTTTTTTGCATTTAGCTCAGCTTTTTAAGCTCTTCTAAATGCAAAAAAACTTTTTTTTTGGACATTACTAACTCTTTAACTTGTCAAGTAGTAATCAAGGGTAAAAATACATAAATATATAATTCTTTTTAGGTCTTACAGTCAGAATAACAAAAAACAGACATATATTGCATAGCAATTTGCATCAATATATATTTGACACTAGGGTGATCACATTTCCATTCTGTCATTCAGGGACCGTGCTGAGATGAGAGCTGCAGGGTACTTGTTCTCTGCTCTAGTGCAGCTATGTGATAAGATACATCACTGGACATTAGTGCTCAACCTACTCTATCTCCAGTGCACCACAGAGTTCTAAACACTAGAGGGAGAACTGTCAATTGACTGCTGTGACAGAAAGCAATGACTGTAGTAGGGTACAAGAAAGTGTACCGTTCCTAAAGCCTTAGATTAGCATTATATTACAACACTAGTGTTTAGAGCGCTGTCTGGAAGACATTTTCTTGTAGCCCAGCAGAGGCATCACTTTCTGTCACAGTAGGCAATGGGCAGTTCTCCTTCTAGTGTATAGTGTCTAGTGTATAGTCTTCAATCCAGGACTTTGTATTATCCCAGAAGAGGGCTGTCTGGGACATGGGACACACATTTAAAATCCGTGACTGTCCTGGGCAATCCGGAACACATGGTCACCCTATTTGAAACCCAACTTTCACATTTTTGTCAAAGTCTCTATAGAAAACAAGGGGCACCTGGATGGGTATCACTGCCTTTACAAGAAAAGTCCTGATACATTGAATTGGGCTTTTAATCCCATGAATGCTAGAGAGGTCAGAGCGCTCTGGCATTATGGGGGCTAAAAAGCACTATTCAAGTTCATGGGAATTCAGGAATTTGTATTTGTCCCGTATGGTGCAGTCAGTTTTTCCAGAATAACTCCAGTTTGCTTTTATAAATATGGGCCTACTGGGCTTATCCACAAAAGAAAAGGGGAGTCATTCTGGATCAAACCAAATTCCACGTAGGTGAGAAATGAAAATCATACAAATTCAAATTTGCTATAAATGGTGCTTTTAACCCCTTTAATCCTACAGAGGTCTCCAATGTTGGCATTCATGGGGTTATATGCATACAGATCAGTGAATATTTTTATTCCCCCTCAGTTCGTTTGCTCCAGATTAAACCTCTTTATCTAGATGAATAAGGCTCATTGGGAGGATATATAAACATAGACTAAAGAAAAAAGCTGTATTGCTCCAAACTTTAGACCGTGTTACAGTGGAGTGTAATATAGAACCATAGCTGCTATAATTTATGGCTCAGTTTGACTCTCTCTCTCTCTATATATATATCTTGCACCTTCTTAAAATTTCCTCTCTTCAAAACTTTATTCATTTTGCTTCAGATGGCGCAACTGCAGTCATATACATAAATGGGAATATTGCTGTCAGCAGAGCGGAGAAGGGATTGTCTAAATGATGCAATTCATGTGTGAATGTGAGTGGGGCTTCACAGAACTGCATACCTCCCAGGTGTCCCTCTTTAGGAGATACAGTCCCTCTTTCAGACCCAAATCCCTCTGTCGCTCTTTCCCACCCTGATGTCACTTTGTTTAGGAGATCAGACCGTGTAGTGCGTATATAAGTGAATCACATTGCTCCACAGCAATAAAACACACACTAATGTTTGTTTAAACTTCAGTATGTGTGTTTATAAATTAATCTGTGTAAATAAAATACTTTGGTTTAGCTTTAAATCATTTATTGTTACACAAAGAGGTGTCAATAGGTCATGAAGTAACCTACATTTCTCAATAATGCCCCACCCCCCAGCTATGACCCCAGCAACACCACTTAAAGCAAAAGTGTCCCTATTTGGCTATATCAAATATTGGGAGGTATTTAACCCGTTAACGACGGCCGGAAGTTAAGAACCACAGAGCATTTTTTTTTTCACGATTCAGATCCAAGTGTCCCTGAGTTGCGTGCAGCCGCACAGGGACCTGTGAATTCCATGAAATGCCAGAACCATCACTGGTTTTTAACGCAAGATTACCCATGACGGTCCTGGCACATCATGGGTCCTTAAGGGGTTAAACAATGGACATTAAAAGGGTATATAAAGAGGCTTCCAAAAAGTGCCTGCTGCAAAGGAACTGGGAATTCCCTGGCCACACCTACAACTCAGAATGTGGGTGTGGCCAGTACAGCTGAGGAGCACTTCAGCACACCAAATGTTTTCATGGCGCTTTAGGTTGTGTCATGTGAGGAGTGGGTGGAACAATGGGAGGAGTTAAGGAAGAATCAGGGGAATCCAGACATAAACCCATTGCTCACTGTGCCTGGAGAGATCACCTATACTTCACCTCACATAAGGCTAAAACCTACATCTGGGGTTGACTTCTTCTCTTCTTCAGAGAGGAATTGCCTGGCACTTTGTGGATGGATTGCTATTTTGGCAGGATAGTGTGATGTGATTTAGGATATTTCCTCTCTGTATAAGGCACTAGTGAGCTAAAAGAGACTGCACCTTGGGGAGGACACCAGTCCTATACAACCTTCTCAGTTCTGTAGGAGTCTTGTTCCTAGTTGAGCATCTTTGACCACTATTTTTATGTATGCAAATTATCCTTCGGTTTGGTCAACCTAAGGGTAACAGGGCAATCCAGATCTGGTCCCCTTGCTCACAGTGCCTAGAGAGATCAGCTACATCTCACTGATGAGGCCCAACAAGGCTAAAACGTACGTCTGGGGTTGGCTGCTTCCCTTGTTCAGAGAAGAATTGCCTGGCACTTCGTGGCTGTATTTCTATTTTGGTAGGATCAGTATGATGTGGTTTAGGAGATTTCTTCTCTGTGTAAAGCACTTGTGAGCTAAAAGAGACTGACCCCTGTGTAGGACACCATTCCTATAGAGCCTGCTCAATTCTATAGCAGGCTCATTCCTAATTGTGCATCTTTGACCATTATTATTGTGTGGGAACTTAGGATACCAACGAAGCCTTGGTTATGGCAGTGTAAGATATGATCTGATTCTGGAACACAGGCATATTTTACTGATAATCTGTTGTTATTGATTCAGTTTGTATTGAATGTTCCTCAAATAACAAGCTGACATTAGTTTTCTGCTTTTAAGTTTGAGGAAATATGCTTTGGCCTTTGATAATGTTTAATAAAAGAATGACATAGAAAATATAGAATTTCAGCAAATTATGCAAGAGATCAAGGGAACAAAACTTAACCCTTTCATTTCTGAGGAGGTTCACAACACATTGCAAAGCAATGCATTATGTACTCCTCTGGCATTCAAAGGGTTAAATCATTAGTAACTATAATATCATTTAAGGCCATGTTCAAAAAGCTAAAGAGGGGTAATTGTGGAGCAAACTAACAGCAACAGTGGGAAAAAACTTTTCATTTTAATTGATTTAAATGGTACTATTAACCTCTTGATTGTCCAGCATATTGCTTCACGTGTATATGTTTAGACCTACCCTTTCATGATGAACAATAATAAGAAGAACCCTAAATCTTCATGCATTAAAGGGAACGTCTGGTGATATGTATCTGCATAGTAGAGCATCTCCTGTAGAGTAAAACAGGTACTCACAATTCTGGGCGATGCTTCATTCAGATGTTATTACATAGCAAACTTGTATTTTTTTTTTTTTACAGGATCCCAGGTGTTGCTGTTACTAAAGTTGTCTGTTAAGATCTTTGATCACATAGCCGCATAATAAGCCTAAGTTCACACAGGTGTTTTGAACAGTGCTATAGCCCTGCATTTGATGCTCTGGTTCACTTACCTGTGCTGTCCTTGCTTTCCCCTATCTATAACATTGCTGGAGGAGAGTGATAGAGGTGGAACTAATGTGCAGTGCATGAGGGAGTCAGCCAAATATGATTAGCTGTCACCCATATGGGCTGGCCATATAGGTGTTCCTATAGACCTCCATGAATATTTGTCTTACTAAACCTCTTAAGAACCGTGAGGTCCAGGGGTGGGGTGCTCTGGTGGATCAAGGCACATTTTTTATTTTTTTTTTACGTACATGCCCAGTTATCACAGAGCACCGTGCAGGCGCGATGTGATCATGAAATTCCATGACGTGTCAGGACTGTCACAAGTCCTTAATGCTAGGACTTGCCACATAACATGCCAGGAACATCACGGTCCTGGCACGTTATGTGTCATTAAGGAGTTAAACTTTCCTGTGTTTTGTTTTGAACACAGGATCATTTTAGAAAGTGCATTTGGGCTGTGTGATGTGTAGCAAAATTACCTATACAAACAACCCAACGTATCACTATAATGCAATTTCTGCATCTAGCTTAGTGTAAGAAAACTCTCCCATGTTAACTTAGATTAACCCCTTAAGGACCAATGACATGCCAGGGTTATCACAGAATTTGGTCCTTTAAGGACCAATGATGGTCCTGGCACGACATGGAGAAAATGGGCGCACTCTGATCATTTCGGGGATCACAGGTGCCAGTGAAGCCAATGACAATAACCATGGTGCCATAAGGAAAAACGTAACAATTCTCAAATTCCCCATTAATTTAAGTGAGGCTTTTAACCCTTAAGATGCTAGCGATTTCTCCAATGCATTGCTTCGTAATGCATTGGAGACCTCTCTGTTATTGAAGGGGTATTAAGTCCAAATTAAATCAATGGGACTTTTTCTTTGTCCCCACTGGTGCAGTTGGTTTGGTCCAGAATTGCTGCATTAACTTTGTGCCTATTGCCTAGTCTGTAGAATCAGGGAAGTCCTGTGAGTGATGGATGTCGGGGGGGGGGGGGGGATGGCGTGAGATTCAGGTGTAAATGCAATACGGTATTTTTCTAAAATCAGACAAACCTGCGCAAATGTATGGATTTTATCAAGAACTGTCAGCCTGGCAGAAGGGAAATCAGTCCAGCACTGCATGTCTCTGTGCTGTAAGCTAAATAGACTTTTCTACTTTTTTGATTACATTTGCTTTTTACCTGAGGCTGAGATTGATGAGCAAGGCATTACTGAACAATTCTTTGTACACCATCCTGACACACCAAATTTATTTCTTACATCTAAAGCAGTGGTTCTCCAAATTTTATAAGGTAGAGCCCTTTTGATCCAAATTGTGGGACCACAATAATGAAACCTTTAAACCAAGAGTGTCCATGCTTCTTTCAGAAAGCCTTATGTCTAAGGGCCAGATTAATTTTGTTTATTGATAATGATAGCGAATTGTCAGCTATTCAGAAATCTGTACTGAACTATGAGTTCTGTGTGCTACTCCATAAGGAAAAATATATATATTTTATAAAATCTCAGATGGACCACTCCCTGGAGTCAGGCTGGCCAGACATTGGACTCCCATACTTTAAACCAAGGTCTGTTGTAAAAGTAAAGTATGGCTCCCCAGTGGAAGTCCCCCCAGCACTCAAAGGGTTAAGCTAAAAAGTATTAGTTAACATTTAACAAGAAATTGTATCTGATGATATTTTTGTAACATGGGGCTAATTTATATTATTCTTCCAGAAAACATAATTGTACTATTTGGAATATTTCAGCCTTCCACACATCCAGAGGCTCACATGCAGGGGCTGATGTACTAAGAAAGTAAATCACTTTTGAAGCAAACCAGCTGTACTGTAAAGTTGTTTAAAAAATGCCACTAATGTTAATGGGATTTTTAACACCTTGGCTGATTGAGAGGTCTCCAAAGTATTTCTTCTCAAAGTGTTGGAGAATTCTCTATCATTCAGAGGGTTCCAGAAAAAAAGATGGTACCATGTTAGCCAGTAGAATAGGTAGGATTCAGTGTAGCAAAAAACTCACAAGAGTGATATAAAAGTGATACCTTTTAATGACTAACTGTGGACACCTCAGATGATGCACCTCAGTAGATGCCCCCATTAAATAGTATCACTTTTATATCACTCTTGTCAATTTTTTTGCTACACTGAACCCTATCTATTCAAAGGGTTAAAAGTGCTACTAAAATCAACAATATGACACCCCAGCCTTGTTCCTCAATATAATGATATTCATGAAACCATGCAAATGCATATGACACCCCAGCCTTGTTCCACGATATATATTGGTAGTCATGGAACCATGCATATGCAATATGACTCCCCAGCCTTGTTCACTTGTAGTCACAGAACCACACATATACTGTCTGACACCCCATCTTTGTTCCACTGGTAGTCACAGACTACACATGCTGTATAACACCCCAGTTTGTTCCACTATCTACTGGTGGTCACAAAACCATACATACATTGTCTGACACCTCCGCCTTGTTCCACTATCCACTGGTAGTATCAGAACCTAAGAAACACTATCTGACACTTCAACCTTGTTCCAGTGTCCACTAGTAGTCATTTGTATGGAAATAGGAAGCATTGAGTCTTCCCTAAGAACATCTACAACAGCAAATCTAGAGCAAACCATATAATGAATCCATACCTACCAAATGTCCTGATTACAGTGAAATTGTCCTGGTTTAGGGGCAAAGTCTTGCTGTCCTGGGATACGTGTTTTTTTGTCTCAGGTCTACCATCCTAAACTGGCTGTTGGATGTAGCTTGTGTTCTTGTTGGCCAGTGGCAACAGTCGCTTAGGACACAATCTTCAAAAAATGCTCATAATGGAAAAATATAGGATTGTGGTTCTGGTGGAAAAAGAATGACAGTATTTTCAGAAGTAAATCTGTCACTTATGAAAATCTGTATTAAAGAATTAAAAACGGTGGTAAGAGCTCGATGTCATATTTAACTGTATCCCCTCTGGGATCACAGTGATTTCTGCTGCCACTGACTATCCTGCAGCTCCTGTGGAGTGGCCAGCAGATGGTGAGCTCCTATGCACATGGATGGATATTCAGGACTCCATTTTAGTCTGGAGTTGGTTTTAGAGCTGGAGTGAAGGATTCTAAGCAGGGAGTACTGAACTGGCTGATCCAGTGCTGGAGGATCCTGGAAAAAGCATTCCAGCAGACAGCTGTAACTAGACCTAGGCGCATAACTGATCCTGGCAGGGAATGCTGTGAAGAGTGCAGGAATTCCAGCAGCAGTTAAAGGAGCAGGCGCTCCCCTTCCTGAACTGACCAGATTGCAGATTGTGGAGTGGTAAGCTTGAAACCTTCACCACAGGGCACCCTGAATTTGGTTACACAATTAAAGAGACCTTGCTCTATAGATTCTCTGATCACTGGAAGATTACAGCATAACACAAACCATAATGTGGATTACAATTACTCTGGGTCCCAAATATGTGGACCAACTAATGATACCCAACTGCCACCAGGGTGAAGCCTAGGGTGGGCCGTAGTATTTGTTGTGGGAGGGTGAATACCATATTGACCAAGGCATTCTTGAACTGTTTTACTGTATTATATTCATGTATTTGTTATATTCCTGCATAGGGTTTTCTTTCTGTGCAATACAAAGTTATGTTTAAGATAGTTCTGTGTCAGTCTTATTGATCACTTAAATATGTTCCCAACTGGGCCCCACATCCATACCCTGGATGCCCAGCTGGGTGGAGGCACTGCCGCAGTCATGTACCCCAACTCCCAAGTAGTGGAGGCTCAGGATCGCTCTGCAGAGCACAAGGAGGTTTTTAGGGTAAAGGACCACAGGGGTGTCTGTGGGCCTACGCAAAACCATGTTACATAACTTTAGAATTTGTATTAGTCTTTAAAATGACAAATTATCAAAGAGATAAACCGTTTTTTTGTTTACTAATTAACATTGCATTGCTACTTCCCACTCCTACCTGCTAATGAAGTTAAACGCTCTTCTCCAAGTTTAGACCACTTTAATTTTGTTTTAAAAAAAAAGACAGGAAGTAGTACAAAAATAATGGCTAGTAGATTAACCCCCCAAACCTTTCAATAGGATGGTAGATTAAACCACATCTACATTTTAGGCTGCTTTTTTCCCTTTGAAAAAAGACTCCATCATTGAATGCAAAAAATAAGCGTAATACGTCTGAGAATTGATGGACCATGGCATATGAACTTAATTATGACTAGTATAAATGCCCGTGTACGCGGGCCAAAGTGCCACCCAGTGGCCTCAGCTGCTGCCCCGGAGCCTGGAGCGGAGGCAGATGGTGGGCCGTTCGGAGCTCCACGCTCTGGATGGAGAACAGCGCATTTGGCCAGTCTCTACTGCTCATGACTGCATCGTTTGGCCAGTCTCTACTGCTCATGACTGCATCGTTTGGCCAGTCTCTACTGCTCATGACTGCATCGTTTGGCCAGTCTCTACTGCGAATATGCGTGTTATGCACACAGGGAGCAATGTATTCTAGCAAATTATATATATTGATAAGTACAGTTACCACAACCTTTTGAACAATGCAACCTTAATGGCTACAAGCACATACATTCAATGCGCAGGCAGCTTCAGTCACTGACCGGTGGGCAGCTATCACTAGAGAAGTTTATTCATGGTCTCACACAAGGAAAACATAGAACTAAGTGAAAGTCTTAATACTGACTTAATCTCTTGGAGTCAAAGTTGAAATTAACACCTGCTGTTTTTAAATTAATGAGAACAAGCACTGCGATTAGTTATCCTGTAGAATATAAGCTCTGTGGTTCAGTTTCATTTTTTTATGGCAAGGATCTCTGCTGTAGGGTTCAGTACCCAACAGAGTGCATAGTCTGAGGCCAGTCTCACTGCTGATTGCCAACACAGTATTCAAATTTTTATTTTTACTGTATGAGTCAGCTCTCCCATAGATTTAATGCTCTGCAGACAATTTATGTCAATTACGATCAAATGTTCAAATCCTTATATCTACAATGTGAGTCCGTTCTCCTATAGATTGCATGCACTGTGGTCAGTTTCACTCTTGATTGAAATTCTGTGGTCCCTCTTTTATGTGTATTAAAATGCTGCCAGGCAGTGACTATCTCTGAGGGTCAGTTTCAGTGCTGATCCCATGCTTTGTTGGACACTTTTTTTCTGTACTATAAACTCCATGGAACCGTTCTGTTATAGACTGTAAACTCTTAGGGCAGTTTCACATATCTCCTCTACACTGTAAACTCTGAATGTGTAAATTTCTATTGATTGCAAGCTCTGTGAGTCTTATTGCTTGTATGAACGACACTGTTGATTATGTAAATACATTTAAGTATTTGTTGGTCATGAACAGTGGGGGGAGCAGGTGCAGTAATCCTATATAATAATTTGCTAGAACATTGTAACGACGCAGTCATGTGCAGTAGAGACTGCTGCGAGAGCTGCAGTCATGCTTAGTAGAGCGTCCAGCTCTGTATCAGCCTCGGCACGGGCAGTCTCTACTGTGCATGACTGCACCACGACCAGCTGGCACTGTATCAGCAGTGGTATGGGCAGTCTCTACTGTGCATGACTACCCCACAACCAGCTGGCAGTGGCACTGTGGCCCGTGTAACGGGCTCTTCAACTAGTAAATAATAAAATCGAAAGAACTGGTAGAGTATGGGGCACTTTATCAGTTTGGGTGTATCATAATAGTACTTAAATCCTTTTTTAATTATAGCCTTTTTTCTTTTTTGCTTGGAGAACTTTCATTACTGATCCCCCATTGCCTCTCATTGTCAACTGATCCCTTTGAGAAAGACCCAGACATTCTACTTGCATAAATGTAAAAGTAAATAGATCCTTTACAGATGTATTTGGAAAAGTGGGAGAAATAAAAATATTAACCCCTTGAGGACCAGAGGACCTCATTGCTAAACAATCTGTTGCACACCCCTCTGGACCTCAAGGTGTTAAAAAATGAAAATCAAGCAAGAATGTAGCAGGCAAAACCAATGAATTGTGTACATACCTACTGCCACATGTATGAGACTGAATGTATACTACACTGTCTCAGTCTGAATGTGTACTACACTGTCTCAATCTGAATGTGTACTACACTGTCTCAATCTGAATGTGTACTACACTGTCTCAATCTGAATGTGTACTACACTGTCTCAGTATGAATGTGTACTACACTCAGTCTGAATGTGTACTACACTGTCTCAGTCTGAATGTGTACTACACTGTCTCAGTATGAATGTGTACTACGCTCAGTCTGAATGTGTACTACACTGTCTCAGTCTGTTTATAGATTATTAGGATTATAAACAATATAATGATAGGTTTCCTTTAATTTTGCCTGGCCTATTTTTTAAATAGTTTCCTACTAATCCCTTGGTACATGAGAGAGTCCTAAAAAGGAAATAATTGTTTATAAAGTGTTAATCTCTCCGTATTTGTTATGGGCATTTTAAATGGGATAAAAATTAATAATAAAACGAGCTATATATAATGGGAACAGGCAATAAAATGGCAAAGGCTGCTCTTTGCAGCTCCACAGCCTTTAATGGTGTCAGAAAACTAACCTCTTGCTTGGAATGCAAACAAAATGTCTGTGACTCTCAACCACAAACTCTTGGATTATGTTCTCAGTCCCTATAGATCTTCTGTATTGGGCTTTTAAGCTCAATACAGCAAGTCTATGTGAACGTGCTCCATGCCGGAAAAAAACTGTCCTGTGTGATGAAGTACAGATCTACCTGGGAAGCACCAAAGGTCTCCTTCCTGATCAGACTCCCAGGAGAACCGATCTACAAATAAGGAAATATTTTGATACTTGTTATCCTTTTAGAACATGCCATTTATCGTGAATACATGAATTTGAACTTGTAGTAAGTATTTCCTCTTTAGCTACTTTGATGTTTGAGACATCTTTAACACATTGCTTCACAATAGGGGGTTATGCACTAAGGCACGATAAATAGGTGATAAAGTAGAGATGACTTCTCCAGTGATATCACTTCTACAGTTCCCATGTTATTCTATAGTGCCTATGCACTTTATTTGCAACAGTATATACAAGGGAACATGGGGTGGTAGAAAAGCCTCATCATCAAATAACAAATAAAACAATACAATTATCAGATATTGGGTTAACACAAGAAAAGGTCATGGGAAGACTGAACAAAATTAAGACTGACAAAGCACTGGGTCCTGATGGTATACATCCAAGGGTTCTTCATGAACTCAGTGCAGTGTTAGCAAGACCCCTATATTTATTCTTTAAAGAGTCTCTGACCACAGGCTTAGTGCTACAAAATTGGCGAAGAGCCAATGTATTGCCTTTATTTGAGAAGAGATCTAAAACAGAACCTTGGAATTATAGACCTGTGAGCTTGACCTCTGTAGTGAGAAAACTGCTAGAAGGGATAAGGGTTTATATTCAGGATTACAGCACAATCAATAAGATCATTAGCAAGAATCAACATGGTTTTATGAGGAATAGATCATGCCAAACTAATCTTTTCAGTTTCTATGAGGAAGTAAGTTGCAACCTTGATAATGGTAAGTCAGTTGATGTAGTATATCTAGATTTTGCAAAGGCATTTGATACAGTGCCACACAGAAGGTTGGGGTATAAATTAGGAAATTGGGGCTAGGGGATAACCTTTGCAATTGGATAGAAAACTGGTTGAAGGATAGGGAACAGTGTGTGGTTGTAAATGGACAATTCTCTAATACAGTTAAAGTTGAGTGCATTACCTCAGGGTTCAGTATTAGGTCAGCTGCTTTTTAACATGTTTATAAATGACCTGGAAATAGATATAGAAAGAAAAATATCAGTGTTTGCAGATGACACTAAATTATACAGGGTAACTAATTTGGAACAGGATATTTGCTCTCTACAGTGGGATTTACATAAAATGGCAGATTGGGCAAAGTTGTAACGGTTATTTCAGACACTCAGACCAGAGGTTAAAATAAAACACAGTTTTATTGAGAGAAATGAGGAACACAGCCCCCTAGGGGCAGTAATAGATAATGACACGTAACTGAAGATAGATAATGGATGTATTAGCTGACACAGTATGGTTAAAGAGCAATACTATATTATGCAAAGGAAACAGCAGATATCAAGGGTTAAAGTCCAATGCAAGTAATCAGTCTCTGTTGTGGTGAGTTCAGACACGCCCAGTAGATGGTAAGAGCAGCAAGAGACTGAGGTGCGAGGTGGTAAGCACCTAGCAGTGAGACCAAGGACAGGCGATAAGGAAGACCAACCACTCCTGCAAGAGCTAAATAGTACTAGAGCCAAAAGCACTCTGCCGTGCGTGACGGAATACCCAACACTGCGTGAGCTGAATGGGACCAGAGCCAATGGCACCCTTCAGGTGCGTAATGGGTTAACAAACACTGCGAGAGCTGAATGGGACCAGAGCCAGTAGCACCCCCTGGTGCGTTAACGGATTCACGCACAATGCAAGAGCCGAATAGAACCAGAGCTAGTAGCACCCTTCCGGTGCGTAAATGGAGTGAGTAATACTACAAGAGCTAACGGTATCGCCCAAATAGCACCACTCGGTGCGACAATCCGGCCCTGTGCTTGTAAGGAGGTATATGGTAGCACAGTAAACGTAGGCCACAAATGCTCTGCAAGTATAGCGGACAGGCTTGGTATCGGAGGCAACAAGCTCAGCAAGTGTTAATGGAGAGGCTCGGTATAGGAGGCAACAAGCTCAACAAGTGTTAACGGATAGGCCCAGTATCGGAGGCAACAAGCTCTGCAAGTGTTAATGGACAGGCTCGGTAACGGAGGCAACAAGCTCAGCCAGTGTATAACAGAGAGGCTTAATAACAGAGGCAGCAAGCACAGCAAGTGTAACGGATAGGCTCAAGATCGGAGCAACTAGCACTGCAAGGGTTAAGTGAGAGATCAGTTTGCACTGCTCGAAATACACAGTTCACAATGTCACCAGGTGACATAGAAGAGATCTCGCTGGAACAGGAACACTGGAAACAAGTCACGGAGCAGGAACGTCAGCCAAGCCGGGTCAATCACGGAGCAGGAACGTCAGACTAGCCGGGTCAATCACGGAGCAGGAACGTCAGCCAGGCCGGGTCAATCACGGAGCAGTAACGTCAGACAAGCCGGGTCAATTACGGAGCAGGAATGTCAGCCAGGCCGGGTCAATCACGGAGCAGGAACCAGTAGAATAGTCAGACAGGCCAAATCGGTACACAGGAACGCAGGATCACAGCAACGGAAGCACTGGTACAGGAACACCACGAAAGGGCACCTGACAGGTGCCAGAGGCCCGGTATAAGAAGGCCATACTGGGTGGGTTTAACCAAGCTCCACCAATAGAAGTGCACCACAGCAGGGAATGACAGAAAATCACGGGAACCGTGATAAAAGTGTAATGTGGTTTAATGTGGGAAAGTGTAAAGTCATGTATTTGGGAAGAAAAAATCCCAAGGCTACTTTTGAACTTAATGGAATCATTTTAGGGGACTCATTGTTATAGAAAGACCTGGGAATCCTTGTAAACTACAAACTTGTAAAGTCTCAAATAGCAGTAGCAAAGCAAACAAAATCCTGTCTTGCATAAAAAGGGGTATTGAAGCAAGAGTGGATACCATCACCTTGAATATTCAGTACAGTTTTGGGCACCACTTCTGAAAAAGGATATACTAGAACTAGAGCGGGTACAGAGAAGAGCAACAAAATTAAGGGAAAGGAGGACTTGACATATGAGGAACAACTAGACAAACTTGGTTTATTTACTCGAGAGAAAAGATGACTAAGAGGAGACCTTATCATATTGTACAAATATATGAGAGGTCAATACAAGGATCTCTGTGGTGAGCTATTCATTATAAGGCCTGATCAGGTGACCAGGGGAACCCCCTTGAGATTAGAGGAAAGGAGGTTTAGACTTCAGCAGAGGAAGGTTTTTTTTTGCAGTAAGGTCTGTTAAATTGTGGAATTCCTTGCCAAAGGAGGTGGTTATGGTGGATAAAATGGATACGTTTAAGAGAAGATTGGATGCATTTGTTGCAGAAGGGAGCACAAAGGGTTACACTAAATATTAGTGGGCAAGTCAGGAAGGTTTGATGGATGCCAAACTTATTTGGGAGCAGTATAGCTATACAATAATGATGTCACTAGGGTATGAGGTAAAGGTTGAACTTGATGGACTTGTGTCTTTACTCAACCTAATTTACTATGTTACTATGTATCTCCAGTGTAGGAGAAATATAGTGCATTGGCCTCATAGATTAACATAGGGATTGGAGAAGTGATATCACTGTACAAGTCATCTCCACATTATCACCTCTTTATCACGCCTTAGTGCATAACAATGAGTTGTAGATATCTTTAGAATCCATGGAGTTAAAGTGACAGTAATGTTTAGAAACACAAGCAGCTTGAATTTTTTTATACTGAATAGCCCTAATGTCTGAGACTCTCAAAGTTCATAACTTGATAGTTGTGCAGTAATCGTATGATTAATTTGACCCCTCCTGCCCCTTTTTCTGTTCTGAAGCCGCATCTCCTCAAATCAGAAGTCCAGATCACAACGTGCGGCAATCTTCCCTCTGTCAGTATAAGGGAAAACCTGCCCTCTTTGCTGAAGGAGGACAGGTTTTTCCTAATACTGACTGATGATTGTCCCTCGTACTGATCCGCTCTCAGATCTGAAGGGAGGTGGCTTCAGATTGGGAAAAGGGGCAGGGGGGTAAAATTCATCATATGAGTACATCGTAACTATCAAGTTGTGAACTTTGAGAGCCTGAGACATCAGGACTATTCAGTATAGCAAACAAGTGGAGCTGCTTATTTTTCTAAATATTTCTATCCCTTTAAACAAATGTTGTTTTTAACTCATTCTTAAAAATATGCAGAGGATAATCCTATATAATAATTTGCTAAGGATGTTTGTCAGAAGCCGTCATGCGCAGTAGAGACTGCCTAAACGCACAGAATGCAGGGAGCATGGAATGTTGGGAGCACAGAATGCTGGGAGTTCTTTGCTTGGAGCATTCTGTGCTTTCGGACAGTCTCTACAGTGCATGATTGCGTCGGCAGCAGGACGCAGAGCAGGACCAGCCTCTTAACCCTTTGAATGCCGGAGGGGTACGCAACTCATTGCAAAGCAACCATACCACAGTAGATGGACTAGAAGAAGTGGACAAGTATGTTTACCTTGGTCAGGAAGTGTCACCAGATGGAAACAGCATGATATAAATTGAGAGACAAAATTGAGATGGCAAGCATTTGGAAAACTTAATGGTACTGTCTTTAAGACAAATCTACCACTCTGCCTCAAGTGAAAGTTTTTTCACCAGTGTGTCTTTCCAGTCCTTACGTATGGCTGTGAAACATGGACATTGAATGCCAAAGGCATACAAAAACTTAAGGTTACACAGAGAAGGATGGAGCAGCAAGTTCTAAGCATAACAAAAAGAGACTGAAAAAAGTGTGCATGGATTCGTCAACGAAGGTCTATGATGTAACTGAAAAAGTAAAGCGCCTGAAATGGAAATGGGCAGGCCACATAGCAAGAAGGTCTGATGGTTGATGGACCAAACTAATTCTGGAATGGATTCCAGTTGATACTAAGAAGAAGACCTAAGAGGAAATTGCCAAATATGTTGGTACACGTTGGCAACAAAATGCACAGTAGCAAAGTTGTTGGAGGCTTGCTGAGGAGGCCTTCATCCTGCAGTAGATCGACAGTGGAGACCATTCTACCAGTGGGCCCTTGGCCGCTGTCTACTTTGCCCTATTGTTAAAATGCCCCTGCTGCCAGGGCTTGTCTAACAAACTTTAACTTACTTGTCAGGAAAATCTTTTCCAGGTGCACATTTACCTGGATGCTCATATCCTTCCCTCTTGCTAGGGACTGGGAGTCCTAACTTCACCCTCTTAGACACATCATCTCTCAAAGGGAATATTGGATTTGTGACTGCCAGGTAATCTACCCAGGGTCCTTGAGAGGACCCCAGTCATTTGTCTCATTTGAATGACATTTGTAGGATCTAGTCCAGGATAATCCTTTCCCAAGGGGACCTAATGCATTACCTGCAGTTTTTATTTGTTCCTTGTGGTATATTACAGAATGACTATACATCTGTCTTTATAAGTAGATATATTTATGTCACACTTTTCTATTGTTGGGACATTAGCAGAGTAATAACATTATCAATGTGAACAAACCCTTATATTTCTACTTAGCAGACTCAGATAGCTCACATTATTCTTGCCAACAGCTTAATGACTTAATTGACTTAATTCAGCAAAGCCATTAATCACGTACAAAAAAAATGATTTTCAAAGTAATGCGAGGATAATACCATCAATGAAAAAAACATATGTAGAGAGTAGAGCCATTAGAGGGGACAAATAAAAAATCCCACTGGATTTAAAGGGACAGTAAACTTTTAATGGGAAAAATAAATAAATATATATATATATATATATATATATATATATATATATATATATATAGAGAGAGAGAGAGAGAGAGAGAGGCATCTGACAGTGGTGCACACAACAGCACAAATAATTAATAATCAAAGATATAATGGTACACGTCCCATACAATTGAATATGTAAATGTACTCAGCCTGGGGTGTCCCTAGATGTGGAGAGAGACATCGCAGTTCCTTCACTTGATTTATTGAAGAATGATCAACATATTGCTATATATATATATACGTGTATATAGTATGGTTTTTCCTGTTTAGAGATACATATTTCCAGAGTTATTCCAGTTTAAACTTGTGTTTTCCCCCTTTTTTCTTTTTCCTGTTTCATTAATATGATGATTTACTGACAGTGTCCTACAAATAAGGGGAATAAGTGATAATGGGAGATCCTGCTCCATAGAGGTTTATTTATGGTCCACATTCAGTACTATTAATGGACTTCACCTGTGCATATCACTTTACTCTACTCGGATGGATTGATATGTATTGAGTCATCCTCTAAATACTGCCTTACTACTGAGTGCCGGTATTTTACATCAATCATTTAATGTTCAATTATAGCGATCCATTCATTAGGGTTCCATATGTTATTACCATCTCACCAGTTGGATCGCAATACTGCTTGAGGAGGGATTCTTAGGGAGATTGCTTATATGCAATCATAAACCTCTTAAGTGTTTTAGGATGTACACTGGAGACATATATTGATCATCATCCAGCACTTACTTCGTGGAATGGTGCTGATTGGCTGTTTATCTATTACAGACTTTGTTCCAGTGAAGTGCTATACATATGAACCCATTAGTATTTGTACTATAACAATGATGTGATGCGTCATTAATTTGGGACCGCTAAGCTCAATCACTACTATTATTTCTGCAGATTTGGTCAACATTTCATTCCACTACTTCATATGTGATTTGAATGAAGTATGTTAATTATACACTGATTAACTTGATAGGAGTGTTTAACACAATCGTGATTAGCATGTGAATCTGATATGTACTCTATATATTCTCTTAGGGATGAGTAGATAGGATGAGTATATGCTTGAGGAATCACATAGTAGTGACTACATATAGTAATTTCCCATACTACATTTGATCTAACTCACAGTAATTTGATTATGCTAACATAACCAGTGTCAAGATACATTTGATGTTGCTACCTAGATGATATTGTCTTTCCATGACTGAATTTTTAATTCTAACATTGACATAATGAGCATCAAAATGTATTCAATGTTGCTACTAAAGTTGATTCTGGTTCCTTAAGCATGGGGTATTTTTCCAGGCACCGTAGACGAGGTGACTGGTGATGCCATATATCTGTTGACTGGCTTTACTCAATATAACCTTATAGTGCTTAACAGAAAGATTTATTTCTAAGCTCATGAATGTATCCAATTAAACTAATTCTCTCCACGCTGGTATTGGGTACCTTATTAGCCACTACAGATAAGGTGACCTGTTACCCCCATGGTTAAGCAACTGAGCTATCTGTAAGCAAACGCCTTGACTTTTGCCATCTTTTGAGACTGGGACTATAATGCTTTACAACTGTAATTGTACAATGTTGATGGTATTTATTTGGAATAATCTAACCCTCTCTTTTTGTCCACATATATTCAGATGGAAATGTTTGCTCAACCCCCCCTTAGGACACAAATTTGTCTATAATTTGTTTCCCCTTTTCCCTTTTTGCTTATATTTTTCAATTATATTAATAAAATCTAATTTTTAATACACTAATGGGTGCCAGCAATACAGGTTTCTTTGACTTGGGGCCACTAGTCCTCTAAACTTTCCAGTACAGTGGCCTCTAGTGGTCAGATTCTTAAGAATTATTCTGTTAATTCTATTTGAGAGGAAAGTCACCGACAAACAGTTCTCCAAAGAATGTGATAAAAACTGCTGAGTCCTGCTATCAGAACTTTCTGGGGTAAACATGCTGTAATTCACCTTCTGACAGTTTGAACTGTTATAACATTTGAAAAAATGACTGGCAGCAATGGAAATTCCTTTTTTTACCCATCAAGGAAAGCTCTATAACAAACAGGTTTTCATAAAAATGTTTACTTCTCCTTTAAATGAGTATTTTAAAGGAGCAGTAAACCTGTTTTATGAAAACCTGTGTGTTATAGAACTTTTCCTGCTGAGTAAAACAAGGGTACTCCCACTGCTGTCAGTTGTTATATTCAAAATCTACAACACTGCAAATAATCAGAAAGTGAATTTACTGTGTGTTTACTTCCTGGAAGTTCTAACTGACAGGAAGTGACCTGGTAGTTACTTTCTATCACATTCTATGGAGAACTGTAAGTCACTGAATTTCTTCTCCATTAGCATCTAACAGAATACTAATTGGGATTTGACAACTAGAAGGCACTGCTAATGTAAAAAACACAGTTTTAAACTGTAATAACTCTGGAAATATGCATCTTCCAGCAGTGGGAACACATTCTTTTACGCAACAGGAAACACCCTAAATGTTTTCATAAAAAAGTTTATTGTTCCTTCAACTCCTTGACAGGTAGAGAGGTTTCTCTGAATTGCAAAGGAATACATTGTAGCCAATGTTCCAAGGTGTGCAAGGGTGAGCAACCCAGCCTTCAAAGAGGAGTGTTTATATAGGACTTCAGTGGAATAACACATGCAGTCCTTTCCAGTTTTATTTTCTCTATTTTCAGTGCTGGGTGGCTCGCTCCTGCTCATCTGAGAGGGATTGCTTATTATAGAGCTCTTTTACCATTCAAGAAATTAAGAACCCCATTTCAATCAGTGAGAGTTTGCATCGTTTGTATTTTGTTCCCTGTGGCGCAGCTGATTTACTCTACAATTGTTTTAAAGCAGTAAACTTTTTTTATGAAAAAATATACTTGTAGGGCTTTTCCTGTTCAGTAACATAAGGGTACTCTCACTGCTGAGAGATGCATATTTCCAGTGTTTAACCCCTTAGCGACCCTTGACGTACCAGGACCGTCAAGGGTAAATGTGACCGAACGACCCTTGACGGTCCTGGTACGTCAAGGGTTAAACTCTTCCATCGCGGCCGCACGGAGCGATGGAAGAGTTCAAGCCGCTTGTTACTAAGTGTCCCGGTATCGGGACACTTAGTAACAAGCGGCTGAAACATTGTTGCAACATGCGATTCGCTTCAAAAGCGAATCACATGTTGCAAAACCTGAATGACAGGGACAGTATTTGTAAATACTGTCCCTGTCAGATCTCTCTACCTCCCTCCACCTTGCATACTGCTAAGGTGGAGAGAGACAGAGGGAGATGGTGTTCCAGTGTGCCTGTAAAAAAAAAAAATAAAAAAAAAGTTTAAATAAAGAAAATTAACCCTTTGATCACTGTTCTGCAGTGATCAATAAGTGCCCCCCCATCTGATCACTCTTGGAGTGATCAATTTGCTGCAGATCAGTGTTTTCTGATCTGTTGGACACCCCCCATCCCCCTTGAATTTTTTTAGATTTTTTAAAAAATTTTAAAATTTTTTTTTAATTTTTTCAAATTTTTTTTTTTTTTATATTAAATATAGTTTAGGTATTTTGGTAGGTAGTTGGGTAGGTTTAGTGTAGGCGTGTGTTAGGGAAAGTTTTAGGGATAGATTTAGGTTTAGGGGAAAAAAAACAAACAAACAAACAAACCCCCCCCCCAAAAAAAATATATATAATAAGCGCAGTTTAGATAGGTAGTTCAATTGGGTTAGGTAGGTTCAGGATATACGTAGGTTAGGGTAAGTTTTAGGGTTAGATTTAGGTTTAGGGATAGCGTAAGAAAAATAAAAAACCCAAAAAACCCCAAACCCCCCCCCCAAAAAAAAAAATATATATATAATAAGTGCAGTTTAGATAGGTAGTTCACTTGGGTTAGGTAGGTTCAGGATATACGTAGGTTAGGGCAAGTTTTAGGGTTAGATTTAGGTTTAGGGATAGCGTAAGAAAAAAAAAAACCCCAAAAAACCCCAACCCCCCCCCAAAAAAAAAATATATATAATAAGTGCAGTTTAGATAGGTAGTTCACTTGGGTTAGGTAGGTTCAGGATATACGTAGGCTAGGGTAAGTTTTAGGGTTAGATTTAGGTTTAGGGATAGCGTAAGAAAAAAAAAAGTTTTTTTAGTGGGCAAAATGCAGCGCAGGTACAGCGTTGAAGAGGCATATGCCTTTTTGGCATCTGACTCTGAGGCAACAGACACTGCGTCAGATTTTGACATAGCGCAGTTTTCAGAAAGTGAGAGCAGCTCTAGTGATGACACTGGGCCTTCTGTCAAGAAAAGACGCACTGCCCCAAGAGCTGCTCTGGCAACTGCCCCAGCACCTGCCAAAAGAACTGCCCAAAGACCTACCAAAATACCTGCCCAAAGAAATGCCCCAAGTGCTGCCCCAAGAGCTGCCCTGGCAACTGCCCCAGCACCTGCCAAAAGATCTGCCCAAAGACCTACCAAAGAAATGCCCCAAGTGCTGCCCCAAGAGCTGCCCTGGCAACTGCCCCAGCACCTGCCAAAAGATCTGCCCAAAGACCTGCCCAAAGAAATGCCCCAACACCTGCCACTCCGGATCCTAATGAATGGGTATCAATTTATGCCCACAAATCTCAGAATTCACAGGCAACCCAGGGATTCAAATTGATGTGGAAGGATTTATCCATGATCATTTTTTTGATTTGTTTTTGGGGGAAGACATTTTAGGTGAAATTGTTTCCCAAACCAATTTGTATGCAGCCCAGTATACTGCCGCCAACCCTAAGTGTGAAAAACGCTGTTTTTTTTTTTTTTACTTACGTCATGGTTTACGAGGGATTGGTGGTAAAATGGCTGTGTATAAAATTGGAAAACACACCTAAAACGAGAGCCTGGGGTGTCTACTTTCCAAAAATATACACTTTTGGGGGGAAATCTTAAAAAAAGAGCACTGTTACACAGCCCCAAATGAGACATGGCACCAGTAACGCAAGCTGTGAAGATTCAAAGTGTGAACCTGGAAACGCGCATGTTCCAATTTGGCCCCCGTAGCTCCCCCAAACCATGAGAAAGCTATGCATATGGGGTATTGCCGTACTCAGAAGAAGGAGCTGAACACTATTCAATTCAGTTTATAAAATCTTCACCTATTCTGTGCTTGAAATTCACATCAAAATTGAAGGCAAAGTGTGAAAAATGCTGAATTTTTTTTACTTACGTCAAATTTTCACAGGATTGGTGGTAATATGGCAGTGTATAAAATTGGAAAACACACCTAAAACGAGAGCCTGGGGTGTCTACTTTCCAAAAATATACACTTTTGGGGGGAAATCTTAAAAAAAGAGCACTGTTACACAGCCCCAAATGAGACATGGCACCAGTAACGCAAGCTGTGAAGATTCAAAGTGTGAACCTGGAAACGCGCATGTTCCAGTTTGGCCCCCGTAGCTCCCCCAAACCATGAGAAAGCTATGCATATGGGGTATTGCTGTACTCAGAAGGAGGAGTTGAACACTAATCAATTCAGTTTATAAAATCTTCACCTATTCTGTGCTTGAAATTCACATCAACATTGAAGGCAAAGTGTGAAAAACGCTGTTTTTTTACTTACGTCAAGTTTACGAGAAAGTGGTGGTAAAATGGCTGTGTAAAAAATTTGAAAACACACCTAAAATGAAAGCTGGGGGTGTCTGCATTCCAAAAATATACACTTTTGGGGGGAAATTCTAAAGTGCAGCACTGGAACATAGCCCAAAATGAGTAATGGCACCAGTTAACCAAGATGTGAAAATTCAATATTTGTTCAAAATTGGGCCCCGTAGCTCCCCCAAACCTTGAGAAACCTATGCATATGGGGTATTGCCATACTCAGAAGAAGGAGCTGAACACTAAACAATGCATTTTTAAAAATCTTCACCTATCCTGTGCTTGAAATTCACATCAACATTGAAATGCAAGTATGAAAAACGCTGTTTTTTTAACTTGCGTCAAGATTTATGAGCGATTGGTGGTAAAATGGCTGCGTAAAAAAATTGAAAACATACATAAAATGAAAGCCTGGAGTGTCTACTTTCCAAAAATATATACTTTTGGGGGGAAATCTTAGAGTGGAGCACTGTTACACAGCCCCAAATGAGACATGGCACCAGTGATGAAAGCTGTGAAAATTCAAAGTGTGAAACTGGAAACGCGCATGTTCCAATTTGGGCCCCATAGCTCCCGCAAACCTTGAATAACCTATGCATATGGGGTATTGCCGTACTCAGAAGAAGGAGCTGAACATTAAACAATGCATTTTTAAAAATCTTCACCTATCCTGTGCTTGAAATTCACATCAACATTGAAGTGCAAGTGTGAAAAACGCTGTTTTTTTAACTTACGTCAAGATTTACGAGCGATTGATGGTAAAATGGCTGCGTAAAAAAATTGAAAACATACATAAAATGAAAGCCTGGGGTGTCTACTTTCCAAAAATATATAATTTTGGGGGGAAATCTTAGAGTGGAGCACTGTTACACAGCCCCAAATGAGACATGGCACCAGTGATGCAAGCTGTGAAAATTCAAAGTGTGAAACTGGAAACGCGCATGTTCCAATTTGGGCCCCATAGCTCCCGCAAACCTTGAATAACCTATGCATTTGGGGTATTGCCGTACTCAGAAGAAGGAGCTGAACACTAAACAATGCATTTTTAAAAATCTTCACCTATCCTGTGCTTGAAATTCACATCAACATTGAAGTGCAAGTGTGAAAAACGCTGTTTTTTTAACTTACGTCAAGATTTACGAGCGATTGGTGGTAAAATGGCTGCGTAAAAAAATTGAAAACATAGATAAAATGAAAGCCTGGGGTGTCTACTTTCCAAAAATATATACTTTTGGGGGGAAATCTTAGAGTGGAGCACTGTTACACAGCCCCAAATGAGACATGGCACCAGTGATGCAAGCTGTAAAAATTCAAAGTGTGAAACTGGAAACGCGCATGTTCCAATTTGGGCCCCGTAGCTCTCCCAAACCTTGAGAAACCTATGCATATGGGGTATTGCCGTACTCAGAAGTAGGAGCTGAACACTAAACAATGCATTTTTAAAAATCTTCACCTATCATGTGCTTGATATCAACAGTAGTATTGAAATGTAAGTGTGAAAACTGCAAAAAAACAAAATATTACCACAATTTTGAAATTTTTGTCTGGAAAAATAGCTGCATGAAAAACTCCAAAATTCTCCTGATTATTTACTTTATGTTGTGTAGTTTTCAGAAACATATACCTTTGTGGGACATTTTTGGTTCTGGCACCGCCAGCTAAGCTATGATGCTCACATGCCAATTGTTGAGAAATTACAAGTTGGAAATAATGGCATCCATCTTGTAATATTTACCTTGTAAATGTGAGGAAGTGATTGAAATACTAGGCATATGGGGTATTCTTATATTCAGGAGAAGCAAATGAATATATTTAGGGGTATTTTTTTGTCATAAACTAATTGTATGCAAATCCTGACACGAAAATATAAGCAAAATGTTGTTTTTTTTCAATTTTTTTCCTCTTTTTTTCTATTTTAATCAAATTCAACAATGAGGTATTCATATAATTGTGGTATCAAAAGAAAGCCCTACTTGTGCTTAAAAAAACAGTATATAATTTATGTGGGTGCACAAAAGGAATTAAAGAGAAAATATGGTTGAACAAAGACATAGTCAAAAAAGTCAAAATTGCTCCGGTCCTTAAGTCAAATCAAACTCAGATTTTCCCGGTCCTTAAGGGGTTAAACCCGTGTTTTTGTTGTTGATGTTTTTTACATTAACAGTGCCCTCTAGTAGGCAGATTACAATTAGTTATTTTGTTACTTTCTATTTGATGGGAAAGTCACTGACAAACAGTTCTCAGTGGAATGTGATAGAAACTGCTGAGTCATGCTGTCAGTTGAAACTTTCAGGAAGTAAACAAGTTGTAATTTCACTTATTTAAACTATTATAAGATTTGAATAAAACAACTGACAGTGGTGGGAGTGCCTTTGTTTTACTCAGGATAAAACAAAGCATTTAGGTTTGAAAGAAAAAACTTTACTGCTCCTTTAATGTCAATATCTTGATTAAAGGGCAGATAGTTTTAGTGAGTCTGCTCCTATAGGAGAAGTCTTAGTAAAAATCTCGGGTATTAGCTGTGCAGCCCTTTAACAGCCCCAGTATTATTATCCTTTTAACTCCGAAAACCTGAGTGTCCGTGGCAGATCTGAATAGTTCTCAAATGTAAATAAGGCTCCAAGCGTAGGGCTTGGATGCCCTTCAATAAGGTCTATGGAGGAGACACTTCTGAGTCTCAAAGTTCAGTCTCACATGTGGCACCAAAAAGGAAACGATGGGGGTCCCTTCAGCCCCTCATTGCATTCGCTGCTGCTCCTTAAAGGGTTAAACAGTTAAAAAGAGTATATATATATATATATATATATATATATATATAAATATATAGTATCTTGTAATACCTTTTTTTATTGGACTAACAGAATTTTGGATTGACAAGCTTTCGGGAGAACCTCCCTTTCTCAAGTCTAAAGCATTTCTGAGCAAAAGGACACAGAATTCACAAAGTTAAGAAAATTGACACTCTTCTTGCAGAGGGTCGTAAATACCTAGTATAAGGATCACTGATGAGCTGTATTTCTTTTCTGGTCATCTTGCAGATTTGCTTTATTAAGCGGCTGTATGTGGTATCTTCCATAGTAGTAGAGTGGAGATGGTAGCTGTATTAGTCCAGTGATGCAGATGTAAAATAACAAACATATATATATATACACATATATGGACGTAAGTTGTATATGGACCTGCATGCACATGCTGGATTGTTGGATGTGAATTCTGCCATTCTTAATATGCGCTATTTTTTAACTTTCTCCCTTCCAATACCATCTTCTGCATTTTTTCTCTCTCCCCCCCACTCTGTGATCCTTACACTAGGTATTTACGACCCTCTGCAAGAAGAGTGTCGATTTTCTCTCAGACCCCTGTCTTATCTGCAGTCATGCTGCTTTAAAGGGATAGTAATACTTAAGTATTACTAATTCCTATAGTAAAGTCCTTTTAAAAATAAATGTATTGCCCCCAGTTTCATCTCTCAAACCTTTATGGTTTGAGAGATGATCGCTGCTAAAGTTGCCCTCTCCCTCCCCCTTCCCCGAAGTCAGCGTTGTAGCTGACTGAAGGGAAATCGGGTCATAGATCATCAGGCGGCTCTGCAGCAGAGCCGCGATCGTGTTAATTTAAAAAAAAAAATCTTTCACTAAAACGGAAGACTGTTAACATAGTAACACAGTAGATAAGGCTGAAAAAAGACATGCATCCATCAAGTCCAGCCCATGCCAAAAACACCCCTGTTGATCCAGAGAAAGGCAAAAAAAAGCCCTCTGGAGCCATTTCTAATCTAGTCCGAAGTGTGTGTATGGGGGGGAATTATTCCTTCCTGACTCCAATTGGTAGTCAAATAGTCCCCCGGATCAATATCCTATTTGCTTTGAAGCCATCTGTCATCATTTTCAATATTGTTCTGTGCTAGATAGGCATCCATTGCTTTTTTGAATGCAGTTGCATTATCTGCAAGCACAACATCCCGAGGCAAAGAATTCCATAGCCTTACCGCCCTTACTGTAAAGAATCCCTGCCTTTGTTTTAGTCGAAAGCGCCTTTCCTCTAGTCTTAATGGATGACCTCTTGTTCTTAGCTCAGCTCTTTGCATGAATAATTCATTGGATAATTCTTTATATTGACCTTGAATGTATTTGTAAATGTTAATCATATCACCCCTTAGACGTCTCTTCTCTAATGTAAACAAACCCAGTTTGGCTAGTCTCTCTTTGTAACTCAGATCCTCCAATCCCTTTATCAGTTTTGTTGCACGTCTCTGTACCTTTTCCAGTTCAGTAATGTCTTTTTTTAGAACAGGCACCCAAAATTGTACTCCATATTCTAGATGAGGCCTAACCAAGGATTTATACAGAGATAGGATAATATTAGCATCCCTTGCTTCTACACCTCTTTTTATGCAGACTAGTACTCTATTTGCTCTTGCTGCAGCTGAGTGACTCTGCACACTGCTGTGAAGTCTTATCGTCTATCAGTAGTCCTAAATCTTTCTCTAATGAGGATTTCCCAAGTTGTCTCCTATTTAGAGTATATGTAGCAAGTTTGTTTCTACAGCCCAAATGCATAACCTTACATTTATCTACATTAAATGACATCTGCCACTTTTCTGTCCATTCACTTAGTTTATCTAAATCCTTCTGTAGGGAAAAATATCCAGCTCTGTATGTATTTCATTACATAGTTTAGTGTCATCAGCAAAGATTGAGATGCTACTTTCAATTTCCACTTCTAGATCATTAATAAACAAATTAAAAAGCATTGGTCCCAGGACTGAACCCTGCGGCACCCCACTAATAACCTTAGACCAATTTGAAAAAGTTCCATTGACAACAACTCTCTGCCATCTATCATTTAACCAGTTCTCAATCCATTTACAGATAACACCGCCCAAACAGAAGCCTTTTAATTTATGCAGTAACCTGTTGTGAGGCACTGTATCAAAGGCTTTTGCAAAATCCAAGTATACTACATCAACAGCAATTCCCCTGTCCAAATTACTACTCACTCTTTCATAAAATGCAAGTAAATTAGTCTGACATGATCTGTTCTTCATGAAACCATGCTGATTCCTACTAATGATATTGTTTGTCTTCACATAGTTCTGAATACTGTCAGTTAATAACCCTTCTAGTATCTTACCCACTATGGAAGTCAAGCTCACAGGTCTATAATTTCCTGGTTTGGATCTTGCTCCTTTTTTAAACAATGGAACTACATGAGCTTTCCTCCAATCACAGGGCACTATGCCTGATAAAAGTGAATCAATAAATATTAAGTATAATAGTTTTACTATTACTGAACTAAGTTCCTTAAGTACCCTTGGGTGATAAAGTCCGGTCCAGGTGCTTTATTCACTATAACCCTTTCCAGTCTCTTTTGGACCTTGTCCTCAGGAAGCCATGTAGATGTTGGAGGAAATTCCGTGGTTTTGTCTGTTTGCCCATAGCTTGTCATTGCTGCTTCCTTTGTGTATATACTGAAGCAAAGAACGTATTTAGGGTGTCAGCCATAGCTTTATCCTCACTAATCAATTCACCTGTCTCAGTCCTAAGAGGACCAATATCAACCTTTTTTGTCATTAATATACTTGTAGAATTATTTAGGGTTTTTCTTGCTCTCATTTGCAATGTTTCTCTCATTTTCTATTTTAGCTAGCTTAATTGCTTGTTTGCAGATTTTATTACATTCTTTATATTTTTTAAATGATGCATCTGACCCGTTTGCCTTAAACATTTTAAAAGCCTGTTTTTTATTTCTCATCCCCATGCTAACCACATTATTAAACCACATTGGTTTCACTTTACTTCTCTTGTGCTTATTCCCCAATGGTATATATTGATGTGTATATTTGCCCAAGAGCATTTTAAATACATTCCATGATTCTTGTGCATTTTTATCTTTGAAAATTACATCCCACTGGATATACTTTAACACTTCTTTTAACTTTGTAAAATTAGCCTTTTTGAAATTGAATGTTTTGGTTAAACCCTTGGTATTGGGTTTCTCATAACAAACTTCAAAGGATACCATATTGTGGTCACTGCTGCCCAAATGTTCCCTTACTTGCACATTGTTTATCATGTCTGAATCGTTTGATAGCACTAGGTCAAGCAAGGCCTCTTTTCTAGTTGGCTCCTCTACTAGTTGGGACATAAAATTATCATTTATCATACTTAGAAAAATATTTTCCTTTGTTGTGCTGGAAGTCATATTGCTCCAGTCAATTTCAGGATAGTTATAATTACCTTTGCTGACCCAGCAGCCTTTTCCATTTGCAGTAAAAGTTGGGCTTCCTCCAACTCCCCAACATTAGGTGGCTTGTAGCAAATCCCCACCAATATCTTTTAGTTATGTGTGCCCCCAGTGTGTATTTCAACCCACAAGGCCTCTACCTTTTCATTGGACCCTTCATTTATATCTTCCCTTAAACTAGGTTTTAAGGCCCACTTTACATCTAGTCATACCTCTCCTCCCCTTTTATTAACCCTGTCCCTCCTAAAAAGTGAATAACCCTCTAGATTGACTGCCAAGTCATATGTATCATCTAACCAGGTTTCAGACACTCCAATCAGATCATACTGCTTATGTACTGCAGTCATTTCTAGTTCCCCCATCTTACCAGCCAGACTGCGAGCATTTGCATGCATTAGTGATGAGCGAGCGTGCTCGGCCGATGCTCGGATCGGCTCGAGCATCGCTCTGCTCGGCACATGGCGGTACTCGTCGAGTACCGCCATGTGCTCGCCCGACATGTTCGGGTGGCGGGGATCTGTGCCGGAAGAGGCACAGATCCCAAGAAGCTCCGCTGGACCACCAGGGACTGGAGGTACGGGGGCATTGCGGAGATGAAGGGGGCATTGCGGAGATGAAGGGGGACATTGTGGAAGAGGGGCATAGACTCTATGCCCCTCTTCCACAATGTCCCCCTTCATCTCCGCTATGCCCGTCTTCCACAATGTGCCCCTTCATCTCCGCTATGCCCCTCTTCCACAATGTGCCCCTTCATCTCCGCTATGCCCCTCTTCCACAATGTCCCCCTTCATCTCCTCTATGCCATAGAGGAGATGAAGGGGGACATTGTGGAAGAGGGGCATAGCGGAGATGAAGGGGCACATTGTGGAAGAGGGGCATAGCGGAGATGAAGGGGCACATTGTGGAAGACGGGCATAGCGGAGCTGAAGGGGGACATTGCGGAGCTGAAGGGGGCATTCGGAGATGAAGGGGGCATAGCGGAGATGAAGGGGGCATTGACCAGGCACCCTCCCCTCATCAGAGCAGGGGGTGCCTGGTGTTGCCCCATTCATTTCAATGGGGCTCGGGTGCTCGGCCGAGCACTCGAGCCTCAGGGGGTGCTCGGTCAGAGCACCCGAGCACCCGAGCATCGTGGTGCTCGCTCAACACTAGCATGCATACATTTTATCTTTTTCCCATTCCTAAAGATTTTATTCTTTATCAGATGTATTTGTCTTTTATCAGGCTGTAACAATGGCAACTCCCTATTAGATGAACTAGCCCATTCCCCCTCTCCACCCCCATACCCCTTCTCTAATCCCATTTCCTCAATTATACTATCTTCCCCAGCCTGTGTTGCAGCTCCCTCACCCTACTTTCTAGTTTAAAGTCTCCTCCAGCCCTCTAACCATTCTATTGCCCAGCACCGTGGCCCCCCTTCCACTTAGGTGCAATCCATCACTACTATAAAGATTGCCCCCACGGAAAAAGACTGCCCAGTGCTCTAGAAACCCAAACCCCTCCTGCTTACACCAAGTCTTTATCCACGCATTTAACTCCCTAATCTCCCGTTGCCTTTCTAATGTAGCGTGTGGCACAGGTAGTATTTCAGAAAATAGTACCTTAGAGGTCCTCTGCTTAAGCTTATATCCTAGGTCCCTGAAATCCTTCTTAACGGACCTCCATTTTCCACTGACTTTGTCATTAGTACCAACATGCACCATGACAGCCGGGTCATGCCCAGCCCCTCCCAACAATCTATCAACCCGATCAGCCACGTGTTGAACCCGAGCTCCCAGAAGACAGCAAACTGTGCGATTGTGGCAATCTTGGCAACAGATTACCCTGTCTGTCTTCCTAATAATAGAATCCCCTACCACCACCATCTGTCTAGGTCTGCCTGAGTCCCGGATCCCATCCGTGCTAGAGGGGCTGTTCACCCGGCTGTTAGAGAGAACAGTCCTGTCCAGCAAAGACATTCCTGTGTCAGCATCCCCAACATCTTTACTCAATGTAGCAAATCTGTTAGGATTAGTAAACACAGTAGTGTCCTCCCTATTCCTCTGTCCACCCCCCTTGCTATGTCTAACTGTAACCCATCTGGATACCTGCTCTTTCTTTGTGCAGTCTCCACCCCCAGAACTACCTACCTCCGCTTCCTGCTGCTCAGTCAGCAGACCCCTCTCAAGATTGGCCGTCTCTCTCAATGTTGCAACCTGCCCCTCCAGATCTCTAATACGAGCTTCCAGAAAGACTACTTGCTCACATCTGTCACAGAGGTATGCACCCTGGAACGGTTGTTCCAGGTATGCAAACATATGGCAGTTTGTGCACTGAGTTAAATGGACAATCATGCTACCACTCATATGTGCCAGTTACCACAAGCTAAAAGGCAGGGAAAAATATCTGCACAATAAGATTGATAAATGTGTTCCCCTGTGTAAACCCCTGTATTTCAATTCCCCTGTTTTAAATTCCCACACTTACCACACTTCTGCACTTGAATTCCCCTGTTTAAATTCCCACACTTACCACACTTCTGCACTTGAATTCCCCTGTTTAAATTCCCACACTTACCACACTTCTGCACTTACACACTGATACGAGATTCACACGTTCAAGTATTCACTATGTATCTGCTATTTAAGCCAGGAATCCACCAATTACAAACACAGCAATTAGTCACTCTCACCACACCAGACTTCAATTATTTGCTTGTCTCACTGCAAAGAGATGGCAAACAAAACCCAAAGAGATTTGTTTTTTAACCTCTCCCTTACCACACTACACCACACACAATATACTTATTCTATTTTTCCAGCAAGTATCCAAACTCAGTCTTTCAGGACACTGTTTCAGTGAAAGTTTTCTTTTTTTATTAATGCAATCGTGGCGGTGCTGGAGAGCCACCTGAAAGTCGTGCGACTTGCTTCCCTGCAGTCAGCTAGAACGCTGACTACGGGGAAGGGGGAGGGAGAGGGCAACTTTAGGAGCGATCATCTCTCAAACCATAAAGGTTTGAGAGATGAAACTGGGGGCAATACATTTATTTTTAAAAGGACTTTAATATAGAGATTAGTAATACTTAAGTATTACTATCCCTTTAACCCCAGCACACAACTCAAGTTTGTGAATTCTGTGTCCTTTTGCTCAGAAATGCTTCAGACTTGAAAAAGGGAGGTTCTCCTGAAAGCTTGTCAATCCAAAATTCTGTTAGTCCAATAAAAAAAGGTATTACAAGATACTAATTTTGTTTGTTATTTTACATATATATATATATATATATATATATATATATATATATATATATATATATATATTCATATTCTAATCAATTTGGAGAAGTATAATATGGTACATAACATAACATAACATTTTATTTTAATTATGTGTTGTATACCCTTTAAACATACAGTATACCAGTTTATGGACTCAATCCAATTATTTGTGCTAAAACTTGCGGTAGGGCAAAATTGGTTACCAGGCGAAAAAAACAAATGTCTAAGTCGGTATCCAGTTGTCCTACCAGCTGAAACCACAAGGCGTGTGAAGCCACAGGAACGAACTTGTGACCAAACTTCCATTTTGTGTGTTCATTTCTCAAAACTCTGATAAATAGTGTGAATAAGAGGAACATCAAAGGAAAAAAGTGCCTGATATACTGTCAAGCACCGGTCGTTAACTCAAACAGTCACCCTTCCAAATACTAACCCTACACTACTCCTAACAGTAAAGTACAACAATGCTACCCCTAACACTGGCCTAAAACCCCGATCTGTGTAAAACTTACCTGTCATCCACCATCTGTCTTCTTCTTCAATCTTTTATCTTCTTCTTTCTATTCTCTGTAATCTTCCTTCTTTCTTCTTATCATCTTTCAAATATGTCCTGTAAAAAAAAGAAAACGTCAATGAAAGTTTTTTTTTCAAAACCTGCCTCCAACATATGCCTGACTTAACCCTTTGAATGCCAGAGGGCTACCCCTCAGATGCTCACAGGGTTAAATGCAGTCTGGCATATGTATTAAAACCAAAATGTTTCCCTTCCATTTTTGTTAAATTTTAAGGTTTTAGTTATGTTAAAGACTAAAATGCTTCCAAGGGTTAACAATGTCTTCACTGCCGTCACCTCCACTGGCAGTGGCGGGAATGTGCATTAACACAGACCCTCCCCCCTTCCATTCCTTCTGGGCCATTGCCTGAGTCAGAATGAGGGAATTTTGAACAGAGACTGTTTTTTATTTGGTGCATAAGCACACATCCCAGCCAATGGCAGACTAGAATCCATTTTGAACAGAGACTGCACATAAAAGCCAGTCTCTGTTCAAAATTCCCTAATTCGGGCAGCGTCCCGCAAGGTATGGAGGGGGGCCTGTGTTATTGTACATTCCTGCTGCTGCCAGTGGGGGTGGCGGCAGCGAAGACATTGTTAACCCTTGGAGACATTTTATTCTTTAACATAACTAAAGCCTTAACATTTCTCTAAAACGTAATGGAAGCATATTGTTTTTAACACATATGCCAGACTGCATTTAACCCTTTGAGTGCTGGAGGGGTAACCCTCTGGTACTCAGAGGGTTAAGTCAGGCATATATTGGGCACATGTTGTGAAAAAAAAAGTTCATTGACGTTTTCTTTTTTTTTTTACAGGACATATTTGAAAGAAGATAAGAAGAAAGAGGAAGGAAGATTGAAGAAGCAGATGGACAGTAGCTGAGCAGGGTTCTGAAGACTCCGTTGGACATTCGGATTAATGGTAAGTGTTTCTTGTCAGAGGCTATTTTTAACTTCCGACTAACCCTGTGAGTGTCAGTGGGATAAACATACCCCTCTGTCACTCAGAGGGTTAATTCAAATGACATTTCACAACTGTTTTCATACTATGGATGTTTTGATGTGGGGCTTAGGGCCCAATATAAATACATCAACTGGTGACCACCTTTTTCAGGTTTTTTCGGTTGGCACTTTAGAGATGCCTTAAGGGACTTTGCGCCCAATAAAACTGGGTGCATATTTTCACAAGTATCTTAATGTATCATAGTGCTAACGCATGGAACTGAATGGTCTATTTTGGAGATTTGTTGTGTGTCAATGGGTGCAAGCGACTGCAAGATTAGCACCTGAGGCGGGTTTTTTCCAGCGGTATTTATTCATAGCCAGCTAGTTGCATTGCTTACCTTTCTTGAAGACATGCCATCGGCTGTTTTATTTGGTGTTGGCGGTAATAAAATCTAGGCCTAAGCATTTTAAATTACCTAACTGCAGACTTCTAAGATTGATAAAAGCAGAGGCCTGAATTTCTATTTGTTATTGTTAAACTTGTTTTTCTAGCATTTTAGAGCAACAATTTGGTTGCAGAGTACATGTAATCTCCATAACAGTGAAAAGAAATACTAGCTAAGAAGAATGAATGTACTGGAACCTGGAATGTGGTTCTGAAGGCTTAAATGTCCACTAAACCTCCACTTACCTTAACTTAGGCAGAACATCCTCCTGGCTGAAACAAAAGTAGAGTTGTTTTGAGTAAAACCTACTATACCATAGGAGACAGGCATAGCTGGGAACTCTGTGGATCTCCCCTGAGACTCTGGTTGTCAGAATGGATTACCAGGTCTCTGAAGAGAGAGGCTGATTGACCTGTGTTGATGAGTTTCTTTTCCTTCCCACCCTGTTCCTTCCATTTCCCACCCATTTTTACTCAGTATAGGGCCGCCGTGGAAGACATTGGAAGAAGATCATATCAGACAAGGAGGACTCTAATTTCCAATCCCCCAAATCATTAGAAATTATCAATATATCCAATTTGTCACTCACACCAGCACAGGAAAGAGTATTAAAATTGGGGTTAAATTTTGTGCCTAATTGGAAATTCAATCTGTTTCACACTATCTTGGATCTCAACCGTTTCGTTAGGTCTTTGACCATTAAGAAGTATTTTAATCACGAAACGGCTGAGAGAGAATGTCTCAATTTGGTGCATCCTAGAAGTATGGTAGATGATTCTTTTAGGGATTTCAGTTACAAGGATGTGTGTGCAGTTGTAGATCTTCAACAACTAAGAGAGGAATCTTCCGTGTCTCTGGAGGATATCCAGATCCACCCTATGGATTCAGGTTTAAGTCCAAGATCAACTTTTTTTCCAACACATGTGAAGGGAACATATCTGGATACCTTCCAGAGACTGGTAGAGAATGATTTGATGGAACTTGATGCTGTTTTTTCATCTATGTCCACCACTGATAACCTGTCCCTTTCCGACAAGGAGGCTTTATTCCAGTTACAACATAATCAGGATATAGTTATCAAGATGTCGGATAAAGGGGGGGTCAGTCGTGGTCATGGATGCGGTTTCATATAAAAAGGAGGCATTACGCCAGTTAGAGGATTGTGTTACTTATGAATCTTTGAGTTACAATCCCACTGGTAAATTCAAACAGGATCTTATAAAGATTGTTAATTTAGGTGAGGGACTGGGGGTTATCAATCCTCGCGAACGGACAGCTTTGCTCCCTGGGGCTGTAGTAGTACCTATTTTCCACCACCTGCCTAAGGTCCACAAATCTTTGATTTCGCCTCCTGGCAGGCCCATCGTGTCGGGAATTGGCTCTCTCAATGAGCCTTTATCTGATTTGGTGGATTATTACCTCAGGCCGGTGGTGGAAGCACTGCCTTGTGCCCTCAGGGATACGAAACAAGTCCTGACTGAGATGACACAAATTGTTTGGAATGAACATTGTTCTTGGCTGACGGCTGATGTGGAGGCGTTGTACTCTTCCATACCGCATGATTGGGCTTTAATATCTCTGAAACAACAATTAGATCTTTTTTCTAAGTATTCAGATAATTTGAAGATGTTTTTGGTCCAAGCTGTCGAGTACCTCCTGTGCCACAATTTTTTTGCCTTCGATGGGCGTTTCTACCTTCAGAGACGCGGAGTCGCTATGGGGGCAAGTTTTGCCCCATCCCTAGCTAACATCTATATGGGATGGTGGGAGCGTCTCCGTGTCTTTGGAGCTGGGAATACCCATCGGGGGCGAGTTTTGTGGTACGGGAGGTATATTGATGACCTATTGTTTATTTGGCTGGGAAATGAATCCGAGGCAGCCTCTTTTGTAGAATGTTAAAATGACAACCAATATGGATTGCGCTTTACCCATTCATTCAATAAGGAATTGGTTCCTTTTTTGGATTTGAATTTATTGGGTAGGTGTGATACGGGTAGGGTTGTCACATCTATATACAGAAAACCGGTAGCTGGCAATGCCTTGTTGCATGCCCGGTCTGCTCATCTCCGTTCTCAGGTCACTAATATTCCAAAGGGGCAGTTCCTGCGTTTACGCAGGAATTGCAGTTTGGAGGAGGATTTTGTGGAAGCCTCGAGTGACCTGACTCGGAGATTTCAAGCAAGAGGTTGCAATCAGGATCTATTGACCCAGGCCTATGAGTCTGCTTTGCGGACTCCAAGGGAGAGTTTGTTGAATGAACGCACTGGGACAGAACGTCAGCCAAGTAGTAAACAGGTTCGTTTTATTACGACATATAGTGCACAGTACAAATCTATCTGCAATATTATTCGTCGACATTTGCCGATTTTGAATGCTGATACACAATTGGTCAATATTTTGGAAAATGGTTGCTCTTTTGTTGCACGCCGTGGTATTACCATTGGCAATCTTGTTTCACCAAGTTTGTTTATGGAGGCTAAATCCAACTCTACATGGTTGACCCACAAAGGTTTTTTCAGTTGTGGGTCATCCAGATGTAGTGTTTGTCAATATATATGCCAGGCAACCAAATTTAAGAGCACAATCACGAATTTAGAGTATAATGTTAATGGTTATATCAATTGTGCTACAAGTTGTGTTGTGTACTTATTCACCTGTACACGATGTTCTATTCAATATGTGGGTCGCACAATCAGATTGGTTCGGCATAGAATTAGGGAACATGTCTACCAAACAGAGAGGCATTTCCTAGATTCAGCTATAGCCAAACATGTCCATGATGTGCATGATGGAGATATGTCGTGCCTGAGCTTTATGGGTATAGAACGGGTGCGGCTGCCATGGAGAGGTGGCGATATCAATCGATTGCTAGAGGAGCGTGAAGCCTTTTGGATATTGACTCTAAGAACTCGGGTCCCTAATGGACTGAATGCTGAATGGGATATTGCGCATATTTTTTAGTTTTAAGTTTTTTAGTTTTTAGTTATTGATTTTAATATGCGCACATATTTGGTATGTTTTTTATGTTCTGAGTCATTTGGGGCGTTTGGGCCCCTTTATCTCTCCTCTGGACAATCGATTGCTATCTAGCAGCCCTTCAGATTTTAGTTCTATTCCTATTGGTGTGAGCACTGGCTTTTTCTCCATCTGTTATAAATGAACATTTACATTGTGTCTATTTCGCAATGTGTACTATGCGTGTAAACTGAGATACAATGTTTCTCCTGTTTTTTCCTCTCTTTTGCTCCTTTCCCTTTTTTGATTGGTTCACTGTTGCTTTTTCGTTGGGTACTTGTGGGTCCCGAGTGTGGTAACAGTGAGAAATATATATATGTTTTGAATTTATTTTTTGAATGAGACAGAATGTGTGGTGAGGAGGATCGAGAGGACTGACGGAGTTTCCGTTCCCTGTTTTTGGGATCAGGATAGGCTGTTTTTGCCCACTGTTTGGTTTAAATGTAGTAATTTCAGGTGTATTGATTTATCTATGACTAAGCGCCGTAGGGCGCGAAACATGTCAGATTTCCACATGACATCCTATCCTATGTGCTAATAGTGGTGTCTTTTTCTCTTTTTTCCCTGCTGTGACACATGTATATGTTTATTTTATTTTTTGAAGAATAAATTGATGTTTTTAAAAGGAATGGAGTGGTGTATCAGCCTATGATTTATATATGAGCATCATAGCCGAGTGCTTCCAGCTGCATTGTTTTCTATTTCAAGTTATAAGCAACGTTTGGAGAGTTGCCTTTGGTGAGCACCCTTTGATAGCCGGTGAGTCCTATATTCCTGCATTTTAGATGAACTTCTTATTTCAACGTGCAGCACCTGATCTATTTTTCATAGTGATAACTGGAGCTTGCTGTAACGATAGAAGCGATTCACACCACACCAAAGGGAAGCATGAACGTGTTTCCTAGGGCAGCTGGGAGGGAGGTGGGAGGAGAATTAAAGGGATAGTAATACTTAAAATGTAAAAAAAAATATGTTGTAGGGTTTATCTCCCTGAGTAAAACAAGAGTACTCCCACTGCTGAAAGGTGTTTCATTCAAAAGTTATTAATTTTCAAAGTTGAATTTTTTAGGTGCAATATCACAGTGGCCTGAAATTGTACAGTGGCGCTGTTGCTACACGATCCTATGGACAGCTCTGGTCAGTTGACCATAAATCTCCATAGGATGGTGTAGCAACAGCGCCACTGTACAATTTCAGGCCACTGTGATATTGCACCTAAAAAATTCAACTTTGAAAATTAATAACTTTTGAATGAAACACCTTTCAGCAGTGGGAGTGCCCTTGTTTTACTCAGGGGGATAAACTCTACAACATATTTTTTTTTACATTTTAAGTATTACTATCCCTTTAAGTAGCACTGGGAAGTTGTGAAAAGCTGCGCTGAAGATCCACCTTGCCGCATTATGCAGTAGTGCACAGCTTGAACATTAAATATCTTTAGAAGTAAGTAAATTAGAAAAACAACATGTTTCCTAATACTACTTTAATAACTAAACATATGGTAAAAACTTTTTGAGATGTGAATGTTCCCCTTTAAAGCACACTATCATGGTATGTTTTTAGTGGAAGTGTACCTATGAGAGACAGTGGGAGGTAAATCTATGTGTTGAGATACCTCTTTATGAAACTCAACTATTATTATACTAACAGTAGAGAGAATATGACTCAGTCCAGAGCCCACACAATCTCTACATTCAAACATAGTAGTCCTAGCATAGAGTGTGTCTAGAGTAATTACATATGTAGTAGTTTTCTTCCCCAGAGTATTGGAGGACTTGTAATTTCGGTAAAGTGCCATTAGGAAAACATTCTTCCTGCATATTTATTATAAAGAGTGTGTTGTACAGAGCAGGCAGTAGGTAGAACCTTATACTGTAATACCTTCTACATACTATACAGTGATTCTGCACAAATAGTTCTACATATGATATGCACTAACAATATTAACATAACTGCATGGAGCAGATTGCTCACCCACCAACAATCCATTTCAGGTAGGGTTGCCACCTTTTCTTAAAAAAAATACCGGCCAAGGCATTCCCTCCATAAACTTAACATTAAAAGGAAGCCAATTTTTTAGCGGCCTGCCGGTAAAATACCGGAAGGGTGGCAAACCTAATTTCAGGTTTAATTATTATACTGTTTTTCAGCTTGCCCATTGGTTTTATTTCTTACCTCACTTCTGTTACATTCATAGTGGTAAAAAGTACACCAAGTAGTTGTGAGTGTCAGAAGTGATGCATTTTTTATTTCTTATTTATGACTGCTTGGAGTGAAGTAGGTCTTGAAATTACTTAGCAGGGCACAGACTTAAGGACTTGTGGGCCAGATCTGCATAGATTTTGAGGTTGGGAGAATGAATGATCATTTTGTGTGTTTCCCAGCCCACTGAGGTGGACTATGTTGGACCTTTTATTTTTGTTCCAACTAAAACTATGCTGTGATATAATGAAAATTGATTTTTACCATTGCCAAATGGACACTGCTCATTTATCTTCAGCTGAAGGTCAACATTGTGATGGATTCTCTGGCCTAATTAATTGAGCCTCTGACTCTGGTGGTCTCGGACCCTTGTATCTGTTTCTTTTCTTGATCAATGTACGCAGCCGCCACTTTTTGTTCATCTCAAGAAGGGTGTGAGGACTTGCGGCAGTATGCTTATTGGTCCATTAGGACCACACAGCAAACTCCCTGTTTGTAAGCGGTGAATATGGTCAGGATGATTGTACAATATTGTGTCCATTTTAATGAATGTCATGCCTTGGCCTACACCTACTCTATAAGGCATCTAGAACTGACAGTTTATTGTGGACATTCTTCCTATTGGCTGGTGAATTACAACCACCAGGGACTAAATGAATGGGCTGCCCTACTAGTATTTCAGTGGGGTAAGAGCACATCTTTGCCATATAATTGTACAAACACCATTCTTTGAGATTAGCTGGACATTTCTAATGCTTCCAGGATTGTTTGTACTCTGAAGCATTCCTGTTTGTTTACTTATCTATTGTAATGTGATCATGTATATGTAATCCTTTTGTTCTGTAAAGTCTAATAAGAGATAGCACCCTACCTTTAGCAACTGGAGTTGTTCCAGGGCATGTGATACAGGCAGTGTATCTAGGGATAATAAATAGCTTTAATCACTACTTCTGCCTGCCTGCCTGCCTGCCACTTTATTTCAGGTGACAGACCTGGGCAGTTCCCTTTCAGCAGCAAAATAGCTTTGTTCATTTGCACATTTCACTTGCTGAAGGTAGCAGTATCCAGTTAGCTATCTTCTGATCTCCCCAAGTCTGTTCTGGAGGATCCTACTCACAGAAGAGATGGAGTACCTGAGGCTCTTCTGTTACACTTGGGTTGTTACAGTGTGGTGGGCATTGGCCTAGGCAATGCACTGATGCTTCGTGTTCCTGTAAATGGTGAATGACACTGAGTAGCTGCATTCTTCTGCTGATCCTTGTGTTTTTATGTGACTTCATAGAACCCATTTCGGAGTCCCTAGTAAATTGGCAGGCCCTTCTATAACAGAACCCTTGTGGAACTCTTGGGCAACATTGCATGACACATGCTGTTCATATCCTCCAATGACTGGCCTATCCACTTGTTCATTAGACAGTAATATATGACTGATGCTCTTGTGAGCTGGCCTTGAGACACACCTCTGCCATGGCATCATGTAGGAGAATTGCTAGGGGATATCAAAAGGTTTGTCATGTCCCAGACCGGAGTGCAGCTTAGTCACCTGCGTGAAGATATCCTAAAAAAACAATCAGGAAAAAAAAGAGTGTCCCCTAGTAAATTAAATTACAGCCATACTGACTGACAGAGCATTCCAACAGGATTGGAGCCCTGGGATATCACGTGATGTAATGTGATGTCAGTATGTTATGTTTTCATTGGGCAATGTTAGATTAGGTCAGTGTAGTAATATCAGACATAATGGGTGGCCAATTCCTCTTTCCACATAGAGGAAGTACAGAGCAGCAACCTTCTTCCCTTCCCTTAATTTCTGAATGCTGATTTTTGTTCTGCTAACTTTCAATGTTATCTTTCATCATAGTGATGTATATTTCAAAATTATGTGTAGTTGCAGCAAAAGAAAAATATCTTAATAAAAATATTTTGAAATATGTGACATTAATTGTGGTGCCATGACACATAAATATGCCTTAACACTCATTAAATTTCTTGACACTCTTGATACTCACCAATGTCTTAAATCGCAACCTCCAGGGCTGTTTTTATGAAACTCTACCATGGAATGGTGGGAGGGATAATGGAGAGCTTTCTCTCACTGAGAGCTTTATCACTGCTTAACCTTTTGAATGCCAGAGGGGTACACAACGCATTGCAAAGCAATGCGTTGCATACCCCTCTGTCCCTCAAAGGGTTAATCATCTCTTCCTTGAATCAATGGGCCACATTCTGGAAGTGGAAGAGGTTCAGTTCTGGAGCAAACCAAATATTTCATAGGGTAAAAAATAAAAAATCCAGTTGATTTAAATGGGTGTTTTAACGCACTGAATGCTAGAGAGGTCACCAACCCTTTGTGAATCAACATGATGGAGACCTCTCCAGCATTCAAGGGGTTAAAACCCCCTATAACTCAATGATAATGTTCAGGATTTTTACTTAGTTCTTAAAGAGATAGTAGTGGATAGTTTTAAGTCAATTTAATATAGCTGAGAAAAGCAGATTCTAGTCCCTGGACCACCCTGCGGCTCTTCAGCAGAGCCGAAATAGCATGATATAGAAATAAATACTTCACTGGAACCGTCTACAAAGTGTGCTTGCAAACCAGGCACACTTTGTAGACCGTTCCAATGAAGTATTTATTTTTATATCGTGCTATTTCAGCTCTGCTGAAGAGCCGCAGGACGGTCCCGGGACTAGAATCTGCTTCTCTCAGCTAAAGCCTGATGTCAGTCAAAGGGGAGGGATGGGGGGAACTTTGTAATCGTATATATGTCTCAAACCATAAAGATTTGAGAGATCGGAGTGGCCTCAATTACTTTCTTTTTTTTACTATCTACAATATTAAATTGACTTAAAATTATCCATTACTATCCCTTTAAGATTTGTAAATAGGGCCCTAAGTGCCCTGGTTAAGCGTATGTTTTCCCATTTCTATTAGGGTCTATTTATACAGATTGCTGTAATTATGTTTAACTCAGCAACAGTTAAGATTGAATTACTGTACATTTATGCAAAATATGATGTTTTGCTCCAGCTGTGATTTGAAAATTATTTTAATGTGTTGAATTTCCGTAAAATAAATACACCAAGTGGGAATAATAGCATCTGCTATATCTATTATTGAAATCGTGAGCACTGGTAGTTTAACGCTTTGATTTCAGAGGGATATTACAAAGCAGTGAGTTGGACACCATTGTAGGACATAAAACGGTTCAATTTCTACTCAGTAGTGGAGTTATGTAGTAAATTAAACCACAGTATTTCTTTGCTGTGGACTATTTTGATGGCTCAACATCACAAATGAAGTACAGCAATTCTAGACTATGTAGACACTTGGGAACTAAATGCACCATTGGGAAAAGTACAGCCCCATAGTGCTGTTAAAACTGGAGATTTCCCTCCTTGTAGAAGACACATTAACCATAACTCCCAAGTGTCCCTCTTTAGGAGGGACAGTGCCTCTTTTGGACCCAAATCCCTCTGTCCCTCTTTCCCACCCTGATGTCCCTCTTTTTAGGAAATCAGATTGTGTGGTGTGTGTATATAAGTGTATCATATTGATCTACAGCAATAAAACTCACATTATTGTTTGTTTAAACATCAGTATATGTGTTTATAAATTAGTGTGTGCAAATAAAATAATTTGGTCTTGTTATAATTCATCTATTAGGTTACACAAGGAAGTGTCAGTAGGTCATGAAATAGCCTAAAAATTCTCGGTAATGCCCCGTCTACCAGCCACTCCCCCAGCAACACCCAATAATATAAGTGTCCCTCTTTCTCAATTTAAAATGTTGGGAGGTATGCATTAACACAGAATTCTGCAACGTGGCTATGCATTCTACACATTGGATTCCAGCATGCTGATCAGCAAAGCTAATAGGCTTCAGATCAGCTCGCTCATATGGGTGTTTATAGACAATGCAATGCTGTTCGCATCCTCTACTGACTGGCCAACACACATGGGCATTGACCAATAAAATGTGGCTGAAACCCATGTGGGCCGGCCTTTACTGCATAAGAGAACTGCCAGAGAAAAACAGAACATTCAAGGTAAGTAGCACTGAGCGCCTCCAAGTAGCTTCTGGGAATATACCATTAGGGAACAAATAAAAAGTCCTCCTGATTTAAATGGAGCTTTTTACCCGTTGCATGCCTTGAATACCGCTCGAGCATTGAAGGAGATAAATGCCTCATTTAAGTGAACAGAAATTGATGTAGTACATATGGCCCTTTGTGGATTGCACGTTAACATGTACAATTCTATGTGTTTGTCTTCCAGGTGCATACAGTTATTGTGCTTGTTTTGATTTCACATTCCATTCAGAATCTTCTAGCACACTGACATGAATGAAGCAATTGTTTACCTTTGATAACTAAGTAAATAAGAAAGAAAGCCTAACAATTCTATGTGTCAAGATTGGCACTGGGTGTAACATCCTTACTACATGAATCACTGGTCATGGAGTGGATGTCGTCTGTAATCCCCTCGCATTCCCATTGGTTGAATACTATTAAGCAAAATATTCCACATTACTGTCTGGTCTATTTGCATGGAGGCTATCCACAAAAATTTGCCGGGATCTGGAGCTACTGGGTTGACTTCTTTGCTGGAGCTTAGCACTATGATCGCCACTCATATTTTGTGGGTCCCCCTTATGGATTGGGATGAATTCCCCCTTGTGGGTCTGCTGGTTCTGTGGGGGTTGATACCCTTGAGGTCAGGGATCTATTGGGCCTGGATGTGGAGGTTTTCCCTTTTTTTTTGTTTTGTTTAGTGTAGATTATGTTTAGTGTAGATTCGTTTTCCCGTTGAGGGTATGAAAATGGAAAAGGGAAGAGGAAGAAGGCAGGTATACATTTTAGTCTCCATGCAGAAAGGATTTGCCCATCCTTTTGGAACTGGACCACCCTTTTGGGAGTGATTAGTCTAATGTGTATGTGGAAATTTCTTCTCTGTAATGGCACTAGAGAGCTAAAACATGATGCTTCTTGGCTGTGACTAGCCGTAGAACAGGCCATTGTGCTGTTGTTCGCTTTTACATTTTGTATGCTTTTTTTTAATACTCTTGCGGGGTCTCACTAAGAGTGAAGGGTAATCCAGACGTGGACCCCATGCTGTCAGTGCCAAGGGAATACAGCTGCACCTCCCTGATGAGGCCCAACAAGGCCGAAACATACGTCGGGGGTTAGCTGGTGTTCCAGTGCAGAGGGGACTTACCCATAAGTTTGGAACTGGACCGCCCTTTGAGGCAGGACTAGTCTAATGTGTATGTGGAAATTTCTCATCTGTAATGGCACTAGAGAGCTAAAATGTGATGCTTCTGAGAGGTGACTAGCGGTAGAACAGGCCATTGTGCTGTTGTTCGCTCTAAGAAGCCTCTCACATTTTGTATGCTTATACATTTTAGTGTACCAAGCCTGACAGTGTTGCTATAAATTGGAATAATGCCTCATATTCTGTTGTTACCCTTGAAGGATTACTGTATGTCACATTTACTGTGTAATTTGTATTGTCTACATGCTTGACTTGAATATATTGTTATTGACGAACTGTCTTCAATAAAAGGTGTTTAACACTTTTAGTGCTAGAGAGGTACTCAAAATATTCTGGCACTCGAGCGGTTAAAGGGCAAATAAGAGGGGAAAAAAAAGTAAAATAACCTAGTCTTTAAGAAATTAATCACTAGTACTCCCATCTCTGTAGCCTTCAATGCAGAGATCGTCTAGGTCCTTTCTTCCTCAGAACTGGTCCTGTGAGTTCAGCAGAAGTTACTACTGATTCCTATTGGCCCCTGGACAGCAAATAGCAATGAGGCGGACTCTGATAGCTTCCTCTTGTAGCAAAACAATATCCTTGAAATTAAATGGGAAGGGCCATCCCTTTGCTGCCAGAAGAGTAGAATTATCGACACCTCTAAGTTGTATTAGGTGCCATCTACATTACAGACTGACCTCTGGTGTATCTGCTGTACTTCACTGCTGATCACCTTGTAGCTCAGTGATTAACTACCCTTTCATGATTCACAGGAAGACCGTACAATCAGTTATTTCACCAAAAGGACCAAACAGCCAGGTGCCAGTGTCACAAATTATCCTGTTTGTTTTTTCATAAGCAATGATGATAAAAAATAGGAGATTTATTTAATTTCAAAGCAACTAAACTGATCATATGTACAGAGACAGAGGCAGAGCAATTCTGGGGGAAAAATCAGCTGCAACAAAGAGATTAAATAACATACCCTATAGATTTAATGTGGCTTGTTTTAACCCCTTGAAAGCTAAGGAGTACTCTAATGCATTGCTTTAGAGTACATCAGGAACCTCCCAGCATCAATATGTGAATAGCCCCAGTCAAATCAAAGGGAAATTGAGGAATCTTTAGCTATATGGTGCAGTTGGCTTGTCCCAGAATTTCTCTGCCTTTGTCTTTATGCATATGTCCTTCTATTGATTATAATGACTGGAGTATTATCTAAAAGCTATTAACCCTTTGAATGTCAGAGGGGTATGCAACACATTGCTTAGCAATGCATTGCATACCCGTCTGGCTCTCAAAAGGTTAAACCAAATTGAAAGAAGAATTGTAGATATTCTGGGTCAAACCAACTGCACCATAGGGGACAAATAAAATTTCCCCAATAGTCCATTCTTTAAAAGTGGGCTATTAACCCTTTTAACCCCTTAAGGACCCATGATGGTCCTCTCACGTCTCAGGTTGGCACGCCGTAAGGATCCATGAAGTGCCAGGACCGTCATGGATTTCAGGGGTCCCCACACAGCTGCACACCGTTCGGGGAACCCTCAACCAGATGCACACAAAAAAAATATTGTCCATGGTCCTTAAGAGGTTAATGCTTCTGAGGTCTCCAATGCACGGTGACGCTATGTTTGAGTCCTTTCTAGCATCCAAAGGATTAGAATCCCCATTTTAATAAATGGGAATTTGTGTGTTCCCCTGTGTAGTTCCTAGTTACTCCAGAATTACTCCAGTTCATCTTAGTATATCAGATCCTGGGGCATTTATCAGCTGGTGAGTTTGTAAATAGAAATATTTTCATCACTAGTATGTGGTCATTGGGTAATTATCAATGACTGAGTTAATTAAAGGGCAGCTATGATGTTATATTGTAAAGAGCAACTACAATGTCATGTATGGTGTCATGCTGTCCTAATGGCAGGTGTGCTTCCCTGCAGGAGAACTTCCTATGATGCTGAAACGGATCAGCGGAGGTCTAAAAATGGGCCCCGGGTCTCCCTAATTGGTCTTATTGTTGTCTTGTTGGGCTGTGTGTGCTCAGTCCCCATAAACTCAAGTGCTGGACTTTGAACACTAGGAATTTGTCTCCCTATAGTTTTAGTTTAGACTTACTTTTGAACATATGGCCCCATAGGTACAGACACAATAAAACATGAAAGTTTCTCGTTAGCTTTTTGGGTGTTAGAGAGTCTCTGACACATTGTTTACGTCAGTGGCATACAGTGATGGAGATGCTTTATTCAAACATTGTGTAGCCTTTTTTCCAAGCCCTAAGGAATTTACTGTAATCTGCATTATTCACTGTAGCCAGAAGAGAATATATTGACACCTAAATGAAGCTCCGCTGCTGAACCAACTAAATGTCACAATGACCTTGGTAAGCATGTGATAACTGCAGTATTATCACATTATCCAGCAGCTCTGTCTTACAACACAAATACAGGAGGCTCAATTTAAAGAACACAGGCCCACATTTATAAAAGCAACTGGAGTTATTCTGGAGTAAACCGACTGCACCACAGGCGAGAAAATAAAAAAATCTAAATTCCTATGCACATGAATGGAACTTTGTAACCTCTTGAATGCCAGAGGGGCCTACAATGCATTGCTTCACGATGCATTGTAGACCTCTCTAGCATTTAATGGTTTCATAGCCCAATTTAACATGATTTTTTTTGTCCCCTATGTTGCAGTTGGTTTATCTCAAAATAAATCCAGTTTGTTTTTATAAATGTCGGCTAAATTTTGTAACGGTCACGGACAATTTTATAAATAAAATAGCAAATGGGGACCACTGAAGGATCCATATTGTTGACTGTATTAAAACCAGCAGTTAATCACATACTCATTTACATGTCACAATACATGCTGTGTGCGTCATGTTGTGGTGCTAAATAACTCAAGATATAATAGTTTCCTGGAACTTATTCTTATATTTAAATTACAGGTTTTTGATTGAGAAAGTAATTATCACAGTATTTTGAAAGTAAGAAGTAAAAGAATCAAAATGAAGTTAAACGTTGAAGTGATAAAAAAAAGTTTTCATATTCTTTAATATAACTTAAAGGGATAGTAATACCTCTATTAAAGTTTAGTTCTGAGTCTTTACATTTTGCATTGATTTTTGATGCATTGCATAGCCCCTGGTACTCAAAAGGTTAAATTTAAGGGCCTTATGCACAGAAGAAAAGAGGAGCAATTCTGGGGCAGACTAGCAGCACCACTGGGAACAAATAAAAATCCCTAAAATTCCCTCTGATGAAATAGTGCTTTTAACCCCATGAATGCTATAGTGGTCTCAATGGCATTGCATTGCAATGCCTTTGAAACCTCTGTAGATCTTTTATTTGTCTGCTATGGTCCAACTTGACGTACCTCAGTGTATAGACTGTAGAACTGGAGATTTTATCACACTGGAGATCTATCTTCATACACTGAGGCAGATGTACTAAGAAGAAAGTGGTGCAATTCTGGGGTAAACCAGTTGTACCATAAGGAATAAGTAAAATGCATTGCAATGCACTGAAGACTTCTCTAGCAATCAAGAGCTTAAAAGTTCAGTTTAAATCAATGGGATGTTTGGTCAATTTGTATTAATTCTCTATTGTGCAGAACTTCATCACTTCTTAGTACATCAGCCTCAGTGAGGAGCCTGTACTGTGTTCTCAGATCACTGAGAGAGGCAAATCTAGGTCTTTTCAAACAATGTTGAATGTAAAAGTTTCTCCTTAACTTTAACCCCTTCGCATCCGGTGACGTACCCGGACCATTACGCTGGTCCGGCACATAAGGACTAGTGACGGTCCTGGTACGTCACATACTTTTACTCACCGCGCTCCTGCCCATGCAGGAGCGCGGTGAGTAATACCAGGGACTGAAGTTGATTGCTCCAAGACCGGAGCAATCTCTTTCAGTCCCTCGTTCAACATGCCGGAACACGTGATCAGTCACGCGGGACTGCAAGTCGAACTCGCCTATCTGGTCCTTAAAAGACCAGACACCCCGGGATCGCTGGTCCTTAATGGGTTAAAGGCATAGTAATGTTTCACAATAAAAGCAGCTCCAATAATCTTCATGGTATTTTGGCCATGCAGATGGTTATTTCAAAACTATCAGAGTTGTAGTTCAAGAGTAATTGAATGATAAAGTATCCCCTTCCCCCCCCCCTTTTACTGATGTAACACTGCTCACCTCAGAACAGAGGGGTGTTGTCCAGATGGCTTACAGAGAGGGACAATCTTCAGTGAGCATAAGGAAATACCTGAAAAACCTGTCAAGGGGTCAAGGTTTTCCTTATGTTCACAGTGGTGAGCTGTCTGGTCTCAAGACCAGATTCCACATCTGAGGGGAGTTGGCTTACACTGGGTAAAAGGGGCAGGAGGGGGATACTTTATCATTCAATTACTGTTGAACTACAACTCTGACAGTGTTGAAATAACACTCTCCATGGCCCAAATACTAAGAAGATTAATTGGACCTGCTTTTATTGTGAAATGTTACTATCCCTTTGAGGGCTTCTTTCAACAGTGAGCCATGAGAAGCTGCTCATTTTGTCCTATTCATAAAGTGGACCTGGTATCTAAAGACTTAACCCTCTAAGTGCCAGAGAGGTATCCAATGCATTGCATTGGATACCTCTCTGGCACTCAAAGCTTTAACCCTTTGAGTTACAAAGGGGTGTCCATGTCCAATGCATTGTGAAGCGATGTGTTGCATGCCCTTCTATCACTAAAAGGGTTAAACTTAACTGCTGACCAAAGAATCTCAGGAAGAGGTGAGTGAAAGGTACTTAGTGAAAAATAAATTAGTCGTATCATTAACAGCACAAGTGAATCATATGGAGGATGAGCTATGGCAGAGAAAGATTATCCAGAGCATTTGGAAGGTGGATTTGGCAAAGCTGTTTTGAAACTCCCTTGCACTATGAGTAATTGGTCCTCTTATACAGCTTACAACTTGTTCTAATACCTTTTCCTAATCATACATGACTGCCCACAGCAACTGAATCCGTTAGCAGTTAACATGTAATAGGTTTGGAGAATTAACCCCCAGGGAAATAACGAGTTCTTCATCGAAGGTTTTTAAAAAATATATAATTTATAGTTTTTAGTAATAGATTTACAGATATGCCAGATTGAAAGCTTATGCAAATTATGTGCCATTTTGTTAGTAATTCTTCTTTGAAAGATGCAGAGTATAGGACTGGTTTGCTAAGATTTTAACCCTTTGAGTGCCAGAGGGGTACGGAAGCAATGCGTTCCGTACCCCTCTGGCACTCAAAGGGTTAAAGTGCAGTGTCTAATATGGTCCTAGGTTCCACTGCAGACAGATTGTGCCCCTCATAAAAATAATGGGAAAAACAATAATAAGCAAAAATATGAAAATAACAAAATGAAACCGTAGTGTATTTATAAAATAGAAGACGTTTGTTATACGTTTAACCCCTAAACTACCAAACTACATGTAAAATCTATACCTATAGGGTATTTTGGTAAACAGTAGAATTAGTCAAATATATTTAGTGGTATTTTATGACAACTGGAGGGAGATTCATTAACCCCTTTGGCCAACAGTTAAGGATCACAGGTTTTTTTTTTTTAGCAAAACGGATTCAGGGGTCCCCGAACAGCATCCAGCCACGCGGGGACCCCTTAAATCCATGACGTACCAGGATAGCACTAGTCCTTAAATACCGGACAGCCGTGATGGTCATAGCATGTCATTGGTCCTTAAGGGGGGGGCAGTGCTGTGATGATGTGCTTTAGTTGTTGTTGTGTGGGCAAGCACATTGCCTTGGCAATGGAGACACATATTTCCATATGCATTAAGTATGCAAGAAGTGCCTGCATTGGAATATCTAGCAAGTCCTGTGTTTACCTGAATCAGCTGATCAGTAGATATCAGGCTCAGCTGGTTCAGCCAGTATAGAAGGTCAGAGAAGCTGTGATAAATAGCTTCTCTGACATTCACTCAGTTTTTAATCCTTTCTGTGCCACAGGGGTGTGCAGTCTACATCCTTATGGCACTGAAAGGGTTAAGAGAGGACAGCTGCTGTCTCTGATGTTTACCACAGATAGCAAATTGTAGAAACAGCAAATTGTCCTCTGGCTCCATAGTGGGCTATAGAAAAATCCATAGTGAGCTGTAGAAAAATCCCAATATTGCCTTAAGCTGTCAGTGTTGGGACTGTGATCTCCAACAGCAAAGTAGCTATCAGAACTTAGCGCATGTGCCACATTAACATATAAACACACTCACATGAATACAACAGTGGCTCATTCAACTGTATTTACAGATGCAAATTAGCCATTGCTGAGCAAAATCGTAAACCTGAGAAGGCATGGCAGATTCATGGCGATGTTGGCGGCAGTGGGATATGAAAGACGTATCAGACGTTTCAGATGCTATTAACTGAAATTCATCACCATATCGCCATCCTGGCCCCTTATTGTACTTTAGTGCATCTGCCCCCGATCTAATTCTTTGGGAGCAATGATCCTGGTCATTTTTTTATTGCGTATTTATATATTTATATTTACCAATAAAAACTAGGACCTATATATTTACAATGGATACCGAAAAAAGTATGGTAATTAATATTTTGCCTGGGTACAGTACACAATAAATAGGTGAAACCTCCTTTTAAAAAAATGTGAAGTTTGGCCCAGTCCTTAATCTCTTAAGGACCCATGACGGTCCTGGCACGTTATGGGTTGGTGAGCCATAAGGACCCATGACGTGCGAAGGACCATCATGGATTTCAGGGCTCCCTTCACGGCTGCACGCTGTTCAGGGAGCCCTAACCCGGATGCACACACACACACACACACACACAAAAAAATCAAAACAGCCCCAGTTCATCAGGGGTTAAACATTTTACACACATACACACACACACACACACACACACAGTTTCAAAACATTTGCATCAGTGTAACCCTTTAATTTCAACGCAAATCTCAGGGAAACCTGAATAATAAAACCTTTTAACCCTTTGTGTGCCTGAGGGGTATCCAACACATTGCAAAGCACCACTACCTATGAATATCTCCATGTTACTACTTCATCTTACTGAAAATCACAGGGTTAAGCACCTCCTTTAGTGATTTAATAGGCTTTTAACCCGTACTAAGCTAGAGATGTCTTGTATGGTTCTCTAGCATTAAAGGGGGTAAGCAGATACTAATACCTCAAAGGAAATGAGCTATTAACCCCATGTATGCTTCATATGACTCCTATGCATTTTAAATCAGTGATTTGCAGATGTCATTGCCATTCAAGGAGTTTAGCTTTTAAGATAATATTCTCAGGGAACATTTGTGAAAGGTCTTTGTTCAGTTCTGGAATCCTGAAATTGGTCTTAAAGGCAAACTGCATCTACAGGAGTAAGTGGCTCATCCTTCATACAGTAGTTAGGTATCTCTCTCTGACTTTTTCTGCTGATCCATAGTGGAAGGGAAGGCAATAATGTGTTCTTCAGCTACTGGGGCTACAGCTACCATCATCCATAACCAGCCATTTAGCCCCCACAGCTAGAGAACCAATTGTTGCTTCCCCTACTCCAGACTTGCAAAGCACACCTTGTTCCAGAGAAGCAGATCTGCAGTGAGGGAGCTATTCTATGTGATGTTTCCCTTTAAAGGAATAGTAATGTTTCACAAAAACTGCAGCTCCAATTAATCTTCATAGTATTTGTGCCATAGAGAGTGTTGTTTCAATACTGTCAGAGATGTAGTTCAAGAGTAATTGAATGATAAATTATCCCCCTCCCGCCCCTTTTACCAATGTAACACTGCTCACCTCAGATGTGGAATCTGGTCACTTGACTGGACAGATCACAGCAAGGGACAATCATCTTACTGTGAACATAAGGAAAACCCTGCCCTCCTTGACAGGTTTTTCCTTATGCTCACTGAAGATTGTCCCTCTCTGTGATCCATCTGGACAGTCTTGCTGCTCTGAGGTGAGCAGTGTTACATCAGTAAAAGGGGCGGGAGGGGGATACTTTATCATTCAGTTACTCTTGAACTACAACTCTGACAGTATTGAAATAACACTCTCCATGGCCCAAATACTATGAAGATTAATTGGAGCTTCTTTTATTGTGAAACATTACTATCCCTTTAAGTCCCTTTACTCAATAGCCGTTTAGCCATTAGTTGCCGTTTAAATCCCATAATTTCCTCTAATTTTCTATGTGTCTATTATGTTTGCCAAATAACACTTTTGTATATTAACTCCGAATTGGCCACCCTTACATGTCCTTCTATAGCACAATTACAGCCTGCCATTCAGCGTCACAGCTAAATGAAAATAAAAAAACACATCTCCTTCTGCCATGTACCAAATTAACATGAACATTTTGTTTTTAATTCCATTTCACACCAGGGGAATGCACAGAGTGGCCTTTTAACAATTCAGATTTTAATTAAAAAGTACTTTTTGTGTTGCAGAGGTTCATCTGTATGTAGCTTACAAACACTTTCCTGGGACCAACTTGGCAAAGGAGACACCACATCAGATGTGCAATGCACCACTGCACTGACTATCATAACACACCCAAAATATAAACCTGATTTAGGGCGACCACGGGTCCCGGAACGTCCGTGACTGTCCCTTATTTCAGGGCTATGTCCCGCGTCCCGGGTCATCTTCAACTGGGACAATGAAGTGTCCCGGAATGAAGCCAAGCTGCCCTGGATGTCAGCCTGCAAGCGGTGTGTCACATCATGGACGCCGCGAGGGAGCGCTTGGTAGCATAAATCAGCGCTCCCTCGCGGCGTCCATGATATGACACACCGCTTGCAGGCTGACATCCAGGGCGGCAATGCAGCTTACCTGATCTCCTGGAGGCAAGCGCTCTAGTAATACAGAGCGCTGGGAGATGACATCATCTCCCAGCGCTCTGCATTACTGAGCACAGTGCGCGGGAGCTTCAGCTCTGTGCCAGAGGAGGCACAGAGCACTTTCCACGCCGCTAGACCACCAGGGACTCAAGGTATGAAGGGGCAACTAGGGTGACCACGTCCCGGAATGGCAGAAGGGAAATGTGGTCACCCTAACCTGATTGCTCCCAAAATATCATATGATGCTGTAACAGACTGCAACACATGTTGGTATCCTTTTAAAGGGATAGTAATGTTTCACAAAAACAGCAGTTCCAATTAATCTTCAAAGTATTTGAGCCATAGAGAGTGTTATTTCAATACTATCAGAGTTGTAGTTCAAGAGTAATTGAATGATAAAGTATTCTGCTCCAATCCCTTTTGCCTAGTGTAAGCCATCTCCCCTCAGATGTGGAATCTGGTCTTGAGACCAGGCAGCTCACAGCAAGGGGCAATCTTCTTTCTGTGAACAAAGGAAAACCCTGCCCCCTTGACAGGTTTTTCAGTTTTTTCCCTTATGCTAATTGAAGATTGTCCCTCTCTGCAATCAACTTGGACAACACCTTGCTGCTCTGAGGTGAGTAGTGCTACATCAGTAAAAATCAGTAAAAGGGGCAGGAGGAGGTTACTTTATAATTCAATTACTCTTGAAATCCATCTCTGACAGTAGCATTCTCCAGCATTCAAGTTACATTTGGGAAATTGGAGAATGTTATTCTGTTCTTTGTATAAGGTGACTACATATCCCTTAAAATCAGCGTTGCTTATGCAAAAGTAATTCTGTAAGATCTGCGCATGAACCTGCAGAACCCTGCAATGTGTGTTTATAAGTATGCCTAATCCCTTTGTAGCACTTGCTATTCCTCCAAATTGCTCCACGTTTCCTTTTATAAATGTACCTAGTGAAAGGTTTTTGAACAATTTTTTAATCAGTTCTTTGTAATGAGACACTGTTCGAAATCGACATTTTTGCTATATAATTCACTTTATTTCTTAATTTACGTTCTCCTTTTTGTCATAAGAAAACAGGAGGTAAAACTGAATAGAGTAGGGGGTATCCATTGCTTGTTCCTGAAGGAATATCAACAGATTTATCCATTTGAGTGCCAGGGGTTATGCAATGCATTGCACTCAAAGGGTTAAGCAAAGCTGGGTTAATTAAAAGCTCATTCATTGTGAGCCATCAAGGAAATCCTCAACAAAGCAATGCATTGTGTACCCTCCTGGAACTCAGATTCTTAAAGTGGAACTTTCACTCAAATTAAAGTGCCCCCCAAATAATTATGCACATAGAGCTATGCATATCCATACTATAATTATCCTGAATAAATCCGGCATTATTGAGAAATTCAACTTTTTCCTAAACACACAGGCAGGTATCTCGCTGTACCGGCATCTGTGCACTTGTGCCATCAGTCCCTTCCTGTGCCTTAAAGTGCAATGCAACTCCTCCTCATCAATCCTAGAGGAGGCCGGGATGGACAGCACCGACTGTCTCTTTGGCAAGATGTCTGCGCTGATGCCTGCCTGTTCGTCTCAGAACGAGTTGGTTTTCTCAATAACACTGGACTTATTCAGGATAATACTAGCATGGATATGCATATCACTATGTGCATAATGATTTTTTGGGGAGGCACTTTAATTTGAGTGAAAGACCTGATCTGTTGCTAGCCCTTGAAGACTGCATTTGGACAAAGAGCAATATGGCACTGACACAGAGCAAAATGGTGAATTTTGATTGGTGCTTGCACCTACTCTTCCTTAAACAACTCCTTCATGCACCAGTCAGAATTCAAATGTTCTGAGAGGGTCAGTTTAGCTCTGCTTTATACATTTTTTCTTTTAGCTGAAAAAGACATTTAGAAATCTAGAAACATTTTTTTTCCGCTAAGTCTGTTTTGTGTCAATGTAAGCTAACATTTGATTTTAAACCCTTAAAGTTATCAAGGCTAAAGCCCTGTTAAATTGTCTCTGGCAGCAAGATTTCCCTCTGTATTTTTAGAGTACCCTTGCAAACTGTATATATTTTGAAAGAGAGGGAGAGAGAGAAACAAGATATATAAATATGGGAAAAGACAAGAACTTTTTATGAATGTCCTTTAAGAAGGTAATTTATTAGCAGAAGGAGGGGGCACGGAAGAGATTTGTAGGCGGTACGGAATTTAAGCTGACAGAAATGGGTAATACAGGTCATTTTTGCTAACTCATAGAAAAATATTTTTTTACAGATGTATTGGGAACACTTTATTAATACCTCACAAGTGTCCCTCTTTACGAGAGACAGTCCCTCTTTGACACCCGAGTCCCTCTGTCCCTCTTTCCCACCCTGGTGTTGCTCTTTGTAGGAGATTGAACTATGTGGTGTGTATATAAGTGTATTGCATTGCTCCATAGCAATAAAAGTCATATTAATGATTGATTAACTTCAATATATGCATTTATAAATTAGTCTGTGTAAATAAAATGCTTTGGTCTTACTCTAAATCATTTATTCATTTACACAAAGAGGTGCCAATAGGTCATGAATAAACCTAAGAATTCTCTGTAATGCACCACCCACCACCAATAACCCCAGCACCACCACCAAAAACAAAAGTGTTCCTCACTGGCCATTTGAAATATTGGGAGGTATGCTTTATTGTATGAAACAGTAAGCGGGCTGATGTTTAAAGGTGATATCTCACCCCTATAAAAGCTAGACTTAGTAGATACAGTATATGGCTATAATGTTGAAAAAGTAGTTTTTTAAAAAAAAAAATACTCAATTTGGGCTAAAACTATTGCTTACAGAGTGCCCTGCACCCTACTTCCGCATACACTGGTCTTGACGCTCTGCCTCTGCTCCCTTCCCACTACCCAGCCTCTTCCAATGACGGAGGCTTTCTGTCTGTAAGCTAGAGCTATCTCATTGGCTAGATATCGATCTCTGCCAATAAGATCGCTCCAGATTACAGACAGAAAGCCTCCATCATCAGAGGAGGCTAGGAGCAGAGGCGTGCGGCAATCTGCGGCAAGACCAGTGTATGCGGAGGTATGTCCTAGTGATTTAGGGAATACGTACTGAGACTGAAAAACTAAGAAAAATTGGAGCAATTCTGGAGCAAGTCATCTGCACTATGGGAACAAATAAAAAAATCTGAAAAATCTTCAATATTAAAACTGTACTTTTATCCACCTTGAATGCTAGAAATGTCTCCAGTGCTTGGCAGTGCTGTGGAGACCTTTCTAGCACTCAAAGATTTAACAATCTGAGTGCCAGAAGGGTACGCAACGTATTGCAGGGCAATGCGTTGCGCACCCCTCTGGCACTCAAAGGGTTAAGAGCCATATTTTATTCAATGGTCATTTGTATTAATCCCCATGGGGCAGTTTCTTACCCCTCTGGCACTCAAAGGGTTAAATAGGTAGTGTTTCTTTGCTGTCAGTTTAACCATTTGAGTGCCAGAGGGGTACGCAACGCATTGCTCTGCTCAGGCACGGAAAGGGTTAAGCTACAAAGCAAAACAGCCGGCACTGTATTGCACACTGATTTACATTCTGCTGTCTGTAAAGATAAACCTTTTTCCTTAACAGCTTGTTCCAGACGTGTCATTTTTTTTTCTGCTAAATGTTATTCTGAATTCTGTTTAATAAATCGTCTGCATAATGAAAACAATAAACAATGTGCAGATTTTCTAGCGTTAACAAGAACATCGTAAATACTAACTATTTAAATAAATATGTCACGACCTGCTAGGTAGAGGAAATATAAGAATGGCTTTTTTATTTATTAAAGAGCCTGCAGAAACATAGTGATGAAGGAAGACTGTCTTGCATGAGTAAAGTGGAATTTAAACGGAGAAGTGATTACATGCAGTGTTCCTTATAGGTGTCAGCATCCAACCAATAATAACCCACTGAGGACCAGAGGAGCAAACCAACTGCACAAGGGGGTCAAATGAAACATCTCAGTGATAATAAGGGGGAATTCTAGAGCAAAGCGTTGGAAACCTCTCTAGCATTCAAGGAGTTAAGAGAACCATTTAAAACAAAGGGAAATATGGGAATTTGAATTTCCCCTCTATATTGGAGTTGGTTCACGCCATTATTGCTCTACACTGGGTTAAAGGAACACTAGTGCTAAAATACAACCACCTGTTATATGCATACTACCTGGGAACTCTCCGGATTTGCCCCGGAGACTCCAGATTTGACACTGCATTACCGGGTCTCCTGGGCAGAGGTGCATTCTCTGGATGTGGTCAGTTTGCTTTAAAATTCTGCCCACTTCTGCTCTTTCACATACTGCTCCTCCCACTTTTCTTCCTTCCCCACCCAGTTCCTCACACTTTTGGCATGCCCCCTGGAAAGCCCCACCCCACTCATGGGTAAACCACTCCCCCTTTTGGCCATGATTTGTGGTAATTAAACTCCCTTCCCCCCACAGAGGCACTACAGTTCCCAGGTATAAGTATATGACAGATTTTGCGTTAATTGACTTGTTGGTGGGCTGGGAGGTATTTAACCCTTTGAGTGCCAGAATGGTACGCAATGCATTGGGTGAACCCTTTGGGTGCCAAGGTATGCAATGCAGGGACGGCTGCAATGCCTTTCTTTGGAATATGTTACTCACCCATCTAGCACTGAAAGGGTTAAAAATAATGGACCATATGTATAAAAGACAAAATTGGAGCAATTCTGAGGTAAACCAGCTGCAGGTTACTCAATGCATAACAATTTCCATTGATCGGAATTTAGCATTTAACCCCTTGAATTTTACAAAGGTCTTCCATGATAAAAGACCTATTTAAATCAATGGAAGTTGTAATTTGCTCCCTGTTGTGCAGAATTTTCGTCTAAAAACAATTCCTATTGATTTAAATAGGGATTTTAAACCCTTGAGCGCAAGAGGAGCCTCCAACACATTAGTTCTCCCCTAAATTGCAGATGGTTTGCGCCAAAACTCCCCCTTTGAACATACGGCCTTTAGTCTCAGGGTCAAACCCTGACTTTTTCCTCATATGAACATATTGTATATCAGTGAATTGCACATCCCATCTGGTCCTCAAGGGGTCAATGTGACTTGCCACTCCGGTGGCCCGGTCACCCCCTGCGACCCGCCCGGCGCCCGCAGCAAGCAGATGAAGTTTGTTCTTTCTTCCGCACAGACCTCTAGCAAACGAGCACTCCCTCTTCGGCACTCTAATAGTAATGCAGAGCGCTGGGAGTTGACATCATCTCACAGCGCCCTGCATTACTGATGAAAGACCAGTGCGGGAGCTCCAGCTAAAGAGTTCTGTACAGAAGAAGGCACAGACCTCTCTTACCACACCGATGGACCACCAGGGAGGTAGGAGATGGGCACTGGGGGGTGAATAGGGGCAATGTGAAGGCAATTGTAGAGATTGGAGGCAATTGTGGTGATTGGGGGCAATGTGAAGGCAATGTGGCGATTGGGGCAATGTGGAGGCAATTTTGGAGATTGGGGGCAATGTGGAGGGAATTGTGGAGATTGGGGGCAATGTGGAGGCAATTGTGGAGATTGGGGCTATTGTGGAGATTGGGAGCAATGTTGAGGCAGTTGTGGAGATTGGGAGCAATGTGGAGGCAATTGTGGTGACTGGGGGCAATGTGGAGATTGGGGGTATTTTGGGGGCAAATTGGAGGCAATTGTGGCTATTGGGGGCAATGTGGAGGCAATTGTGGAGATTGGGGCTATTGTGGAGATTGGGGGCAATGTGGAGGCAGTTGTGGAGATTGGGGGCAATGTTGAGGCAGTTGTGGCAATTGGGAGCAATGCGGAGGCAATTGTGGTGACTGGGGGCAATGTGGAGATTGGGGGCAAATTGGAGGCAATTGTGGCTATTGGGGACAATGTGGAGGCAATTGTGGAGATTGGGGGCAATGTGGAGGCAGTTGTGGAGATTGGGGGCTATTGTGGAGATTGGGGTCAATGTGGAGGCAATTGTGGAGATTGGGGGCAATGTAGAGGGAATTGTGGAGATTGGGGGCAATATGGAGGCTATTGTGGAGATTGTGAGCAATGTTGAGGCAGTTGTGGAGATTGAGAGCAATGCGGAGGCAATTGTGGTGACTGGGGGCAATGTGGAGATTGGGGGCAAATTGGAGGCAATTGTGGCTATTGGGGACAATGTGGAGGCAATTGTGGAGATTGGGGGCAACGTGGAGGCAGTTGTGGAGATTGGGGGCTATTGTGGAGATTGGGGTCAATGTGGAGGCAATTGTGGAGATTGGGGGCAATGTAGAGGGAATTGTGGAGATTGGGGGCAATATGGAGGCAATTGTGGAGATTGGGGGCTATTGTGGAGATTGTGAGCAATGTTGAGGCAGTTGTGGAGATTGGGAGCAATGTGGAGGCAATTGTGGTGACTGGGGTCAATATGGAGATTGGGGGCAATTTGGGGGCAAATTGGAGGCAATTGTGGCTATTGGGGGCAATATGGAGGCAATTGTGGAAATTGGGGACAATGGGAGGGGGCAATGTGGTAAGGGGGGCCCATGACAAGTCTTCCACCAGGGCCTGGTGGCTTCTAGTTATGCCTCTGCCTGCACTTTTAGGGGTTCTTATCCCCTTAAGGACTGCTGGCGGGCAGTTATGGACCACAAGACATTTTTGTTTTTGCACTACCGGATTCAGGGCGCCTCGAAAAGCGTTCAGTTGCTGGGTGAGCCCTGAATTCCATGACGTGCACATCACAGGCCCTTAAAAGGTTAAAAACAACCGTAGAGAACCACTGGTTCAGACATATCACTCTCTGCACATGATACCTGAAAACTATAAGGTACAATTAGCAGCTGAGCTATTTGGGGGAATGTTAAAATTACCAATGATCTAAATGTTGCTTTTTAAAAAAAAAAAAATTCTAAAGAAAAAATTCATAAGAAAAAATTCTAAAGAAAAAAAAAAGATACAATACGTAAAGTAAGTAATGCGTAGAGGAGACAATTACTTCAGCAAAAGCAAACATATGATGTAACAAGAATCAGGTATGGCTCCATACGGAACTGCCATGAAATAAACAACTTAGAACGTGAGAGGAGGTCATCTCTGATGGTGGCAGAGCTATAGAGGCGGTGAGTTGTGCTTTAGAGTATAACCAGGTCAGTTGAGAAGTAAAGAGTCATGGTAAGAGAGGAGATAATGTGGTATTGTCAGAAGTGAGAGAAGGAAATAGAGTGATGACAGGGATGGTGGAAAAAAGATAGGGTGAAATTATATGTAAGGGCAGGGGGGTAGGGATTATGGGTCCAGTGTGTAGAGCATGTGGAACAACCGTTTCTCATCAAGCTTAATTAGGGTTAGTGAAAGCTCTCGAACCATCAGGGCCAAGGGGTAATCAGCATAGCTTGGAACTCTCTGGGTTTGCCCCGGAGACTCCAGTTTTGATTCTGCATTACTGGGTCTCTGGCACAGAGTCTGATTCTCCGAGGTGTGGGCAGTTTCTTAAGAAACTGCCCGTTGGTACTCCTTCCCTTTCTGTTCCACCCACTCCTGCCCACTTCTCCTCCTTCCTCAGCCTATTTCCCTATACTTCTACACTTTTCTGAAGCACTGCCCCCAGTCACAATTAAGACCCACCCCCTTTTGATGCAGATTGCATAATTTGTCTCCCTCAATGGCACCACAGGCCTCCCCATCTGGGGAGGCCAGAAGAAAAAGTTATAGAGTACACAAATGGTGGCACTATATGGGAACAATGCTGATCTCTGCAAAGTAGGTTGCTGCCTGGAACAAGTTCCCTGCTACTGGATCTAGAAAATAAAATAACAATGTACACATATAATCCGGTGCTTCCTCAAGTGAATTTATAGAAGAGAATAAATATTTCCAAATATGTTGTTGAAATCCAAATCATAGCGTTTATTTCAACCATCCTTTCAAATTATATACTCACGAGTGTAAAAGCCCATGTACAAGGGCCAAGGTCCGGGTGATGTTAACCCTTTGAGTGCCAAAGGGTTAAGAGGCCAGTTCTGTTCTGCTTCCTGCCTCCCACGCAGTCATGCACTGTAGAGACTGCCCGAAAGCACAGAATGCTCCCAGCACAGAACTCCCAGCATTCTGTGCTCCCAGCATTCTGTGCATTCAGGCAGTCTCTACTGCACATGATGGCTTGTGACAAACAACCTAGCGAATTATTATATAGGATAATCCTGGTGATTATTTAGGATTATGAGTATATAATTTGAAAGAACATTTGAAATAAAAGCTATAATTTGGATTTCAACAACATATTTGGAAATATTTATTCTCTTCTATAAATTCACCAGAGGAAGCACCGGATTATATGTTTACAGAAGAAAAAGTTCCAAGGTATGGTAATCAGTGTTCTAGCTTGGAATGGAGCTGTCCGGAAGAGGCCCAGGGGACCAAACATGGTGAAAACGAGAGTGGGTACCAGTGGATATGGTGTGGCACTTCTCCATCCTTCGGAATTATTCCACTTTGGCGAGCCATTCCGAGATGGGGGGGGTTATTTGACTATCAAAGATTTAGCGTCAAAGATTTGGCGTCATTTACGAGGTAGAAAGTTAGGTACAATAAGGGAGGTCGGCGTGGGGTTGTGCAGTGTAGGAAGAGGCACAGAAGGGGATCTAGAACCAGAGTGGTACCAAAGACTATGTTAATATGTTAAAATGTTGCTTTTAGCCCCTTAATGCCAGAAAGGTTTTCGTTGCAATGCTTCACAATTTGTTGGAAACTTCTATCATCCAATGGGTTATGAGCTCCATTTAAATGAGAATTTCAATTTGCTGAATTTCCTTTTCCTCCCTACGGTGAAGTTAGTTTGGTACGGAATTGTAATGCTTTAGCTTGATAACTAAGGCCCCTACGCTGTAAGACTACAATATGATGTAACCAGCTGAATGCTAGAAATATGTGCAATGTATTTCTCTGAAAATCATCCTGACATTCAAAGGATTAAATATCAGATTCCAAATCAAATAATCTAAGTCAGCATATAATTGCCATTTTAATTTATGATTAATAAAAAGGGTTCCTTCAGGGACATGTATCTTAACCCTTTCAGTGTCAGAGGGGTACGCAACGCATTGCCTTGCAATGAGTTGCGTACCCCTCTGGCACTCAGAGGGTTAATACAAGTTGTCATACCTTTCATGGTACCAACATGCTAGTTAAGAAAGTGACCTAACATCTCCAAAACATCAATTATAGTCTTGCACCATGCATGTACCCAAATGTAACAGATGGGTATATTTATCATAGCTAAGTTACAAATTATAGCTGCAGGTATTATCAGTCTTCAGCATATGTCAGCTTGAATGTTGCTGTTTTTATTATTAGATTGTTTTCATAATATGATCTAGGCACATTGCCTATGAAAAGCATGTTTTTGTTTTAAATACACATACAAATGCAAACACGTGGTGAAAGCATATTAATTACTCCCTTGGATACCGTTAAGATATACAGCTCACTTCACGCCCAATTTAACTCTTTACAAACCAGAGAGATTTGTACTACATTGCTTTGCAATGTTTTGTACACTTCTCTGGTTCTAAAAGGTTTAAAGCAGAACTGCCACCTATTTTAAACTTCATGTCAAATAATTCCCCATCTGGCAACTAGCTGCTCAGTAGTGCTAGTCACCAGAATAATTACCTGGTTAAATAGAATGATACACTGCTCCGGAGCTGACAGGGAGTGCAGACATTTTTTCATAGTGAAGTCTGCTTGTCTGTGTTGTCAGTCCCAGCCAGCTGTAGGAGGCGGTGCAGGGAGCTGTTCGGCTCCAAAAGGGACTGACAGCACAGTCGTCACTATGGAAAGATGTCTGTGCTCTCTACTGCCTGTCGGCCCCAGAGCAGGGTATCATTCTATTAAACCAGGTAATTATTCTGGCGACTAGCACTACTGAGCAGCTAGTCGCCAGATAGGGAATTATTTGACATTAAGTTTAAAATAGGTGGCCCTGAACTTGGATCAAAATGCTGCACATTTTGTAATTACATTAAAATAATTTGATAAAAAAACACTGAATATTTTATTCTGCTATATGTAAAGTTAGCATGAGTGGCGGTCCTCGTCTTTGTATACAAAGCCATGAAATAAGTGCACTCACAGGTCTTGTGAAAGTAGGTGCTTTTGCTGGAATACAGCTCCTATCCCTTTTGCCTGTCTAGCCAAGAATGATGGCAGTTGGATGGTCGCACATGCATGCACACATACATTCATTCCCACGCATGCATTCATAGGAGGTTGCATGTACATGTAGTGGACATACATTTTCACACCTGCATACACATTCTCATGCACATACATACACATTCACGCAGATAGTACATGTGCTAGGGTGACCACATTTCCATCCTGCCACCCTACAAAAGCCTCTTCATCTCCCTACCTTGAGTCCCTGGTGGTCTAGCGGCGTGGAAAGTGCCCTGTGCCTCCTCCGGCACAGAGCTGAAGCTCCCGCACGCTGTGCTCAGTAATGCAGAGCGCTGGGAGATGATGTCATCTCCCAGCGCTCTGTATTACTAGAGCGCTTGCCTCCAGATCAGGCTCAGCTGCATTGCCACCCTGGATGTCAGCCTGCAAGCGGTGTGTCATATCATGGACACCGCGAGGGAGCGCTGGTTTATGCTACCAAGCGCTCCCTCTCGGCGTCCATGATGTGACACACCGCTTGCAGGCTGACATCCAGGGCGGCTTGGCTTCATTCCGGGACACTTCATTGTCCCGGTTGGAGATGACCCGGGACGCGGGACATAGCCCTGAAATAAGGGACAGTCCCGGACATTCCGGGACCCGTGGTCACCCTAACATGTGCACGGGCATGTGCATGCACATTTGTGCACATATGCACATTTGCCCATTCCCACATTTGCACACAGTTGTACAAGAGCATATATTTACATACACATCTACATAAGCAGGCAATTGCACATTCGCACACTTTCACCTGTGGACACATTTGCTATTGCACGCATTCACACCTGCATTTGCACACACATTCACACAGGAGTGTGCATACACATTTTGTTCACACATTTGCATGTGTGCAGATTCATGCATACACACTTGGCACCTGTGTACATGCACACATTTGCAAGTGTTCGCATTCTCATATATGCTCATTCATGTACATATGTATTCATGCTCATAAACATTTGAGAGCACACACATCCTGCACGTTTGCACATTTGTACTCACATTCACCTGCAGACACATTCACATGCACATTCACAGACACACATTGATCCACAACACTGTATATCAATAAAGAAATGAAGCAAGGAGGGAGGAGTGACCTCATTTTAGAGAGATCGCTGCTGCAGCACATAAAAGCTGTGAAGTGATCCACTTTACATACATTTTCAGTTCATTCAGTCAGTTTGCAATATGAGTTTTTCAGCTAGATATAATGTGAGAAAACAAACAGGAAATGAAAGTATTACACAGATACTTTATGCATGAATTCTTCAGATACTAATGATATTTAGTGGGTAATTACAAAAATCAAAAACATATGATAGTATCCATTTAAATGGGCTTTACAATGCTTTAAAGATACAGCTCTAGAGTTGTTTTATTGGAATTTAGATAGTGGGTGTTTGTTGTGAGTCTTATTGGTGGTTGATTTATTTTTTATATATATGTTTAGTGAATTTATATGTTCTGTTTTGAATGTCACAGAGTGGCTTCTGTTGGGCCTAGGTATGACCTTATTGGGGTGGGGGGGGGCAGTCTGGGGGGGGCATGCCAGTTTGTTCATGCATGGGCTGTCCTTAACTTTGTGTGGATGTTGCTGGTCTGTTGGAGTGGCCTGGGAGGCTGTGTGTGAGTGAATATATACATGTTTGAACTGGTTGACCACTCTGTGTGTGTGTATAGGGGGGCATTCTTGCATCTACAAGTGTTACTGATTTAAGTGGGGCTTTCTGACTCTTTTGTGCCAGGAACCTCCAAAGTATCATCAAGCAAAAATGTGTTCAAAGACTCAGTAAGGTTTCATTTTGAAAAAATATACTTTGTAAGGCATTTTCCGACAGAACAAAACAAGAGACCCTTATCATTAGAAGCTGCTTCAGTCAAGAGTCATTACATCTCAGAGTGGCAATTCTCATCCCTAATGATGCAGTTGGTTTGTTCCAGCATTCCTCCATTTTATTTACATGACCACAACCCTGTGTTGTTTTAATAATAACGTTTTCCCCTAATCATTAGAAGTTGCTTCAGTCAAGTATCATTACATCTCATAGTGGCATTTCTCATCCTTAATGGTGCAGTTGGTTTGCTCCAGCATTCCTCCATTTTATTTACATGATCACAACACTGTCTTGTTTTTCCCTTAGCTTCAATAAACAAGATTTTTGCTAGTGGATCTGTTTAACCTTCACAATGTGTGGGACAACCCTCTGGCACCCTACTGGTTAATGCTTTAGGCATATCTTTATTTACCTTACTATAAAAATTAAACTATAATGTGTTAATGGACATATTCCAGAGAAATGTAATGATTCTTTCTCGTCTCCCTTGAGGAAATTGCATCTCATTTTGCTGAGGTTCTGAGTCCTACTGTTGGCAGCTGCAGTGTTTACTTTATGCACTGGTTTCATTCTTGGCCCAGATGCTGTATTAATATTGTAGAAATGCTGCTTTTGTTTAGCGAAGGAGTGTCGGTGGATCTGGAGCTGCAATTGAATAAACTGTGTGGAGCTGGCAACATTGGCCTGAGGCCTTATACAGAAAGCAAATGATGGGCACTTCTGGAGCATACCCATACCTCCCAAGTGTCCCTCTTTAGGAGGGACAGTCCCTCTTTTAGGCCCAAATCCCTCTGCCCCTCTTTCCCACCCTGATGTCCCTCTTTTTAGGAGATCAGACTGTGTGGTGTGTATATAAGTGTATCACGTTGCTCTACAGTAATAAAACTCACATTACTGTTTGTATAAATGTCAGTATATGTGTTTATAAATTAGTCTGTGTACATAAAATACTTTGGTCTTGTTCTAAATCATTTATTAGGTTTCACAAGCAGGTGTCAATAGGTCATGAAATAGCCTAAAAATTCTTGGTAATGGCACGCCCACCAGACGCCCCTAGCAACACCCCCTAAAACACATGTCCCTCTTTGGCAATTTGAAATGTTGGGAGGTATGCATACCAACTGCTTCACCATACCTGGGAATTATTAAAATGAGCCGACCCTGAGAGCTTCAAAATATTAACCCTCAGCACAACCTATAATGTTGATTACAGGTGATATACATAGCTGGGAACTCTGCGGATTTGCTCCGGAGACTCCGGTTTGCAGACTGCATTACCGCAGAGGCTGATTCTTCCAGATGTGAGGTGTTTCTACTGAAACTCTGCCCACTTCTACTACTTCCAGTGTGTTCCTCCCACTCTGCGCCCTCTTCTCCTCCTTCCCCAGCCTTTTCACTATACTTTTTCTTTCTTAAGCACCGCCCTCCAGTCACGATTACGCTCCAACCCCTTTTTTACATGCAAATCTCATCATTTACCTCCCCCAACTGCACCACAGGACTCTCCCTCCGGGGAGTCCAGAAGAAAAAGTTCCCAGGTATGGTGATATGCCCCTGCTTGCTGTAACCAGAGGTGCTCCAGTCAGTCAGCAAGCAACATATAACATTGTATTACTTAGATGATATATCACTGTATTTAAACACATGAAGCAAGCAGCACTTCTCACTCTGCCATTCTGGGAATAATGGCACCAATTTAGAGACTGATGAAGCAGTTAATTGACAGATCATGCACTGGGTGGCACTGGGCTATCTCACCCTGGGAATGTGGCCCTTCACCCTGAGACCCTGAGATTTGGGTCAAACCCTGAGAGTTTCCAAAGTATCTTCACCCCACCCTGAATGCTGGAGAGGTCTCCAAAGCATCTCAAAGCAATGCGCGTAGCTGGGAACTCTCCAGGTTTGCCCCGGGGACTCCGGTTTTGACTCTGCATTACCAGGTCTCTGGGGCAGAGTCTGATTCTCCGGGGTGTGGGCAGCTTCTTAAGAAACTCTGCCCATTGGTGCTCCTTCCCTATCAGTTCCACCCACTCCCCACCCACTTCTCCTCCTTCCCTTGCCTATTGCCTATAGTTTTACAACTTTCTGAAGCCGCGCCCCCAGTTGTGATTTAGCCCCATCCTTTTTGACGAAAATCACATCATTTGTCTCCCTAAACGGCACCACAGGCCTTCCCCCTTTGGGAGGCCAGAAGAAAAAGTATCCAGGTATGGCAATGCGTTGAGGACTTTTCTAGCACACAAGGTGTAAAAATCCTAATTTCAATTTAATTTGTTCTCTATGGCAAAGTGGGTTTGTTCCATAACTTCTCATCAATTGCTTTTTACTTAATTATTTGAGCATACTTCCAAAGCATTCCTCTTTTGGAGGGACAGTCCCTCTTTGAGATCCAAATCCCTTTGCCTCTCTTTCCCACCTTGCTGTCCCTGTGTTTAGGAGATCAGTATGTGTGGTGTGTGCATACCTGGGAACTTTCAAGATGAGCTGACCCTGAGATTTTTTAAATATTAACCCTTAAAGCGTCACATAATGTAGATTTTTTGCAAAATGTCCTTGCTTGCTCTAACCCAGAGGTGCTCTAGTCTGTCCTCAAGGAAATGTTAACATTCTACTATTCAGAAATCTCACTACCTAAACACAAACAAGACAAGATGGAAATCTCCCTCTGCCTTTATGGTACAAATGGTACCAATTTAGAGGCCAAGGAAGCATTCTATTGGGGGAAATCATATAGTAGGTAACAATGTACTCTCTCTCACCCTGAGAAATTGGCATTTCACCCTGAGACCATAAGATCTGGGTCAAAACCCTGAGTCTCAGGGCATACCTTGCAAGTGTCCCTCTTAAGCCCTGGTGCTTTGCAAATGCTAAAGATGTGGAGGTGGTTATAGGAAGTGTTAGTTCTCCTTTAAGGACTCTCAGTTCCAAAGATGTTAGTCTTATATACAACAACTGGAGGGTCACAGTCATAGGTATGACAGCAGCAAACATTAGTCATTATTGGGGTGCTAAACCTTTCCCCCTCTCTGATTTGAAAACAGTTCATTGTGTTTATTTGCAACTTGTAGCCCCCTCTCAGTTTGCCCTTGAAAATCACTGATTAAATCATTATACCCTCTAAACTGTTTTGTTTCAGGTAGCGGTGCAACAGCTGTGGTACAGGCAGCACTATGCAAACCCAGGCAGGAGCGAGTCGCTATCAAACGAATCAACTTAGAAAAATGCCAGACCAGCATGGATGAGCTGCTTGTAAGTAAACCTTCAACCCTCTGAATATATCACTATTTCCATAATGAATCTAAATATTTCAACCTCAGATCAGCATGGAGTGAACTGAACATAAATAATTTAACTGAAGGAAACATCCAGACCCATGGAGGATTCTGAAGGTTTCTAATGAAGGACTTCTGAATGTTCATATAATAGACTAGCGATGGTGCACGGTGTTGCCCATATGATTGGGCAAGTCGTGCAGCTCTGGGACCCCCTGGACTGCTGCAGAAGTGAGCCTCGCTGCAGAGATTTTCACAGGAGTGGGCAGGAGGGTTTTGCTCCCCTACACACTTGTGTGAAAATCTCTGCCCCTGATTTGCTGCCTGCCACCAATCACCACCACCAAAACTTGGAACGGCTGCACTAATGTATAGACTTCTGACACAGTGTATCCATATATAAAATCAATTATTCCTTTATTGCAGTTCAATGTATCACATTATATTGAAAAATATCCAGAAAAATATATAAATATGTACAGACCATGAGACATCTTCGTGAGCAGGTGTGAGCAAACGGAGCAATGCATTTTGAGTGTGTAACACTTAATCGTGGCCTCTAGTTTGTCTCCACGCTGCAGACTTCCTCATATACCTTCCGGTCATTGATTGCCAAAATCTGAGTGGCCAGCTCTATCCAAGTCTATATCCGGTCCAGAAGGGCAGAACAGTGTCTTCTTCTTATATTTCAAAAGATCTTTCCTATTTTTGGACTTAGCTATATTCAACCCTCTGTCTAACATCCATCTAGGGTAACCTCGGTCCAAAAATCTTGAATACATTGTTCCTGATTGATTTAGGAAGTCTTTATCGTTGGTACAGTTCCGTCACAGTCGCACAAACTGTCCCACCAGTATACCTCTTAGGGTATGTCTAGGGTGGCAGGTGTCCGCCCGCAACAGACTGTTCCCCGATATAGGCTTCCAATATACCTGTGTCACTACTCTTCTGGTCAACAGATCACCCTCCAAAATAAGATCCAGGAAGTTAATAATGGTAGAATGCACCTCAAAGGTGAAAGATAAACTCAATGTATTATTCAAGTAAACCATAAATGGTTCTATTTTATCTCTTGCCATATAATCAACAGATCATCTTTATATCTCCTATGTTTCACCCCTGAAGGGGTTCCCATCTCCAGAAATGCGGGACTTCTCCCACCAACCCATAAACAGGTTTGCGTAGGAGGGGGCAAATTTTGCCCCCATCGAAGTCCTGCATCTCTGGATATTTTCAATTGGAGCGAACCAGAGACCTCCCTCTGTGGCTCCCATATATGCTTTGAATTTTTCTTTTACATGTGTAACATGATATGGCTTGTAAAGAGATGCAGTGTGTACATACATGTGTTTGAAACATTGTTGCTTTAAGTCTGGAATGGCTTGATATGGTACGGATCGGAAGATTGGGTCAGACATTTGAGTGATTATATTTCATTTATAGGCATTAATGTACATTCTGTCCAGTCATAGATCGGTGGGGTGTAGCCTGTTTGAATATGAAGGGGTTAACTATTTTGACTGTTCTGCCCTTCCGGCCCGGATATGACTTGGATAGAGCTGGCCACTCAGATTTTGGCAATCAATGACTGGAAGGTATATGAGGAAGTTTGCTGCGTGGAGACAAACTAGAGGTCACAATTAAGTGTTACACACGAGAAACGCGTTGATCCATTTGCTCACACCTGCTCACGAAGACGTCTCATGGTCTGTACATGTTTATAAATTTTTCTGGATATTTTTTACTATAATGTGATACATTGAACTGCAATAAAGGAATAATTGATTTTATATGGATACATTGTGTCAGAAGTCTATACGTTAGTGCAATTGTTCCAAGTTTTGTGTGTGTATATTACAGGGCTTAAAATGAAGTTGTTTGCTACTAGCCAGACCTGAAAAGTTACTCGCCACTGCAAGCCATAACATACCCAACAGGGCTGAATTTCTACTCGCCAGGGCTAAATTTTCACTCGCCATTGGCTAGTGGCGAGTGGAAATTTTGAGCCCTGTTATATCATGTAGAGCAAAAGAGAGCTTCAAGGCTGGCACACGAGTATTATAGACAACAGGATCCAAGTCGGATTACTGAGTTTTGGGAGCATGGTATTATCTGAGCTAACACGCCAACCCCTTAACTCCTGGAGCTGTTAAAAGCTTGTGTATCTTGTTTACCGATCACCCCCCCCTACCGTCTAGATGCGGGGCAGTCAGCGAATCAGAACCTCTTCGAATTTTATATTTTTTTTAGATGTCATGGGGCACTTGTTTCTAAATGTTATTAGCAAATTGTCTTTAGTAACATTTAGCAAGAAGAAATATTTATCAAAGCGATTTCTTAGTATGACAAATAGGTAGAGTTACCTTATTTCTACAACAAACTGTGACGGACTTAGCTGTTGCTCTTTTTTGTCCTTAAACAACTTGTAAATATTCATCTTCCTGTTGCTAAAACTTTTCAAGCCCAACTGTTCCTAATTTGTTTTTTAGGTAGCTTATTTCAGAAAACATTCACATGTCACTGCGATGAATAGCTACCAACAGCCTCTAATCAGAAATGTACCTTAATTTAGTGTTAGTTGTTACATACAGCCCATAGGGATTACACATAAAAAGAGAGGAGCAGTAGTTTAATAAAACATCTGTACCAGAGGGGAGAAATAAAAATTCTCCAAACTCCCACTTATTTTAAAGGGATAGTAATACTTCATTTTATCTTTATTTTATTTTGTAGGCATTAAAAAAACATGAAGAATGATATGTCTTATCTCTCAAACCTTTATGGTTTGAGAGATATTCACAAGCAAAGTTTCCCCTCCAGCCCCTTTTACCTAGTGTAAGCCATCTCTTCTCTGTGGAATCGAGTCCATAGACCAGACAGATAACAGAAGGGGACAATCTTCTTCATATGAGAACAATGAAAGCCCTGACCCCCTTGACAAGTTTTTCAGGTTTTTCCCTTATCTTAATTGAAGATTGTCCCTCTCTGCAGTCTACTTGGACACTCCTTTCTGATCTGGCTGAACAGTGTTACATCAGTAAAAGGGGCGGGAGGGGGATACTTTGTCATTGAATTACTCTTGAACTACAACTCTGACAGAATTAAAATAACACTCTTCAAAGTCCAAATACTATGATGATTAATTAGAGCTGCTTTTATTATAAAACATTACTATCCCTTTAAACAGGGAATTTAACCACTCGAAATCTAGAGAGGAATCCAAAGCAAGTCATCTGAGGCCTTTTTAGCATTCATGGTGCTAAAAGCCCCATTTAAGTCCATGGAAAGTGTTATTTGACCCTATGATGCATTAGGTTGGCCTCTCCTTTCTACTAGACAGATGTAGAACACTTAGCCTTGAGACTTTGGGCCTGCGACAGTCATTCTTTGGGTGTTCATCTGTTGGGGACTATAACTGCCGTCATCCCCAACCAGCTAAGGTTACATTACCCAACAACTAGAGGTTCATACACTGACTGCTACTGACCCAAAATCTCAAGGCTAAGTGTTCTACATTATGGTCCTTATGAACAGTGGGAGAGAGGGCCATGTCAAATGCACAGAATGTACAAAAGAAACCCCTTTCCATTGATTAATCCCAACTTTAGACCATACGCCAAAAGAGTGTACTTAGGAACATTCAAGATCTGCATTGCAGAGTTAATTACCATGTCTATGCGTTGTTGACTAACCCTGCCCTCTTCTGCACCTGTTCTGCCCACGCCCCACCCATCTCATCCATTTCCTGACCATTGTTTGGATAAAACCTTGTCTCCTCCCAACTCCATCGATTGTGATTTAGCTCCACCCATAATATGATACAAATTATGCCATTTGGACACTCCTTCCCCAAGCTCATCATCTTACCCTGGGTGCTGGGGAGAAGAAGGTTCTCAAGTATCTCAAAGGCAAAGAGGAGCAATTCTAATTAAACTTAACCCTCTGAATGCCAGACAGGTACGCAATACATTGCCTCACAATGCATTGTGTACTCCTCTGGCACTCAAATGGTTTACCATAGAAAACAAATGTAATTTCCAAAATTCCCACTGATTTAAATTAAGCTTTTAACAACTTGAATAAAATGCTCCATTGTATTGTGAAGAATTTGAAGGTTTTAAATCCAAAATTAAATCAATGGGAATAGTTATTTACCCCTGTGATGCCTTTGGCTTGCCCCAGAATGTCTCCTTTTATTTGTGCATATGACTCTTTGTATTTTTAAATTGCATTGCAAGTGGATAACAAAGTTGAAAAGGTTAGTCCTTTGTTCTTTTGGAACAGCCATGGAGCCTTGATAAAGCAGTGTGATAACTGTGAAACGCGTTGGATGGCCTTAATGTTTTATATGTATTTTATCTTTGTAAAGGGATAGTAATACTTCGTTTTAACTTTATTTTATTTTGTAGGCATTAAAAAACATGAAGAATCATATAAGTCTTATCTCTCAAACCTTTATGGTTTAAGAGATATTCGCAAGCAAAGTGTCCCCCTCCCGCCCCTTTTACTGATGTAACACTTTTCAGCCAGGGCAGAAGGGAGCTGCCCAGGTAGACTGCAGACAGGGACAATCTTCAATTAAGATAAGGGAAAAACCTGAAAAGCTTGTCAAGGGGGGCAGGGATTTCATTGTTTTCATAGGAATAAGAGTGTCCCCTTCTGTTATCTGTCCAATCTATGGACTGCATTCCACATCTGAGAAGAGATTGTTTACAGTAGGTAAAAGGGGCGGGAGGGGGAAACTTTGCTTGTGAATATCTCATAAACCATAAAGGATTGAGAGATAAGACTTATATCATTCTTCATGTTTTTTTAATGCCTACAAAATAAAATAAAGTTAAAACGAAGTATTACTATCCCTTTAACAAATTGACATTATATACTGCTCAAATTGGGGAAGCACCTTTATCCACGGTGAACCTAAGCAGAGATAGGTTCTAAATATCTCTGCCTGCTGTTTCTGTTGATGAGAGCTATAAGCTAATAATAATAATTTGCCTGTAGTTATGTATTTTAATTAATGCAGGATGCCTCTCTAGATACTGCTGCTGCTGCTGGCTTTGAGGGAGTGATGGGAACTGTAGATCAGTCAGGGCCTGATTTACATCCCAGGCACCTCTAGGAAAGGCGCTTTAGGTGCCCTTAGCTCCACCCATGACCACACCCCCACTCCTCCCATGACTCCACCCTCAGTCCCATCCACTGATTCCTGAATAGGAAAATACCCTGGGTCTATAACAAGCAAGAATGAAAAAACTTTAACCCCTTGGTTGCTACATAGATCTCCAATGCATTCTCCTTAATTTGTTTGAAATATCTCCAACATCCAAGGGGTTAAATGATAGCCTGTAAAGGGGTATTAAACTGGTGCAGGGACACTGAAATTGATCTGGCCACACCCACAATGAAGAATGTGGGTGTAGCCAGCACAGTTGAAGAGCTCCTCAAATGTTAGAGCTATAGAAAGTTGCCTATTCTGCCTATTGGGAAATCCATCCATGAGTCCAGGAACAGCTTGCAAGAGACAAGACGCTCAACAAATGCATTAGTCATTTCATTCACCATGAGGGTGGTATACTAAAAGTAATACTGGAACAAACCAACTACAGCTTAGGAGACAAAGAAAAGTTTCAAAAATGTCAATTGATTTAAATTGGAATTTTAACCCCTTGAATGCTAAAGAGCTCTCAAACGCTTTGCTTCACAATATATTTGCATAGCTGGGATCTCTCCGGAATTTCCCCGGAGAAACTGATTTATGTAGCTGATTACCAGGTCTCTGGGGCAGAGGCTGATTCTTCGGATGTGGTGAGTTTCTAATGAAACTCTGCCCACTTCTGCTCCTTCCCTGTCTGTTGCACCCACTGTCCACCCACTTCTCCTCCTTCACCAGCCTATTCCTTCTACTTTTTCCAAGTTTTTAAGCTACGCCCACTCATGATTAAGCCCCACCTCTTTTTTTACTCAGATTGCATAATTTATCTCCCCTAGCAGCACCACAGGACTTCCCTCTTGGGAGTCTACAAGAAAAAGTTCCCAGGCATGTATATTTGAGATCTCTTAAAGGGATAGTAATACTTAAGTATTACAAATCCCTATATTAAAGCCCTAGTAAAAAAAAAAGTATTGCCCCCCTTTATGGTTTGAGAGATGAACGCTTCTAAAGTTGCCCGAACCTCTCCCTTCCCCGTAGTCAGCATTTTAGCTGACTGCAGGGAACAGAGTCGTACGTCTTGCAGGCGGCTCACCAGCACAGCCTGATCGCGTTAACTAAAAAAAAACTTTCACTGAAATGGTCTTCTACGTGTGCTTGGTTTGCAAGCACACGTAGAAGACCGTTTTAGTGAAAGTTTTTTTTTAGTTAACACGATCGCGGCTCTGCTGCAGAGCCGCCTGATGATCTCTGACTGGATTTCCCTGAGTCAGCTAGAATGCTGACTACGGGGAAGGGGGAGGGAGAGGGCAACTTTAGAAGCGTTCATCTCTCAAACCATAAAGGTTTGAGACATGACACTGGGGGCAATAAGGTTTTTTTTACTAGGTCTTTAATCTAGGGATTTGTAATACTTGAGTATTACTATCCCTTTAAAGCACCATTTAAATAAACAGGAATTTTGATTTCTCCCCTATCATTCAGATGGTTTGCCCCAGAATTAATTGTTATTGGTACATCAAACCCAGTGTTTCTCTGCTGTTTAATTTTCATGATGGAGATATCTATAGCACCCAATGAGTTAAATCTGGTAAATGTTTCAGGGATTGACAAGTTTAGATGTGCTAAGAAAAATATTTAGATTAGAAAACAGTTCCATTTACTTAGCTTCTCTAAGCAAAAAGTTGTTGAATAAGTAATAATGCACTTTCTAAGTGAAACAGCAGATTCTCTGGCTCTGATTGAATTAGACCACGAGAAACGCACAGCAGGTGGCACCAGAGTGTAATGTACCTGATTCCAGAGAAGATTAATTATGTATTATTCATTTCAAATAGACATGTTTAGTCTTGACTAGGGAGATGGAGATTTCAGGTCACTGATGTTCATTCCTATTCATGGAAATATTTTTCATAAAAAATATAAGATGTATTTTATTAGAATGCAGCAGATGGAGAAGAAAAAAGAGATTATTTGCTTAAAAAAAATCCAGACTTGAATGTTCTCCATTATACGACTGCTAACCTAGTTGTTTGGGGGTTGTCTGCGGCTGTTTTAGATATGTTTATTAAAGGAGAATTAATATCTCCTAAAAATAACCAACCCCCTGCTTACTTTAACCCTTTGAGTGCCAGAGGGGAATGCAACCCATTGCGAAGCAATGCGTTGCATACCCACTGACACTCAAAGGGTTAATATGGTATATAAAAAAAAAATCATAATTTGAATGTATTTTTAATGGCTACAATATAAAATTAAATCACTTTAAGACCAGACAGCTCACAGCAAAGGACAATCTTCTTACTGTGAGAACAATGAAACCCTGCCCCCTTGACAGTTTTTTTCCTTATGCTAATTGAAGATTGTCCCTCTCTGCGATACACCTGGACACCACCTTGGTGCACTGAGGTGAGCAATGTTACATCAGTAAAAGGGGCGGGAGGGGGATACTTTATCATTCAATTACTTTTGAACTACAACTCTGAAAGTATTCAAATAACACTCTACATGGCCCAAATATTATGATGATTAATTGGAACTACTTTTATTGTGAAACATTACTATCCCTTTAAGGACCAGAAATATGAGCAACACATTGCTATGGGAGGAGGGTGCACTAAGCAGTGATGCCATGGAGATGTGTAGTGAACACATTGGAGATAGAGACACACATCTTCATATGCACTAAGAATGAGGGATGCGAGGGGAGGGGAAATTACTGATCATTAGCATATCATGCTGGTGTAAAGTTGTTAATGTGTTGGGGAGGGAAGGGGAGAGGAGAAAGGATGCAGAGGGACTTCAGAACTAACAACAGCAGCCCTCACTCAAACCTTTGAGAGCCAGTGCGGTAAGCAATACATTGTAGAGCAATGGATACCACTCACAGGCTTCCCACAAAATGCATTGCCCCCAAAAACTCAACAGTCTCAACAACATATATTTATATATATATAAGAATTTGTACCTGTCCCTTGTGGGGAGTTAGTTTGTGGTACAAGTGCTCCACTGTGCATATGTGTGATAAGTAGTAAAACGCTCAGTAAGAATATGATTGTCTTGAACAGCAAGACACTAACATTAGTGACTGAGGGGAAATGGGAGGGGTCAAATAGAGAAGTGAGGAGGACACTGAAAAGGTAGGGAGGCCCTGCCGGTTACTTTTGTCCTGGCCCCCGTGATTTACTAAGAAAGGTGGTGAAACTCTGGAGCAAAACAGCTGCATCATTGGCAAGAATTAAACATTCACTTTGATTTAATCCTTTGAATGCCAAAGTGGTATCCAACACACTGCAACACAATGCATTGGATACCTTCTTAGCACTCAGAGGGTTACATGGGGCATTCAACGTTAATGCTTCACAATGCCTTGGAGATTACTCTAGCATTTCACCGTTTCAATGCCAGAGGGGTATGCAACGCATTACTTTGCAATGCGTTAAATACCCCTCTGGCACTCAAAGGGTTAAAAGGATGAAAGCCCCATTTCCCCCACAGCGCAGCTGGTTTGATCCAGAATTGCTTGTCTTTAGATTGGTAAATAAGGGCCCAGTTTATTTTGGGGAGAATGCATGCAGGTGTGCTAACCAACAGTGGGCTTAGTTGGGAATGCTCCGGTTTTGCCCCGGAGACTTCGTTTTTGTCACTGAATTACCGGGTCTCCGGGGAAGAGTCTCATTCTCTGGATGTGGTGAGTTTCTGATGAAACTCCGCCCACTTGTGCTCAGTCCTACACTGTTCCTCCCACTCCCCGCCATCTTCTCCTCCTTCCCCAGTCTATTCTATTTACTTTTCTTGTTTTTGAATTCCCACCCCCCACTCATGATTAAGCCCCGCCCCTTTTATGACATATTTCTCTCCCCTCATCGGCACCATACGGCTCTCCTCTGGGCAGCCCCAACCATGAAGTTCCCAGGTATGACAGTGGGGCAATTCTGGGGCAAACCATGTGCACTTTAATTAAAACATAAAAATGCCACTTGCTTGAAATGGTGATTTTAACCCATTGATTGCTAAACAAGTGTCAAATGCATTGCTTTTCTATAGCATGGGGACTTTAATTTCCCTCCTGTGCTGCAATTGGTTTGTTTCAAAATTGCATGTCTGTTACTTGGTGAGTAAGGCCTTTAGTATAGGAATCTACATGGGAACGAAGCCACATTTTCAGATTTTTGTAGATTTCTATTACTCTTTGACACTAATAACATGAAATGTGACAGCAAATCAACGGGGACAGCTTTATTTGACTTCCACTCATGTTTAGAGCTCTTAGGTTAAGTCCGCCAAATTAGTGGTGAGAATATCCAATCTCTGCAATTGAATGTAATGGGAAATAAGGATTTGATTAGAAGCCAAGAGATTTTCTCTTGTAGCCTGTATTTGTCTGCCAAAACAAACATTTGAAATGAGCAATGAGTGGACCTTGATTTGGAGTCTCATTTGAAGGACCACAATAAAACCTTGAATGATAGCCAAAACCAAAATTCATGAGTGAAATGAAAATGAAAACTAGAGTCATGAATGAATGAATGAGGAATTGTTGCAGGATGTGAAACATTCTAGTGTTCAGTGGTGAAAGCCCCCAGTTGATGATAATTCTCCAAGCTTGTTCTAAGAAACATCATGGAGAGTACTGATGCTGCTTAAAGGGGGACTGTGCACTATGAATAATTATCTCTTAATTTGTTAAACTGAGCAAGTCCCTTAGATAGTTGTCCTTCAAACTAGGGTGACAAGACATCCTCGTTTTGCAGGGAGAGTCCCCAAATTGAAGCCTCTGTCCCCAGAGAATGTGTGTCCTCTGAAATTTCCCAGGATGCTTTCAGTCCCATGGCCAAGCCTGTACATATTGTACTGCCTGACAACTCCCCTCCCTCCCATAATTAAAGAAAAAAAATCAGACCTCTTTCAGAGGGTGAATCGGAACCCTTCTGATGCCCCTTTGTTTTGATTTCCTATCCAGTTTCAATAGACTTTCGACACTGGGGAGCTGGAAGATACTTAATACCTTCCTTCCTTTCCATCTTAACCCAGCATTATTCAAACTTCTGTATTGAGTGGTAGGACATTGAAGGACCACTTGTGTCAATGCTATAATGCAGCAATTCTCAACCTCTTTTTACTCAAGACATCCCAACATGCAGTCTGGAATTTTAAGGGCACACCTAAAGCTGTTTAAGTCCTCTGTCAAGGAATAATAAAGGGTGCAAATAAATAAATCTATAGATATTTTTAGGTTTCAGTCAGAATAAAAAAATAAACATATTGTACAAAACAATTTATAAAAAGATGTATTGACATTCAACATTCGTGTTTATGTGAAAGTCTAAAGGCAAATGGATAAAAATTGAGCTGTAATACCTTTTGAATAAAGCTTCTCCCCACGGTGGACGTTACCTTCTTTTTAGTCAGCAGAAAACACCCTGCAATATATATTTTTCATTAGTACACACTTTACTAAAGCCTAATATGGAAATATATAAATATTGTAGCGTTTATCCTGCTGAGTAACACAAATGTACTCCCCTTGCTGAGAGAAGTTTATTGAGAAGTTATTATAGCTCAAACTTTCATTTTTTTGGGGTGCAGTACCTCTATGGCCTGAATTTTTACTGTGATGCTGTTGATACTGCAGCCTAATGAGGTTTATTGCTGTACCAATGGCCACACCATAAAAAGTTAGGCCATGTATATTGTATTGTATATTTTTATGTATATAGCGCCAACCGGTGTACTTGGCACTTTACAGATTACATTTAATATAGCAGGGGTACAATAAGTGCGGTGATTAAGTGCTTATATAGGCAGTCATAAGGGGAACAACAGGTGAGTATACATTAGGTTAAGAGGTCCCTGCCCCGCAGAGATTACAATCAATGGAAGCATTGCGCCCAAGAAATTCAAGTATGAGCTTTTGTATAAAATATCTCTCAGCATTAATAATAACGGTGTTTTACTCATCTGCATAAACACTGCATTACTTATTTTTTCCATACTAAGAGTTACTTAGACTATCATTAGTTATACGTCAAATTGCTCTAAAAATCCAGTGGCTAACAGCTACATTCATGAGTGTTATTTACTATTTGGTGAGGGGCAGACATTTAAGGATTTACAAGGTCATTGTACACATGTGTATGTTTAGTCTACATTATTTGTTTGTTTATTTGATAAGTTGCATCCTGTAAATATATTTATTCAGATTACTCTAAAAAAAGAAAAAAAATCAAAATAAGATGTACGAATCCCGCCTCCATTTTGTATGTTTTGTGAAGCAGTATTTTTCTGTATGTGCTTATGACAGTACATTGATATTGTTTTTCCAGAAAGAAATTCAAGCCATGAGTCAGTGCAGTCACCCGAATGTTGTCACATATTATACCTCTTTTGTGGTTAAGGAAGAGCTGTGGTTGGTCATGAAATTATTAAGTGGAGGTAAGTTTAATTTTAACTTATAGAAAGTGGTCTGCCAATAACCCCACCTCTTACTTACTATGAACAGAAAATACTAATGTTCGCTATAAATTTTGTCCTTGTGTAACAGAATAAATTAGGTTGAAAAAAAGACACAAGCCCATCAAGTTCAACCTTTGCATCATAACCCAGAGACATGAGAATTATATAGCTTTCCTGCTGTCAAATAAACTAGTCTTCATCAGACCTTCCTGTTTTGCCTACTAATACACAGTATAACCCTGTATATTCCCTTTTGAAAGAAATGTATCTAATCTTCTCTTAAATGTATCCATTGTATCTGTCATTTCCACTTCCTTGGGCAAGGAATTCCATAATTTAACAGACCTTACTGTAAAAAGCCCCTTCCTCTGCTGAAGCCGAAACCTCCTTTCCTCTAATCTCAAGGTGTGACCACTGGTTATTTGATCAGACCTTGTAATGAATAACTCACCAGAGAGATCCTTGTATTGACCTCTCATATGCTTGTACATTATGATAAGATCTCCTCTTAGTCGCCTTTTCTCTAAAGTAAATAAACCAAGTTTGTCTTGTGTTCCTCATACGTCAAGTCCTCCATTCCTTTAAGCAATTTTGTTGCTCTTCTCTCTAATTTCTCCAGTTCTAGAATATCCTTTTTAGAACTGGTGCACAAAACTGATCTGAATATTCAAGGTGAGGTCTTACCAATGATTTGTACAAAGGTAAAATGTTGTTATCCACTCTTGCTTCAATACCCCTTTTTATCCAAGACAGGACTATGTTTGCGTTTGTGTATATGCTCTAGAGATAACCAATTAACCCTGTGAGTGCTGGAGCGGTATGCAATGCTTTGCTTTGCAATGTGTTGCATACCCCTCTGGCACTCAAAGGGTTAAAACCATTCTGGGTACCCTGATCATGGAGGTGGACAGTCAAGGTGAAGTTGCTAGCAGGAATACAGGCCCTCAATCTCACCTCACTACGATATCTTACCCTTTAAGGTCCAATGTATTCACACCTCTTTGATCCTTAAATGTTTAAGTGAGAATATGCGCTCTGCCTGCTTTAGTCTGAAAAAATATCTTTCATGTACACCACATTGGACATGACATCCAGGACTGAATGTACATGTTATCTCTTCAGCGATGGCACAAGGGGAAATTAAAAGGGGCCATTAGGATTTTCTGGCCATAGTAAGTTAGGCAGGGGTTCTTATTTCAAAGTATTACTTTTCCTTTAATTACCTGTCTTGCTCTGCAGTTTTGTGGCATGACGTATGTGGATGTCACATACAACACTGGCTGATGCCTACATGGTATAGGGTGCTATGTTCATCATTTTTAGTTGTCTGTTTGAATGATCTATCTGGTAGCCCCATGGATTGCTGTACAGATGATCACTGCTGCAACTTCCCTACTTTCTGTGTTGAATCTTGTGAGGCTGGAGTATGTTTCAGAAGGCTGCTTCATGCGATGTTGATACCTTTCCCTGTGAACAGCCAAATCAGTTCCATATTCTAAGTTCTTTGCGGGCCACGCCGTAGATACATCAGTGCTTCACTGAGGTTGCCCGTGTAAACACCCCCTTAACTATTTGAGTGCCAGAGGGGTATTTAACACAAGCAAAGGGTTCAGGAATGCATATATGTCTATAAGACATTGGGTAACATTTACCAAACAAAAAGTGGAGACGTTCTGGAGCAAAACAGCTGCACCTCATTTATCAAACAAAACTCAGATTGCTTTCCATGGGACTTTTACTTTAATAACTACTTAACAGATGGACCAGAGGTGTGTGCAACACGTTGCAAGGAATCCCCTCTGATCCTCAACCCTCTGAGTGCCAGAGGGTTAATGTTTCACACACTCCTCTGTTGCTCAAAGAGTTAAAGGATTGTGATAATCCACGCTGCATTCACTAGAAATAAACAGAATGTAAAAACAATTAAAGGGATAGTAATGCTTCATAATAAAAGCAGCTCTAATTAATCATCATAGTATTTGGACTTTGGAGAGTGTTATTTCAATTCTATCAGAGTTGTAGTTCAAGAGTAATTCAATGACAAAGTGTCCCCCTCCCGCCCCTTTTACTGATGTAACACTGCTCAGCCAGAGCAGAAGGGAGGTGCCCAGGTAGATTGCACAGAGGGACAATCTTCAATTAAGATAAGGGAAAAATCTGAAAAGCTTGTCAAGGGGGGCAGGGCTTTCATTGTTCTCATAGGAAGAAGACTGTCCCCTGCTGTTATTTGTCTGGTCTATGGACTGTATTCCACATCTGAGAAGAGATTGCTTACACTGGGAAAAAGGGGCGGGAGGGGGAAACTTTGCTTGTGAATATCTCTCAAACCATAAAGGTTTGAGAGATAAGACTTATATCATTCTTCATGTTTTTGAATGCCTACAAAATAAAATAAAGTTAAAATGAAGTATTACTATCCCTTTAAGAAGCACTCACAGCACTAATATAAATAAACAGCGGGTGGGCAGACCGTGGGTCTCCAGCTGTTACTGGACTATTTAGTAAATGTGCTTTATGCAAAAATAATGATAAAAACACAGGGCTGTATACATAAATATGTATACATTAAAACAAGTGCACCACTGTGGATAAATAAATATTCCTATTGATATAAATGGAACTTTTAGCCACTTATATGTTTCTAGTTTTCCAGTGGTTAAAGCAAAGCCCTATTAAATAAATCAAATGGTTTGCCATAGAATTGATCCTCTTTTTTATGCTCATTGCCTGCAGAGCCTTAAACTTAAAAAAAAACAGTTCTCCATAGAATCATATAGTAACATATGGCGCGATTCAAGAAACGTTTGCATCAGATAAAGGAGTTTTGTGCGCAGATAGATTTTGGGCATGTTCTAATCCAGGAAGCTAAATACCGAACGCTTCTTGAATTGCGTCTGAAAAATTCCATTTTACGACAACAGTACACAGACGTATAAATTCACTCGCAATAGCAGTTTTTGCATTAGGCGCATTCGCTATTCCACTTACACAGATTCGTTAATCTTAGCCACACCCACAAAAAAAATATATGCAGCCATTCGCTAGTCTTGAATTTTCATGCGCAATTCAACAAAATCATGCGCAAACCTATTTTCTAGTGGTTTTCACATCGGAAATAGCGATTGCGCACATTTCCTGCATCGTGCCGATAGTTACATAGTTGATGAGGCTGAAAAAGACATGTCCATCAAGTCTAGCCCATGCCTAATCACCCCTGTTGATCCAGATGAAGGCAAAAAACAAACAAGCAATTGAAGCCATTTCCAGTTATGCCCCGAGTGGGTAAAAAATTCCTTCCTAACTCCGAATGGCTGTCGGATAGTTCCCTGGATCAACAACATATCTGCATTGAAGCCATCTGTCATAATTCTCAATATTGCTCTTTGCGAGATAGGTATCCATTGCTTTTTGGAACAGTCTGAACTTTCAGGAAGTAATGACACTTTTACTCACTTCCTGATTATTTGAATGCTCTCAACATTTGAATATAACAATAGTCAGTGGTGGGAGTTCCCTTATTTTACATAGCAGGAAAAGCTCTACAACATATAGGTTTTTATATAAACGCTTACTGCTCCTTTGAGCAATAGATGTTCAATTCTGGAGTAAATGAACTGCATCATAGGGGCAAATGAAGATTCCAAAAATTCCCACTGGTTTAAATGGGGCTTCAATGCTAGAGTGGTCTACAGCACATTGGAAAATTCTCACTTATAGCATATGCAGGAAAATTACTTATTTTACACCAATTTTCTCTGCCCTTTGTTAGTCAGGGGAGGGCTGGCCAGGGGGGCAGGGAGGCAATTGCCCCCTGGGCTGGTCATTTGTCTAGGCTAGTGGGCCACTATCTCAGCCACTCTCCTGCTTGCTGATGTAAATGAAGCTACACTACAGGTAATGATACCACAGACCTTACAATTGCAATGGAGCTCACTAGTGATACCACAGAGCTACATTCTAAATGGAGGCACGCTGAAAGTATAACCCATTTCCCTTGTAAGCTCTGTAGTATCAGTAGTGTAGCCCCGTTTCAACTGTAAGCTACGTGGTATCACTTGCCTTACTTCACAACATTAATGCAGATTTTAAAATTAACAAAAGGGGGTGGGTTGCGACAGTGGGCTTAAACAGTATCAGAAATGGGCCACTTGATTGTATTTGCCACCCAGGCCACAAGTTGTCAGCCCTCCCTTGTTGTTAGTACATTGAGAGAAACAAGGAGCAGAGGAACAGAACACCCCAAATGTCCGCATTGTCTTCCCATTGATAGAAGTGGCATGAGGAAAATGTTCAGCTCAGATAGCTCAGTACATAGATGTAGGCAGATGCAGCACACAAAAATTGGTTACAGCTCCTCTTTTAATGTGGAATCAGAGCCGGATCATCCATTATAGCAACCTAGGCTACTGCCTAGGGCCTGTGGCAATATGAGGGGCCCTGGCTGCAAGTGATGGGTCACAGATAGAGGCCCTGCTGACGCTGCTGCTAACATCCTGTGTCAGATGTTGTTTTTGTTGAAAGAGACCAGCATCATCCAGTTGCTCCCACTTCTATTACAGTCACAATACCAGTACCTGCTATCAGCACTCTGTGTCAGAAGCACCGGATCAATAGATGTAGGACCCCAAACTGGTACCTTGCCTAATGCCCTATGGAGCCTTAATCTGTCTCTGTGTGGAATCATATTAGTACATCTCCCTTCATATTTACAGTTAAATACAATGGGCTGTATGTTCAAATAAACATGGAGGAGTTGTGAGGAAACACTTACACTATAGGAGAGAACTAAAAATTCCCATTGATTTAAATTGGGTTTTAAACCCCTTGAATGCTAGAGAGGTCTCTAACACCTTGCGGAGACCTGTCAAGCATTCAGGGTGTTAAAATCTCCTTTAAATCAATGGGAATTTTTAGAATTTTTAGTTCTTCCCCTATAGTGCAAATGGTTTGCTCCAGAACGCTGCCACTTTTTTTGAACATACAACCCTTGAAAGATTCATCTCCAGCACATTACTTCTCAGTGTAATGGAATGTGTCTAGTGTCCAAGGGAGTAACAAATGACACCATGCAGTATAAAACGAGTATAATATTTCTTAAAACTGTTGTTTTATTTTGTGCACTACTCTCCACTGTTAAGTCGCTGGAAAATAAGAGGCATGGCCTGTCAGTCTGAGATCATTCATTGTTACCCTCTTATATTTACTGCACACATTAAAGGGGAAGTAACTCCACCTAATAATAATAACCCATTCACTTACCTTACTATGACTAGATAATATTGTCAGTCATTGCTGGATGTCATGTCTATAGAGGTTTGCAGGACTGTTGGACACAAACGCTGTCACTGCTTATGCAATCTGTGTGTATGTGTGCATATAATCTCTTTCCATTGGGTTGTAAAAGGAGCAGTAAACTTTATATGAAAAAGTATATATTGTAGAGATTTTCCTGTTGAGTAAAATAAGGTCACTCCCACTGCTGGCACATTTCCAGAGTTATTACAGTCTAAACCTGTTTTTTTTACATTAGCAGTGCACTCTAGTGGTCAAATTCCAATTAGTTAGTCTATTACATTCCAGTGGAGAGGAAAGTCAGTGACTTACAGTCCTCCACAGAATGTGGTAGAAACTGCTGAGTCATGCTGTCAGTTAGAACTATCAGGAAGTAAATACACTGTAAATTCACTTTCTGATTATTTGAACTGCTATAAATGTTGAATAAAACAACTGACAGCAGTGGTAGTGACGTTATTTTACTCAGCAGAAAAAGCTCTATAACATAAATGTTTTCATTACGTAGGCTATTGCAATCTGCCTGCTTTAGTTTAAAAAAACAAAACAAAAAAACACCAGTGGCTGTTATGTCCATACCTGGGAACGCTCAGGGTTTGACCCTGAGACTCAGGGTTTTGACTCAAATCTCAGGGTCTCAGGGTGAAGGGACAAATTCTCAGGGGGAGGAGAGTCCTGGGTTACCTACTACATAATCGGCAGCATCTAAGTTTGTCTTTAGTCTCTAAGTTGGTACCAGTTCTACCAGAAAGGAAGAGAGAGAAGTCTTGGTTGTCATATGTGTGATCATGTAGTGATGTCTTTAAGTTGGAGCATGTTAAAGATTCCTTGTGTACTAATTGTATCACCTCTGGGTTAGAGCACGTGTGGACATATTGCCCAGAATCTACTTTCTGCAGAACTTAAAGTTAGGGTGACCACACGTCCCGGAGTGCCCGGGACTGTCCCTTACTGGAGGTCTGTGTCCTGCCTCCCGGGTCACCCCCCACCGGGACAACAAAGAGTCCCGGAATTGAGGAACATGCGCCAGTCCAGCCAGCCAATGAAATGTATTTGCAGGTATGCTGGCTCTGCAAGTGAGAACCGCGGCTGAGGCTCCCACCGGCGCTGACCATCTTTCTAAGGCTGACACAGAGTAAGAGTTCTCACTGGGAACTCTTACTATGTCAGCCTCAGAAAGATGGTCAGCGCTGGCGGGAGCCTCAGCCGCGGGACTAGGGTGACCACATGTCCCAGAATGGCAGAATGGAAATGTGGTCACCCTACTTAAAGTGTTAATATTACAATGATGTCAGGGTCATCCCATTTTGAAAGTACCCAGGTATGGTCATGTCCACCTCCATGACCATGACATCCAGAACTGATTATAGTGATATCTTTGCAAACACAGACACAAGTGCAAAATTCATAGGATCTATTAGGATTAACTGGCCAAGGTAAAGTAATTGGGGTTTTCTTTCCATGTAAAAGTTTTAATAATAAATGCCCTATGTACTTCTGGGTAATACAGTATTGTTACATACTATGTTCACATTTCAGGGGCAAGGAAATACACAGTCTTGTGTGATGAATTAAGTATACTTACTGTTCAGCTTTAATTACTTTGCTGTGAAACATAATTCATTGGGCCCTTTGTAGTTTTGATTGCTGTCCTCTCCACTGTAAATGGGCTTCTATAGAGAACAGATAAATCTTCCATCCTCAGGGGTAAAGGACAGGGAACATGTTAGTTTTAAGCTAGAGGAACTCTCATAGGTACAAGCGCACTGCCTGTAGTTTAGAGGGGGTTAGATTACTTGGCGGCAGACTTTGCTGACCTGCATAGCAGGGCACTCTCCAGCTGTGACTTTTCTTAGACAAGTGGGGCGCGGTGCCTAGGAGGGGGGCGGGACGAGCTGTTTTGTTGGCACTCTCTGGTCGGCATGGCTTCAAGACATGGGCCTGCCGCTCTCTCTCGCTCTATTCTCTCTTTCCCCCTCGCGGGTGTTTGCCTGTTTCTTTTACTTCGTAGGCAGATTACGTCTGGTCTTTTTTGGTTTATTCCTTTTTTAAAATTTAAAATACCTATTCTCCTTGGGGGGGGGGCTTAACTTCAGTGATAATCATACTGGTTTTGTTTAACATACATATTACTGGCATTTTCTATAACAATTAGTGTGTGATCCTTTGTATTGTCTTTGTGTCTTTGTTGGCTTATTCTACAATGTCTGAAACTCTTTGTCTTCAATAAAGCTTTGAAAGAAAAAAAATAAAGGGGGTTTCTGTTAACCCTTTATTGCCCTATTAAAGGAATAGTATTTTTTAAATAAAAAATATAGTGTTGAACAGTATTTCCCAACCTTCTCCTCAGGAACCATAATAGGTCATATCTTTTGGATTTCTTTGCTTGAGTACAGGTGAGTTCATCAAAGACAGATTAATTTAACACATTCATTTAAAGGGATAGTAATACTTAAAAATTACTATCATGCATCTTGTAGCCAGTAAAAAACTGAGTTAAATGAGCCCAGCAGCATCTCTCGAACTTTTATGGTTTGAGAGATATCCGCTTTCAAAGTTTTGATTTTTTCCTTTTCCCCTGATGTCAGCGTTCTAGCTGACAGCAAGGTAATTCGATCCCTGAGAGGCTCTTCAGCAGAGCCGAGATCACGTTATGGAAGAATAAATCCTTCACTGAAATGGTCTTCTATGTGTGCTTGGTTTGCAAGCACACGTAGAAGACCATTTCAGTGAAGGATTTCTTCTTCCATAACGTGGTCTCAGCTCTGCTGAAGAGCCTCTGCCGGTCCTGGGACCGCATTCCCCTGCTGTCAGCTAGAACGCTCACGTCAGGGGAGAGGGAACTTTCAAAGCAGATATCTCTCAAACCATAAAGGTTTGAGAGATGCCGCTGGGCTCATTTAACTCAGTTTTTTACTGGCTACAAGATACAGGATAGTAATTTTAAGTATTACTATCCCTTTAATGATCTCACCTGTTTACAAACAGGGAAATGCTAAAGACATGGCCTACTAGGGGTCACTGAGTATAGAATTTGGAACCTATAGAAGAGATTTTCCTCATGAGTAGAGTAACGGTACTTCCACTGATAGCAGATTCTTCATTCAAATGTTATTGTAGCTCAAAAGTGTTTTTCATTTGAAAGCACACTGTTAGAAAAAATCTGCTATATTGTATGATCATCAGATGATAGTGTAGCTATTGCTGTTCATAGAGAGCTTTGATCTGTAATGGAAATCTCAGAAAAAACTGCAGTAGAAAAATACAATTTTGTGGTCTGGTAACCAGGTGGCACTGTTGCTAAGAATTTGATTACAACAATGTTTTAATTAGATGTTATGACAACTTAAACCAGACTTTTAAACACATTTTTATTTTATTTTGGAGAGCAAATGATCATCTACTGTAGTTCACCACTGAAAGCAGCACCACCTAGTGGTGACTTCTCTTTAATCCAAATAATAAAACACTATAATAATCTAAGTTGTAATATTTTTTTTAATTATCTTTCAGTAATAGAAATATTTTTTTTTTTATTGCAAAGCATTACTGTTCTTTTAATGTGTACATTTACATGCACTCTCAATCTGTGTAAATGAATATAACCCTTATTTTGAATTTGCATATTGTGCAATCACATATTTCACATCAAATTACCTATATTTATTATTATTATTTTTTTTTATCTTCACCTATTTTTTTTACACATTTATGTCCCTGACAGTAAGCTACCTGGATCTCAGTTTCTAGAATATATCGACAGTTTTCTGGTGTATAGACTAGAGGTTCTCATCCCGTGCCCTCAGTGGCCACTAACAGGCCAGGACTTAGGAATTTCCCTGCTAGAACACAAGTGTGTTGATCAGAGGCTCAGTCATATTGATTAACTCACCTGTGCTCTTAAAAGGAAATTCTCAAATCCTGACCTGTTAGTAGCCACTGAGGACACAGGTTGAGAACCACTGATATCAGAGCAGGATGTAATACAATGTTGCACTCTCCCTTGATGTACTGCGTGTTCTGTGTACTTTCTTGTTTACACTGATTCTCTTTTACCTTGTGTTACTAGTTCTGCTTAATGTTCCCTGAGAGAAAGTTCTCACTCAGGTCCAGGGAGCTCATTTTCAAGAAAATAAAAGCTAAAGATGAAAGAAAAAAAATCAACAAAAAGTATAGATAAACTGACTGTACATTTAATGTGCTTTAATGCTGGGAAGGAGGGGGTACAACTCCTATCATCCTCAGCCTGACAATGAATGATGGGAGTTTATAGTCCCATATCCAGATAGAGCAACATGTTGGCCACTCCAGGGTTAGACAGACTTCAAGAATGCAGAAATAATAAACAGTTTTGCTGCTGTGGCTAGCTGAGATTTATCAGGGTACTTGTTCAACCACAGCTGAAGAGCCAAATAAATGTTTTATCTTTTATACTTAATTTACATAAAAAGCCAAAAGAAAAAAAATGAAAAACAGATTTTGGTCTCAGGCATTGACACCTAGGGATGGGCGAAACTTTCTGCCTCAAACTGAAATCGGCGGAAAATGCACTTTCTGCTTGCCAAAAAATTTCCTGCGAAAAGTGCAGATTTTCCGCTTTTTCCGCTTATTTCGCCCCCATTGAAATCAATGGGAACATAGAAGTTACACACAACACATTACAAATAATATTTTTTCCCAAAGGCATAGTATAAAACACTAAAACACAAGCCCTGAGAAAAAAATAAAAATGCCCTACTGGCCTAATGCTAGCAGATCATGTTGGCCAGTGGCCACTGTCAAATGTCCTCCTGAGTCCTGAGTTGCAACTGTTGTTTGTACTGCTGCTGCTGAGTTGTTTAAGCAGCAGGATGATTAGGCAGCTGAAAGGGAATGGGATCAACAATAGCAGTAGCATGGGTGATGATGGATGATGAAAGTTCCACTTGCCACGACTAGCTCCAGTGATGTGCCTGAGGCAGTAGCAACACAATAAGTAGCCCCCAGTCTATGTGGAGAAAAGAAGTTGGCCAATAATTCTTCTCCACCTGCCCCTCCTCCAAAATCATGAGTGTGTTTGTTGTTATTAGAATATACATTTTTCCCGTGAGAGCAGGAACTGTGACTCTCATCAGCAACCACAATGTGCACAGTGTGTGTGGTAAATAACATATGGGGGCACAACTGTATCTAAACACTATGACACCCGAAACCAAGTACTGCCACTGTCACCATACCCTTTGTCCAGACCCTGCTAAGGACACATGACAACTTGCTGACAGTTTAATAGTAATGATGAACCCTCCCTGCCAGAATCCTAGCATAGTCGGTGGGATGGAATCTTCTCAGATGCCATCTGATGACCTGGTATTGATTTTCTTCCACCACACTGGCATATATGGTCAGTGCCCCAAACAGTGTGCAATGGGTAGAGATGAACTGCCATATCCTGACATTAACAAAGTGGCTATCATTTGGCGGGGGAGGTAACAATGAACAGGGTGGATTGGCAGGAGATGTACTTGTTACCCTAGAGGAAGAAGGTGATGTTGATGACGAACTAGTTGTTTCGCTCGTCATGGAACTTCCAGTGTCTGTCTGGGTTTCTTAATTCTTCCTCCTCTTTGATCTCTACCTTTCTGCAGAGTCAGGGGGTACAGTAACAGCGGTGCTAGATTTCTGTAACAGGTGTTTGGCTTTAACATGTTTGGAGTAAATGTCATGGTGTCTGTGTTTCATGTGTGTTATCAGGGTGGTTGTGCCAAGGAGTGTGCCCTCCTTTCCCCTTCTCACTAAATTGTCACAAATTTTGCACTGTACCATTGTTGATGATGACTGCACTGTGCCTGCCAGAAGAGAATAATAGTCCCACACCCATGACTTCTGGTGGGTTGGATAGGGAACAGGTGGAGAAGAATGGCCTCTTTCTGCTTGTCCTCCATATTCCCCTTCACTTTCTGTGGCAGAGGATAATGTTGCTGCTATTGCTGCTACTGCCTCAGATTTAGCATTGCAGCTAGGACCAGGAGGAGTATTGCTACTGCTGGCAAGTGGAACCTGTCCTAGTCCCGCATTACTTGTTGACACCATTCCCACTGTGTCAACTGCTTCTCAGTACCCTGCTGCCCTTTCATCTCAGCAGCAGCAGACGTTAGAGCAGTTGCAATTTCCACTAATTTCAAAAGCTGACTGCTAGTGGTGGTGGTGGTGATGCCCATCCTCATCCCTGTCTCCCTTTCCTTCTCAGTTTCTGCTAAAAAAGCCCATCAATGTCTCTTCCACCCCAGCTTCTCCAACACCACCACCACTAGTCCCTATGTGCTGCTGCTCTATTCCAGACATCTCACTGCTGCTTGGAGGAGGTGACGAACAATGTGACAGAGGGTCCCCTGCTGTCACACATGGCATAATTTTCTCCTCCCCCCCCCCGAGTACTACAAGAAACACTAGCAGCAGGCAAAGAATTGGTGGCAGCAGGTTCAGCACTAGCAGCAGGTTCAGCACTGACAGCAGGTTTAGCACTGGCAGAAGGTTCAGCACTGACAGCAGCTTCAACACTAGTGGCAGCACATCTGACAGCAGTGGTTGCAGGTACAGCAATGGTGGCACTGGCAGCAGGGGCAGCACATCTTGCAGCAGGCACAGGCAGCTGACCTGTCCTGCTCTCACTAGTACTACCCTTTTCTCCCTCCCTTCCCTTTTCTCCCTTCCTTCCCATTCCCTTTTCTCCCTCCCTTCCCATTAAATTCCCCAAGGTGACTTAGGGGGGACTGGACAGCATTGGTACAGTAGTGGTCCCTTCCTCCTCAGACTCAGTGGACACATAATGGTCCTTCCAGCTCCTCCACTGATTATTTTTTACCCTGCTTATAGTGATAGCAGTCACTATGAGCCTCTCCTGCCTCACTTTTTGCAAAATATCTCAAGCGAACAGCAGGTCTATCTCGCTCTGTAGCTGCTTCTATTGTTTCTGCATTCAGCAAAAACTTCACGTTTTTATACTGGAAGTGCGAAAACAATGTAAATCAATGGGAGGAAACTTTCTAACCATTGAAAAAAATGGCCAAAAATTTTGGCCAATGGGCGAAAAATGCGAAAATTGTAACCACTAGTTTTAAAGCGGATTTTCCTGTGAAAAAGCGGATAACATCGTGGTTTTTGCAAAATTTCCTGTGGAAACATGGCGACAACTTTTGCCCACCCCTAAGATAACCCACACATAAAAACCGTGGTATTTCATCAGCATGACAGGTAGATACCTGTGAGGCTGTGTACTAAGAAAATGCATAAGACATAAAAACACAACGCTTCTAATTGCAGTAATCATTTTCACATCAAATGTAACATAATCCCATCCCACTTGGATGGGTGCTCACATTTAAAGGGATAGTATTGCCTGAAAATAATCTTATTTTATATTGTAGCCCTTAAAAAAACATTAAAAATGATATCATCTTATCTCCTAATCCTTTATGGTTTGGGAGATATTAGCAAGTAAAGTTCCCTTTTCCTGGCTGTTTTAGCCAAGTCTGCCATCTAGTGGACAGATTTGGAATCCGGTCCACAGATCGGCAGGCAGCTCTTTAGCAGTGCCGAGATCACGATCTTTAAAAAGAGCTACTTCATTGGAACTGTCTACAAAGGGTGCTTTGCTTGCAAGCACACTTTGTAGACCATTCCAATGAAGAAATTCTTTTTAAAGATAGTGATCTCGGCACTGCTGAAGAGAGGCACTGCCAGTCGGGGGACCGGATTCCAAATCTGAAGGCTTGAGCAGTGACGTCACTCCAGGGGAAACTTTACTTGCTAATATATCCCAAACCATAAAGGTTTGGGAGATAAGACTTATATAATTTTTAATGTGTTTTTAAGTGCTACAAATATAAAATAAAATTATTTTCAGGCAATACTATCCCTTTAAGAGAGACCTTTCCCACCTATCGGATTCACTCTTTGACTGGGTCTGACTCCCAGTCCAGGTCAATCACCCTGCTTCTTCCTTTTCCACCTCCTGAGCTCCTTACCTTCTGTTCTCTCCTCAAATTTCGGAAAGTAGGAAGGCAATATCCATGGAGCTATCACACTTTATAAGGCTCACACAAATAAACTGTAATAACTAGTGGGCGACCCAATTATAAAATATATATCATATTTATTAATTAAAATGAAAAACAAACACCCAATATATAAATATTATAATTACTGTGCAGAGAAGTGGAAGAGGCCTCTCTTAAAGGTGAGTACCAATCCAAAAGGGATGGGATTATGTTACATTTGATATGAAAAAAGATTTCTGTACTCAGAAGAGTTTTCACTGTTCTGTTTTACATTTTACGTATATACTTTAGATTACTAGTCAGTCTCACGGCTGTCTTAAAGGAGCAGTAAACATTTTTTATGAAAAAATATATATTGTAGGGGTTTTCCTATTGAGTAAAATATGGGTACTCCCACTGCCAAGAGATTTATATTTCCAGAGTTATTACAGTTTAAACCCATGGTTTTTACATTAGCAGTGCTCTCTAGTGGTCAAATTCTAATTAGTTTTCCTGTTAGATTCTAATGGAGAGGAAAGTCAGAAAAGTCAGAGACATACAGTTCTCCATGGAATGTGATAGAAACTGCCTGTCACTTCCTGTCAGTTAGAACTATCAGGAAGTAAACACTGTAAATTCACTTCCTGGTTATTTAAACTGCTATAAATTTTGAGGAAAACATCTGACAGCAGTGGGAGTGACCTTGTTTTATTCTGCAGGGAATGCTCTATAAAATACGAGTGTAAAAGCCCATATACATGGACCAAGGTCTGGGTAATGTTAACCCTTTAGTGCCAGAGGGGTATGTAATCGCATTGGCACTCAAAGGGTTAAGAGGCCACTCCCTCACTGCTCCACGCGATGCAGTCTTGCCTCGTCTCACTCAAACAATGCAATCATGTGCAGTAGAGACTGCCCGAATGCAGGCAGTCTCTACTGCACATGACTGCATCGTGACAAACATCCTAGCGAATTATTATATAGGATGTGTTTTCATAAAAAAAGTTTACTGCTCCTTTAAGGAATAAGCTGAAAGCTCTGACTAAGACAATAAGAATTAACATCAAGTGAATCCCAAATATTGTCCTTCATTTTGAACTCCTTATACATAATTATAGGGAACATATCCTTTTACATAGGACTACGACTACAAGGAACTCAATATATGACTTATTTTGGATGTGTAACTAACATTATAAGCGGGGAGCGCTAAAGCATTGTGATTTATTGCTCTATACGAAGAAAACTGGAATAATTCTGTGGCGGGACACATACCATTTTTCCTTTGATTTAACCCTTTGTGTGTCACAGAGGTATCCAATGCATGGCAATTCAATGAGCTGGATACCTCTCTGTAACGCAAAGGGTTAACTCCTTGGATGCTCCTATGCATTGCTTTCACAATTGCTTCAAGAGGTCAAAAGCCTGATTGCCTACCCCTCTGGCACTCAAAGGGTTAAGTGAGCAGGGCTTTGAGAAGGATTCATTTGTCCTTGCATTGTACATGGCCTTTTCCAGAATCGGTCCAGTTCACCTTAGTAAACCAGCCTCTGCACTGTGAATCTGCACCTCTTGTAACATGAGAATAGCATTTATCAGCTGATATAATTACAGGGCTTATAATGGACATTATGTACTGTAAACTCAATAGTATCTCGGTCTAGGAATTGTTCCGTGCCAAGAAAATATTACAATATAATTAACAATATAAGAATCTATCATCCTAATGTTTACAATATACAAAAGCTTATGTTATTAACAGTTTGGATGCTGGCTATGTCTTGCAATGCATTGTAGATGTCTCCAGCATCTTTGGGGTTAAATGTGAAGTAACACCTTCTAAGAATAACCCCCCCCCACACACACCCACACACACTTACCTTACTTTGGCCAGACTATCCTAATGGCCCCTATGATTTTTGCGTTTGTTAAAGAGATAATGCATTCAATCAGACCTGGAGCTCATGTGTATGGAGGAGATGCCAGCTGGACCACAGGACACAAACTACACCCACTGCACATGGTAATCTCAAAGAGTTAAAGGGATAGTAATGTTTCATAAAAACAGCAGCTCTAATTAACCTTCATAGTATTTGAGCCATTGAGAGTATTATTTCAATACTGTCAGAGTTGTAGTTCAAGAGTAATTGAATGATAAAGTATTCCCCTCCTGCCCCTTTTACCTAGTGTAACACTGCTCACCTCAGATGTGGAATCTGGTCCTGGGACCGGACAGCTCACAGCAAGGGATAATCTTCTTACTGTGAGAACAATAAAAGCCCTGCCCCCCTTGACAGGTTTTTTAGGTTTTCCCTTATGTTAATTGAAGATTGACCCTCTCTGCAATCCATCTGGACACCACCTTTCTGATCTGAGTTGAGCAGTGTTACATCAGTAAAAGGGGCAGGAGGGGGATACTTTATCATTCAATTACTCTTGAACTACAAATCTGACAGTATTGAAATAACACTCTCCATGGCCCAAATACCATGAAGACTAATTGGAGCTGCTTTTATTATGAAACATTACTATCCCTCTAAGGACCAGAGATATGTGCAGTGCATTGCTTCAAAATATACTATGTACCCCACTGGTCTTTAACCCTTTGAGTGCCAGAGGAGTATCCAGTGCATTGCTTTGAAATGCGTTGGATACTCTGCTGGCACACAAAGGGTTAAGTTAGCGCATACACTCTACAAAAATAGACGAATTTTGGAGCACTCAATTATATAAACCTGAAAGGGCTAAACCATATATATCATATACGTAGTGTCACTGATCTGTATATAAACTATATAAACTATTAACAAAAGAAAAAACAAAGGAGAGTACCTTAAAGTGATAGTAATACTTCAAAAAAATTTTATTTTATGTTGTAGCCATAAAAAATCATTAAGAATGATATCAGTCTTATCTCTCAAACCTTCATGGTTTGAGAGATATTCACAAGCAAAGTTCCCCTCGCTAACCAAAACAGTGAAGTCTGCCATGTAGCTGTCAGATTTGGAATCCGGTCCACAGATCAGCTGGTGGCTCTACAGCAGAGCTGAGATTGCAAGATAGAAAAATAACTAGTTCATTGGAACGGTCTACAAAGTGTGCTTGCAAACCAGGCACACTTTGTATACCATTTCAATGTACCATTTCAATGTAGCTTATTCCTTAAAGTACCATTTCAATGCTACTTAAAGGGATAGTAACACTTAAAATGTAAAAAAACATTTGTAGGGTTTATCCCCCTGGGTAAGGACACTCCCACTGCTAAAAGTTGTTTAATTCAAAGTTATTATAGCTCAAACTTGAATTTTTAAGTGCAGTATCACAGTAGGCTGAAATCATACAGTGGCACTGTTGCTACACCATCCTGTGGAGGTTTATATTCAACTGACCAGAGCTGTCCTTAGGATGGTGCAGCAACAGCGCCACTGTACAGCTTCAGGCCACTGTGATACTTCACCTATAAAATTGATGTTTGAGCTGTAATAACTTTTGAATAAAGCACCTTTCATCAGTGGGAGTACCCTTGTTTTACTCAGGGGGATGCACCCTACAACATATATATATTTTTACATTTTAAATATTACTATCCCTTTAGGGACCCATCTTTTGTTGAAAGCTCATACACTCTGCCTGCTTCAGAAACTGTCATGTCCACCTACATGAATGTGACCAAGACTGACTGAAGATGCTATCTCTTCAACAAAGGACCAAGGGCAAAATTAATAGAGGCTATTAAGATATTCTTATAATTTTTCAGGAGGCTGTAGCAGGAGCTAAGCTATCAATGGTGCAGCAGTCATCTTAGGGGGCCATTGAATTATGAAAATTAAAAATGTTTAGGTTTTCTCAGTAGAGTGCAGTGAAATAGGCGGTGGGGGTAGACAGTATTTTGTATTAGGGCCAAAGATGATTTTCAGCCAGGTCATGATTGGTTGATGACCAAGTTCTTTTTTTTTTTATTCTGGTATTTCATGAGACCAGCAGAGCAGTGCACTATTTCATTCAACCAGCAAAACAATGTTACAGAATGAAGTGATTTAAGCCAGAATTCAGCAAACTAAAGAGATACAGTTCTCTATCAAACTAACCGTAGGGGATAAATGAAAGTGTCCATTGAGTTAAATGGGGATTTTAACGCCTTTAATGCTACAGGCGTCTCTAGTGCTTTGCAAAACAATACACTGAAGAACTGTGTATTAATCAGGGGGTTAAAATTTGAATTATTTTTTATTTTTTCTTGTTAGTGCATTTGCATACCTGGGAACTTTCAAAATGAGCTCATCCTTAGATTTTGTAAATTCTCCATAATACAAATTCTCAGCAAAAGGTTCCTACTGGCTCTATCGAGAGATCTCCTAATCAGTTCTTAAAGAGCCATTAACCCTCTGAGTGCCAGAGGGGTACACAAAGCATTGCTCTGCAATGCGTTGCGTACCCATCTATCACCCAAAGGATTAACATGCAGTAGCTTAAATATATTACTGCTTGAACACATACAAGATGAGCAGGACCTCTCCCTTTGCCTTTCTGGTATAAATGGCACAAATTTGGGAATGGAGAAGTGGTTAATCAGAGCAGATTAGATAGTAGGAAGCAGTGAACTCTCTCACCCTAAGAATTTGACCCTTTACCCTGAGACAATGAGATCTTGGTCAGTACTTTGAGTCTCAAGGGTCAAATCCTGAGAATTACCAGGTTTGTGCATTTGGTTTGCCCAAGAACTGCACCTGTTTACCTTTCTGAATCCAGCCCCTGGTACCTTTCTCTTTAGAAAATGCAAACTGACCAGGGTAGTCATTCACTAGGTCTGCTACTGGTCCAGGAGAGCAGTTTTCTTGTGTACTCTTCTCTTCATGGTAAGGATGATGTTCTCTACTGTTTAAGACACAGCAGGAAGTGAGGAGAGCAAAGGAAAATGTCTTCTCCTACTCCACTAAGGTTGCCACCCAGCCAGTATTTTACGGGCAGGCCGGTAAAAAATTGGCTTCTGTCCAATGTTAAGTCTATGGAGGGAATGCCATGGCCGGTATTTTTTTGAAGAAAAGGTGGCAACCCTATACTCCACTGAAAAACAGCACTTGAAGTATCATATATCTTAAGTTCTCTCATGGTATAGGCACTTTTACATATATAAATGCGACTGTTAAAACATCCTCTTTCATGTCATAACAAGTCGGGTTTTAAAAAGATTTTAATCATGTTTTATTTCTTGTATTTTTTCAGGTTCCATGTTGGATATTATAAAGCATGTAGTAAACAGAGGAGAGCATAAGAATGGAGTTCTAGATGAACCCATCATTGCAACAATCCTTAAGGAAGTATTGGAAGGTTTAGATTATCTCCACAGGAATGGACAGATTCACAGGTACGACTAACAAGATCAATCTGAGAGCCCAGAAATCCCAGTTACACATTGTTGCCCGCATCAGAGCAGAGGAAAACAACACTTTGGATTGTCAGTGATGAAATATATATGTTCTAGATGTGTCTATGTATATGCATGGGGTGGGCAACCTTCTGTTGTTGGAGTACCACTCCCATGATCCTTAGATTGCTGTAGGCTAGCTGTGGATGATGGGAACTGTAGTCCAGAAAACAAATGCTGCAAGGCTGCCCACCCCCAGCACTATGGGATGGATGTTGCAATGGATTTTGGATGGAGATGGCTGTAAAACCAATCTGAGCTAATGGTACAGTATATTTATTTTATTTTTTAAACCCCCCTGTCTGGGGTGACCATACGTCTCGGAATGCTCGGGACTGTCCCTTATTGGGGGTCTGTGTGCCGCGTCCCGGGTCACCCCCCGCCGGGACAGCAAAGAGTCCCAGAATTGAGCAACACGCGCCAGTCCAGCCAGCCAATGAAATGTATTTGCTATATGGTCCTCATTGGCTGAACCACATAGCAAATACATTTCATTGGCTGGCTGGACTGGTGCGTGTGAGACAGCTGGGGTGGAGCAGCTATGCTGGCGCAGCAAGTGAGACCTGCAGCTGAGGTTCCCGCCGGTGCGGGCCATCTTTCTGAGGCTGACACAGAGTAAGAGTTCCCACTGGGGAATCACATGTCCCGGAATGTCAGAATGTGCCATGTGGTCACCCTACCCCTGTCTACCTTCCCTGATGAATTCATTGATTTGTACTGAGGTCCATGTACTATGCAGAACTGGATCAATTCTGAGGCAAACCAGCTGTACTATAGAGAACAAATAACATTCATTTTAATGGTACATTTAACCCCTTGAATGCTAGAGAGGTTTCTTTGCATCACTAAGCAAATGCCATTAGACGTCTGTTTTTCAGTATCTACTTAGATGCCAGAGATGTCTCCAGTGCATTGCTTTGAATTACTTAGGAGACTTGTTGATGTCCAGTGGGGTCACTAGTATTTTTCTCAGTACCATCTCTGTTCTGATCTCACTTTGACTTAATAAAAGTAGTGTTTAGAGAAATTAAAGGAAGCTAGCAACAGAATATGAAATGGGATAATATATACTTAACCCTTTGAGTGCCAGAGAGGTATCCAATGTGTTGGATACCTGTAGTACTCAGAAGTTTAATAACTTCATGCTAGCATCTGTCACACATTTCTGTTTGTTTCCAGAGGCCTAAAATGTAGTTCAGTGGTTCTCAATCTTTTATTGCTCGCGTCACCCCACCTTGCAGTCTCGAATTTTTGGGGCACCCCTACCATATTTTATATAATGTATCAAGGGCATAATAAAGGTCACAGTACATAAATATACATAAATATCTCACAGTTCTAATAACAAAATCAAACCTATTGGGCACAACGATTTCCATACATATACATTTTTCCATACATATACACATTTTTGCCAAAGGAAAAAGAAAGGGGAACCTTAAGCAGGTGTCCGTGGCGCATCACAGGGCCATGGCATCCTGGCTGAAAGCCACTGATCTAGTCTTACATGTGCTCTGAGAGAGCAGACATACTTGCCTTTTATGGGACTCCCATTGATAGTCCAGTATCATCCATTGATGGACTTAGATAGGATAACAGCCTTTCTCATTACAAGTGCAGTGGGCTTTAATCACAATCAGTTAACTGACTGTAGTTCTTCTGTATATATAAACAGCAAAAACAACATTAAAGGGATAGTAATGTTTCAAAATAAAAGCAGCCCCAATTAATATTTGTAGTATTTGGGTCATGGAGAGTGTTATTTCAATACTGTCAGAGTTGTAGTTCAAGAGTAATTGAATGATAAAGTATCCCCCTCCCATCCCTTTTAAATAGTGTAAGCCACCTCCCCTCTGATGTGGAATCTGGTCTTAAAGTCATAGTAATACTTCAATTTAATTTTATGTTATACTGTAGCCATTAAAAAAACATTAAAAACAATATAAGTCTTATCACTCAAACCTTTATAGATGTGGAATCTGGTCCTGAGACCAGACAGCTCAGAACAAGGGACAATCGTCTTACTGTGAGCATAAGGAAAACTCTGCCCCCCCCCCCCCGACAGGTTTTTCAGATTTCTCCCTTATGCTATTGAAGATTGTCCCTCTCTGCCATCCATCCGGACAGTTTTGCTGCTCTGAGGTGATCAGTGTTACATCAGTAAAAGGGGCGGGAGGGGGATAATTTATCATTCAATTACTCTTGAACTACAACTCTGACAGTATTGAAATAACAGTCTCCATGGCCCAGATACTATGAAAATTAATTGGAGCCGCTTTGATTGTGAAACATTGCTATCCTTTAAATAAATACTCTGTGAACTGGACAATTCAAGAGTACTTTAAAAAGAAACTTTCTGGTTATAATTTTAGGGATGTAACAAATAAATTCTTAATTTTTACATAGGGGATGTTAGTATGTGACATTTAAGTTGTATCAGCCTATTTCATTTTTTTGGCATTAGTGTTCCTTTGTTGTCCTCAACAGCTCGAGGAAAAGCATACTGTAGTGTTTTCCATGTTGAGTAAGAAAGGGTACTGCCACTGCTGGGAGATGTGTCTTTCCAAAGTTTTTACAGCATAAACTTTTGAGCGTACCTTCTGGGGTCCAGAGAGCTCGCCTATAGTTCACCTAGTGTTTAGATTTTTATTCTATTTTATTCTGTGGGAGAGCTGAGTCATTGCAGAGCTTGTACTCTATGAAATAAGTAGCTGCAGTAATAAAATGCAAAGGCCTTTGCCTATGTTTATTGTGATTAAAGCAGAAAGCAAACAAAGCAGAAATGTGGGAGTCAATTTACATTTTAAAAAAGAAACTAACATTAGTCTTAGTTTAAAACATGAGAATTCTGGAAAAAAAGAATAAAATAATCTAATAAATATATTATTTTTCATGATATTCTATGCATTGATGTAAGAGCTTTAAATTATTTGTACACTACTGTAGAATATGTGGGTTAAGATCATTTTTACATTATGTTTCACTTTAATTGAGTTTAACTGTTTGTTGTAAAAAAATTATTCTTTCATTACAGGGACTTAAAGGCCGGCAATATCCTTTTAGGAGAAGATGGATCAGTACAGATAGCAGGTAATTTTAATATTATCCAAATGTAAAATAAGTGGATGGACCATCTATGCTTTAGCAAATCATGCAATTTGTAGGATGAACTAAAGAACTGATAATGTTCTGTTGTAGAACTCTTTATACTGTGAAATATGTCATGCACAATTTAACTCAGGCCTGCTTACCATTAAGTCTGAATGGCTCACTGTTTAGTTCCTTGTCAGTTGGTACAATGTTCTGCAAAATGGTTTTGCTACCTAACTTTTCTAAGGATTTATAAAGCACATGAGATGCAGAACTTCAGAGTGCAAAATAACCAGTTTGTAAATATCTTCGCTCTCATTAGCTGGGTTTAGATTAGTAAAATAAGGTATGTGCAGCATCATTTTCTAGGGCAGGTTTTCCTATTAGGCAAAGTAGGCAACTGCCTAGAGGTCCACATTTTGAGGGGAGACCCACCTGTGCTGACCACACCCACATTCTGAATTGTGGATGTGGCCAGATGAATCTCCAAGTCCTTGCACAAGGTTTACACCCAGGTTCACTATCAAAATGAAAAGGGCAATCAGAATCTTGCCTGCATCAAAGGGTCAAGATTCTGATATCACGATCTTAAAGCATTGTACATTTTAATAGTTAACGTTGGAAATTATAACCTACACGCTGCACTCTGCTCCTTGCATGTAATCTTGCAGCTCTTACACAGAGCGTGTGTAGGAATCACACATCCAACCACTGCTAGTGCTTACATCCATTTATGTTAACCCTTTGAGTGCGATAGTGGTTTGGAAGCAAGCTTACCTGTCTCATGCTCAAAGGGTTAAAATACATGGATATAAGCACAAACAGTGGTTGGATGTGTGATTCCTACACGCGCTGTGTGTAAGAGCTGCAAGATTAAATGAATGGAACAGAGCAGAGTGTGCATCGTGTAGGTTATAATTTTCAACATTAACTATTAAAATGTGTGACTCTTTAAGCCCGCAATATCAGAATCTCACCCTTTTGAAGCAGACGAGATTCTGACATTGCCCTTTTCATTGCAGAGACATGTTTAATGCAGCACTTTCTTTGTATCCCAATAGTGAGATGATGTTTCAAAAGGATAACTTATTATTATTTAACCCTTGGTCTCTCTAGCAGCCAAGGGGTTAAACAATTTTGTTTTGTTGTTTGTTATTTTTATGTATTTTCTGACCCAGGAAATAATGGATAGTACTGGGGGAGGGAATATGTGAGGAATGGGGGTGGAGCTAAGGGCTCCTACAATGCCTTGCCTAGTGGCACCTGGGATGTAAATCCCATTCTGTCCTTATCATTGTCAGGGCCCAGCAACATTCTTGTTGACTTGGACAATAGACTTTTTACATTTTTAAATTAAAAGTTAAGTAAAGTTATATTCTGAACAAACAACAAATAAATACATAAATTATTCCTCTTGAGTAAAACAGTAGTACTTCTACTGCTGGGCAATGCTTCACCCAAAAGTTATTACGGAATTGTTTACTCAGCACAAAAAGTCCTACATTACAATAATAAAAAATTACTGCTTCTGTAATAAAGATGCATCATAAATATGTATATATGTAGATAGCTTTATATTTAAATAGGTACACAGACTGCAAATATTAAAAAAGGGACTGTCTAAAATGCACATTTGAATACTGATTACATATTATAAGAATTGAATATATATGATATATCTTTTGCATCTGTAAAGTCTACAAAATCTTTGCACATTTCAGAAACTGCGTAGTCATTTTAGTTATCTTTGCAGTCACTGGCTTGGAAAATCCTGATTTTTCATTTCCAACACAAAAACAGCCACTAGTGCTCAGTTAACATGGCAAATTTAATTAGCTTGTTCTGTTATTTTATCTTAGTACTTAAAAGGGATAGTAATGTTTCACAAAAAAGCAGCTCTGATTAATCTTCATAGTATCTGGGCCCTGGAGAGTGTTATTTCAATACTGTCCGAGTTGTAGTTCAATAGTGATTGAATGATAAAGTATCCCCCTCCTGCCCCTGTTTCTGATGTAACACTACTCACCTCAGAGCAGCAAGACTGTCTGGATGGATCTCAGAGAGGGACAATCTTCCGTGAGCATAAGGGAAAAACCTGAAATACCTGTCAAGGGGAGGTAGGGTTCTCCTTATGCTCACAGTAATAAGATTGGCTCTTTTTGTGAGCTATCTGGTCTCAAGAGCAGATTCCACATCTGAGGGGAGGTGGGTTACACTAGGTAAAAGGGGAGGGAGGGTGATACTATATCATTCAATTATTCTTGAATCAAATTCTGACTGTATTGAAATAACACTCTCCAGGGCTCAAATACTATGGAGATTTATAGGAGCTGCTGTTTTTGTGAAATATTACTATCCCTTTAACAAGCGTTAGGCTGAAGATTTACCTTTGGGTGCCAGAGCAGTGGTCTAAGTATGGCTTTGTGATGAACTGGACACACCTCTGGAACATCAAGGATTTATAAGCTAAGAGTTTCAGATATGAGACTAACCTGAGGCCATGGGGGGTATCAATACCGGTTTTTGCAAAGTTAACTCTCTATCATTACTATTGTGACATATGATGAGTGTGTTAAACAGAACCAGTTTTGATTTAACCCTTTTACCTCTGCAATGTGATATCTTTCCTAACAGCATATATACTAAAATGGTAGTGACATTCCATTATGTAACTTAATTTGCTATAGAGCAAATGAATAAGGGTCATGTACCCCATTTAGGAAATAAGGACCTAACTCCTTTAGGAACTCTTGCCAGCACCCCATATTTATAGAAGCAAACTGGAGGTATTCTAGGAGGGTAAACCAATTGCACCATAGGGGTCAATTAAAATTCCTGTCTAATTAAATTTGACTTTTAAAGGCATAGTAAAGTAATGTATAAAGTAATAACCATATTGCAGATATAATAAAAAGAGATTACTTGAGGTTATTCCTATCTCTCAAACCTTTATGGTTTGAGAGATATATAAAGATAAAGTTCTCCCCTCCCTCCCCTTTCTCATACGTCAGCTGTATAGCTGACAGCATGAGATCCTGGTCCCGGGACCAGACGGCGGCTCTTCAGCAGAGCCAACATAGTGATATCTAAAACTAAATACCTCATTGAAAGGCTCTACAAAGTATGCTTGCAAACCAGGCACACTTTGTAGAGCGTTCCAATGAAGTATTTATTTTTAGATATCACTATGTCAGCTCTGCTGAAGGGCCGCTGTCTGGTCAAGGAAAGGGGAGGGAGGGAAGGGAAAACATTATCTTCGTATGTCTCTCAAACCATAAAGGTTTGAGAGATAGGAATAACCTCAAGTAATCCTTTTTTATTATATCTATATATATAATTTGCAAGAATGCGTCGCTCCCTCGTGCATAACATGCATGGACACAGAGAGTGATGCCTCCTAGCAAATTGTACATGGCTCCCTGGCACGGCGGCAGTGGAGGGAAAAGCAGCTGTTGAGCGGCACACTCTGGGGATCACCGCAATTCCGCCGCTGTGCTTCAACTTAGCCTACAATATAGCTGTTACTTCATACATGACTTTACTATCCCTTTAAGCTCTTGAATGGTAGAGAGTTATCCAATGCATTAAGAAACAATGCATTGGACACCTCTCTAGTATTCAAATGGTTAAAAAGTTATTTTGAAGTGCATGGGGATTTAGGAATTTTTATTTGACTCCTGTGGTGCAGTTGGTTTACTCCAGAATAATTCCACTATGCTTTTATAAGTATGGACCAGAACCGATCTGTATCCAATAATTCTCTTCCCATCAGTGTAATCAGTGCACTCTGAAGAGTTTAGTTACAGATTCATTTTGCTGCATGCACAGACGCAAACATGGAGTCATTCAGGGGCAAACCAACTGCACCAAAAGAAGCAAATTAGGGCTCTAGCATTTTCATCACCCACAAAAACTATAGCACCATCAAAACAAATATGAAGGGTACTGAACACTTAACCCTTTGAGTGCCAGAGGGGTACGCAACGCATTACAGAGCAATACGATGCGTACCCCTCTGTCACTCAAAGGGTTAAAAGTGAAGGTGCCTAGTAATTTGAAGATACTGGATAAATGTAAAAGAAAGAAAAGTAAAAGTCACTACTTTGAATAGCATTCTTATTTCCCCTAAGTATATTAAAGCTGAACTTTCAGATAATAGCAAGTCGCCATGTATTCATTGAAAGCATGGTGACTAGCTTGAAAATATATGTCTTACTAAAAAAAAATACTTGTGTGTAAAGGAATCGGTCCCGTTTCGGGACTGATGGGCAGGTTAGTGTGGTCTGTGCGCCTGCGCCGTCAGTCCCTTCCGGTTACCGTATGGTGCAAAGCAGTCTACTCAATGGAGATCGGGACTGACGGCGCAGGCGCACAAACAAGATGTATGTGTTCTAGCCTGGGTTCTGGTCTCCAAACGGGATGGATTCCTTTAAAAACAAGTATTTTTTTTTGGTAAGACATACATTTTCAAGCTAGTCGCCATGCATTTAATGAATGCATGGCGACTTGCTGTTATCTGAAAGTTCTGCTTTAATCAAAGGTACAGTCACTTCAACATCTCTTTTGTGTTAATCACAATGTGGGAAATGTGCTTACAATGTGTATCATAAAACCATTTAAAAATCAGTCTTGTGACATGGGAAGATTTCTCCTGTGCATTCTAGTTGTTGAGATTCTAAAGACGTATAGATGTGATCTGGATAACTCAGTATCACCAAGACATCGACAGTACAATAAACGCCATGTCAGAATGTTGGTAATATGATGCTATCCACTTGTGCAAATTACTGTTGTGAACTGGTCAGCACTGACAGTATAAGGAATTGTTAAAGGGATAGTAATACTTCGTTTTAACTTTATTTTATTTTGTAGGCATTAAAAAAACATGAAGAATGATATAAGTCTTATCTCTCAAACCTTTATGGTTTATGAGATATTCACAAGCAAAGTTTCCCCCTCCCGCCCCTTTTACCTAGTGTAAGCAATCTCTTCTCAGATGTGGAATGCAGTCCATAGTCCAGACCGATAACAGCAGGGGACATTCTTATTCCTATGAAAACAATGAAATCCCTGCCCCTCTTGACAAGCTTTTCAGGTTTTTCCCTTATCTTAATTGAAGATTGTCCCTCTCTGCAGTCTACCTGGGCACCTCCCTTCTTCTCAGGCTGAACAGTGTGACATCAGTAAAAGGGGCGGGAGAGGGACACTTTGTCATTGAATTACTGTGGAACTACAACTCTGACAGAACTGAAATAACACTCTCCAAAGTCCAAATACTATGAAGATTAATTAGAGCTGCTTTTATTATGAAACATTACTATCCCTTTAAACGATAGTTAACAACCCTATGTACTGATCGGTGTCCCTATCAGTATTCACTGTAAGATTCAGTGTATGGTTAATCAATATATGTTAGTATGAGTTAACATTTCTCTATACAAACACTGTCTCTAACAATAAAGTTGCTAAACTGTAATCAGCAGTCTGCCTCCCTGTCTACAATCACCATGGGAATGATAATATAAGCTAACAGTGTAAAAAGATTGTTTTCAGCAATGTCTGTAATCAGGCTCCTTATCACACTGATTTATGTACAATGAATCTGATTGGCTCAGTAACTAAAATCTCATATGCTGTTGCAGTAAGGCTCAACATGTGTGTGTTCACACATTTGTGAATCAATGGATCTCAGTCATTATATAATGAAGTCCTAGCCTGCGACTGAGCACTGATATTAATCACTGTCTTACAGGTGACTCAAGTCATCAAAAAAGTCTGTCCAGTAAGAGTGCAGTATCACATCACATCACCCCAACCTCTGATGAAGCCCTGTCTAGTGGACAAAACATGTTAGGTGTTTAATTGTCATATGGGAAGGTTGGGGTGATGTGATGTGGTATCGCACTCATACTGGGCACATTTTTTGATATCTTGAATTGGCTGTTAGAGGGTGATTAATATCACTGACAACTTTGATACTATTAGTGCTCAGTCTCAGGATAGGACTCCATGATAGGGATTGAGATCCACTGATTCACCAGTGTCTGAACATGTTGGATCTTTTAGCAGCAAATGAGATATTATTTACTGAGCCAATCAGATTAATTGTACAGTACATATATCAGTGTGATTAGGAACCTGATTACAGACGTTGACTGACAATGATCTGTTTACACTGTTTGTTTAGATTATCAGTCCCATTGTGATTGTAGACTGCTGATACCAATGTAGCAACTTTAATGTTAGCGACAGTGTTAGTATGAGTTAGCGACAGTGTTAGTATGAGCAACAGTGTTAGTATGAGTTAGCATCTCTCTGTACTAACTAACATATGTTGATTAACCATACTCTGGATCTTATACTCTGCAATCATCCTCTCCCGCATGGACTATTGCAACATTCTTCTGTCTGGCATTCCTGCTTCCCATCTCCAACCACTTCAATCCATACAGAATGCTGCAGCACGAATTACTCTTCTGTCACCTAGGTTTGTCCCTGTCCCACTCCTCCTCAAAACTCTCCAATGGCTGTCTATCAAACTCCGGATATCTTACAAAATCTTACTTCTCTCTTTCAAGACACTTCTCTCCTTTACTCCTTCTTACATTTCCACTCTGATCTCCCGTTATACCCCATCCTGCCACTTACGTTCAGCCAATGACTGTCTTCTCTCAGCTCCTTTTGTCTCTACAGCCCTGTCACGTATCAAACCTTTTTCTCTCATTGCTCCGTATCTATGGAATGCTCTGCCATCCAACATGCACCACTGTACCTCTCTGATAACCTTCAAATCTCACTTGAAAATGCACCTCTTGGATAAAATCGCAGCATGCTAGAAGGCACTGATGTTGTACAATGAACGCTCTTATAAATTATTTACATTACTGATGTCCTCTATCATCATCAGAACTAGCACTGTATTCAGCATTTGACCCTAATGTACTCTGTATGTCTCCTATTACCACTTTAGATTGTAAGCTTTCGGGCAGGGACCTCGCACCCAATGTTTCACTCTACAAAGCACCTGTAACCCTGTATTGTTTAAACCTTGAAATTGTAAAGCGCTGCGTACACTTGTGGCGCTATATAAATAAACATATTCATTCATTCATTCATTCATTCATAGTGAATACTGATAGGGACACCTATCAGTACACAGGGTTGTTGACTATCTTTTAACAATTCCTTATACTGGCAGCGCTGACCAATTCACAACATTAATTTCCTCAAGTGGATAGCTGCATATTACCAACATTCTGACATTGCGTTCATTGTACTGACAATCTCTCACTGATACCGAGTTATCCAGATCACATATATACATCTTTAGAATTTCAACATTTGGAATACCCAGGAGACATTTTTGCTCTGAAATCTTCACATTTCACATTTTTAAATGGTTTTATGATATATTTTCTGCTTAATAGAGGTTACATTTCCCACATTGTGATTAACACGGGAGATGCTGAAGTCACTGTACCGTTGATTAATATACCTAGGGGAAATAAGAGTGCCATTCAAAGTAGTTTCTTTTTCTTTTCTTTCTTTTACATTTGACTCTAGCATTTTTCTTTGCTCTCAAGACGTTTATAGCTCAATTTAACTCAATGGGAATTTTGGGAATGTTAGTTTGTCCCCTATGGTGTAGATCAGTGTTTCTCAACTCCTGTCCTCAGGACCCACTAACAGGCCAGGACTTAGGGATTTCTCTGCTAGAGCACAGGTGTGGTGATCAGAGGCTCATTCACATTGATTAACTCACCTGTGCTCTAACAAGGAAATCATCACATCCTGGCCTGTTAGTGGGTCCTGAGGACAGAAGTTGAGAACCACTGGTGTAGATGGTTTGCACAATAATTGCTCCAGTTTTATTTGTGTTTAGGACCCATTTTCATAACTGGGAAACCTCCAGATCTGCCCCAAAGACTCTGGTTTTCAGACTTATATACCAAGACTCTGAGGACGGACGAAGATTCTCTAGTTTGAACAGTTCCCTTTAACCTCACCCACACCGAGCCCAGTCTCTCCCACTCTCTCCCACTTCTCTCTCATTTTAAGGCAAATTTTGGCTTTCAACCTCCCAATCCCGGCCCCTCAGTTAAGCTCCTCCCACATTATGTCACAGATCACATAATTAATCACTCCTATCTCCATCCTTTATTGGTAGTCCGGGGGAACCTGAGCTTGGTGGTGAATGTGAGCCTAACGGGGGGAGGTGAATGTGAGTTGAATGGGGGGAAGTGAGTGTACGTCAAATGGGGGGGGGGTGAATGTGAGTCAAACAGGAGAAGGTGAATGTAATTCCAACAGGGGAAGGTGAGGAGGTGTGTATAAGAGTTTTGCATAACTCCCCCTTTCTGCCGCTCCTGGGTGTATTTGTCTTATAAGGGAGACATACTTCCTCTTTTATATATAGAGATAAAAAGTCTGGAATAATAAAGATACCTAGAATTCCTCTAAAAATGGGAGGACAGTGGGAAGAACAGGACAGAGAGTGATCAGAACTCACTCACTGATCCCTGAAAATCAGCCTCTGTCCCCAGGGACCTGGTCATTAAGTGTATAGACTGGAATCTCTGGGTCTGACCCGGAGAGTTCCCTGGTATGTGTTTGAGCACTGACAGATGAATAGAGGTAACAGAAAGCTAGAATCTCTTTTGTGGCTTCATGGAGTTAAAGGGATAGTAATACTTAAAATGTAAAAAAAATATGTTGTAGGGTTTACCCCCTGAGCAAAACAAGAGTACTCCCACTGCTGAAAGGTGTTTCATTCAAAAGTTATTAATTTTCAAAGTTGAATTTTTTAGGTGCAATATCACAGTGGCCTGAAATTGTACAGTGGCGCTGTTGCTACACCATCCTATGGAGATTTATGGTCCTGGGACCAGAGCTGTCCATAGGATGGTGTAGCAACAGCGCCACTGTACAATTTCAGGCCACTGTGATATTGCACCTAAAAACTTCAACTTTGAAAATTAATAACTTTTGAATAAAACACCTTACAGCAGTGGGAGTACTCTTGTTTTACTCAGGGGGATAAACCCTACAACATATTTTTTTTTTACATTTTAAGTATTACTATCTTTTTAATATAGTAAGGCTTGCTGAGAACTGAGATCTGTTACTGGAGAAAGGAAGACTTATTGAGAGACCAAAACAATTCAATTCCACAGAGAAAGCAGAACTGTAGAGAAGAGAAAAAAAATATATAAAAAAGGAATAGATACATAATAAAGTAATATACATAAATCAGTGTTGCTACAAGAATTTAATGAAAAGTTGTAAATTGTATTATTATTATTATTATTGCTAATGAAAGCCTGCATTACATAGCAATTGGTAACTTTATCAAGGGTTTTTTCTACAAATCTGATAAGACCAGTGGTAAAACATATCAACTGCAATGGAATCCAGATCGATACATGAAAGGATTTGTGGAACTTTACTTAAAGGGATAGTAATACTTGTTTTCTGTAAGCTATAATATTGTAGTTATTAAATAAATAAAGCAAAGCATCAAAGTCTTTTTGCTATAACTTTCATAGTTTTAGTGTAATATTGATCTAAAGTTCCCCCCTCCAACCCCTTTTAGCTACATCAGCGCTCTAGATGACAAACATGGATTCTGGTCTGTGGGTCGGATGGCTTGTCTGGAGAGCTGAAATAGCAGTGAACACAGCACATCTTCATCATAATGGTCCTCTGCCTCAAACCACAGGCACACTTTGTAGACCGTTGTCATGAAGATTTGCTGTGTATGCACTGCTATTTCTAGGGTTGCCACCCAGCTGGTATTTTACCGGCAGGCTGAAAAAAAATTGTCTTCTGTCCAATGTTAAGTCTATGGAGGGAATGCCATGGCCGGTATTTTTTTGAAGTTATTTCGGCTCTCCAGACGAGCAGTCTGGTCTACAGACCAGAATCCAAGTTTGTCGTCTAGAGCGCTGATGTAGCTAAAAGGGGCAGGAGTGGGGACTTTAGATCGAGATTACACTAAAACTATGAAAGTTATAGCAAAAAGACTTAGATACTTTATTTATTTAATAACTACAATATTAAAGCTTACAGAAAACAAGTATTACAATTCAGGAAGCCTACCTCTTGTAACACTATTTTACATGCAGATTGTTATCACTTATCATCTCAAGTCAGTGGAATACCGCATGGACAATATTTGCGCCTTCAACGCAGTTGTAGTGATATTGCTGATTTTAAAATACAGGCTCAGGAATTAACTTCAAGGTTGCCGAAGAGAGTTTATAGATTTGGATTGTTGAAAAGAGAATATCAAAAGGCTTTGGGACAAAATACAGATACAAAAAAAATGTCAGTCTGAGGATAACAGAGTATGTTTTATTACAAGATTTGGGACTCATTGGAATATGTTGTGTGGAATTTTAATGAAAAATAGGCACCTATTAACTGATAATAAAAGCTTAAGAGAAATAATAGGAGACAGTCCAGCACTTGTTGCAAGGAGAGCACCAAATTTACGTGATAG